>NHZP01000009.1:697415-1394830 GCA_003313425.1 Pseudopyrenochaeta lycopersici
CATCGCCGCCCAGCCACCCTCCTCCTCTGCCTTTGCCATATCTCTCCTTGCCCTTGTCCGTCAAAACCAGGAGATATTCAACTCCACAGCTTCCCTTCAAGATGTATGGGTCTTCAGGGTAATCGTAGCCTTCGCAAATGACTTCTGTGGAACCGAGTTTGAACTCCTCAGGAAGCGCGGCCGTGCAAGTCCATTGTATAGAGTCTTCGTCGTAGTCAGACCCTGAGTTCTTACAGCGCATTACATCGACTTCGTAAAGGCCACGCCCAGAGCCGCCAACGCATTTCAACTGTCAGAAGTATTAGCTTGGGTGTTTATCACCAGATCGAGAACAGTTGGGTTAGTGATGATTTTTTACCTGAGGAATTGCACTGACGCGTCGGTGCGACGTTTTTAAGTCTTTGCGAAGTGTGAGGCTTTGCACATTTGAGAGCTTGACCTTGGAGCCTGAACGGAGCGCTTCTACGCCACTTGTGGCGAGCAGCGCTGGGTAGAGGAAGTTGAGGAGATGCATGTTGTCGTCTTCAACGTTAAGTTAAAACTCAGATCAACAGTAGCAAGAGTAGCAAGAGTAGGCTCTTTTGGAGCACATAGGTGGCGATGCACGTGAAAGGACACGTTGGACCAAAGAAAGAGGCTGCGAGTCCAGATCGCGGAAGAGTGAAAGCAAGCTTGGCATTCGTCACTTCTCAGGAACGCCTCGTGCTTCTGTTTGGTCTTACTACAAGCGGCTAGGCCAGATGCTGGATATCGATTCCAACTCCCACTGGAGGCACCAACATACATACCAACAATGAAACAACGAATAACATATGTGGTGAAAAACCCAGAGAGTTTTACGCCGGAACAGCTGGTCGTGAAGCATGATGGCACGCATTTTGCTGTGAAGCAAGTTGACGCTGCCAAAGAACACCGTATCACTTTGGGCCTGGATGAGCTGCCTAGCGAGGTAACCTGCATCCAAATATTTGAGACGGAAGTCCTTCTAACGCTCTGCAGCTCAGTAAGGTTTTCCAACAATGGCACGAACTCCACATCCGCTGGGCTTCATCAACGGCTTACACCGCAACACCACCATTCGCATCACGTGTCTCTCCTGGCATGCACGTCTTCTTCACCCCGCTTAAATCTACCCCCGAATCTGCATTATGTTCTCAGCTCCATGGACTCATTATCGAGGACCTAAGATGCTTGACAACGAACGACTCCGCCATCAAACTCCCTATTCTCTCAGAACGCTTCTCAATGTCCACATCTTCACAGTACTTCGCCTACCTGGACTCCATCGGCAAAGTCATTGTCCACTTCCAAGAAAAATTCTGCAAGCTAGAGAATAATGTTTGTGAGAAGCTGGCTATTCAGCTGCTGACGGCGGCATATGTGGATATTGACTACGACACCATCTCACGGGCCGTTGTGTTGACCGCTGGGTGGCCGGACGCACCAGCCGAAGACGGCTGGTCTGAAACAATTCAATCACCCAATACAGATGCAACAGTTGAGATAGGAGTACTTAGCCATGAACCGAATTCTGATCCAGAGGATATTCAGTTTGGAGGGTTTTTGACTGTGCTGGGACAGGATAAAGCTCCAAGTATGACCTTTCTTCACCCAGAATTTCACGTCCGATAGCTAATGCGGAGGCGTAGAAGCAACGCGTTTCCAGACACCCACGCGACATTACCCGCTCTTAGAGTCCTCTGATTCCACAACAGCAGCACCAAAACTCCATCCCCTCACATACACGACATCCTTCTCTCAGCCAACCGGTCTACACCCCACACTCCTCCTGTCATTCCCAAAGCAACACCTCACGCCGCCGAATCCGAGCTGCAAACTGCACGCCCACCTCACCCTCCCTTCGTACTTGTTCATCGACAAATACCAATTCAACGACGCCCTCTTCCTGCAGTCCAAGAATCTCAAGAGCCTGCGCAGTCTAGCCGGCGCCACGGATCTCGAAGCGCCAGACTGGGTCATCGACCAGTGGGGCAGCGCGGCGTTATTCGAGCTCGCACACCCCTCACCCAGCAAAGCAGACGTTGGGGAGCAATCATGGAATACCTCAATTCCTCTGCACCTGCGCTACCTCCCCGCCACGCCTTCCTCGCACACTTCTGTGCCGGTCCCCTGGCCCGTCGTGTTCTGGGCGTGCAGAGCAGACGAGGGCGCCAAGATGGCTGCGAACCCGTTTGACCGTGTGCACCTGGGTTACGAAGCGCTGTTTGGGCCCAAGACGCGGTTCATGCATGTTGAGCCTGCCGTTCGTGGGAACGGCACGGGCCAGTTGGTGGAGTGGATCAATGTTCCGGTTCTGGATACGAGGAAGAGTGGATGGGTTGAGGCGGGGACAGTGGGGACAGTGGTTATTGCGTTTCTGGGGCTGTGTTGGGTCTTATTTGGCGGGACTGGGGGTAAGAAGGAAGTCGTTCCGAAGGGGAAGAAGAAGCAGTAATCACCCAATAAAGGAAGAAACATTGAGCTTGGAAATGCATCGTTTTATTTGCTCGCCGTGATAAGAGCGAGTGTTTTGGGTATCTAGTTATCATGATCATGTGCATGGCACTACAGCCATTTTTTTCTAACCTCATATAAACCTCTCAAAGGTGATCATCACCTGTGCTTCCTCAGGCCATTTATTCTCAAATTCTTGCATTGACTCCGTCCTCTTCCCTAGACCACCAGGACTGGTGCATCCACCGGCACACTGGGGATGATAGGAACACTCGTTCCCGGGAAGATGGGATGTAGGGTATAGATGGGTCCCGCGCTGTCTTCGCCATCAAACAGCATCAGATTCTGGATTGGCTGCTCCCGGTGTCCAAGCACGTTGATGACATCCTGGGCCAGCTGGCCACCTAAGAAGGCCGTCACTGGTGCAAGCTCGCTGCCTAGATTCTGTAGGAAACTGCGAAGGAAGTCGGCTGTGAGCGTTTCCGAGGGGAGGAGTAACTCTTTGTGCTTGATATTTGCGGTGGTAGTGAAGATTTGGAGTTCCTGGGGTGTATGCGTGGGGAATACGCCATGACCGTTGCGCTGGTACTCCCATAGTGCTCTCACACACGTGAGAAGAGGGTGCACTTTCTTTAGTCTCCTGGCATTGCCTGCTATCTCCGGGGGCAGGGGGCTGTCTTTGGCCAGCATAAGCGGGCTGTATAACTCCTGCTTGCTGACGAGCTCCACCACCTTGCCATTCTCCCTCTTGACCTGCACGCTCATGACACTCCTCGTGGTGCTCTCCGTGCCAACCTGTGTCGCGCGATTGCTCTTCTCACGCTCAATAACGAAGTTGTGCTCGACCAGGTCGGCGAAAATGTAGCCGTAAAGGCCGTGGGAGGCGCCGGCGTAGAAGGGCTTGCGTGCGATGCGGGCACCGGCGTTGACAGCGCTAAAGGAGAGGAAGTCCATGTCGGTGGCAATGATAATGTCATATTGGCTGTAGAAAGTCGGGTCTTGCTCGTTTCGGATGTCGGTGGGGAGGGTGTTGACGCGCACACGAGGGTTGAGCTTGCGCAGTTGGGGTGCTGCTGCTTCGGCGCGCTGTGTGCATTAGTACGATTCGCTCACGGATGAACAACGGCAGATATACATTCTTGCCTACATCGGCATCGCTGATGAAGAACTGCGCGCCCAGATCCTCCTCTGTCACGGCTTCATGGTCTGCGAGCGTGATTGAGCCTATGCCGGCAAGGACCAAATTCTTGGCGATCTCGTTGGCTAGCGCCTTGATGGAGACGAGGAGGATGTTGGCAGTGCGGATCCTGCAGGTGTCAGTGAGTGTTGCATGGTCACTGGCAATGGACACTTACTTCTCCTGCGCCTGCACGCCCCATAGGCGGATCTGTCGGTCGTACAGGGCAATCTCATCTGCGCGCGGAGCTTAGCATTGGGATGGCTTGCGAGGGAGTCGGTCCTACCTGCGGAAATCTTGTCAGCCTCAGCCATGGCCGCGACGACCTGGCCAGCTGCGTCTTCTGCCGGGAAGGTGCCATTGGCAGCCGGCGGAGGGATGCTGGCGGGCGCGTTGAGGTCGGCCATGTGTGGTTGCTTGGGTCGAGCTGTGGAAATTGACGTCGACGATCTGCCGTCCAATTTGTTCTAGACGCAAACTTGGAGAGAGCCAATGGGGGCGGTCTCCTTGCTCGATGCGATGCAGTTCAAGCTGAGGGAGGTGGAGGTGAAGGTGAAGGCGATTATGGCGAAGCGACTATATTCAAGCTGATTATGGCCAAGGCGGTCATGGTCCAGCTAGCACGCAAGGACGGCCGGCGACGGTGACGAAATTAGGTTTGGTACCTATGCGGCTCTGCCGTTAGGTTTGGCTCGTGCGCTGTCCCCGCGTGGGGCCTGCACGCGGACAGGTGCTTGTTCAACCTGACCTCAGCCTGGATGAGACACGCTGCCTTTACCTTGTCCCCCTTCATACCGACTCACATTCGCCTCTTGCACACCGTCGATCCTCCCTTGCCTACCTCTCCGCCCTCGTATCAGCCACACTCTCCCAATGGGAGCGGGCACCGACGTCACCCATGCCCAGACCGCCTACGCCCCCGTCCCCTCCGCCGGCGAGTTTCCCATACACGACTGGCAGCTTTGACTTCCCTCATGCCTCGACATCGCCGCCTGCCATATCTCGTCCAGGCCTCAATAGCGCTGCAAGAAGTACCCTGCGCTCGCGCTCCTTCGCAGACCACGCACTAGACCAGACATCGCCCACCGACCACGATGCGCCTGCCATGCCCAGACAAGCGGCCAGGCGTTCGACTCGCTCTACCAGACAAGGTCCGCTCCACCGCATATTTGGCCCTCCACGTGACAGCGATGCAGTAGACCACCTTTCGAGGCGGCCCCCCACTGCAAATCCCAATCGTCCTCGTGCCACACCAAGCGAACGCTACCTCCGCCGCTCGCAGGCACGCATAAGAGAACAGCGTGCTGCCAACATGGACGCTACAAACGATCTCCTAGACTCATTGAGCGACCTGCCCATCAATAACCCCTTTACCATGTCCAATACAAATGTCCGGCCTCGCAGCCCCATTGTCGAGATCAGCAACGAGCGCAGAAATAAACGAAGGAAGCTTGGACACAGTGCAGATGGAATCCCCGAGTACACATGCTTCAAGTATGGCCACAAAGGCCAAGTGGTGCCAGGTCGCCTCAGAATGGAAGTCGTGAGCTGCGATGGCGGTGAGCACCGCAAGGACAACCCACCCGGACTGTACAAAGTCCAGAACGTCTTGAGGAACGATAAAAGCGTATATTGTAGTGAGAGCTCGCAGTGCAACCTTCTCCTGAAGCACATCGGCGAGGGCTCTTTTGCTCTAGAGAAGGTCGTCATTCGAGCACCGGACCGTGGTTTTACGGCTCCGTATGTGCATCCGCTTCTGTGCAAATCACCTTACTAACACAAATTTAGCGTTCAAGAAGGTCTCGTATTCGTGTCCATGTCTGCAGATGAACTGTTGTCCGGCACCACTGCCTACAATTTAGAATATGGCCATCAATCCCCGCTGACGTCACCTTCGCCCAGCTCTTTCGAAGATGACGATGAGCAGCTGTCCCTTCGAGAAGCGATCGAAGATCCCTTGATATGGCAAAACTCTCGCCCAGGAACTCAAGAAGAAATGGAAGAGCGGATCGAGCGCCTAAGGATCCGTAGTGCGAGATTGAACGCGGAATCAGCCAACCTAATTTCCTCCTTGCGTTCTGACTCCGATCGACGAAGAATCCTACGTCAGATGGTTGAGAATGAAGATGAAATGGACGGCGAAAACTGTGATCATGTACCGGATGATTCATACACAGGGCCTGCAGGTGTCTCTGCGCCTACTCCGCCTCCATTCACTGTAACAACTGCTAGTGAGGAGGAAGAGTCAGACTCTAACGAGGAGCAGCCCAGCGCTGCCATTATGGCTGATCGACTACGAAGGGAAAGCCGATGGCGCCCTGATAGTGATGATGAAGACGATGACACCATGCCTCGTCTCGGACCGTTTCGACGTGCACCACCACTGGACTTTAGTACTTACAGTGAGTGGCGAGAAAGAAGGGAGCGCTACATGGAACCGATTAGAGCAGCTCGTGTAGGCGCTCCGAGTCGCATCGAGACTTCGGAGGCCGCGCCTGATGCCGAGAGTTTGATACCTCCGCATGCAAGATTCTTCATTGCGAAGAACAAGAACAAGATTACAATCAAATTTCACCCAGCGATGTAAGTTCTGGTATTTTCATCATTTAGGAAGTCGCTAACGTGACATACAGTTCTGGAAAGCATGTACTACTCAAGTTCTGGAGTCCAAAGCGCGACGGTAACATCGACATTGAAAGCGTCCAATTTTATGGCTATTCTGGCCCGCGTTACTTCCCGGCGATGCAGCCTCGATAAACATTTCTTCCAGGCAAGATTTTCTTACTCTTTCTCAGCTTCTTCCTCTATATCCTAGGGATCGGCCTGCAGGAGCAGCGATATTACGATTCTCATGATTGCAATGAAGTTCGTGGATGTTGATACCCTGCGAATTCGCACAGGTATTTGGCAAAAGGTTGAGAAAACTCTAAGATTCCGTATCGCTAGGATGAGCATTTACTTAGCCTCCATGCTCTCTTAGACGTTGCTAGACTCACTCTTCGTATTAGACTAGAGTCCGCTAAATGTCACTAATGATAATAGAACATCATGTCATTGGATTGCGTCGTGCCTTCCGCTTGGTCGATGGTAGAGTTTCGTCACTTTGGCAGTACAGTTTTTCCTCTGTTGATGGATTTTGGGCCGACAACATCGAGCAACCGCCAGCTTGTTACCATACAGTTTAGGCAGAAACTCCCACACATGTCTTGCTTTCCCGCTACCATGCATTATCATCATCAACTCCCATCTGTTTTGTCAGCTTATTTCCGACCACGCGTTCGAACCATTATGTATTGCAGGCACGAACTTGGATGCATCACCAGATTCCATTTTACTCCCGGTCCAGAAGCTATCGATCACAATACATATGCATATGTCTTACACCATATTGGCATCCAAGCCTTGCATTAAATTCCATTATGTGCACGTTGTCCATTCAAGTACGCCGATTGGACGATGCAACGGGAAGCCAGGCAGCACTCTTCAATTCCAGATGCAAATTTCAAGTTTTGGCGCTGCTCAGCCACTCTGCGATAGACTGTGTTTTACAGACTGCTAGAGGTGTTGGCAGCCGTTCCTTTCTCTATGAGAACTGCAGCTGACAGCCGTAGGTTTGGTACCGCATTCGCTTTCCTTTGTCAGATCTGCCTCGGTGCCAGTGTGTGGACAGCATGTACGCAATGGCTATGGAGGACAGTGGAAAACAAGGAGATGACAGTAGCGGCATGGAACAGTGCATTTGGCGCCGATACGTCTGCCCTTTCTCTGCTCAACTACGAGATGCTGAAGAAGCTGCGGGTTGGTTCCGCAATGGCATTCTTCGCATGGTCAGTGATGTTGGTCTAACTCAAATTTCTTGCTAAAGGCATGCAGGAGTTTATTGCTTCCCCCGTTCTTCACCCCAGCGACTTTGTTCATTTACGGAAGCGTCGATACGCAGAAGTCTACAGCCGCTATGCCGTATCCTTCAATCGCAAATGCCAGTGGAGCGCGTCGCTTTTCATACTCGCCACCAACTCGGCGGGGTACAACTCAAGGTCTTGGTGGTGCTAGTCGAACATTCACAGGTCCAAGGGCGGTATTGGACCTCATCGCTGCGGCAACCTCTTCCTTAGGAGGGATTCTGCCTGTTGATCTTCCATACAATAACTCCGCCTACTCTGTGCAGTTCTTCGCTCCAATCGTGAAGTGTGAAGATGCAAACACGACTGAAGCTCAGCGCATTAATGACTTTTTGCAAGAAACAATGGCGACTGTGTGGGACACAAAGGTTGAGACCGACATTGCATATTACAGCTTCGTTCCAACTTACAACAGCACCGGCCACCTTACAGCTGTATGGCATCCAAGACAGCAGACTCCGTCAAAGCCAATCAATCAGCTTTGGATGACCTTCCTTCGGCCCACCTTTAACGAAAATGGAGAGAGAGTCAAGCTTCGCCATTATCAAATTTGTCAACCGCACAACGCTTCTTACAGCCTCAACGTCTCTCAATACCACGGAGTCCAAGACGTGTCCGGCAACTACACCGTCGGCGAGACGATCCCATTCCCCAACGATGGCCCAGATGACGTCTCCAACATGGTCCAACACGCATACACAGCGTTCATGTGGGTCATCTGCGACCAGCTCGTCGGCAAATTCGCATGGTACAACGAGACCAATCTCTCCCCCACAACACCCCAAGCTGCAGCCCAATTCGGCATCATCGACTCGCCCATCCAGCGCACAAGTCTACTCGGGAGTCTGGACCTCGACGCCTTCTTCGAAATGGACGAAGAAAAAGCGCTGTACAAGGGCCAAAATATGTCGCAGATTTACAACCTCAGCGACCAGAGGCTGCGCGACAAAGCGGTGGCGAGGAATCGCACCCTAGATGTTCTGATTGAGGAGTTGAGCTTCAACACAACTGTCAGTCTGATGCATAATCGCCTGCTCACTCACTCCATGGACACGAACATCACGCTAACCAACGATGTAAATCGGTACTCGTATAAGCGATACGGACTCTTCATACCCTACGTGCTCGCCAATGCCTTTGCCTTCGTTTGTGTTGCGATTGGCATTGTGTCGTACGTGCATGATGGCGTTATGCCAGGTAGAAAGGTGCAGGATATCATCTACGCGGCGCGGAACCCGGCTGTGCATTCACGGCCCAGTCTCTCGCGGCGGATGAGCATGGGTGCCGGGGTTGATGAAAAGGGAGATATTGAGATTAGAGTGGCGCAATTCGATGATCTTGAAGTGGGCGGTGGTGGAGGGAGAGCTGGGTCGATATTTGGGCGGATTGGGTGGAGGAGAGAGAATGGAGCAGAGAATGTGGAGACGAGAAATTCGAGGGAAAGTGTGTGACGATTGGTGTATTGGCATGTAAAATGTCTGTTGTTACATTGTTTCATAATCTCATGACGTGGGTTCTATTCTAGCACACTCATCGTAAAGTTCTCCAATCCTCCCTTGGCTCTTGTCGCATGATAGTGTCCTCGTGCAGTTGGACACCTAACCCCTTCGCTTGATCTCCATCCCTGCTGGTTACCACATGAACGATAACTTCCATCTTCTCCTCAATATCCTTGCCCTCTTTTACCGCTTCAGCTTCTTCGACCAACGTCTCCATGCCTGTATCGCTCCTCCTAATGCCCCAGGGCTTGAAAGGTATAACGTTGTCGTCCCAATCAGAGTTCGGCGTCGCCTCTTGCATCTTAAGTCTCAGCTGCGGGTGCGTAATCTTGCTCAGATCGAGACCCGCAAGCAGTTGGCCCGGTTCGGTGACCGGTACATCTCCGTCACACCTTGTCCACTCTCCATAGCCAGCCTCCTCTTGCGCGTGGCGTTGAAGTTGCAGGATATTGGTTTGCGACCACTCCAATGCGCCATATAGAGGATGTGAAGACTTTTCACTTCCATAGTTTTCGTCCTTAAGTAGGCTGCGTCGCCATTGGCGACGCTGCCACCATGCGACGGTGGGTTCGAGACCTATATCCAAGATGATGATGAGAACCCCAAGGATCAAGATGATTGAAAGGCCCAAGACATTGAAGCTTGAGTAGTTCGTAGACACGATTTTCTGATTAGCACACAGAGTCTGCGCCATCGTCTCGTTCGCAAGCGGTGGTTGTCGGAAGTCTTCCAGAATCTCGGGAATGCCGTTGACCGCCTCAACAAAAACGTCTTGAAGAGAGGCTAGAGTGCCTTTGATCCAGTGCTCGGCTTCTAGCTGCCACTGGTTGTCCGGCAGAGCGGCGGAATATCCGTAGGAGAGCCCGTAGCGTGCTCGCAGGGCGGAGGCACCAATGAAGCCGACAGTTGCGGAAATAGTGTACACACCATATGTCCAGAGATTGTCAACCCACTTGATAGTCGCAAATCCATCGTCAGTGGGGAATATCTTCTTGACACGCGCAGACTTCCGCGGGTCAATGACGCCTCGTAGCGGTTCGCAACGTTCAGCTTCAGGGAGATTGGGGTTGCAGTACTGTACTTGCTGGGTACACGCCATGGCACCGACAGGCTCATCCTGTAGCCAGGCAGAGAACGTGGCTTTGGTGTCTTGGTCGTTGAGCTCTGAGGCATTCTTGTGTGCTGAGAACCATGGGTCGTCGATTGGTCCAGCGTAGTGGATTTCGGGTGCCGACATGAAGAGTAGGTGCACATCTGCATCCACCAGCTTCAGAGCGTCGATAGGAGACCACTCATTGACGCCTGGGAGGAGTGTTTCGTTGGGTGTCCCATAGTGTTTCTCAAGTCCGAGTTGATATTCCAGTCTGGGAATGTTTGCTGAACTTGTTCCATCGCCTGGGAGATAGGCGTTGTCGACGGGTACCTCATATGTATGATTGATGACTTGCCGCACGTTCTCAACCTCGCCGTACATGTATCGCTTCACAGCGCCGTAGTCACTATCGTTATAGTCTCTCATGTACCCTTGTGTTTTAAGCGGTGCACATGTATAGACCATACGAAACTGAAAACGGTTCGCAGGAGCTGTGTTAATGCCAAGGTCATTAAGGCTGTCAAGTAATCCTGTGTCCATCATCAAGTTGTCATTATCCAACTTGCAGATATTGTCGCCAAAAGGACAAGCTACACCGCGAGTAGAGGTAAGCGGTAGTCTGGGCTTGATGTACAGGTTGCAACCATCCGTATGAGTTTCGTTCGTGTAGCATTGCATGCCATAATTGAGGAACTTGGTTGCTTTCTCAGCCTGCACTGGCAGCAGCAGCGTGAGTTGCTTATAGACACTGTTCGCTTTCTGTTTGCTATAAGAACCACATCTTGTGCCTTTGAGAAGGACTTGATTGAGACTTTCGCTTGTTACATTGGATGAAAAGATGGAGGCAACGCCAAAGGCGGCCGAGATCGTGAAGGCGGCAACGATAATTGGCAGAAGCCGCAGAATTGGCCTACGCGCTCGACGACCAGATCTCCATGCCATCATCGACACGAGCATCCGCCAGGCCCCATCTTGTGCAGTATCAGAATTTCGCAATATGGCCTGGCGCTGATGGTAGAGGCCGTCTTGTGATTCAGCTGAAGAAAAGTAACGATGTAAGGCAAAACAGCCTAGTCGCCAGAAGCTGCACCAATTAGCCAATGCAGTATGTACCAGACTTATTCACTTACCTCTTTCCCACCATACCAATGAAGATAGCCAAAAAAGCGATCAAGAATCCTCCATTTTTTCTTGTCAAGGTTACTGTAGCACCCTGGATTTTCCCATGGCTCCAGTTTGTCCAGAAGCCGAGATGGACTTCGTAGGTATTGGTAGACGCCATGCTTGGCGGTTGGACCTGTGTAGAGGCGTGGTCGGGACCTGAGTTCAGGCACACCGTTCGTCAAGACCTGCAGCGGGAAGGAGCCGTGCGATTGAGTGCTGCCGTGCGGCGAGGTCAGCACTTAAGAACCGTCATCCACAATCCTCGGTAC
Source organism: Pseudopyrenochaeta lycopersici (assembly GCA_003313425.1). Classification (NCBI taxonomy): domain Eukaryota; kingdom Fungi; phylum Ascomycota; class Dothideomycetes; order Pleosporales; family Pseudopyrenochaetaceae; genus Pseudopyrenochaeta; species Pseudopyrenochaeta lycopersici. Next base: position 708,974 of record NHZP01000009.1, read on the forward strand.
CATTTCGAGATCTCAACATCTATCAAAATTAATGCACCTCGATAAACATAACTTTTTGATGCTAGATTTTCCAGAATTGAAGCAAACGTAAGCATGGGGCCAGCTCGAAAGGTGGATTCAGCTGGCCTCCGGCCAGGAAAAACCTGTGACTGGCCCCCAATTTTGGACACAAGATATGAGACGAGATAACACTTCTTTGCTGGGGTACTCTGGCATGGAGTCGACTTTTGCCGGAAGGCACTATTGGTGCGGGAGATTTGCATCCTGGAGGCTGACGGTTTAACCGCCCGGGTGGGGAGTACCCCCACAGCCCTATTTCGGTCCGTACCTGGCGGTTGGAAAGAAATACGGGAAACTGCCTAGAAATAGGAAATCCCCCCGCAGAACCTTTGTTTGGATCGGACTGTTATTAGTGGGAGGTGCATGGAAATTAAACGCGAAAGTTTAACAAGGGGGTTGACCATAGTTGTTGCTATTCTTGGAAGCGAACGCGCGGGGAGCTGATTCCTCCCTCGGCCTCAGCCTTCCAACTCAGGCACAACTTCACAAGTAGACACATAGCATATTCCAACTGTTTGTGGTGACAATTGTAGAATGTTTCAACTTCTTCACGAAGCATCGATTTCCGACACAATAGAACCAACAGTGCAGAAGCTTAATCGTGGATAAGCTTCGCAGATTCTGCAATGCCCCTTTTGCCGCCCCTTCTGCACGACGACATCGAAGACGTTCCGTCTGGACCCGAGTAATTCACTACCTGTCGCAGATGCTTCAAGAGACTCGCCGTATTGAAGCTTTGCTACAATAGTCTAAGTCCCTCCCGCTACTCTTTCCTGAGCCATGAGGATGCCCGATTCGAAAGATTGGGAGGCGTCGCTTCTCTCAGCCCGCCCTCTCCACAAAAAGGCTGTAGCGAAAGCTTCCTGATACTGTTATGCTATATGTTTTCCAGTGTCAGACATGATACACGTCCTCACCTGCTGTAGTTGAACTGGAGTCGGCGTTGGTGCTCGGATTTAACGAAGTCCGAGAAAGCCGAGTCGTTCGTTACTCATTAAACCGTTAACCTTCTTCACGCGGTGGTTTTGTCAACCATCATGAGCGATACACAGAAGAGACAGAGGAGACATCGAGCTGTTTTATCATGCAATGATTGCCGCCGCCGGAAGCTTAAGTGTGACAGAGAACTCCCATGCAATAGGTGCATCAACGGCGGCATCGCAGCCGAATGCGCTTACGGAACAGAAGCGGTTGGGGAGCCTAGGGAACGATCCGTCAAGAGACAGCGACAATACTCGGTCCTAGAAGCCAACGCCACTATCGAGGAGGACGACTCACAGGCTATCGTAGAAGTTCGCGAGTCCTTGTACCGCTCGGACAACCTGCAGTCGGACGGATGGCCCAAGAATCGGATTGAGCAACTTGAGCGCGACGTCAATCTTCTCAAACAGCAGTTATTAATTCAAAGATATAGGCCAGATGATGAAGCATTTGGATTTCGTCCATCACCTGGTCAGAATGAGATTGATCAACCTGTTTGTCAAACGGGGATGCTGAAAGGGCGCAATTCAGCCACCTTCTACTACGGACCCTCTTCAGTAATGTCCATCATTGCACATGTAAGCACTCCACTCTCGGTCGAGATCGATTACTCAACAGAGTTCAATCCTTCATTCAAGCCGCCACTTTGCCAGCGATTTCTTTCGCTCAGGCCTTGACGTTCTCTTTTAGTTTGTATGATGTCTAATGAACTAACAGTGACAGTTTTCGGATCTCCGCTCCTTCATGAAGGGTATTTATCAAAACTCTACCGCGCAGAGACTGGCGCAAGACATGAAAGCCTTGGAAGGTAGAGCTCAGGCGGTCAAGTCATCTTATCGTGTCTTGTCAATTCCAAGTTTACGAAGCCTTGTCCCGGATCGAGCAACTACTGATGTCCTCATACGACAGTATCTTGACACCTTCGAAACGACTTACCGAGTACTGCATATTCCAAGTTTTGAGGCGGCGTACAAAGATTACTGGGATCCTAAAAGGCCCATAGACACAGATATGGACGCACTAGTACTTGCAGTCTTAGCATGCACAATCTGTATCTCTACCCACGATAACCCGCGTTATAACCACGATGGCTCCACTTTTCATAGCAAAGCGGTGTCTTGGATCAAGGCCTGCGAAGCTTGGCTGAAGCGACATAGTAACAAACATAGAACCCTTCTATCGCTTCAAGTTCGTTGTCTGCGTCTGCTGGCATTGTCAGCAAGCTCTCATAAAATGAAGGAGTACTATCAAGAGGTGCAGGCACACATGGCTTTCATGCGGTCGTCTGGTCTTCATCGGGACCCCAGCATTATGGGTACTCGTTGCTCAGTGTTTTTAGGCGAGATGCGCCGGAGGCTGTGGGCAACATCTATGGAGTTGGAGCTTCAAGCATCAATCGATAAAGGTATGATTAGCGTCCAAGAATCTTGGATTGACAGTCGCTGATATTCATGCAGGAACGACTTCCGTGCTGTCCAGTCTCGACTATGATTGTGCGCCACCCCGAAACCTGAATGATGTGGATCTACCACTTGACGTAGAAGAACTTCCGCAATCTTTGCCCACGTCCACCTTCACTGATACAGCCTTTCTCCATGCCTCGATGCAGACAATTGACCTCAGAGCAAGATTATGCGTACTGGCGAACAGTTTAAAGTCTAGTTTGAGTTTCCAAAATGCTCTTGAACACACCAACACAGTGCAACGATGCCTTCATGCAATCCCTGAATGGACGAACATGAGATCTAAACAAGCTCGAACGCTCCTCGACCTTCAACTACGACAGTTCCTCGTAATCCTGTTCACACCAACAACACTCCAAGCTAAATGTGGCTCAGGCCCAGAAAGCCGGTACTCAATGATAGCTTCCCTTGAAGCGTCCGTAAAGATGATCGACATGCACACACAAATCCTGAATGTTCCGAACTTGGCTCTTTGCTGCACACGTAACGATTACTACCGGGCGGCACTACTCATTTGTCACATTACTTACCATGCCAGTAAAACTGACGGTGAGTTGGCTCCGTGCACAAGCATGTTCTCTGCTGATCTATTTTCTAAGACATGACTACCGCACAAGTCGCGAAAGCATCCTTCGACCAGTGCATGCACAACGCTCTTCGTCTTCAAGAAGAGCGTGCGATGCGGCCCGGTCGCGGCGGGCAGCAACATTGGTACCTATCAGCTATGGTGGCTTTGGTTGGTCTGCAATTTGACCCCTCACAAAGTGAAACCATGAAAAATCAAGCCATTGGTCGCGTTTCGCGGTTGTTATATAAGATGCTGTCATTGCAAGAAGACCCAGCTGAGCAGTTCTTGGCGAGTGAGGTCAGTAGTCCCTTGGGCCGCAAAAGCGCCGGAATTGACGCAAAGCAGGTGTTGCTGGAGGATATTTCCGGGACACCAACGCATGTCAATGCAACCTCAAATATCGCCGCAGAGCCTCCCTCAGCGGAGGCATTCGCCGATGCAGGACTGCGCCTCGACGCGTTTGACATTTGCGACACATCTGAATGGATGCTGGACGATTTTTGGTTCTTCAACGACATTCCAGCTCTCGATTTCAACGGTCAATCCCGCTCTGAGCTCTAAAAATACTTCTACCCCAAGGCTAATGTGCTTGTGTGGGGTTGGCAGCTGCGAGTCCACGAGGCTTTGAAGGTCAAGAGTTTTCCCTGGATTCCCTATGGTGGCTGGCCATTGCTTGCGCGTCATAACAGACCACTCACCTGCTTCATATGTGAAACCTACCGGGAACAGTCACATACCAGAATCCACTCTGGAGGGCGATTGAGCCTCCGCATGGCGATCCAACCGCTAAGGCTCTTCAGCCTTGCTCGGCAGCAGGGCTCCCTGAGACTAAACGCAACACTAAGCTCCAGGGAGCTTACGACTAGCCAGCACCGGATATCACAATTTGTCCCAGATTTTCTTGAAACAATTTGTATTGTCGGGTAAAGCCCGTGCATTGTTTGCACAGTGCGTAAGCCGTGGCTTGTACCTGGTGGATAGCCAACAAGTTCCCAGATTCGGATGTCGATGCCAATGCTACTAGGGGTGTCGTGGCTCCTTGGCGGCCGTCATAGCCCACCTTGGACACACGATACCCAATACAGAGGAGGTACAAGCACTTGTAGTGTAATTTTCGTCGGGGATATTCCTGTGTCGCTAGTTCTTGACCGATCTTGGAAAGTGTATCGGGCCTCCGTCCATTATGGGGTTTTCATGATATAAATCGGGAGCGCGCGACCACCCGGAAGTCCAACATCACAACCACAACCTTCATCATCAACTCGCCTCAAACCCTCAATCCCGCAATCACCAGTACGCTTACTTTTCAGTAATCAATTAAACCATAACTTCAAAAATGCTCTTCCAGAAGCTCGCCATCATCTCCGCTCTTGCAGCCTTTGTTGCCGCCCAGGACATCAGCCAGGACGATATCCCCACCCAGTGCACCGCTGTCTGCGCAGAAATTGTTGCGATTTCCCGACGCTGCGACAACGAGAATGGTACATATTCTTCAGTAGACTGGCAAATTTCTAGCTAATTGTTTTATTCAGAGAGTGATGCTGCCGAGCTTGATTGCATCTGCAGGGCCCCTAATGCGAACCTTTTGCTCCCACCTTGCGAGGCCTGCGTAGCACAGTTTGATACTGACAACGACAATGACAACGACGACAACGACGACACCACCCCTGACGTCAATGGTACTAGATTCCTGAGTTCCCTTTCTGACCACACTTTTGCTAATACCATTTCTAGATGTACACGAGGTCTTGACCCGATGCAGCTTCACTAGGACCACATTCAACACAGCCTCTGCTAGTGGTGTCATTCAGTCTATTGCCTCTGTTGCTTCATCTCTTGCTTCGGCCCGCCCAACTGCATCCGGTTCAGTTATCGCCGTTACTTCGGGTACCGTTGTAAGGACTACGAGTGTCGCAGCTTCTACTCAGCTGCCCCAACAGACCGCCAATGCTGCTCCGGTCCAGACTGCCGGTGCCGCAATTGGTCTTGGAGCCCTAGGTCTTGCATTGGGAATGTTGTAAGCAGCTTATCATCTGAGATGACTGTGCGTCGCTCAGTCGAGCTAAAAGCAGCATGATGGAGTGTCCAGCAATGAATCTTTTACAAGCACATATCGGAGAACATGGTAACGGATAATTGTTAGCTCTTGTGGTATTTCGTGGTCTAAATTGTGGCGTTTGGATGTACTTAATTCTAGAATGCATAATTATTGACCCAGGTTTGTCGCACTTGTCTATCTTGTCACCACTTACCAAAGTGTCGTATTTTGTGTAATAGCTTGTTGATCCTTTTGATGCCGATCATCTTGTTAGCTATTCAAATCCTTCCGCTTCAACACAAACCGTTCACATCTCCACGTGACTTTAGGTACGAAATAATGTAATTTTGAGTAAGATTGCGATGGTATCCACAAAAGGGCGGTACCATATATCCCGTACTTCTGGTCGACCAGGGGAGCACGCCAAGGACGCTGTTCTGGTGTAAGTCGTGTCCGTGCTTCCAAGACAGACATACTCTATACATCATTCTCTACACGTTCAGGATTAATCTACTTCTCAGAAGAGGTAGGTTCTAATTGTCACTACATAAAATCTGCACTAAGAAATAGTAGAGCCCGAAACCCTGTGCCTCGGGTCTTTCCTTCCGTACTTGTGGCTATGTAATTTGTTTCGGATTGTTCCTCGACTCAGCCTCCTCCATGTAGGACCGAACGTATACGCTGGATAGCTACTAGCTACATCCAGAAGTGCTTGCACGTTGCATGCGAGACATATTTGTGGGGATTAATGCCGATTTGTTCGGCGTAATTTGCAATGGCTTCCGACCCATCGATCAGTCGAGACGTGTACACAATGCCAGCAAGTCAAGGTATGTCACAGGCATATATGCGCAGGTTTCAGTCCTCACTAGGAGGATCCTGACGAACCACAGCCACAATGCAACTTCAAAGACAAGTATCCGGCTCCATTCACACCATGCTAAATCAGGGGCTTGCAGTGGTTTGTCGACTCTTCATTTCAACCATCACTGGCTCGGAGTAAGACGGCATGGAGCATCAATTGGAAATTACCGTTTCACCTTGACTCATCTAGACGCATGATGAGATGGTTAAAGAGCTTGAAGTACCGAAAAAAAAAATCAAATATCGGCCTATATCGCGCAAAACCAATGCCGTCCCTGGAGAATTTTGGTGTGCCTACAGAGCCAACACGTGCGAATACAGCTCCGTGGTTATGATGCTTTGATGGTTACAGAGCGTTAGGTAGGAACGCCACCTATAACTACTTTCCTGCTAATTCATTCTTAGATTGGCCAAACGTGTAGGCGTTTCTTCTCTGATCAAAACAAATGCGAATCTTGCTACTATTGAACACTCAGTTCGCTCCTTTCCAATTTCACCGGAGTTTGCATACCAGGCCTTGTTACGTCATGCTCTAGCTAAGCTCTTCAATACTGTTGTAGACATTTCACAAGATGATATTAGCTCTTCTTTAGCGAACCTCCTAAGGGCAGAGCTGAATGGTGCGAAGGTGAGGTTTCTATACACAACCTGTCATAAACTGGTTACGATCTAATTGCGCAATACAAGAGCTCCTCATGCGAAATGGCTCACCTGTTGCAATACGAATCACTTACCTTCCAGATCAAGGCTCCTCCTAGTAGTCTCCTGAATTCCCGAATGTAACGTTGCATGGCCTTCAAGAGATATTGTCAAAAAATCACTTTCGAATTCTGGCTATTTCGACTGCATCCCATCTCGTATTAAATAACTAAGCAACACTAGAAAATCGGAATCATGTCCCCGTTGTTCAGAGATTCCTTAATGCCGTTTGTAAAGACCTACAAGATGATCAAGTAAGGGATATAATCATCTTTAAAGCTCAAGGTTGTCCGAAGCCAAAAGTTCCAGGGTACACGAGATCAAGAGGCGACAGTTGTAGGGTGTGTGATCTATGTCACAGTCACTACTGAACAATAATTGCGACATCTACGGACTAAACTCGAAGAGCGCTCGCCCAAAACAGACGAGCGATAATTTGATTAAGCAGCGGGAACCAAGACTTGGATGTATAAGGAACATATCTCCATGAATGGCACGCACATGGACGGATGTGGTGCACCGAAGTTCTCACCCCACGAGGACCTATGGCGCAGTCCAATCTGGGATACTTATGATAACATTGCGCCAATTGCATTTCCAACGTCTACAGTCCCTTGGACCACTCAAGGCCCTCTTGGATACAGTCACTAAGATTGGTGAGTGTCGGTGACGGTCTACTGCTCAAATCAATAGAACCCCGGGCCCATCGAAGATCGATATAACGTCGATGCCATAGTTTCCCATGATGGATCAACTGCGTCGTGGCCACAATCTTGGATGCAAACGCTTTGATTCAAAAGAGACGGTCTGAGGGATATAAATTTTGGAACGTCAAAAAACCTGGCCAGGGATATCGAAGTCAACAGGTTGGACTGTTTTAGCCCGTTGCCCTCCCCGAAGACGGATATCACAAATAAGACGGTCTCGTCAGGATAGAGTTGGCGGAGCTGACGAGTAGGAGGCGCAAGGCGGAGCTTATCCCACGGGGAGTGCTTATTGAAGTTGCGTAGACTGTTAATTGTAGCCTGGCCAGAGGTTTCTGTCAATTTTCTCAAGATGAGGTTGGAAAGAGCACAAAGTTCTATGACTCCTAATGTTATACTCCGGCTGCAGTGTTGCGAGATAAATTGCGTCTCGCATCATTCCAGCATTCCCGTGGAATCTTACGACGCCTCATCTTACGCATCCTTCATATGCATCAGAGGGTCTCCCACAGCTTACTTCTGATTGAGGGGCGCAACTTTCACGAATTAAATAGGTGGGAATCAGCGGAACCGAATTTCGGCTTCCGATGCGGAAGGCGCTGCACTGGGCTCCGGGTGGCGCCAACGAAGGATCAGAAGGTCGAAATAGCCGCCGGCGAGTTCTTTCCGGTACCTGAAAGGTGATGCACGCCTGATAATGGTGGACGGGCTACGGTAGATATGTCCCTGTAAAAGTGCCCGGAGGAATAGTTTTATCGATGTAAGCTTGGGTAAGGACGATGGCATACTAAATCATGGTAGCAAAGGGGACGGGAGTTAAAGCAATCATAAGCAGCGATGATAATTGATCCTTCGCAATGTAGAAGATACAGCAAACTTTGTGCTGAGGAGAAGGTATGCTAAAGAGTACAAGAAGCGAATCAAGCCGGTTGTTAGAAGCGAAACATCAACATTATCTGTCCCTCATCAAAGAAAATCCGTTACTCAAACGTCGACCAAAGACTTTCCAGCTTCTCTTTCTAAGAGAAGTTGCTATCAGCAGTCTTCGTGCTGCCTGCTGCGATGCTCACACCCTTCACAACGATAGAGCCACCGTTGGTGCTAGTGACCTTAACGTCAACTGAGTCAGTGCCGAAGCCGCTAGACTGCTCGAAGAAGTTGTACTCCTGCCTTGTGGTTGCCTGCCAGGTGTTGCCACCATCTGTCGACACCTCGAGCTTCGACACAGGGATATTGGAGTTCATGACCTGCATACTGAACCAGAACTTGCTAGTACCTTCCTTGTTCTTAAGAACGATAGGCGAGGTAATACCGCAAGAAACAATGTTCCACGATACGGGAATGACACCCTTGGAGGGGTCGGCGAGTTCCGCAAACGCATCGGGGAAGAGGTCGACATGATTAGGTCCGCAGTCAGGGCATTGATCAACGACCATAGCTGTGACCTTATTGCCGCTGGGTCCAGTGATTTCTAGGCAGGCACCGCAGTTAGCGCCGCCGGACCAGTTGCTGTCTGACAATGCTGTGCCGAAGAGATCGCTGGGGATCGTGTAGCCGGTGAAGGAACACATTCCTCCACCAACGTTGCCTCCATAGAATGTCGCATCGCCTTTCTTCGCACCGGCAGAGTCAACCTCCTTGGGAGGTTCGGGTGCAGCTGAAGACTCCGAGGGCGCCTCATATTGAGAGGTAGGGGTTGGATTTGGAACCTCGCTCTGAGGAACAGGCGTGTACTGAATTGAATACTCAGGCTGTACTGACTGAGAGCCGATAGTAGGGTAAGAGGGTACGCTAGAAGTCGCAGCCGGCTGAGAGGGATGAACGGTAATGGTGGTAGTCCTAGTAGTGGTGCTCGTGCTCGTGACATCAACCGTGCTGGTAATCTTTGCGTCGACCGTGACGTAGACCTTCTCGGTCGTGGTCGCAGTGACAGTCCTCCTCGAGCAACTGGATGGTTTGGGTTTTACGTCGGCAGCCTTGACCGTCTCGTAGACCTGTGCGTATTCGGTGTGGGTAACTGTCTTACGCGAGCAGACGGATTCCGCGAACGCGGCACCCACAAAGGGAAGCACAGCGAGGATGGTGGACTTCATGGCGTTGATGTTTCGATGTTTGACTTTCAGAAAGGAATGGATGAAGAGCTTGCGCTTCAAACAATGTAAATCGTATCAACGATCGAAGGAGCGACAAAAGCGAATGGAAGCAGCACAGCGGCTTGCGAAATGAGTGACTGAAGTTCGAGATCGTAGGTGTCTGAAAGTGAAAACCTTACAATAAATGGGGCCGTACTATCGTGAGTACATAAAGCCCTTCAGGCCATACCAGCCCTCATTTCACTAACCCCTAAATAGCAGTCTCCAACGGCATCGTGGAAATTTGCTCGGAACAAAATAAGCTCAAATCTCACGACGTTTCGTAGCTGCGCCGTATGGGACCGCAGCCATACCTCTCACTCCATACAGGTTCTATCCTAGCTTCAATCATCTTTGACAACCTATATCCTAGTAACCAGTCTAGAACGCCGATCTGGTTGGATGTGCGAAGCTTGTCAAAGCGATTTTGTGAGGGGGTGATAGGTTGTTGTGATGAGTTTTTTGGGTCAGGATGGCGCTAAAAGTAGATCAAACGCTCGCGAAATGATGAGGCGGGAACCTCGCCAGCTCATTTGACGCTTCACATGGCACCCCAAGAACATTCAGCAGCCGGAGAACAATATGCTGGCCATCTCGCAAGTGACAACCCAAGGCGCAGAAAAAGAAATCAGATTCGTACTCTGAGGTGCGCACGAGGACGTGTGCCAGCCTCTGAGGGTGACATGAGACAGCTTCGGAACGGATGTTTTGAAACAACAGCTTTGTATCTCCACCCTATGCATTGTGCGGAGAATTAGAACTTTGAGGTCAACGCTCTACCAGCTTCGACTACTTGGCAAGCAAACCTTCCATGTCACGCTCAGATCAGTTCAAAGCGGTGGTTATTCCTGAAATGCTCGGGAGAGCGCTCTGGTATACTCAATGAAAGCGCAAATTTCCGGGGAGTGAGAGGGCTGAATGCTTTGTGCCGAAATTGAGCAGGAACCGAATGAAATACCGTTATTAGGTCTGCAAGCATAGGAGTGCACGATAGAGTTCAGACCCTTGTCCCAGCCGTGCGCTTGTCTTGATGTCTCGTATCGCCTGCACGATGCATGTATTCCCGTCTCTATAATCCCCGCTTGATCTCGCGGTACCCATGAACCAGTGGCTATGTACTTTGCATGAATGCCCTCGATGCCATTCATGGTTTGTGGGACAAGAATGCCATAGGTGGTTCTAGTGCTGATGAGAACGAGTTCGTCTTGAATCTTTGTATGGCTAACTGCACAGCCAAAGCCAACAATCCATGCCCCCTTCTTCTCTTGATCGTAACAGCCGCGCCAGTAACGCTGGCTGCGCTGGCCATTGTCCCTCGCATGCGGAGCTCGAAATCAGGGAACAGAGCAGACCCAGATCCAAGAAGCCGAATAGATTGAAGTTTGGTCTAGTCGATGTATCGTAGGTTGTCGTCGCTAGGCTCTCTGGGATATTTGTGACCCGTCTACACGAGACACCTTGTGCCGCTCAGGTCTATCCTCAGAACGACGTCGCAGCTTGATGGGATCGGCTACCAGTTGAACAAATGATTGTGCGATGTAGAGTGTATACTGAGCGATACCTAGCTGCAACAATCGGTAATGCTGTTGTTTTCGTTGACTATGTTTCGCGCTACTCATATGAGTCCTCTCGTCGACAAAGCCGATCGTGGAAACAACCCGAAATTACGCGCTGAGGAACTTGTGCTACACAGGCTAACAGATCAACGCCCTGCCTCCGTCAACGATCGATATTGTGCCTTGCTTGAGGCGTTCAGGTTCATTCCACTATGATGCAGAAGTTGTTCATGGTTGGGCCGTCTCTAATCTTCTTCTTTTTGGTCTTGGTTGGTGTAGGGTTTCCGGTCAATGTAAACAGGTAGTAGCAGAGTTTTGACGTAGTCTTGCTGTGTCTCATAGTGAATCCCAGATTGGCCATGATTCGTAATAATAGTTCTTCATTAAAATAACGAGAGTTCTCAATGCATGGCAGTGGTAGAACAAGAAACAATGCCGGTAAGATGATCGGAGGCTCAACCGGTAGTACTGTACTTGAGAGGGGTCGCAGAAAATTAGCAACCCGCTTCAGCATCTTCCCTCGGCCAGGCGCGTCAGGCACGTAGTTGAGAACGAGTGACAATGACATAATATCGAAACGGTCCTCGTCAGTCGTCGGTAGTGGCCGTTCCATGAAGTCTTGTTTCTCGATACCTGGACCCTGGCTGTTCAAGTCAATCCTCGTCATGTCTATGATGCTTGGGAACTTGGAAATCTCGTTTGTCGTTGAGAGAGCACCAACTTCTAAGCATTTTATAGGAGCCATATCGGTGCGGTCCCGACTTCGAGCATTCGAGTGGAGAAGCTGGGACTGTTGCAGCCAATCGACAAGAAGTTTGCTCGAGTCGCCGCCTCGGTCTTTAGCTTGGCCTTGCTTGCTGGCAGCTTGGTAGACTTTAATTCCTCCATTCTGTTCAATTGCCAGGGCCAAATCCTCTGCTAGTTTCAAATCTCCTTTCTTCAGGGCTGTCGAGTGTTCCTTTTGGAGATGATGGTGAGTGCGAATAATGGTCCGGGAACGTTCAGATGTCATGCGTTCCTTTGGTCTGCTAGTCGGTGGGCGGCCATGGGACAAAGTTTTTTGGCGCTTCTTGACAGCCATTATTTTTGTTGTCCTAGAGCATATGGTCGGAAGACTCTGAATGAGAAGATGCCGAGCTTGTGAGTTTTGGCGCTAGAGGAGGTTAGCGTGAAATAGCCGAACTCTCCCACCAGAGGACGAAACTCTTCGTGAATTTTGCTCTGCGACTTCGATACTAACGACAGGACCACCACATCGCCAAAATGGGACCCAAGCCAGCCACCAAGAGTACGTTTACGCCTACATCGCTCTTTGCCGATCAAGAAAACTGTATGCGCAGTGTGGAATGTTTATGCACCACGGCGACAGCCATGGACTGGCAATTCAACACAGCGAATGCGCCTCGATCAGCTCTCCTCCCGTTGCGAACATAGCTAACAACCATTGCAGCTTCCACCAAGACCGGCAAGCAGGCCAATGCCGCTGCCAAAGCAGCTCTTCGCGGCGTAAGCCTCCCTTGATATTCTTGAGTCGTGTCAGAAATATACCTCTGACGGGCTGTTTTTCTCGTGTGACGGGCACAATTAACGAGATGACAGTCGTATGCGAACAAGAAGCGCGCGGTCAGGAAGAGCACCAGCTTTCACCGGTATGTACCTCTACACTCTACATTGGAATCCGCTAATATTTTACAGCCCCAAGACCCTCGAGCTCTCTCGCGCGGGCAAGTACCCCCGCAAGTCGGTCCCCCATGAGCCTCGCATGGATGCCTCCAAGGTCCTCATCCACCCGCTCAACACCGAGTCCGCCATGAAGAAGGTACGGTTTCGCAAGTCGGCCTGGGAAGTGCAACAAGGCTAATATCACGGACAGATTGAGGAGAACAACACCCTCGTCTTCATCGTCAACGTCAAGGCCAACAAGCGCCAGATCGCCGCTGCCCTCAAGAAGCAGTACGATGTCAGCTGTGTCAAGATCAACACCCTCATCCGACCTGACGGCACGAAGAAGGCTTTTGCCCGCCTGACCGCCGATGTCGATGCTCTCGACATTGCGGCCACCAAGCTCGCCATCGTTTAAAGAGGTGGTCTGTAGTTAGGTGTCGTCATGATTGAGTCTGGTTATACCCGGCAATGGAAAAGCGATGTGATATGCATGGCAGGCGTTCATGGCTACGTAGTCACGGTGACTCGAATGAATCAATTCCCACATGACGCCATAGCTTGACTTGGTGATCAAGATCCCGCTTTTTTTCTGAATAATGTGGTTTTGTGATGTGCTGTGTAAAAAAATGTATATAGCTGTCGTGTGGCTGACACTACTTGATATTGAGTAGATGCAGATTTGTTATAATGACTAGCTACCCTTCGTGATACCCGATATTGTACACTTGGTCGTCCATTCCTCCTCGAATCCGCCCGATATTGTACATACTGGCACAAATTTTGACCATATCGTACACTGACCTAGGACCGTATCCAGCAACTTGTCTATTGCCTCAGCCTCTCCAGCTCTCTCATTACAACTAGATTTGCATCCAGGAACCGATCCACACACTGCCTCATACACGGCTCCTCGTATCTGTCCAATTTGCCGTTCTTGACGGTGCCGGCGGGTATGCACTTGCGGAAGCATGTGTCGGTCAAGGAGTGTATCGCTACATTGCACAGTTAGTACTAGCCTTTGATCCCTTGCTGTTCAGGATGCGATGCGCGTCCATGTGTAGTGAGGAGGAAGAGAACGAGATGGTAGGCAATTAGGAGAAAAGAGGCGTTTTAGGCTGTTTGGCAAGAAGAGAAACAACAAGTGAGACGTACAAGATTGTATTCTAGCCTTCTGGCCCTCATTCATAGCGAATTGCTGCAATTCCTGCTTGTCGCGGTCGCTCAGCTTGGTGAGGTCGGCATTGCCGAGTCCGCCGCCGAGGGAGTCCATTTTTGCAGGTGTAGATGTAGTCGCGGGGAACTGTACTGTAGTAGATTCGGGTTGGTAGGGGGCTGCGATAGGTAATTAATGTAGCGTGTGTTGTGATGTTAGGAAAATGCGGCTGTGGATCTTTTTACTCAATAGTGATCTAACAGACTTTGGGGCAGGCATATTTGTCGGTGGTTGCAGAGGGGAAAGGCCGATAGGCCGGTTAGTCAGCATTTCTATGCTTCACGAGCAAGATTTACAGATGAAATGTATGTTCTTACAAGAGACTAATATCTCAGAAAATAAGGTTCTCGAATTAGTTCTTCGCCTCAGTCCTTGGGTTTGGCTAGATATGACATGGAACAAACTCCTACTACGACCAAGAATGAACAATGTAACTCCTGCTCCCATCTCTCCTGTCATTGCTCTTCCTACAATCTTACAATTCTTCGGCACAAGTATGCCTTGCTTTTCCTTCCCCTTTAGAACCCACCAATGTATAGCCCTCAGTTTTGGCGTGACTTCTTCTTCATTGTACATGTAGTACTCCCATTCTTCAGCTTTGTCTTCTGTATTGCCGTCAAAGGGTGATTTGTGGAAACACTTATGGCATAGAGCACGCTTACTTCAGTGTCACTGCCCTTCATCTATTGCAGGTGCATGATGTCGCGGGCTATGGCTGGAAGACGGTTCAACATGAAGTGAGCAACAAAGGGGGTTGAGAGTTCTGTGCGCAGTCATGCAAGTCGAAAGCAACAAATATCACAGGACTTGGGGAGGAACGTCCTCATTTGGAAAGAGCAGCCACGAACAAGAGATATTGCATTATACACAGTATCTGACTAACTTTCAAAAGACCGACCAAGTGCAGCAAGAGCGCCTTACGTGCTTCTCTTAGGATAACAAGATCCGAGACAGATTGAATAGAAGATGACATCAACTTACTACCGCCCGGTACAAACTTTCCCCCCATACTGTGTATTTTCTTTTTGACAATACTCCTCAAGCACCAATCAGTTCCTTGGGTACACACGCAAACGCCGTGCTGATCACCGCCAAAACAGTGCTGACAATCATCAAAGTCCAGTTCATCGTCTTCTCTGCGCTCGATATTTCCTTGCCGAACAATTTCAGGTGGAACGCCAGTGGTAGAATGATGCAGACACTGAAGCAAGCGACACTACCCAGAAGCGACATGATGCGATCAAAGGACGGGAAAATAATGGCGATACAAACGAATACAATAACCGTGGTTACGCGCAGGATAATCTTGAACAGTCCACGGTTGAAGCCTGACATGCCATCCAAAGAGGAAGATGCAGCTAGCGATCGAGCGTCGAGGCCGAAGAGGACTTCCAATGTCGAAACAATGGGTCGCGAGTTCAGCGGCACTTTTGTCAGCGGAATAATTGCGATGCAGCTCGCAATGAACACGCTCAAGCTGGCTGGGTACCCCTTTGTCAGGAAAATATTACTCGTAATTTCCTCACGTACGCCATCGCCAAACATCAGAATACCCGCGCATGCCATGCCGAGGTCAATGAGGTAGGTAAAGATGTAGGTGATGTTTACACTCTTACGGTATTTGTACGGGTGTCGCATGTCGCGATAGATGTTTGGGAAAACGGAGTGGCCGCCCCAGGGGGACATGAGGAGACCCATTGAGAGAGGAACGGTCATCCAATTCTCTGGGAAGAGATATTGAGTTGCTGGTTGGCGGATGGAACCAGGAGTAGTAGGTTTAATAAGGCCATCAATCCAGACGGCGATGGTGACTGTGAGTATGGTTAGTAAATGCTAGTTCGGTACTGTGCTGGTCGACTTACTGCCAAAGCAGGCCATGACGCCTAGGATAGAGGTGAATGATAAGAAACGGAGAGGTAGAAAGCTCAGTGGGATGAGGATCAGACCGCAGAGGATCTTCCATTGGAGAACATCCCAGCCAGGAATGAGTGCATCCATGCTATCAGCGAACAGAACTACGAGAGCAACGCACGCAGCTAGCAGCTCAAGAGAGAACAAGAGACTGACGGCCACCCGAGCCTTGTTGCCAAACGACACATACGCGAGGTCCGCAAAGGTTATGAGAGAGCTATCCACGTCCAAGCACTTTGCAAGCAGCTTGGCCGTATACGAAGTGACCACAGCCGACCAAGCCAAGAAAATCATGCCTATCACCCATCCGGAGTACTTGAAGGCCAGAGGCAAGGTCAGGAGACCAACACCAACTAGAACATTGACAGAATTGAAAATGGTCTGGGGGAGAGTGGATTGACCGACAACCACATTGATGATCTGCCCGTCTTCTTCGATTTGCTTCACGAGAAGTGGCTCTCGTTCCTGCTCTGGCTCATTTACGCCCTTGAGCTGCTGCTCTATGAACAACCGTCCGGCATGGCGCATGGAAGAATCATTGACGCGTGCAGAAAGACTGCCATACGTTGTTCCATAGCTTCCTCCAAAGGGCGAGGAGAGCGAGGGCTCAATCTGGAATATGCTTGAGCCTCGGGCCCTCATCCGCTGTTCCACTGCGCTCGGCAGCAGGTGCGTCTGCTCTGTGGGGCCATGTTCCTCGTCTGCCACGGCATTATCCGATGCGCGCCTTCCTTCAGTCTGTAGAGCCTGTCGCAGGGCGGATCGCTGGTCTGGAACGGGAGTTGGAAGGTCGCTTCGGGCAAAGTCTGAGGATTCGTCGTCCTGGTCGTCTTCGCTTTCGACGCGGAAAGAGGGTCGCACGGGGGTGATCTCGAAGAAGCCTGCGGCACGCTGCCAGGAGCGGGCGAAGTTGTTAATACTGTTCACGCCACCAGCATCGCCCAATGCGCCGATTTGCTGTGAAATGGAGGACCTAGAGGAGACCAGTCAGCTCATGTCCATTATGGCCACATTGGCATTCATATACCTTCGCCTTCTCAATTCGCCAACTCGGCCTGACCATCTGCCTGTGCCGGTCACACTGTCTCCGCTTGGTCGTCTCTCGAGCTGGTCCCATTGCACACGGCTTCCGGTCGAATCAACCGAGGCTTGCCGAACGCCTTCGTAGTCGTCCCAAGTGGACGGCTGTTTCCCTCTAATGTCCATTGTGAGTCTTGTCAGTCACGCGGGCTCACAGCAAGATAAGAAGAACGGCAGCGGGCAAGACTAGGGGAGAGCGGGTGGGGACGTGATATAAAACTCGTTCTTCAGACCCATGCAGGGAGCGGGAGCTACTTGAATCAACGGCTGGCTACCGTCGGGAACGAGATTGGCGGCGCTGGAGTCGCGTGCGACCATGTTCCATGCCCGGCAGCGAAGCGTGGGTTATATACAGAAGCGCCGACAATCGCAGGACGCAGATAGCTATGGCAGCAGGTTATCACGAGGAGGGTGGGCCCCCGCATGTACCAGCCGTCATAGCAAGGTAGTTGCATGTAACGGCTCTTTGCGCGCATCATCATGCCCGCTGCACGCTTAGTGGCTCTGCAAGCGAAGTAGAAGTCAGTCATACCCCGGGTGTGCAGCTTGGTGCGCGCCCACTCTCGAGACAAATAAATTCACAGACACGGCCAGCTGGCTCACTCTTGTCTCGCCTTCACACAGCGGACAGCCCGCGCAAGAACCGGCCGCATAGCACGTTCTCCCATCCCCCACCCGCCGCCAGTCGGCCACCCCTCGCCCACTTGCTGCCCCTCGCTGCAACAAGTAAAATTCTCTGAGACCCCGCCTCTGACGGCCAACGCACCAACATCACCACTGCGGCCATGTCGTCCAAGGAGCAGCAGCCCAACGAGGCTGAGAAGAACATTGAGATCTGGAAGGTCAAGAAGCTGATCAAGCGTCTTGAAGCCGCCAGGGGTAATGGCACAAGCATGATTTCGCTCATCATCCGTATGTGACGTCTACGCAAGCTGGGAAAGACCGACCAAACTCACCCAATATAGCGCCAAAGGACCAGGTCTCACGCGCCGCCAAGATGTTGGCTGAAGAATTTGTATGTCTGCACTGAGCACTGCTTAAAGACAACGGCATACCTCTATCCCAAAACCAAGACTAACGGCTCAGGGCACTGCCTCCAACATCAAATCCCGCGTCAACCGTCTCTCCGTCCTTTCGGCTATCACATCCACCCAGCAGCGCCTGAAGCTGTACTCGAAGGTCCCCCCCAATGGCCTCGTTGTCTACTGCGGTGAAATCATCACCGCTGAAGGCAAGGAGCGCAAGATCAATATCGACTTCGAGCCCTTCAAGCCCATCAATACCTCGCTATACCTTTGTGACAACAAGTTCCACACCGAGGCACTCAGCGAGCTGCTGGAGTCGGATCAGAAGTTTGGCTTCATCATCATGGACGGAAACGGTGCGCTTTTTGGCACTCTCTCTGGCAACACGCGAGAGATTGTCCACAAGTGAGTGTAGAGGCGCCTGCTGGGATATCAACCGCTAATGAGGAAAGGTTTTCGGTCGATCTCCCCAAGAAGCACGGCCGTGGTGGTCAGTCTGCCTTGCGTTTCGCCCGTTTGCGAGAAGAAAAGCGCCACAACTACGTCCGCAAGGTCGCCGAACTGGCGGTCCAAAATTTCATTACCGCCGACAAGGTCAACGTAGCCGGTATCATCCTCGCGGGTTCTGCCGATTTCAAGAATGACCTGAATCAGTCAGACATGTTCGATAACCGCCTGCAATCCAAGGTTATCAAGGTTGTCGATGTGTCTTACGGAGGCGAGAACGGTTTCAACCAAGCCATCGAGCTGGCGGGTGAGACTCTCAGCAACGTCAAGTTCATCCAGGAGAAGAAACTCATCAACGAGTACTTCGACCACATCTCCAAGGACTCTGGCAAGGTCTGCTACGGTATCGACGACACTCTGAAGGCTTTGGAGGCTGGTGCGGCCGAGACTTTGATCGTCTTTGAGAATCTCGAGATCACTCGCTGGGTACTCAAGAGCTCCGAGGGCGCCGAAATCATTCTCCACACGAACAAACAGCAAGAAGCTGATCGAAGCCTGTTCATGGATAAGGAGACTGGCCAAGAAATGGAAGTCATCGATCAGGGCTCCATGCTCGAATGGCTCGCCGAGAAGTACCGCGACTTTGGTGCTACGCTTGAGTTCGTCTCCGACCGCTCTTCCGAGGGCAATCAGTTCGTCAAGGGCTTCGGTGGTATCGGCGCCATCCTTCGCTACGCTCTCAACTTTGAGCAGCTTGCCGAGTTCGATGATGACGAAGACGAGTTCTACGATGATTGACGGTTGTGCGCCCTCGCTGACTGCGAGGTAGCGTCCCCACTCCACGCGTCGAGTGAAGGAACGTCCGCTGCCCGCGCACAATGTCACAATGACGCGTCCGGAATGAAGACCGGGGCAGTCGAAGCAATGACGCTTCGCCTCTCCAGGTTGTAGATGAGATAAGGAAGTGCTCATGGAAGGTTAGCATATGTAAGTAACATTATCAGAACAATCGAGCGTCGCTAACAACAAAAAAGGCTGATAAACTACCCATTCTTACCACGACCCAATCTCGCTTCAATGAAGAGCCAAAACAGTCTTTTCGAATATCATGAATGCTCGATCATTGGTCTGGGGAGCTCTATTCTAGTTTCAATCACGACTCAGAGTTGATGGGTTGTCGAAGAATGGCTATTGTCAAGAATCAACGTTGCGACACTTTCTAAGTGCAGTCCTAGGCTGACAACGAAATGCAAATTGTTTGAGCTTGTACTCACCAGCTAGTCTCTCGTTAAAGTCAAGCTGGGGTTAAATTGTGCTCTTACATGCTTTCCTGTGCTAACCTGGAGTGATGCCTTTGATCCCATGTGTAGCTTCATTGACTCTACTCGAAGTCGATATATGCTGGAAAGTTCAGCTACACAAAAGAACTTTAGCAGAACATCAAACTGACCAAAGCCTATCATACTGTACTACAGCCTACCTGATCGTAATTGCCGTAACTACTCCTTCGGATCCGAATCTTGATAAATCACCGATGTGCTTACCTCCCCCTTCACATTTCCCCCCTTCCCAATCAAATCCTCGATCCCCAACAATCTATACAATTCCGAACCCCAAGACCCAGAAAACCACGAAATATAAGTCTGCGTGTCTCCCGCCCTCCATGTGCCTTTGTTCTGAAAGTTGCGCCCCCGGCCGATGTCGGGTTCCGCTTCCGAGAAAGAGTGAACCTCATCTACTAAAGAAGCGGTCCGGTTTTGCAGTTTGACATTTGACATGATTGCTCGGCACGCCGGCGATATGGCTGAGAGTGAGAGGCCTGTTGTTGCTTTTCTGGGACCTGAGGGGAGTTATACGCATCAGGTTCGTTTTTGTTTTTTGCTTAAGTTACTCTGATGGTGGAGGTTGGGGTTCGGTTTTTGACCTTCTTTTTCCGATTGTTCATTTCGCTTTTGGGACTGGGTTGTTGGAGTATGGAGCTTGCGATTTCGATCATGAATCAAATTCTACGCTGCGGAGTTTGTCAAGTTATTTACATCATCGTTGTTGTTTCTGGCCGTTGAGCGCTTTTCTTCTGTGCATCTCTTTATTAAGTGTATCATGGGAATTCGTCTTTGCTCACACTTTCTCACAGGCAACCCTCGATGCGTTCAAGGCAACAGACGTCACTATATCGCCACAAGTCACGATAGAAGATGTTTTCGCCGCTGTGCAAAATGGTACAGCATACCGAGGAGTCGTCCCTTTTGAGAACAGCAGCAATGGCAGCGTGGTTTTCACTCTGGATCTTTTCGCCGATCTGCACGGCAAGTACCCGGACATTCTCGTCTGCGGCGAGAGCTATGTCTCTGTGCGGCACTGTCTCCTAGGCTACGCACCTTTGAAAAAGGAGGAAGAATTGAGTCAAAACGAAGCGCAGAGCGTGTCGGCGACAGAAAAAGATGCATCAGGGCAAGAAACCGCGCATCCAATCCGTGACATTTCTAAGATCAAGACACTATACTCCCACCCCCAGGCATGGGGCCAATGCAAAGTCTTCCTAACCACCTACCTCAAGCACTGCGAGCGCCGCGATGTATCCTCCACATCACGCGCGGCCGAACTTGTCAGCGAGGACAAATCCGGCGAGTCTGCAGCGCTATCCAGCATAATCGCCGCGGACATGTTCGGCTTGGACGTGCTGGCGAAGAGCATAAACGACCGCGTGGGGAACACCACACGCTTCCTCGTCATCCGGCGGGGTGCCGCAGCGAGCAATGGTAGTGAAAGCAGTACGCCCACGTCACCAAGCGCATCAGCGAAGCCAACCAGCGGGCAAGAAGACGGAAAGAGCCTGGTCACATTCACTGTCGACCACTCTAACCCAGGCGCCCTCGCGCACTGCCTGGCTGCGTTCGAGACGTACGGGCTCAACCTGACGAGCATCAACACGCGGCCGAGCGGGGTGCAGAATTGGAATTACGTCTTCTTTGTTGAATTCAAGGGCCGCAAGGAGGACGGGGATGATGACTGTGCTGTCAACAAGGCGTTGAGGGATCTGGGCCGCGTGTGCAGGGGGTACAGATGGCTGGGCAGCTGGGAGAACAGGCTGCCTGCGTCGTAGGGGAGGGGTTTTGGGAGGAGTCAGAGGATTGGGGGGGGGGGGGGGAGGGAAGAGATGTAAGACTGTCACGAGAGCAGTAAAATGACTGATATCTTCTATTGAAGGCGAACAGATTACGTTGGAATGACTTTGAGATTTGGTGGCTTGTCTGGTGGCTGCAATGCCATGAGCGAAACGGCTCCAACAGGGAGTTTTGAAATGAGAGGTATGACTAAAAGGCCAGGCACGACATGGACATAAAGCTGTGAATTCAAGGTTCCTTGTTGAGATTAGCTCACCCATGCAGTCCTTTCAATACGAGTCAAAACAAGGCTGTACGCTATTTTGTCTAGACACGGCTGATGATATGGCACAAATATAAAAAGATGTCAAATAGTGTATTGTGCGCTAGAGAGCCAATGATTGCTAGGCCATGACTACCATCTGGTTTGGTAAATCACTACCACACAGCAAGTCTATGAGCATGCCTTCGTATCCTTTTTGTTGATGATGATGTTGTATGACTATATTCAGCATAAGTCAACCCAAGTCGATGACTCCACCACCACATGTAGGTCACATTGGTGCCTATTCCAAGCCAATCGGTGACTCTTTTGTACCCCGGAAATGCGAAAATAATCTATTTCGTTCGGACTGGGATAGGCTTCTCGTCTTTGGGCGCTCTCCACTCCTTTACGAAAGGCAGAAACTCGGGCTGACCTGGGATGTATTTCCTCAATACTTCGGGTACGTTGAAACCTTCGGGAGTTTGGTAATTCTCGAGAATGCAGCAGAGAGTTCGCTCGGTTGCACAAACTGAGTAGAAGCATTAGCAAGTGTGCAAAATCATACGGCTGCACCAGGGCATGAAAGCATAAGGGGATGGACAGAGCTAGACATACGTGTTCCGTTCAGTGCATGAACATATTCCTTGCGTGTCGCGTTCAGCTTCTTAACGCCGTGTCGAATCTCCAGTTCACGAGTCTGGTAGTCTGTGCAGTTGGAGATGGAGACGAGCTCCTTGTACTCGCCGCCGCCAGTAACTGGGAACCACGCTTCAAGATCCCGCTTCATCGCAGCCGCATTATCTTAATAGCGTTAGCCGTATCTTGTTGTCATGAAGAGCATTGTCACTCACTTAACGCTCCAGAAACAATAGCAACGACCTGATACGGCAATCCCAGGCTCTGGTAGAACTCCTCAGACGTGGCAAGCATCTCATCAAATGCCTCCCATGACTTCTCAGGATGGGTGATGAGGAATTGCTCAACCTTTTCAAACTGGTGTATCCTGAAAATGCCCCACGCATCCTTGCCATGCGAACCAGCCTCTTTTCTGAAGTTTGTAGAGTATCCCGCATACTTGATTGGCAGTTGGTCACCCTGTAGCCATTCCTCTGAATGTAGCGCAGAGATTGGCTGTTCAGACGTCGCAATGAGGTACTTATCTGTCTCAGGCTTATCCTTGCTCTCGGTCACCTTGTACAACTCCTCATCGAAATCGGAGAGTTGGGCCGTTTTGGCCATTTGGTCGCGTAGCATGAAAAATGGAGGCTGGTTGGGTGTGTAGCCTTTGTTGAAGAGGAACTCGAGGCCGTAGTTGATGAGCGCAAGGTTGAGGAAGAGACCATAGCCTGTGAGACAGTAGCCCCTGTGTCCGACGATCTTCACGCCGCGCTCAGGGTCGTAGCCGTTGAGTCGTGTGAGGACGCCATGGTGGGGAATACCATCCTTCTTGAACTCTGCTTTCCTGTCCTCAGGCGCCCATGTCTTTATTACTGCGTTGTTGTCCTCATTGTCTGACACTGGAACGTCCTTGTGCACGTAGT
This sequence comes from Pseudopyrenochaeta lycopersici, assembly GCA_003313425.1. Classification (NCBI taxonomy): domain Eukaryota; kingdom Fungi; phylum Ascomycota; class Dothideomycetes; order Pleosporales; family Pseudopyrenochaetaceae; genus Pseudopyrenochaeta; species Pseudopyrenochaeta lycopersici. The sequence continues at coordinate 732,290 of NHZP01000009.1, forward strand.
TTCCTATGCTCTTAACCTTAGCATTAAGCTTCTTCAGCTTCTCATTCGCCTCCTCTTCCTTGACCTTCTTGTCCTCCTGGAGCTTCTTCATCTCAGCAATGAGATCGTCGGCATTCTCCTTGGCCTTCTTTTTCTGCCCCACTTGCTTCTGTATGGCATTGATATTCGAGCCGATTTGTGTTGCGGCATATTGTGTCTGGCGGTGGTCTTCGAAGTCTGCAATGACCTCGTCTACAATCTCAAGGGGCGCGTGTCGCTTTCTTTGTGAGTCCCGAATCTTCTCTGGGTCGCCGCCGCGCTCCTTGATGAAGTCGTTGCTGTTACCCCTCCACGTTAGCAAATGTTGTGAATATTGCGCGTTATGCACATTATGCTCTAATAAAAAGTGTTTCCAGAATCCTAAGAGCCGACTTACATGTCCAACATCTTGTTTTACTCTCTAAACCAGACAGTGAAGGCGGTGGAATTGATCTTGTGCAGAAAGCCGTTTCGCAACGACTCACAATTGTGGTGTCGTTTGAGTCAGGGACCAGGTTGGTCTGTGCTATGGCGGGGCAAGTGTGGCGTTGTCTGTGGCTGAGTTCGTATCCAGGGGCTCACGATAAGGGCACGAAAAGGCAAAGGGAACGCGGCGCAAGTGGGTCTGACGAGCCTCGAGCTTCCCAGAAGAGCAGGTTGACCTCAACGTGTAGAATACGGTGGCTTTCCTGTCCAAGCTTCAGAGCTGCCTAATCAAGGTCATGGGGTGGTCGGTGCAGTGCATGTGGAGCTTCCTGCTGGGTCGAGATGCAGGGGAGACGGAAGCAGAAGAATGTGAAGAACAAATTCAAGGTCTCATCTTCGAGTCGGAAGTATAATCTATTGAGCTAAGCAGACATGGCCGTGAAGCATCGTAAGAAAATACCGCATAACGCCCATAATACCTCCACTCGAATACCATTACGCCATTATACCTCCGTAGAGGGGGCCAGCAGCAATATTGTAACAAAAGCAAGGCCAATTGACCGTCTATACCGTCTACACCGTGAAATCGTATATCGAACATGGTCTCCTCGAAGCCAGAATGCTTCATAGGATGCTGCAGCCGAGCATCTGTTTCTCTCTTCGCTTCTTTCTCCCCTCCAGTTCGCTGATGGTTTCTTCCAGCTTATCCACAGATGTGCCTCGTCGAACGCACGCACGTCAGCAAAGAAAGTCTTTACATGACCACACACTTGCCGCCAGCAGCGGGCTCACCAGGATTCTGGCTCTTCTCCACCTCGGCAATCATGAGCTCAAAACCCTTTTGCACGTTCTCATTATACCGCGCGCTGGCCTCAGTCCAGGCGCATTTGAATTCTGCAGCCAGAGCGCGGCCGTCTTCGGGAGTGACCTGGCGTTGTTCTGGGCGGAGATCGGACTTGTTGCCTACGATGACGAGGGGAACCCATTCGACAGCCTAAAGATGGCGGTCAGCAATAGTAAAGCTTGGTGGTGTGGACGGCAGGGACTGGTGACTCACAAGGTGATTCAGAATCTTGTCGCGGATAATGCGTGCCATTTCGAAGCTCTGCTTGCTGGCAACCGAGTAGACAATCATATAGCCATGGATGCCAATGAAGTGTTTCGAATTGAGGATACTATATTCATCCTGATAAACAGTAGTCGAGTCAGTGGGGTTCTCATAAACAGCCTCAGCTGCACGATTCTCATACGCAAACAAACATGTGCAATTGGTGTGGTGGTGCTGATGCAACATGTAAATGATGGAGATGGGGCGTGGATCTTGCGACGCGATGCGGGGAGAGAGGAAAACTCATGTACCTGCCCAGCCGTATCGATAATCTCTGTTGCAAAGTCCTGGTTCTTATACCGAATCATCTTGCTGAAAGTATTCTCAATGGTCGGATAGTAGCTGTCGACAAAGTGGCCGTCGACGAATTGCACCGTGAGACTTGACTTGCCTGTACGCAGCTCCATCAGTTACTTGTGCTTGGTGCATGTGAAGACCAACAAATGGAGGCGGCACTCACCGACAGCTCTGCTGCCCACAATGGCCATCTTTCTTTGCTTGGGCGCCGGCATCTTGCTGCTGGCTTTTTGCGAAGGGCGTGAAGAAGCTGCTCGACTCGCCAGTGTACAAGTTTCGCGGTTGCCGTCCACCGCTGAGACGTCGTAGCTGCCTAAGATGCGTTTGGACCTGCCGATTTTCTGAATGCAGCTAGCTTAGACCACGCGTGGAGCTAGCTGTGCGATGAGACGCCGTCGAGCGGGCGGCAAGTGCACCGAGGTAGGCCAGGGAGACTTGCTATATGCTTGGGTCCAAGCGTTTTGGTCTCTCTTATTTATTTTTTTCTCGACGATTTCTACGGAGGAGAGGATTTCAAAGTCGATACCACAGCGAAGAATGCAGGGAGGGAGACGCCGGCCCATAAAAAAAGTTCACTTCCGCGTGCTTATGCCGTCATGTCTGCGAGCAACATCCGCATCTCCAAAGTCGGGCACGAGCTGAATCGGGATTCGATTGGGTTTGAACTCAATCCGGTACCGAGAAGGGAACAGCGCATGTAGCAGGGAACGAATCCCAAGCATTCAATTTACGTGATGTCAATCATGCTGAGTCTAGCGCATGCTTACCAGCACACACCGAACAACGCCCGCGACCTTGTGAGCGATCAAGGCCAGAACATCCAGAGACCCTTCCGAGCTTCGAGAAAACTAGGCGGGTCCAACCCTTCGCATCCCGAAGTCGCCGTTGGACACTTTTACCCGAGCTAATGACATGCGAGTCAAGGCGCATGTCTATCACATGCGCCAGTCCGGAAGTTGAACGATTGTGTGCTTGTCAATTATACAATGGTTGCAAGATACTGCAAACAAGTGTGGATGAAGGTTGTTGTATATTATTCCGACGGCAGAACTTTTGACTTGCCGGCTGCTGCGTCACTCGGACCGCTTCCCTGGGACGGGTGCAGCCTTATGAGCACCCGGTCACCGTCTTCGATTTAGCCATTGCTAGAATACGAGCCCAGCAGGCACTCAAACTCCCAAACACAAGCATGTTTGATTCTTCCTCCTATAGACTGTGAAACATTTGCCAGCCTAAACACCACATGCTGCATGACCGGCTATCCGCTCCTGCCCAAAATCCGGGGCACCAACCTTTTCCAAACCATATAATCCAACCGGTAATTGCTTGCATATCCATCATCTGGGGTATCGTGCTGTGACTGCAATCGTCCAAAAGACAAACGCCTGTGACAAAAAAAAGACGGCCGCTTGCTGCCCAATAGTAATCAAACCCGGGCCCGAAATGGACCGAAGAAACCCTGTGATTTGTATGCCCTTGGAACGGCACAACAACATCAGCCTACTGTGCATGTAAAACAGCCTGTTCAAGTCTTCCATTTCTGGAGATTCTCAACAACCAGCATGAGCCGCGCGGTGTAGTTCTGCCACGTCTCTTGGCCCTCTTCTCCTTCGAACTGTTCGGCTTTCCTGTCAACGTGCTCGTGAAAACGAACAAACTCTTGGATCTTATCGATGAGAATATCGAGCTGCTGATCTGGAAGTTGTGAACGGATCTTGGCCCTCATAGACGCATTCAGGCAGAGATTGCCAAGCAGCACAGTGAGGTATCCGACCGCAACCCCAGAATGAGATTCTTCCATTGAATCAGCCTGAGACGGATTAGCATTGCATCAGCCCGAGCGATCAACTGCGAACATACCTGAGAAGCACGCTCTGACCCATTGAGGAAGACCTTGACCAGGGTGCTGATCATTTGCGCGCCGTCATCAACGTTCAGTCTGGCTTCATCGTTAAACTCCGCAAGATTAATCATAGCGCCCAAACTGAGGATCAAAGTCTCAAGGACTTCAGCACGCTGTTCTGGCTTGATCCCGGTATCAAGTAGTTCAAACTTGCGTGTGATAGATGACACGAGAGGCTGCACAAAAGTAGATCCCGAGAATGGTTGGCAAGCCTTTGGCTTGTTGTTGGTGAGATTCATGCAGAGCTTTACAGCCAGTATAGTCGATACCGCATTTTCAGGTAGGAAAAAAACAGGTAGACAATTTGCTAAGTGCTGCAGCGTCCCTGTAGGCCATGCCGGTGGCTTCTGCTTAGCACTAGAAACGGCTTCTAGAGTTGAAATGACCAAGTCGAGCACTAGGATATCTTGCGACGATCCTGTACCGGATTTCAAGCGTTCGGCGGGGTGTAGAGCGACATCAACAAGCTTGGAAATCTCATCTTGGTTAACGAACAATGCGTTGCTGCCAGCGCCTCGCATGCCAACCACGAGCGACTCAAGGGCTTTCAACGCTACGAGCTGTGGCGATACTTTTCCAGGTTTCGCTGAGGCCCATATAGAGGAATTTTGTACCAATATTCGCAACTTCTCGACCGACTCCTGCGCAATCTTGGACAAATTTGTCTTGCGATCCTTGGCAATCCTTTGGATATCCATGACATTACTTGAGAGGTTGATCAGGGTACTAATGATGCCAGAGCCATGGATTTGATCGAGAAGTGTGTACGTAGGATTGGTTTCGAGAATGAAGATAAAAGCCATAGCGGTGGCAAAGTCGAATACTATCTCGCCGTTGGAGGATGTATTTTTGAAGAACTCGTGGGCTAGGGATGAATCCAGGAGCTGGCTAGCAAAGTTATGATCGGCCATCTTCGTGCAAAGGTCCATCATTGCGCTACGTCTTACGCTATTAACCGATTTGCTGGAGATATCGTCGATCGACGTTTGCGTTTCCCATTGGAATGCGGTTTGTTGTCCTCGTCTCTTGAGCTCATGTCGGGCCCGCACCTGGCTCGATAGGTCCTCTTCGTCTTCGGTAACATTGTCCCTCTCAAGGCCTAAATTATCGTCTAGATCCATTGAGATAAGAAAATCATCCTCAGGATTCGCTTCCTGCAAATAGGACCGCACATTTGCATATGTGTGTCTCTGACGTTGTCCGAAGATAGAAGGGGCTTGCGAGGTCTGAGAGTCTACCGCTACCTCAATGTCAACATCCATATTGTCGGATGGATTGTCAGCAGAAGGACGGATTGCTTGAGATTTTTGAGCTAAACGCCCATTAGCACTATGCTCTCTGGGCTCTTCGTCACTCGCACTATCCTCATCCTCGTCCTCATCAGAGCTGGTTTCGGCTCGCTTGATTGTGTCAATGAGTCTAGTTTTGCGGGCCTGGGCACCGTAAGTGAGATCAGACTTTGATCTTGCCAGAGCTCCAAGAAGAGACTTTGGCTTTCCGTCATTCAATTGCAGCGCAGAGATTCTGGGCATTGGCGTAGTCCCAATTGGCGACTCGCCCAACAAACTGCTGAAGAGAGCCTTCTGGCGTGGGGTGACGGAGCCCGAAGTGGTGGTCTTCGGAGCCCGAGCAGGTGTCGTCGACGAATCCAGAATTTCGTACATGGTTGCGTCTTCCAATGCCGCGACCTCAGGCGATTCAGAGATAGGGGATGGCTGAGGTTGTTGGCGTCCAGGGAGCATGCTATTCAACGTGGCCGGTGATGATTGACCCTTAGCAATTGTCGGTCGGGAAAGCACAGGTACAGTGCGCACCCGCGTCCTTTTGGGTTTGTTGATTACCGATGTTTGAGGCTGAGTCTCGGCCGTTGAAGCCCTTGTGGTTCGATCCGGTGATCTGTGTCGTGGAGACGTGGAATTTTCATTCTTTTGGTATTTGCGACTACGTTGCGGCCATGAAGTCTCTTGCTTCCGCTCCTCAACCGGCTTTACAGTGGATACAGAGGAGACGGAGCCCTGACGTTTCCGCTTCTTTGACGCGTTCGAATCATCAGATTCTGCAGATTCGTTGTGTAAGAGACCAACCGCCGATGCATTGGTTTTCGCTAGTCTCTTTGTTGTGCTTGCCGGAGGCTGTCGTAACGATTTTGGTTTTGGCACCGGGGCGTCTTCGTCTGAAAGAGGTATGTCAAAGACTTCTAAACTTTCCGATGCTTTCGCTGGGCGCTTTTCCAATGCCTTTCGTGATGGCGGTAAGGCGATTGCCTTCTTGATACTGGGGGCCTTGGGTATAGACAGCGAAGGAGTCGCTGCCCTTGAAAGTTTTGACACCGCCTCATGCACCGCTTCTTTATCCTTTGTGCCCTCTTTGGGTTTTTCTGTAGGCTGGGGTGTCTTTCCACGCCGTAACTGGGGCGCAATCGGGGCATTAAGGGAGGGTTGCGAGGCTGGTTCTAGCTTTGACGATTGAACCGGCTTCTTTACTTTCTTCGGGGCGGAAGCTGTTGGCTTTGCGGGTTCCTTCTTGCGCGGTGGTGGTACAGCCTTGACTGGTTTAAGACTCGATGTAAGAGCGTCACTGTCTGAGAGAGGTACATCGAAGTCGTCTTCGGCCTTCTGCTGCTTCGCTGATAGTTTTTGTGTGGGCTTTATCGAGCGCGTAACAACCTCGTCTTCAGATGGCACATCAAAGATATCTGGGCTGCCTGTCTTTGAACGTCCACTTCCTGTATTCCCAATGGCTCTCAGTGCGCCCATAGGTTTCTTCAGCGTCCCATTCGAGGTTGTAGTGTGTTTCCGCGGTCGCTCCGGTGAAGGCGCATCTTCATTCGAGGTCGATGCTGGTGTCCGGATGGTCGAAGGTCGCGAGGACTTGCCGTAGGTCACAACTTTCTTGCGACGGTCCGCAGAAGTAAAGTTGGAGAACATCGAGGCCGCCATGTTGCGCGCGATAGTGTTGGTGCGATGCTCCGAATCGTGGTTCAAACGCGCATCATGGTGGTGGAGCGGTCGATGCAGGGCGGTAAAAAGGGCTGTACCTCATGCAGGATTCACATTGGGGCGAACCAAAAGGCCGACGCGACTCCCTCACCGTGAATGTCGGGTTGTTTGGGTATTCACGGCGAAACGGCTTTGACAGCGGGTGCCTGCACGTGCGGGAAAGACCAATGACGAAGCCGGTCAAAGTGGCTGTGGCGCAGCAGGGTCAGGGTCCTGCATTCAGATCTTTGTGCACCGCAGATACGCTAGTCCCGGACAGGTTGACCGTCATCGTCGCTCCTTCCAAACCAAGTGATGGAGTTCGCCGACGGTCACGAGCCTAGACTTGAACTCCACTTACGCCTCAAGCCCTCTTTTCACCCTCTTATCTCGAGAGTTTATCTGCTCTTTGAATTGTTCTCTTCAATCTAGCTCACCTTTCAGGCCAATTGTGTACCCCGCTTAGAAGAATATTCGTTTATTGCACATTGGCGAGCCCGAAGACTTCGTCTTAGATCTCCAGAACAAGGTATGCCTTACATTGCCTTGTGCATAATTGCATGTCTTTTTGAATCATCAGAGTCAGCTTCATCGTCACGGATTCATTGTCTGCATCTGATGTATATTTATTTTGACTGACTTTGTGCAGCCAACAACCCCGCACGCGACCTCGATTCCATCATGTCTGCCGAATCTCAACCAGCAGCTACTTCACAATGCGTGGGGCCTGACTATCGTCCTGCTACGCAAAAACCAACGGCGACGGTTTCAACCCCGCTCAAACAGGCCAATGTTCACATTCTTCCCCAGACGCCGCAGCTGATAGCACTGCTAACGTAAGACCCCTTACAAACGCAATGGACCTAACTACTAACGACCAGTAAGGATGATACGTGACCGCGGCACCAACCGCGCAGACTTCATCTTCTACAGCAACCGCATCATCCGCCTTCTCGTGGAAGAAGGTCTTAATCACCTGCCCGTGGTCGGACAGGAAATCACCACCCCTGTTGGCCGCACCTACTCCGGAGTCAAGTTTGAGGGCAAGATTTGCGGCGTCTCCATCATGCGTGCGGGCGAGTCCATGGAGCAAGGTTTGAGGGATTGCTGTAGGAGTGTGAGGATCGGCAAGATTTTGATTCAGAGGGACGAGGAGACGAGCAAGCCAAAGTTGTATTATGACAAGCTGCCTGAAGACATCGCCGAGCGTTGGGTGCTGTTGCTCGATCCTATGCTTGCTACTGGTAAAGTTTCCAATGTGTGGTAGCGGGATATTACTAACAGGAAGTAGGCGGTTCGGCACTCATGGCAATTGATGTGCTCAAGTCACGGGGTGTACCTGAGGACCACATCCTCTTTCTCAATCTAATTGCGAGCCCTGAAGGGGCGAAGAACCTCGCGGATCAATTCCCTAAAGTCAGGGTAGTCACCGCATTCGTTGATGAGGGTTTGGACGAGAAGAAGTGAGATCTCCTATCTTGAGTTGTACCTCTTCACTAACATTTGTTTCAGCTACATTGTTCCTGGATTGGGCGACTTCGGTGATCGTTTCTACACCATGTAAGCACAACTCACTTCAGTGCCATTATGAGCATTTTCTTGGGCGTAGGTTGGCTTCCGCTTGCTGTTGGGATGGATTAGCATGAATGTACGATCCAGCAAGGCAGTGTAAACAAGTCCTTGTCGGGTTCGGGTGTGAATAAATCGATTTCGCGAGCTACCGTCTGGTCACATTGCTCTGCAATGCATATCTCCAATCAAAGATCTCGATGAAAACGCCGTGAAACCTTGGTCCTATTTTTGGTATATCCTGAACGCCTTGCGAGTGAACATCCGATGGTGCCTGTTGTACAAAACCCCGCCACGGAACACACATAAATTCGGTCGCGAATGGGAGTGGAACCCCTAATCCGCGTACTCCCCTTCCGCATCCAGATCATCCTGCTCAATAAATCCATCATCCTCAGGATCTGCCGGCCCCTTGGGCATTCCACCCCTCCTGTCCGTGCTTCGCTCCATCGACGCATTGCCCTTGGCCGCCTCCTTTGCTACGGCATCGCACGCATCGATCCAATCGGCATACACGTCCACGGGCGCTGACAGGTAGTTTATATTTGTCTGGAAGGTCTGGCCGCACACTTTGCACTGCAGGTTGCCGACGCCAGACTTCTTTTCGATGGAGACGCTAACGGATTTCTCGTGGTTGCAGAAGAGGCATTGGAAGGTGGTTGGGAGCTTCTCCTTCTGTTGAGTTTTTGTCAGCACATGTCGCGTGTAGTCTGCGACTGGATCTTCCTTACCTTCTTAGGGCCTTGAGGCTTGGATGACGATTTGCGCTTGCCCTGGTGCTGTTAGGTTGCGCATGGGATCTGGAACAGCTATGAAAACTTACCATTTTGATGGATGTGCTTTGTTGAGGGTGGAGTGTGGGTGTCTTTGTGGCAACTTGAGGCTGAGCAGTCGAGGATAGACAGCTTGAAGCGTTGGACTCGAGCTGTGCGATGACGCGGTTAGTCCAGTCGCGCGCGAGTCTCTGATAGTCTCAAAGCGCGTTCGGCGTAGGTGGGCGACTCCGACGCCAAGAGTGACTTCCGCTTTCACCGCCTGGCAGTTTACCAAAGTTTCCCTTGCAGCTGCCCCATGCGTCGAATCGCCGTTCGATAAGCCCCGCTTCCAATCAGCTATCGAGCCGCATCGCAGTCAGCTGTCCAAGCACCAAGCTCCCCATCTTCGTCCACGTTGCTCCCTCCGCTTCTTCTTTTCTCTCCTCTCTGGATCCTTTGGACCCCTTCGACGTTTGTGCGAAGTTCAATTTGTGCTCAAATAGCTTACTTTCTCTTATTCTCTGAATAATATACCTATATACCTCCAGCATCAACCATTCCATACACCATCGGCACTCACCGGTCTTTGGTATCACAGCGTAAAGCGGACTCAACAAAGGAATTTGGTCTAGATTCTCTCTACCTTTTTTGTTCAAACCATTGTTGTATCAAGCAGACTTGATTCATCATGTCTCTAGAAAGCACTGCCAGTAATGCTGTGCTTAAGGAGATCTTGGATGGCCTTAAAGCGCTGCGAACGGAGAACTCCGTTCTGGCCGCTTCGGTCGATAAGATCAACGGGCGTGTGAACATGTTGGCTGGTATTAAGCAATTGAAGGACGAGGCAGCAAGCGAAGCTGCCAATGGTGACCTGAGCAAGGAGAAAGCGAAGGCTGTTGAGTCTGAGAAGACCGTAGAAGCTGTTAGCCAGCAATACGAGCAACCACCTGCCTCTGTTGATTCACCTCCTCGTCGATCAAGCGTCTCGAAGATTTCAAAAATCATCTTAACTTCTTACCCTGGTCAAGCTGGTGTTGACCCTTTACCTATGGCATGGGGTGCCAAGGATCCTGCTGTTCGTGGCCCTGTCGTTGTGTCAAGACATGCAAACACCATTCGCAGGCGTAATGGTATGTTCGCCCACTTCCTTTCCTTTTCTTTATATCTTACGATGCTAATACTTTCTAGCTATTGGCGCCCATGGAGGCTCTTACTCCATTTATAATGCACTTGCCGTAGCAAGCAAGAACCTCGACATCACCCATAAGCCAGACTTCACCAACACGGAGCCCGCCGCACAGATTGGGCCCTTCCCACAATGGAGTGACCCAAAGAAAATTGTGGCCATGGATCCGTATGGCCATCTTGCCCCATGGCTGTATAAAGACATCATGGACAAGGACGATGTGGAAATCAGACCTACCATCGCCATTACTAGAGCACATATGAAAGTGCCTGAGCTCGAGGAAAGCGTCAGAAACGGTCGTCTCGTTCCTGATGGTAAGATTTGCGTGAACGAGACAGGTGAAGTTGCGGTCACCAAGGTTGCTGTTGAGCCTGTCTGGTATCTTCCAGGAGTGGCTGAGAGATTTAACATCGGTGCGTATTCCAACAAAGTCCATGTATCTACCCAACTAATACCTTCCTTTAGATGAAGGAACACTTAGGCGAACTCTGTTCGAGGAAACCGGCGGTTCATACCCTGAGCTAATCACCCGTCACGACATTAAGCTCTTCTTACCTCCGATCGGTGGGCTGACTGTCTATATTTTTGGCGATCCAGCCAAAATGTCAGACCCAAGCGCCAAACTAGCTCTCCGCATCCATGACGAATGTAACGGTAGCGATGTCTTCGGTTCCGATATCTGCACATGCCGCCCGTACCTAACCTTCGGTATCGAAGAAGCCGTCAAAGAGGCTCAGAAAGGGGGAAGTGGTGTCGTTATCTACTTCCGTAAAGAGGGTCGAGCGCTTGGTGAGGTGACAAAGTACCTGGTGTACAACGCCAGGAAGAGAGGCGAGGATAGAGCGAGTGAGTACTTCAAGAGGACAGAGAACATTGCGGGAGTAAAGGACATGCGATTCCAGGCTCTGATGCCTGATATTCTTCACTGGCTCGGTATCACGAAGATTGATAGGATGTTGAGCATGTCTAACATGAAGCACGATGCTATTGTTGATCAAGGCATTCCGATTCACGAGCGCGTACCGATTCCCGATGAAATGATTCCGGCTGACAGCCGTGTTGAAATTGATGCGAAAATCCAAGCCGGTTACTGTAAGTCGTCCGCTCGCCCGCCCATTCGCTACTCCCCCACACGCCTACGCAATCAATATTTAGTCACGCGTGAGTGAATTCGAGGCTTATTGACGCTGACACGAAAACTGCAGTTACAACTGGTCATGTCATGTCGATGGACGAGCTGGCAAACGTAAAGGGTCGTGGTTGGGAAGATATTGACGTACGTGGGATGACATTCCTCTTATTTGATCGGTCCGGAAAGCTGACTCCAATCACAGCATTAACCGATGATACAATCCGTGTTTGCCATACAGCCGCCTGGGTGCAAAGGTCATCTGAGCCATTCCTGCATCCATGGCACATAAAATGCAGCTCGGTAACGCAGGGCCCACCAGACGGTGAAGGCCTAGAAGTGGTGTCCCCACGGCTACCAGATAAGGAGAATGAAAGACACTCAATGAGATTGCTGCTATAGTACCTGCTTGTGCCCACGCGTGTACCACTTGAAGATGGTGATTTCCCGAAGTGATTGGCTTGCTTACTTTTCCCGCGCGACTTATTCTGGGCAACGGGATGCCTGCGGTATCTTAAGCCACTTACGATATGCCATGTATGTCCATATGTATGGCTACAGGGGTCGCCTTCCTCCACACCAAAGCAGAATGATACCTCTTTCGACACTACCGAGTCTGGCTTTCGCTCTCGCATTTCTCTCCACATGCACAACAAAAGCCATGCATTCAACCATGCAGCACTAAGCGTGTCGAGCAGGATCTCGACACAAGCATTCCCAGTACAATTCCGCCTTACCCGCCGACCCAGGTGGTCGAAGAGTGTGACTCCTCAAGTGCAGGGGATCCTTATGTGGATCACAAGAAATATCAAGGTGGAAGTCGAATCCCGCGACGGAAGAATCGACACCGACACCGGGGCGGCCCGCAATTGGGCTCGACCGCTATCATGAAAAGGCACTTTTTACCGCTCCTTCCACAGATTTGTGTGTACCCACTTAGTCTCCCACATGCACATTTCGTGCTTGTTAAAATATTCAATCTAGATCGTATCCCTTCCCATCAACCGCCGTAAGCAGAGTTTGCGAGGGAAAGAATGGGCATTACAAGTCATACGTTGGCACGTGTCTGCGCAAACTTAGATAGTGGCGGATATCATGCAGTAGTCAGCAGGCGAGAGCAGAAAATCGTCATGGAGGTCCGGATCCAGAGCATGTATTGTTCAGGCGTTATTCGGGTAGGATCGGCGAGCGATCTGCCATGGAAGCGCGTCTGGATGTGCGGAGATTTTATTGGGATTGGGGCTTAACGGTGATGGTGTGGTGAGGAGGGGTTGATGGATTGTTGGGAAGTGGATGGAGGGGTTGCACTGCATCTTATTACCCCATCAATTGATGATCGGTCTCTCTGGTGCTGAGGTCGGTCCGGGAAAAAGCTCGTATAGTCGTCGTTGCAGAGATTTATTAGAGGCGAACGTTGATACTTCTGAGCGTGTGCGGATGTGAGAGCGGGAAGACAGTTAACGGCCGCGGCTGTGACGGCGTGGATATGTACCCGCTTCTCGGGTTCCAGGTACTGGATACATGCACTTTCGGGTGGCTAACTTCGCGATATGTTGTACTGGACTGGGCAGCATGGCATAAGTCTAATTGCACTTGTGGGTTCGGTCTCATGCATTCGCTGCTCGAAGGGGAGTGGCACGTCCGTGAACGGCAGGCAAGTGAAGGGAAGGAACAATGCCTACTTGGCTGATTGCCGTGCATTTACTGGGCGAGAATTGCAATAAGCTATTCGGTTAGTGGGCATGATAGCAGACATCTGAATACAGCAGCACATGTGAGAGGTGTGGTAGTGGAATTATGCAACATGTACGACGAATCTAATGAACGAAATATGTCAAGCATGGAAGCAATGAATTAAAAATGCACTCAAATTGCATAGTTGGAATGCTGATAGGCAGCTGGAGGAGGTTTCGCTAGTGAAGAGCTACTAATTCGGATTACTCTCCGCCGTACTTTAGACTTTACGGCTGAGTAGAGGACAGCTGACGTGGAAGTGGAGCCAAAACGAGGTGACGCTCGTTCCAGATCCAGATCAAGACTCCCAGGATTTGCCGGAAGAAGAAGATGTAGCGTCTCATCGCGTTCGCCCAGTCGACGAGGTCGTGCGGAGACCAAAACACTGGGCGTATCCAAGCAGTCGAAGGCGGCCTCGTCCGCCAGGTACGTGGCTGGCGCTCGACCGCCCCACCAACATGCGGCAAAGAAGCAAGTACCGATGGTAGAATCGAGAACAGTTATGTCATCACGGGAGACGTTCGATATTGGAAGCCTGTGAGGGGAAGATCACCGTATCCTCGGTGTGAACGGTCTCGCGTGTTTTTATGCTCCAACCGGATCGCACGACGGCTATGGAAGGGTGCCCTTGCACCGTCGTGTTCTCGACTTGTCAACAAGGAACGTGATATGCATGGCATGACACATACAGTCCTGGAGAGCTGAAGCAATGTCGTCACGGCCTCATTGTGTATGAGCATAATGAGGCGGCCGCAAGGTCCCCAACGTCACACAAACCACATGGTGGTCCTAATTATCGATAACGAGATTGCGGTGGATAGGGTCAGGACGGGTGCCTCTGGCGCATGCAATGTATTGGTACACAGCAAAGGAATAACGCCAATTTGCCAGGCCCTGCAACCGGCCCTGTTTCTGGTCATCAACACGCAGCAATGACGGATGTTCCTTGAAATCCGGCTTGCTTCCGCTGGATCGATGGTTTGAAAGACATGAGTCGCCGCGCCGCTCTGGCAGTGCACCCGCACTTCCGGCAAAGCCTTGGAACGCGCAATGCCAATCAGGGGAGGCCGACACCTCCAGCCTGCCACCGTAAGCGTGCTCACTGGATAGTGCAGCCTCTCAGGGCTAACCTGTGCCACCGTTGAGCAAGAGCGGTGGCCATGGTTCCTCCGTGTCTATGGTGGCCAGCTCACACCTGCAGTCTAAGCGACAGCCTAGGTAGATGAATGTGAGGTGGCCTTGTGTGCCTTGAATGTTGGGCGCGTCTCGGGACGAGTGAACGGATGACAGCGCATCACCCCTGTCGGTATTCTAATTCTAAACGATCCACGTTTTCTGGCGGCGCGCATTTGGCATGCAGCCCAGCCCAGGAAGTCAACGACGTCGGGTGGGGAACTCCGGGCTGCTGATGCAGCTGGCGCTGACCAGGGTGGCCCTGGAACGTGCAGAAGAGGCGTCTTTTCTACAGTCTCGGTAGTATGGGGTGAATGGCGTCTGGGCGCTCTCTCGAGACCATTATTACTACCTGGTCTTTCGTCCAGGTCTCACACACACACACACTTCGTCATTCACAGCTCCCGTTCAACTATCCAATTCTCCGACGTCGATCAATTACATCTAAAATACACAACGATCATCATGGCCAACAACGCACGATACTACTACTCGCTACCCACCGAAGCGCCTGAACGATCAAGATCAGGCAGCCGTCGTCCACCTTTAACGCCATCAACAGTCTCTTCGCCATGCCTCACGACACATGTTCCTATGACTTCTCGACGGGACTCCTCTGGATCGTCAGGAAGCCCGACTAAGGCTTCAGCCTTATTGGCCAAGGTCGTCTCTTCACCCACAACGCCACGAGGGGATACTCCACATGGAAGTCCGATGCCGTCACCAGAGTCCAGGATGCAACCAAGTCCTGCCTACTCCGCCCAGAGGCCGACTGTGTCGAGGACTGAGAGTGACCGTTACGTCAGGCAATATAGGCAGCAGGGTAAGCAGACACTGTCGTAACCAAGCTGAACGAATCTGAGGCTGACATGCTGCAGATGGCTACATCAGCTTCCCAGATTTTGAGAAGTTCTGCCAAACTCAGAATCAATACGATCAGCACCGTGGGCACACTGCTGTCAAGACTTGACTAGGTGTCATGGCAACTGAGTGAAAAAGACTTCAATGCTCAGTCACGATACTTACAAAACCAATTACCCTACTATCGTACATCTGCACGTTCCTTTTCACCTAGGAGAGCTCATCCCGTCCTGCAACGAAGAGCCAGCAGCCCGGGAAAAGCTCGTCAAGATGACAATTCGGGCCGCCCAGCAACATGCTATGCGCAGCGGTAGAAACTGCGCCATTTTCGCTCAAATCAAAAGCGAAGGCGAGTAAGAATTACAGCCAGCAGTCTACGTCACGATCGCGAGACGTCGGGCTGAAGAGCAGGAAAAGAAAGCTCACGTGGGGGCAATGTCCGCGGATGTTCCCATGACTTTGGCACAGCCACTCAGCTGCGGCTAATAGTCACGTTATCGAGGCCCGGGCTGCTGATGGCGGCGAAGAACTTCGGCGAAGGCGCAAGTAAACATGAAGGAACGCGCAGCGACCGAAGGCGGCGCCTCAACTGTTTGTAAATAAGTGCTCGGCTGGTGTGGCGCATGAAGCGTGTACCCAGCCAAGAGACCAACAAACCAACATTAGAACCAAAAATAATTGCTCAACTCTGCATTGCCACTCTTTCCCCCCAAATACTGCATAGTGATGTTTTCTTGCGCGACTTGCAGTGAGATAGATGGCCGGCCTTCCGTTCAGAGGTTTCTTCAGTAGTAGAGGTTGTAGGCACGTTCTGGAGTTCTGTAAGTGGGAGTGCAAATTTGAAGCGCTTGATCCCACTGAGATGTGTACTTGGGGAAAAATCTATAGAACGCGAAAATTGATAGAACACGTGTGACCGACATATCGAGAGATGAGAGTCGACGTTGTGAGGCTTCGGACGATGATCGTCTTCGAGTTGTGGTAGTCTTGGCGCACACGTGATTTAGCGCACACATTATTCTAAGCGAGAATCGAAAAGGCTTTGGCGACAGCCGATATTGAACAACGACGACAACACCACACAGCCTCGACGTTCAACAACCAGAGTCGCAATCATGGCTGTCGGCAAGAACAAGCGTCTTTCAAAGGGCAAGAAGGGTCTTAAGAAGAAGACCGACACCTTCGCAAAGAAGGACTGGTACAACGTCAAGGCGCCAGGAACTTTCGCCATCCGAGAGTAAGACCCCCCGCAGCACCACCACGGCTTCTCAATGGCTTCAATACTGACTCTCCTGCCTCTGCAGTGTCGGAAAGACCCTCGTCAACCGCACAACCGGTCTCAAGAACGCGAACGATGCGCTGAAGGGCCGGATATTCGAGGTCTCGCTCGCCGATCTCCAGAAGGATGAGGACCACGCCTTCCGCAAGGTCAAGCTCCGCGTCGACGAGATCCAGGGCAAGAACTGCCTGACCAACTTCCACGGTCTCGACTTCACCTCTGACAAGCTCCGCTCCCTCGTCCGCAAATGGCAAACCCTCATCGAGGCCAACGTTGTTGTCAAGACCACCGACGACTACCTCATCCGCCTCTTCGCCATCGGCTTCACCAAGCGACGACCAAACCAGATCAAGAAGACCACATACGCTGCCTCGTCCCAGATCAGGGCGATCCGCAAGAAGATGGTCGAGATCATGACCCGGGACGCCAGCTCGTGCACTCTTGCCCAGCTCACCCAGAAGCTCATCCCCGAGGTTATCGGCCGCGAGATTGAGAAGTCCACTCAGGGCATCTACCCCCTCCAGAACGTATGTGCATACTGCGGAGACCCAGAGAAAAAAAACTAGGGCTAACACGATATAGGTCCACGTACGAAAGGTCAAGCTCCTCAAGGCACCCAAGTTCGATCTTGGTGCTCTTCTCGGTCTCCACGGCGAGTCAAGCCAGGATGACTCTGGTCAGAAGGTACGATAAATTCCTTGCCCGAATTGTGGACTACATCTAACGAGATTCAGGTTGAGCGGGAGTTCAAGGAGACAGTTCTTGAGCAGGTATAAGGTCACGGTTGAATAGGCAGGGGTTTTCTGGGTCTTTTCAACATTCTGCGGCATGATATGGGCATCCAAAAGGTGTTATGTTTACAAATGAATGTTTAAACATACCCTTGATGAATCTCCGCAGCAGTGACGGCGTGCATGGGTACAATCCGCATCTGGTGTTCCAGGTGGTGCGGGAAAAGTATCATGGAAATGACAATGACAAGTTACACAATCTCACTAATGTTGCTGCAAGTCGCTGACCATATTGCCCATGCACCAACCGATTGACTGTTGCTTTATGGCAATACTACTGACGGCAATAACACCAATGCTGCCCTGAGAGGATTGTCCCTTTACCCAACCTCGCCCTCCTATACTTCGTGCGTCGATTTCTTATACACTCAAAGTCATAGTGTGATGTCTAATCAACATGGTCTACGGTTTACGTAATCCCATGAATCTGTATTATCCCTTTCTCTCGCATCGACGCTATAACACTGATCTATTATTATCATACTATCCACCTCTCAGAGTCTCTTCAATCCAAAGTTATCGTTCCGTATCCGCCAAAAACGCTCTTGTTTCATGGTCACAGTAAACCTCATTTACATATATAGACCTTGTTGCATCAAGAGCGATCTATTGAATACCGTGAAGACAGCCAAGTCACTACCGTCAACTCCGAAATTCTATCCCGTCTTTCTATATCATACGTTTCCATCGTATCTATACGTTTTTCATGTAACGCTTGCAGAACGTTCTAGAGTCTTCACCGATCAGCGCGTCTAGCACAATGGAGGGGAGCCCGGACAGCATGGAGCTACCATGTAGAGCATGGAGCATGGAGCATGGTTTATACCAAAGGTCCCAACAAAAATAACGATGCAAATGTCTGCTAACATCACCTTTCCATTGCAACTCCACGTTGCTGTCTCGGCTTCTTGTTACTCCCGCCATGCAACCGCACGACTCATGCCGGACGTCTCCGGCGGTATACCTCCGAGCGGGAGACTCCTTAGTGCCCGCTGGCTTTCCAGGATTGCGGTGTGAATGCCAGCGTCTGTATGCTGATGTGGTTGTGCGTGGAGTGTCTCGCGTGGCTGCGGGGAAGTGAGATGTTGTTCAGTTAGGGCGCCGTCCTGATCTCACCGCTACTTTGACGAAAGATGGACGTCAGCTCGAAGACGAAGGAAGGAGGTAGGACCGATTGGTGAGAAGGGAACCCGAGAATCAGTGTTTCTCGGATCGAGAGTATAATCGTGCGATGTACCTTTTAGGGTGTGTTGGGAATATGCAGAGTGTTGCTGTGGAGACGTGGACATAGGGTGGGCAGCACGGAAACTGATACCGGGTGAATCAGCAGCGAGATTTGTTAGGAGGAACATTGTTTGCTTGTCCTTGCTAGTTCTTCATCCTACTGTGTACATCTCAAGCTAACGTGGAGTTGTATCGGTACGTGTATGGGCTCAACGGCCAGGATCCGGTCTGCCAAAGGTAACCTTGAACCCTCCATCATTCTTCATCGTGTGTAATCTCGACTCCTGCTCATACTCCCGGGAGATCATCCCGCTACGTTTGTCTCCACTGTGAACATCATTGAGCTTTTTGAACTTCGCGATCCTTCAACCAATCCTCCGCGTTATCTTCGACACCGGAAGCCCCTCCAATCTCCTAACCCGAACCCTCACGTCCCTCTTCGGGATCTTTACGACCGCCCCATCAACCGCTTTCGGTATGGTCCACTTCGCGTTCTTGCTCTCCTTGGCTCTTTTCTCCTTATCTGCCTCTTCTTTAGCAGCTTTTTGCTCCCTGCTCAGCGGTTCAGCACCAATAGAAACCTCATCCCGTGCTTCTTGCATGTGGTCAAAGAGCGTCTTTTTGGGCGCGGGTGTGATATCCCAGAGCTGGACGATACCTGCTATCAAGGAAATGAGCAGGGTGGAATTATACGAGCTTGTCGCGTCGGTTGGGGAGATTAGAGAAGCTGGCGCTAAATTATTGATAAAACGATCAAATTTGAACACGGGCGATGAGCTGTGATTTGCTGGTGAGGAGTTGATCAGTGATTGTGAAAGACCGATGTCGACGTATGTGCCGACTTCGAGTTCCCAGGACTCTTCTTCACCAGGACGTGCGATCCCACTTTCTTGAAGGATGATTGGCTTGATGACTTTGTATGTGGAATTTGAACAATTGTAGAAGCGTCTAGATTCGTTGATGCAAGATCGTAGATAAGGAAAGGACTTTGAAGCGAGTGCTTCCGCCGCTGAAGTAAATCGTATCTCGGGGGGTGCGGGAAACGATGGGTGTATCGAAGGAGGCTGGACTGCTTGCGCCCAGGCCTTTGTCTCTTCTTTGATCTTCTTGAGAGGGGTTCCATCCGTGTTCTGCGTATCTTGCGGGTCCCCAGCAGAGTAAACGTGCAAAAGTGTCCAAAACACCAATGGGACTACTTCAGCGACAAGCCCGTGTATTAGCTGAAGTGCAATTGCCGCCCGGACGCCCATGGGCAGATCATGCTTTGAGAAGAGTTCATTAAGTTTTGTGAGAGGTGTAGCAAGGTCCGCGTCGGTTTCTTCACCACTTACACTCTCATCATCCTCCGGAACCCTCCTCACTGGCGGATTTGTCAAGTCGTGAAATAGATTCGTAAAGTTCTGAAGTAGCCTTTTCTGCGCCAGAGCAGCTCCGGGTAGTCCTTGTATGGGAGATAATCGCGGTAACCCTAATGCGAGCGCCCAAAAGCGCTGATTGAAAGTCGCAAGATCAGTTGCAAGGAGCTGATACGATTCTGTAAATTGAGCACCAATGACAGGGGGTAAGATCGCGTTGCAGCAGAATTCGTTGATGAGCGTGAAGAGATCGCACTCAGCTTCCGATGTTCCATCTGTAAGTTCGACGTTCGAGACGCGTTCCCATTGCATCTGATCGACGATTGAAGAATTGAATGTGACGAAGTCCGGAAGGGATTCGGACAGGATGGTCAACGATGCATTGATGAGGCCTTCCATCTGCTTGCCTTTGAGCATTTCGGTCTCGATAACTTTGGTAATCACTGGTGAGAGTTCGAAATACCGGCTTTCGACGTCTTTTGGCATGCTGAATGCGTTACGGAGAAGAGCCCACCTGCTAGCATGCGCTTCTTCAAGGTCACTCCAGTTCTTGTAGACTTGCTCTAATAAAGAGTCTGAGAAGAGGACATTATGCTTCGCTCCCGCGCCTTTATATGCAACAATGCTGGTTATTGAAGATTCACTGATCAAATGTTAGGTCTCGCCCACCGAGCTAAACTTCGAAAACTAACCGAACACTTTTTAACCATTCTTCCCCACTAAATGCGATGCTCCCAAAATGCCTGACACCCGGAATCCAGTATGGCAATGATTGTACCCTCCTCTTCCCTCCGCCATCTTTGCCCTTATCTGCATCTCCAGAGCCAGAAAGTAATCTCGTGGGTAGCAACACGAAAACCGTGGAAAGAACAACTTGTGGTAAAAGATCAAACCATGAGAAATCTTCTGGTATAAGTCTTTGAAATGACCGATCAAGGCCAAAGTAGTATGCAATGGCAAGGGTGAAGGGGCTGAGAAGTGCAATGTAGCATATTGGAAGAAACAACACCCTTATTATGCCATTAGAGGCATACACAGCCAGGAACAATGTCCTGAGGGAACCCATCTTTGGAAACACGGTAGACAGTCCCTCTTCGTGTTCGCCGATGCTCTAATCCTCCAGAAAAAAGCCAACAAGTGTGCTGCGGTCTGACTACTGCTGCAGCGTGTGCGTCGGCGATGTTCAGGTCCAGCTTTGTCACGTTGACGTTTTCAGCTCCACGCCATAGGACTGGAATGCGATTTGGAGATTCCTGCAAGCCTACCCTGCGAGAGGAACGAATGGCGATGGGTGTCAAAGAGAAAGCGATTGTGGAAGAGGCGCTAGAGGGGTGTCCGTAGTGCACGGTGGCATTCAATGGAGAACGCTAGAATCCAGCACGACCAATGAGGCTTCTCTCTAAAGATAACCCCCACCTCGCGCCTTCCCTCTCGCAGCCGTATCGTGATGCATGTGCAAAGACTTTGTGAGCCACCAAGACTTCAGCTGCCGGCCTTAGAATTGCAACCTCAGCCCTATTGTTGTGTGATCGTGGACCAATCACGCGCGAGAGAGCCTCAGCCTCCGCCCTTTTGAGGCTGCTAATTCCGCAAAACCAGTCATCTTGTACTCGCTTACCAAACCACGGATTACAGCAGCGCGGAAAGGCATATTGATTTTGGATGAGTGAGTATATCAGCATGCAATGGTTCTCCAGTTCTAGGTGCAGCAAGCTAATAGCATTAAAGACTTGAACTACGCCTTTACTCAAAAAGCCAAATATCGAAAACAGAACCTGCATCGTCTTGGCTATCAGAAATAGACTTTCACTATCAGCCGCAAGAACCACTCAATCACCTACTATTGAAGAGAGGCCCTCCACAAAGCGGAAGCTACACAAGTTCAGCCACGCCACACAAGATGACGTCCACGCCAACGGTGCCCAAGCACCTGAACTTCATCACAGGCAACAAAAACAAACTCGCAGAAGTCCAAGCAATTCTAGAAGGCGTCATTGAGCTACGAAATCAGAATGTCGATCTTGTTGAGATTCAAGGGACTGTCGAGGAAGTTACAACGGACAAGGCACGCAGAGCGGCTGAAGCTGTAAGTTGAAAACATCTTGTTATCTCATACGATATTGCACCAATTGCAGACAGCCAGCAAGACGTATGAACAACTGCTAAGATGTTTTCAGATCCAAGGGCCTGTCCTAGTAGAAGACACATGTCTCTGCTTCAAAGCTATGAATGATCTGCCAGGACCATATATGTATGTCTATTCTTCCTTTCCTCTTTCCAACCGCTTCTTGCTATCTATTCAACTCCTTACACCCACGTCTCCTTCCAATCAGACCTCCGGCAAACGCACACAGTCTAACTTTCACCAGCAAATGGTTCATGCTCTCCCTCGGCGCCTCTCAAATGCACAAGATGCTTGCAGGCTTCGATGACAAATCCGCACAAGCGGTCTGCACATTCGCGTACTGCGAAGGGCCTGGACATGAGCCGGTACTATTCCAGGGTCGGACAGACGGGAAGTTGGTGGAGTCGAGGGGAAGTACTGTATTTGGTAAGTCAGCACGGGTCTTGAAAATTATGGACATCGAAGCCTGAATGTGGAATACAAGCTAACAGGGACACAGGCTGGGATTCGTGCTTTGAATACAATGGCCAGACGTATGCGGAGATGGACAAGAGTGAAAAGAATAAGATCAGTCACCGAGGGAAGGCGTTAGACAAGTTGAAGGAGTGGCTGGCAAACAAGGTGGAGTCGTGACCATAGAGCTTGCTCATAGAAGCATGAGTTCGTCTTGTTGTATTTCCAAATTCCAACAACCATAGAGAAAGAGTTAGAACATACCATGAGTGCAAATATCCAGCCTCAAGTCTCATCTCACGAATGGTTCCTATTTTCTCCATCGTTACTGCTCCTCCGCCGCCCTTGCGCGGTCTTTCTTCCACTGTTGAACCCACTGCTCTATCCTCTCCAAGTTGCTCTCAACATCTTCATTGCTTTCACTCTTCAACTCGACCACAATCTCCTCTTTGTAAGCCTCTCTTGCCTCATCAAGCAAGACCTGCATGATTTCGGAATCCATATTCTCCTCCAACTTCTTGCCCTTGTATCCTCTTGCAGTCAGGCGGTCGTATAATAAGGTAGAGTCGCATCTTAGGACAATGACGAGATCGATCCAGCGCTCGGGGAAGAGGTCGCAGGCGTGCCAGTCGAGAATGTAGCCGCCGGCTGTGTGGAGTGGGAGAGCTTCTATGTAGTCGAGCAACTAAATACAAAGTTAGCAAACAGGTTGCCTGCAGTTTGAGAAGCGATTTGCTCAAATGTCGAGGGCATGCAATTGTTCGGGAACGCACCTTGTCCTCGTCCACTATCCAGCTGCCTGTCTCCTCATCTTTGCCCTCGTTGAATCCCTCGTCTTTAACAATCTGATTCACTGACAAATGCTTGAAACCCGTCGCTCTTGCCAACTGTTCTGCATGTGTTGTTTTTCCCACACCGGGTGTGCCTGTGATCACAATGTTCGGGTTTTGGCGCGCCATCTTGTGCTCGATTTGTGAATGTGGTTGAAGGTAGTTGCAAAGGGACTGCTCGTTCAAGGTGTACTCGAAGGTGCCTGGGGTCCTAAAATGTCAAGAGAGACCTTAAGAGTGGGCGCATGCGTATGTGAAAGGTCCAGTAGAGTGCTGTCTAAACCTTAATTGCGTCTAAGAATGCCTGTCGCCTTCCAAAAGCTGTTTCTCCCAAAATTTAATTCAGTCCGAAATTCACCCGGCTTGACCCCCACTACCCCTCACTAACCGCCTTTGAATATTGACACTCAATCCAGAATTCTGGGAATTCCTACGTGGGTATGCCTGACATAACGGTGTGCGTTTCACGGACCGAACGTTAGAACATGTTCGTCATGTTGACGTAGCTCTATGGCTGGAAAAGGAGCACCATCGGCGTTCATAGTGACGTGATATGTGATTAAGACGTGAAGCCTATCGGATACTGATGGCTTCACATTCAATAAAGTAATGTAGAGATATTCAAACTTTTATATGCGGATAAACCATAAACCACGCTACGAACCATCAGACCGCTCTCCATTCTCTAAGGGCAAGCACTACCCAGTGCAACGAAAACATTTCAAAACTCCACCTAAACGACGCCAAACATGCAAGGGATCGTGCTGTTGTATCATGTGAGGAAGACTCGGGGGAGACAAATGGCGAGAAGAACCAAAGTAGTTGGTGTAAACTAACCCAAGAATCTCCCCTCACCCGAACCCAGCTCTTTTAATGCAGTATTACGCCATATGAAAAGGCACGTAGTGTGGCGATGTGTGGGTGAACAGACGAGTGAAGGAGACAGTCAGGCCATGCACCCGAACGATTGTGGAACCACCAAAATGCGTGATGATGCCGGCATCTAGATTGAAGAACAAGTCCAATACTCTCAAGTCAAGGAAACCATTGCTTCGAACCATTTAGCTCTGCTTGCACTCAGCAGCCTCCTGCTTGGGTTTTGTGCCGTCGTTCTGCAAATAGTTAGCATACTATAGGTGGCAATCTTTGGAAGTTTTGACTAACCTCATCATCCGACTCCTCATCCTCATCACGGTCGTCGCTGAGCTCGTCCTCATCCTCGTCGTCCTCATCCTCGAAGTCACCCTCCTCAAAGTCCTCGATGTTCTCGTACTGAAGGGCTTCGCCGGTAAACCAGTCGATCGCGCGCGGGATGAGCTTCTCTTTGATGTCCTCACCGAGTTGGTAGTCGAGCTCGAGGCGCTCCTCGATGTCAGAGGAAGCATCATCCTCATCCTGAGGAGGCTTGGGTGGGTCGAAGAAGTTGAAGAACGACTCTGTAGGAACGGTCTTCTTAACGACTCGGGTCTGTTTGGTGTCTGTGCGATAGGTCAGTATCAATTGCTCATGAAGTGGAAGTAGTAGACCCACTCTTGTTCCTCTGCTTCTTGCTCTCGATGCGGACAGTGAGGTCCTTGCCTGCTTTCCAGTCGACCTTATCACCCTCGGCGTGGTCATAGATGAAGTCACCGCCGTAACCGTTCTCCTCTTGGTAGAAATAGGTCTTGGTGATGGTCTTGTTGGTGAAGAAGTCGTTCTCCTCGAATTCGAAGATCAGGCGGAAGCCAGGACGGTCGAGGTACTCCATGCGAATATCGGTAAGGTGCTTCAGCGCAGCCTCATCACGGTCTGTTATCATCTCGGCGAGCGAGATCTGGTTCTTCATGGCGCTCAGCCAGAACTCTGGAATACCCTTGACGTCCTTGCCCTCGTCCTTGTTGAGCTCTGCCTCGGGTGTGTCCTCATCCTCGTCATCCTCATCTTGCTGCTCGCCGATCTTGACCTGCTCTTCTGAAGGTTCCTCGGTACCGTTGACAATCTTTGCGCGGGTCTCGTACAGAGGTGTGAACTTGGCGAAGTACTTCTTCTCTAGTTGCAGAACCTCCTCTTGGAACTCTGCCTCGAGCTTGGAGTGGTCCTTCTGGACGCCCTTCAGGCCAGCGACGCGACGGCGGACAGAGGCAGGAAGGGACTCAATGTAGCCACTTGACCTGCCCACCAGGGAGCCGAGCTTGTTCTGCATCATGGCGACGAGGGCAGGGTTGGCAGCGAACAGCCCGGCAGCGGTGCGCTCCAGCTCCTCTGCAGTAAAAAATCGGATTAGCGGTCAAGCCCTTCACTACGCGATGACGCGGGGTCGGAGGGGCAAGAACGAGAATATTGCGACTCACCTTCTTTGATAGTGCCTACGCCGGGCTGCTGAGCGTGCGACGATATGGGAGCAGCATTGGCGGGTGTGTTCTGCGGGGTGCTGGTAGGCAGATTGTTAGCAGGCGGTACATCCATTGTAGCGGTGGTTGCGACGGTGTCTGGCGTCAAAATTGTGTGGCGGAAGGGAGCAAGTGACTTACGGGGCGGATATCGAGTCCATCTTCTTATTGCGGATTGGCTCAGACATCTTGGCAATGCTGTGATGTCGATGTGCAGGTGGCAAGTTGTTGAGGGAAGTGGTAATGTTGTTGGTGAGCCCGCTGCAGAAATGTTCGGCGGGTTGAGCGAGAGAAAGCCGCTGTGCAAGGTTATCGCCCCTCTATTAAGGCTAGTTTCGGCTAGCTCAAGAATGTGGCTCTGGGGGGAACAACGACCAAAGCAGCTCGCGGAAGAGAGCGACGGGCTTAGAGTAGAGGGAAACTGCTTCTCGAGCGCGAGGCAGAGGCGGGTATTGTGCTATTTGTACCGTCTGCCGCCTGTCAGTGAAGGCCTGGCACGTGTCGTGACCAAGCAGCTCCACGACAGCGACTCAGTTTATCTTGCGGCGACACCTCACGCGCAGTAGCCTACTGCCTCGGATTCCGCTCTGTGGTATGGCCGACCTTGGCCGCCATGTACTCTGTCCAGGGAGCAATGTATCTAGGTACTTGCGGCTTCCACAAGCCCGCGCAACAATTGGCTACCAAGTACCCGCTCTGCATGTTGATAGGTGTCGGAAGACACCCCAAAGTCTTGTCTTCGGTACTCCAAGTTCTCGGAAGCACCTGGCAAATACCCAACACCCAAAGACAAGCAGTTGATTGCAAGCGACATGTATCCGTCTTATCGGAATTCCTCAAAGCATACCTCTATCCTGGTAACAACCACCATCCCTGGCCTTTAGCCACACCTGCCTTCTAGAACAAAGCGGGACCCGTAGAAATCTCTTAGCAAAAACTCGTATACGCCATCGCACCTGCCCATGTCCCAAACGAGGAAGTGAGACCCTGGATCAAGCATTTGTTGAGACGTCGCGATCATGGTACACCTGAATTTGTCGTCTATTGCTGATTCACTATCATCTATTAATGGCCCTGTATTCTTTTCAGCCTCCTTGTAGCAACCACCGCAAGACACGCTGAGCATGCTCCAATAAAGAGGCAAACAGCGATTGCATTCGGCCCATCGGTCGAATGACGCTCCTCCGGGGGAGCTTCGGACAATTCTGGACTCTTCCCCGGCTCCAGCAAACTAAACACAACCCATGAAATCCCTGTACCAACGAACTGAGGTAAAGTAGTGTATAGGTTCATGATACCAAGGTACTTGCCAGAGCTTTCGCCAGTCTGGCTGCTACTGGCTTCTTCCAAGCCGTGATTGAGATGAAGGGCCACTGGTGACTCTAGTTCGATAGAACTGCGTCCCAAGTGTCCGTATGCGTGGTTACTCGATGCAGAAAGGCGATTGATCTCCACTCCTAGAAAGGCGAATGGGGCCCAACAGGCTATCGACCATGAACTGCTACTTGTTAGTATAACACTTCTTTAACATGTAAGATAGTTACATACACGCCGCAGACAGCAATGATAAGTGTTGCACTCCTCAACGACCGCACGAAGGGTGCCATAATCATCGAAGATGCAAATATACAGTGAGAAATCGTCCACGCAGTAAGCAGAGAAGGTTTGTATTTCTCGATTTCGGTCACGAATCCAGCAATGCTCTTTGGTGGACGCGGCGTAAAGCCAGGTGCCTTCTCATCCGCCGGATTCTTAACAAAGAACGGAAGCAGAACGGACATGACGAATGTGATGATGGAGAAAGCAATCAGTGCCATAGAGCCAATACGGCCAACTTTGCCGGTTAGATCACCGGCGGCTCTGACATCGGCAGGTGCATCGTAGCGGAGGTAGACTTCGCCAACCCAAGTCGTACTATAGAAGAGGAAGGGAAACCAGCCTAGGTTTTCGTCAGTACGTCAATCATTGACAATTGGGAGTGAGACATACCAATCCACGCCCAAAATTGAACGTAGCAGATGGCTTGAATACCCCTGGGCAAATTCATCGCTGTGTGCGCAATAGTCCCAAGTACCTGCTTGATGTCCAGCTTCTCATCATCCTCTCCTCCGTTGCTGACCAACACCCTTTCCGTAACAGCCCAGCTGGTGATCCCGACCGCCAGACACAGTGTCAGCGCCGCTACACCCGTCAATTGCTTGAACTGCGTATCCCCCAGCATCGGCCCAAACACTCTCCTCAAATCTATAGCTCCAGCGCCGTATCCAATCAGACTGCCTACTGCGACCATCCTGCTCGCCCAGCTACTCCCCATCTGTTGTTTTGCGATTGGGAGAGTATCCACAATCAGCCCTCTGCAGCTCCCCTGCACAGCATTGATTGCGAAATCAATTCCATATATGCTCAGCACAGCAACATATATCGTCGCTGATTTCGCAGCTGCCTCATCTTTAACGAAATATCTAACCACTTCTTTTGTCCATCCTAACAGCAGCAGAAACATGCCTACTAGTATTGTGCCGAAGAACATGAAAGGTCTCCTTCTGCCCCAACGAGATGTTGAGCGATCTGCGACAACGCCAACAATGGGCTGCATTATGAGGCCGGAGAGTGGGCCCGCAACCCAAACGAGGGAGATTTTGGACTTCGTGAGGCCGAGCTCGAGTAGGTAGGGCGTGCAGTAGGTCATTTCTACATTCCATGTGAATCTAAGTGTCGGTCAGTAAAGTGCATTGCAAGTCTGATTCGGGCCCTAGGAACATACTGCAGTCCGATGAGAGATGTTGTGAGCAACGCCATGCGCATACTCTCAGTAGAGCCCTTGACAGCCGGCGTGCCCGTCCATTGCGCGACGGATGGCATCTTCTGCCCCGGCACTCTGGTTCAGCTGTCGAGGGTATAGATATCGTCGCGTGCGCGCAAACTGCTCCCTACTGTTCGAACTTATGGAAACGTGGAAGGTTGCATTGGGCGTGTAATGTTCACAATATGCAGGGCTTCAACGCAGCGAAGGCAATTAAACAGAAAACGGAAACGAGTGAGTGGAGGTTACATTAGGAGACGTGTCTGCAGAGAAATGTTGGACGGAAATGCAAGGGGAATCGTCAGCTCCATGGTGGCTTGGCCCGCAATGATACGGATAGGACCGTTGAAAGCGCTCCTGAAATAGCTAGCGGCCGCAGCCCCCATACCGAACACCTGGGTCGATTGCACATGCGCCGATCAATTGTACCTCCGGCATATCTCGCTCTCTCATTCGTGGTCAAAGGTACAATACTCCATACTGATCCCCTTGATGTTGAGCCACTGTCGTCTTCGTTAGTCGGGTTGCAATATCATGATGACTGAAGCCGCGTAGTGCAAGTCCAGACCCACACCTGGAGCCGGCTGTCATCCGTCTGGGCACGTCGTTCTGGAGACTGACGCGTCATAGTGGAGTTCAATAATCTTGAAATTCCATAATGCGCCCAGACCTGGGAGTCAGAATCAAATCAACAGCTCATTCTTCCTCCCCTTCTGACATTCGCGATCCGGACCAAAGGCTCAAAAAGAACCAGGATACATACGAGAAGGACCGTAAGCCAATGCTTTCTTTCACTTGGCAAAAGTACAGCTGCACGATGCCGGAATCTCGGAAGAATTTGTCGGTTTCTATAATGGAAGAGTAAGAGATATCGTAAAGGAAACGTCCATCAGTCCAAGGCTAGGACCGAATACGACGCATTCCGTACACCCGAACGCAGTCACGATCAAAAAGGAGAGAAAATAAATTGGGAGAAATCTGACGATTGCGGTACGTTTCAGGTAATTGGAGGTATCTGAAGGCTCCATCTGTGACAGAAGGTCAGAAATGGACGATCGTACCAGAGATGGCGAAGTTGTACATTCGGGCAAGGAATCTTGGGCTTAATCACTGCATTGAATAATCCTCATCCAAGCAGTTGCTGTTGCACTTTTGGATTTGCTTTCCCCCAAGGCAGACATGCACCATGGTTCTTGATCTGTCAGGTCGGTTGGCAAAGCGTTGGACGACCCTCGTTGGATCGTTCTACGGCGTTCTTATCCCCCAGCCACTCTATGATGGTCAGTACACCACAGCTTTTAAGCCTCTGCTTCGCCTGGGTGTGGGATTGTGGATGGCATCCCTTGCCAAAAAAGAGTTGCGACCTTGCACACCGTTGAACGAGTGATGGTCGCAAAGCGAAAGCCAATAAAACACAACGAAGACAGATTTTCCAGAAACACAGAGCTTGAGGAACACGTAGTTGCGGACAAAGTCCTGTTAGAGAGCCTGCCTAACAAAATTGACCAAGACAGGTTTCGGGATTGGGTACACGAAGACTACAGAAATGGAAGGATGGTGACCGAAGTTCTTCCAGTTCAAGAAGTACATTTACGCCATCAGTAGTACCAATGTCAGCAACTTCTCATCTATTCAACAGCTGCAGTTGCCCCTCACTACCTCGAGACATCTGTACATTCCCGCTAGATCGCTAAATGGCTACCGAATCTCTGAGCCCGTATCTCACGATTTGACCTGACCAAAGTGTTTTTAATTATGATGACCTGCGAAACTTTACTGCGGAGTGTATATCACGACTCCACCTGACAAACCCAAAGATCGGATGCTCTGGCAAAAAGAACCGTATAGTTGGAAACAGGATTTTGCAGAGACTGGGTTGTATAATACAGATACAAATTCAAAGCGCATCTCATTGAATAAATCGACCACGTTCGATTATTTCTAAGCGGGAACGCTAGAGGCAGCAAGGTATCTGATTCATCGTGTGGAGGCAAAATATCGGACAAGCGCTTTGCCGATAGAGACGTCGAAGTCCAAAAGAATCCTTTTCAAATTATGCCTTCAATCTCATCATCGAAGATGCATGCAAACCGTTCGCTATCCAAGACACTTTGCTCTTTAGAGATATTCTTACTTATTGAAGAAAGTCTTTCAAGCAGCTCAGTGACCTTGAGTCAAAATTACGGATCACACCAAAAGCCCTCATAAGATGGAGATTCTATCATGAAACACATACATTCTGAGTACGTAAGGTTTGGCTCACACAGTCAATGCCCGGCACGGCGAAGGATTGCATCCGGTCATCATCAGCAAGCTATCAGACCCGAGCCCAAAGTTCTTAGATGTATCAAAACGGATGCTTCAGGGCGCTTACCACACGAGCATTAATGCTCAGTGTACTATTCTCCTAGGTTCATGGGTCTTCCCGCCCAGGTCGGGTTTGCATATTGACGCCACCCGTTTTCCACAGTGCCGTTTCTGTGGACTTGTGCAAAACCTCAATTATACATTGATATTGACATTCCAAATAATAAAGTTCCACATGCATCTGTCCTATCGCCTTCACGCAAATCGCTTCCAAATCATCGACACGAAACTTCTTGCATGCAGACAAAGTCCCCCGTCCTCTTCTCCTCTCTTACCCGGTACGCCATCAGCATACATTTGCCCCTCGAACAAATACTGAAACGATCGATACGGAACGGACGGATGATGCACACAGGAATTGAGGGCGGCACGGACATCGTTCACGCATGCTGCAAATGTTTGTTCCATCGCGTCTTAGCCTACACGGAGACCCCGTGGGCAATGGTTTCAGGTCTGCACACTGATCACAATGCAGTGAAACAGATGCGCTTATAGTCACTGCGATCTTGGGTCGGGCTGGGTGTAACGGAGCGCAAGGCGAGCATCCGATGCCAAAGTTTCCTCGCCGGTGGAGCCGTCTTGGGGGCCCAGAACTGTGAGACGTTGATTGTATGTGCGACAAATCTATGTCCAGAAATGCACTTGAACTAATCGAAGAATGAGGAAACAGCTTCATCACAGAATCATGGAGAGAGCAAGATATGTTATCGCTTAATGCGGTTATATTGCCTAGTATTATACACACGTCCTCACAAGAGGAACGTTCACACCTGTATTCGCATATCCACAAGAAAACTCGACCTCCAATAGCGGCGCTCGCATGTTGATACATGCGAAGCAACTAAAATGCGTGCTTGATGTACCTAAGATGCACCAACTTTTGCCGGTAATGCCCATGCGAAAAGCGCTCCACGGCGACCGAGGTATATCTAGCTGAACGGTAGGAGACGACGCGCAAGCGCCCGGAATACAAACGGCGACATATGAAAGAAAAAACAGAAGTATAACGGATGAGAGAAAAAGAAAGGGTACTCGTGTTCATGTCGTGAAGCAGCCAATTTCCGGTGTACCACCCACCCCAAGCTCCGAAAGAGGAAAAGCATGCGATGCAATGCAGACATCATAAGTGATGTTAAAAGAACATAGATACCGGTCTAGGAAATTAAACAGGATGGGAATGAAGATGAACAAGAAAGAATGAAAGCAGGCCCTCTAGGTGGCGACGCCTCCAACGCCAAACGCTCATTTTACGTCGCATGGCGTCGTGATGGTTTTGTTGCTATGGCGATGTGTGCTTAGTAGTGGCTGCCGGCCATGAGTTGTTGCTGTGGTGGTGCCATTGACATCCCCAGTCCTGGACCGGGAATGTCATTGATGGACTGGGGCACATGAGCAAGGCTTGAGAGGTAATCATTCCCTGATTCAGGCGAATCCTCTTCCAGCGAGTGAAGATGATCCTCCTCGCCTTCGAGGTCTTCATCCTGGTAGTCGCTCAGCGGCTCGCCATCAGGGCGAGGCTCGTGTGTGCGACGATGTCTGCCACCTTCATTAGCATTTTGGATTTCGTTGGAGGAAAATTGGAGAAAACTTACTGGGCAAGGT
Organism: Pseudopyrenochaeta lycopersici; assembly: GCA_003313425.1. Lineage (NCBI taxonomy): Eukaryota > Fungi > Ascomycota > Dothideomycetes > Pleosporales > Pseudopyrenochaetaceae > Pseudopyrenochaeta > Pseudopyrenochaeta lycopersici. The sequence continues at coordinate 764,625 of NHZP01000009.1, forward strand.
TGTCCGAGCGTGAGAAGGCTTTGTTGCACAACGGGCAAACGTATGGTCGTTCTTGAGTGTGAGTGCGCACGTGCCTAAGCGCCCACTGTCAGCGTCTATTTCCAACTTAAAATAGCCAACGAGCCTCTTCCAGGCTGTGGTACAAAAAAGACAACAAGAAATTGCGGCGCTTACCTCTTGAGGTGTTCTAATCTCTTGAACAGTCTGCCACAGGTGGGAATCGGGCATGAGTGGGACTTCTGTGGGTAGGGGCCGATCTCCATCATGGTGGCGCTCCGGGCGCGTCGAAAGACGGGCGCGGCGCCAGCAGTACGAGCAACAGCGCTGTGTTGCAGTGGCGTCTCGAACAATTCGCCATTGACCATGCTGTTGAGGTCATCGTGATGCAGAAGTGCGGGTTGCTGTTCAGGGCTTTCCTCAACGGTGTTCAGAGGGGTACCCTGCCGCGACATGTTGACAACAGGCTTCACTTCCGACATTGTTGGAGGGAAGCTTGCGCCATTAGTGCTGTTTGGCGAGTTGTGATTTGATTCATCTGCTTCTGGGACAGGAACCACAGAGCTTGACATAGAGCGCCTCAAATCACTTGGGCGATGGACTTGGTGAGTGGCGCCAGTAGCAGTGACTGCGGCTTGGATCCCAGCAGAAAGCGAAGAACGTCGCCTCCGTTGCTTATATGTTGGTGAGCCTTCGATGACCGAGTACACGTTTCCTGGTGCGAACGGCCTCGAAACACCCGAAAAGCCAGGGCCCATCAAGTTAGACGGCGGAATGTTCATCAAGGGGTTGAATGTGTGTGGTACAGGTAGGTCGGGGATCGCGCTGTACAGACCGGTGTCCTCGTTGGCAATGTACGCTGGTTCAGCACCGAGACTGATCTGGTGCTGAGGTGGCGTCAATGGCTCGTAAGACAGACCGCGGGTGCTGTAGTCCTCATAGTGGGATGAGACAAATGAGGGTGCGGGTGAGTACTCCATATAGGCTGGCATAGAGCTGTGGCGTTGGTGCACTTGGGACAGTGGAATACCGTTACGGTCATACTGCATCTGAGTGCCGAATTCGCGCTCCCTGCTCTTCACGATGGTGTTTTGCATTGTTGGTGGCATTGACATTTGTTGATGGTATTGAGCCATTGGGTCTTCGTGATGATGCACGGGCTGGGGCATCGGCTGCGGTACCGGTACCATGGTTGGTGGGGGCATCGTCTCCATTCCACGCATATCAGGCGAAGTCGTCTGGTAGGACGGCTGGACATTGTTGTTGAAAGATGAGGAATTTGTTTGTTGTGCCTTGGTGAGCTGCTCGAAAAGCGATTGCGACGAATCGAACTCGAAGGAAAGGGCAGGTTCGCTCACGGCCATGGTAGTCGCCTCTTGACCCATCTTTTCGCGCTTGAGATCGCGCTCCAAAGCATCGAGGAAGAGTCGGTCATGAGGTACGCTGTACCAGTAGAATACCTTTTGCTTCTTTTGCGTCCGGATGCAGTTGTTCTTGTACAGGAAATCAAGAAATGCGCTCTTAGGCTCCTCTAGCGAGGCGTCTGTGCCTGACTTTAGGTTGCGCAGATCAGAGAAGATACCCTCCTCGAACTTCTTTGAGTTCTTGACTGGGCGGCCAAAGGCCTGGAATCTGAATGACAAACATCGCACAATATCTGTTCCAGAGATGTGAAAGAGGTTGTTCCTGTGAGGGCGTTAGACTTGATAGAATGTTTAGGGGACATTCATTGAATGCACTCACCATAATACGCAGGAGACATATTCGCCTGTTGGCAATAGGAATCTGCGGATGTACTGATCCGGCTGCCAGTCAACTGGCGCTGAGATGAGGAAGTATTTGACTGTGGCAGCGTCAGTAGGCGACACAACATGGGAATGCTTCAAGCAAAAATAATGCGCGACTGTAGTAGAGACAAGGATGAAGCACGTACGGTTGTCGACTTGTTGTAGTGCAACGATGCTATCAGGTGGAAGGCTTTGCTGAGCATCCTGATCTAACAAGAAGGTCTCAGGCGCGACGGAGCGTGCCTGAGGCGGTGGCATGGCAGCATGATGGGCGGAAGGATACATGCTGCGCTGCAACACGTTCCTCTATACAAACGTTTTGGAGTTGGTACTTCAGACGTGATGGCCCTCTGGAACGATGGAACACGATGGGAAGGCGTCGAAAGGTCCTGCCAGGTTCGAATAATAAAATGTGAGGCGCAAAGCGAAGGAAAAAAGGCCAGCGACGGTATCAGATATGTTAAATGGGATAATAAAACGTATCGAGGGCCTGCCTCGGAGTGGACAGTCTCGACGTACAAGAAGACCGGACAGAGTGAAGGTTAGGGCTCTGGAGATCTCAAACGCAAGTGGGAGGGACGGAGCTTTTAGGGGGGTGTCAGAGGGCTCTGAAACCCCTCGTTAGCATGTTTGAGTTATTCCTGGCCCTGCGCTTGGCTCGTAAGCGTGCGGACGGCGGCCAATTGGGTGGCGCACGCCGGCGTAGCGACAGGGAAGCTGCAGGGAAGTGACCGGGGTACGGGCGACTCATGGGACGGCCGTGCATGGGGACGTGATGGCGCTGGAGAGGTTGGCTGGTCGCCTAGTGCGTTGGATGTCGCTGGCGAAGGGTGGGGAATCATCCATGGAGCATGCCTGTGGAGGAGGACGATTAGACGACGGCATTATGCAATGGGGGTCTGGACAGTGACGGCGCTCAGGGCGCCCTTTCCTCGCCGTTGGCCGCACCTGCCCTCCCTGCTGCTCGCACCTGCCCTGCGCTCCACCGCTCCTGCCCTCGGTCAAGCACCCGGCCTCGTCGGCGCACTGCCAGCTTCCGGCCTAGCCTGGGACTTGCTGCACGCTCGCTTGCATCCCAACTCCACGAGGCCTGGAATCACAGACACCCAGTTTGCCCGCCTTGAGTATTGATCATCGCGGTCCGACGCCCGCTTTTGTGCTTCACCACGGCTACGCTTTTTGCGTCAGTCTGGCCCGCTCAATAGGCAAGTCCGGCGAGAGGGCCGCCTCAACATCATCGGCCTCCTTCGTCACCTTTGCCTCGTAGCACCCTGGGGGGCAACCTCGTGGATGGGAATGCCATGCAGCCCGTGTCCAGAGGCGCTGACGGTCCCATGGTACCAGGCAGCTGAGAGCGAGGCTTCGGGAGACCGCTGTTTTGCCTCGCCTTATCACCACCGGCTCCGCTGTCAACTAGAACACCCACACCTGCTCACTAGAACGTGCGCGCTGGAACTATTGAAAATCGCCCTGCGACTCGCGCTCCTCGTGCCGGCTGTCGCCGCAGCGCATCCCCGGATCCGCTCTGCAGACGCAGGAACATCACGCGTTGAAGCCTGCATCTTTTCGCAAATTGCGACCGCATCACGAGAACATGTCCTCGATGGCCGCCACCAAGCCTTGCTCCTCAATTCGTCCTCTGTGGCGGCTCAATTGACGATGTGAGGTGCGTCCAAATGCAGGAACCAGCAGATGCAGCACTGGGGCATCGTTTGATCTCCATCCTGAAACACGCTGCTTGCCACGCCGGCGGGAGCGTCCACCTACTGCTCGCAAATCTTGCAAGATCTCGCAGAATGGTGCTTTTTCGTCCAATCTGTCGCTGCTTGCTTGTCACCTCCAGCTGCCACTTTCAACGTGATCCAAACATAGAGAGCGCATTCTTTGCGATCGACTGGAGTCCCTCTGCTTGGGCGTGACGCTGCCTTCGCAAGCCAGTGAGATAGTGGAAGCCGTTTCAGACTTGCTTTTGGCTGGCCGTTTGGCCCTGCCGTTTTCACACATTGGCCGGCTAGCGAATCAGTGCTTGTCGGCGGCATTACCATTCTTGCGCAAGCGCTACAACTCGGGGAGCTAAGATGCCATGTTGTCACTGGGGTCCTCATGCATCTGGAGGCTGCTCATCACAGGCAGCGTCACTTCAACCTGTCAGCCTTTGCAGCTTGCAAATTACGTCTTGTGTCGACATGATGCTGGCAGGCTGTACGCAACACCTTGCCAGTATTGCGTTTGAAAGCAGCTTTTCCGTTTCACAGGGTACCGTACATGAGCTTCAGGCCCGGAAATGTTGACGGATTCAGTCCGAGTGCCACTGTTTGGAACTGGTCTGTCCATGAAAGACGCTGAGTGCGCCGAAGGCTTGAATTGTTACGAACTTTATGATGGCGGGTGGAGAAGCCGGCTCTATGCCGACTCCGCGCCGCCTCTGCGAACACTTGGTGCCTTATCGTAAGACCTGCAGTCCCGTTTCCCCAAAACAAAGTCTCGCATACGTGTGTGCGGGTTTTGGTACACCCAACGGAGCAAACATCACATTGGGATGGTGGAGGTCTGTACCTGCGCTAGCGGGGCTGAAGTGACGGTTCTGAAACTCCTTCACCCTTTTACCTGACTGCCTTAACGGGACGTGAGGCTACCGGTCAGAAGAAGGATAGTGTCGCTTGAAATCGACCTTTCTGCATAATGTTGAAAATCATCTGCAGGAGAAATATTGTTCTTGCTGCATTCGTCGCTCAGGAAGAAGGAAGCAGGTTAGAGCGACGCGGTTAATGGTACTAATCAGGTTGGTCAACGGACCCTTCGTAGCAACCACAAGTCATGCGCAAGAGCCGTGGCCCAAAGCTTGCCACGAGAACAGGTACCAGACACATGCTCTACACTATTGGAGAGCTATGACTAGGGAAAAGAAGCCTTTGCGAGTTGGTATGAAGGTAGACAAGCCGACGTGCAGAAGACTTGACTGGAAAGATTAGCCGTTCTATCCGTTTCGACATCCACATCAGTGTACCCCTTTGCTTTGCAGCGTGAAGGGTCGGACAAAGTAGGCAGATCCTGTGGCACTAAAAACCAACCCGATTCCACCTGCAGCGGACGCACGTTTTCCGGTCGCATTTGGGATGAGATCCAAAGTTACCCATCGCTGATCCCCTTGCCATGCAGTTGTAGCAGAAGCAATCGGAAGACTGCTGCTTACCGAACCAAAGAGCTGTGAACAATCGAGGCACGGACCAAAGGTGTGTTTGGGATCCATGATCTGCTCCCGCTGCATCAGATTCTGGGTCCTTGTATCAGACCGGCCGAAGTTTCAGGTTGATTATTTGTCACTTGCAGATGGGCCCTTCGAATGCGACCTTTTGCATGCTGCGCGGGAGATCTGATTGAGCCGCCGGTAATTATTAAGTAGGCTTAAGCCTGGAATAACCTGCTGATCCGCAGCTGGAACAATCGGAGAATTTCAGCACTTGAATGGACATGGAATGTATAGCATCAACTAGGAGTGTCCGAGCTTCCGAATTTCAACCTTCTGCGTTTGTGTTAAATCCTTCTGGATTTGTTCTACGTACAATGCAACTGAACCCCACTTTGTCGTTCATCATTGCGCCATAGGGCTCCGGCAATGTTTTGGCTTTGATGAATAAAGTTTACTAGCGTAACCTGTAGTCGACCATCAAAGCGAAGCAAGAGACTTACTCTTAGTGCCGTTCTCGATGCACGACACATGACCCAGGACTGAGCCAAACTTTATTTCGAAGTCGGTCGGCAGCAATCAGCCTTGAAAATATCGGCTCATGCTAGGATGCGATGGTTCGCATGTTCAAACACATCGCGCCCAGAACGAAAATAGAAACGTGTACAATCAAGAGGCGAAAAGAGACGATAGCGAACATGTTCCTGTCGCCAAAAAGAGGTACTGTGGCTCTTGAGCTTGAGGCGCTCTCGGGAGACTTGCACAAGGTTTGATTGCTCGCTAAGTCCAATAGCTGCAGCTTGAAGATATGGGCTCCACTAATAGGTCCATTTACTTGTCCTGAACCCTAAGAAGTTCCAGGGTCAATCGCTAAAAAAAAGGTGCCTTGTAGCCTCAGGGTACATCGAGGAGATCCGATTCCTGCGGCTCCTGCGGTATATCCGCAGAGAGTAATTGGCACATCTAGGAATGATGTGCAGACGACTAAAGCTTATTACGCCATTGAGCATCGAGACCTCTTCAGAAGCCGAGAACATGACTTGTATAGCGTTCACGGTGGGTTTGATAGTGGGGAACAGCGAATGCGAACATCGAAAACATACGACAATCATGCTGATTGCATGAAGACCTGAATGCCCAGCGCAACACACGGCGAAAGCTCGGCTTCATGTACGTTCGGTTGATGCAGTTCCCCGTCGAAGAAGACCGGAACATGCGGATAGCCTGCAGATAGCCTGCTTTTGCAATGTTGGATGTTGATGAGCAAAGTCTAAAGCATGAGCATAAATCCGTCGACCAAGCAGATATTTTACAGATTAGGGACTGGCCTTGGATATCTGTTGGCGCCACTCGTCAGCCTCGTTGGAGAGAGTGAGTTGTAAATGGGAAAGTGTGCCGAAAATAAAGTAGTGAAGTATGCTGTGAGTTTGTCTTGACTAGCGTACTATTGAATACCATATATCCTGGGAGCAATGTTCAGCGAAATCTTGATCAGATTAAAGCCAACCTGATACTTCATTTTGAAGAAGTAGAGAAGATTAAGAAGCCGTCAGTAGTCGTCAAAAAATGACTACCGACAGGTCTTCTCACCATAGTTGATCATTGTTGGAGTACGTCTTAAGTGAGAGGCGACACGTAATATTTCGCTATCAAGCGCCTCATCTAATGGCCACAATTTCTAGATGCTTGATCTCTAGACCTCATTGCATGAATGACTAGCAACTGAAGCCAGTAGATACTCACCTTACATGATGTTGCGCATCATAACGACTGAGGGCTTTCGACCAGTTTTAGTGAAATGCAAGCCAACACACTTCTTAATCTATGGGATGGCGGAAGCCTGCCAACAAATATAGAGACAAAAAAACTAGACTATATTCACTCAATAACAATGAGATTGGTAGTCTGCAATCTTCAAGACGAGAACTTGCAAGCCATGAGGTCGTGAGGCAGTATCCCTTTACGGCACTAGTGGCTCTTGGCAATACTCTCACAGCAACTGTGAGCCCCAAGTTTGGAAGCTTACAGTAGCCTCCAAACATCACGAGCGGCCGCGCTGATGTTATCTTTATCTATGGCGGGGGCCAGAACACCTTATATTACGTCGATTTTCCATTTGCAACCCTCAACCGGACTGCGAGGGCTCGCGCGACGTGCACGAATCAGAGAAACTTTTTGTCCCTTGAGCTCACGTGCTTCTTGTTCATGGGTCAACAGTGAGGTCTATGAGCCCACACGAGTTCTTTCAAGCCTCAGATCTAGACATAGCATACAGTCAGGTCGTCTCTTCAGTACTTCAAATCTGCGAAAGCTCAAGAATGAAGATGAGAAAAACGTCTCAGCTCAGGCATCGTCATCAGTTGACAGCAAGGTAGGTTGTTTGCTCTTTTTAGCGCCTCGAAGATTTCCTTAATTCTCTGATAACTCATTTCTATCCATTTACCTCACTATGGAACGTTCGAAGCAGTTGGGATGCGTCTTGCGGAGGATATCGTCATTGAACTCCCCACGGGACTTTACGATTCAGCACATACTAAATTGGCAAAAAACAACGCGTAGATATATGATATCTATATGAATTCATGTCAAGATCTTGAGATGCACATCCTATATTACAATTATATATAATTCTTTGAACTTTGTAATATATTTATTATACTGACGATCTTCCAGGCTCCATCACCATCATCAACAACCGCGAAACTCACCACAACCATAAAATCCAAACTCAAGCTCGATACAGTTCGGCACGAAAACATCTACAATATTCCCAATTTCCTCACACTGACACGCCTGATTGCAACCCCGGCAGTCGGCTACCTCATCATACACAACCACCACCTCTATGCATTCTCACTCTTCGCCTATGCCGCCATCTCTGATCTACTCGACGGCTGGATAGCCCGGCGATGGAACCTTCAGACCGTTGTAGGAAGCGTAGTCGACCCTATGGCCGACAAGTTCTTGATGACGACCCTCGTGACGTGTTTGGCCGTCAACGGGAGTCTACCAATGCCGCTATTTGCGCTGATCTTGGGGAGAGATGTCAGCCTCGCAATTTCGGCGCTTTACTATCGGTATGCGAGTCTACCTGCCCCAAAGACGATGGCCAGGTATTGGGACTTCAGTTTACCAAGTGCGGAGGTACACCCTACCACTATCTCCAAGTTCAACACCTTTCTGCAACTGAGCTTACTTGGTACCTTACTTTGCACAAACCTTTTGCACGACCCTTCAGCTACTTCGTCTGCGGCAGGCGGGCTACTCATGTCAATCCAGGAACTGTTAGGTGGAGAGGAAGGCGTCAGAACCATGATCCAGGGCATGTCAGCTATTGTGGCTAGCACAACAATTTACAGCGGACTCGAGTATACGTGGTCGAAGAAGGCAGTGGTTATCTTAGGTGGGGATGAGGCGTTGAAGAGGAAGCAGGGGTTCAGAGGGAGGATGATTATGGCAAGTGGTTTCGGATCCTTCATAGCTCTTGCTATATATCTTTGGTTTAATGGAAAGACCGAGGAAGATGTCAAGAACGCAGTTGAGAAACAATAGTCGGATTGTAAAGTATACTTTTAGCGGCGATTTGTGTACGATAAGCATCTAGGTAGCACATACGGCATTGGCGACCAAAAATCTAGCATTTCTCTTCAATTTCGTCTGCTCGTTCTCAAGATTCTGCAGAGTCGCTGGTTATGAACATTCCTACCGATCGGAATGTGTTGCCTGTGCAACACATCTCGCCCACAATCCTAATGCCCTATCCATACATGCTTTATTCCGCAAACATCGATATTAAACCACCCAGAAATCCACAAACCATTCAACAAAGCCACAAGATCTGGGCCGATTCCTGTTTATGCCTTCCGTCAGCCACCATGTCTGCAATCAATTTCCAATTGCTCGTATCGACAGTATCAAGTTTTATTCTGACTCCATGTCTTCAATCTGACGATTATTCACCACGCCGTTCGCGATCCAGAAAGAAGAAAGCCATTGTCTGCAATCAGTATCAACATCGTTTATACTTGAGGCCTATCATGCCGGCTACGACTAGGAGACAGAGTCGCATAGAGTGTGTGGGGAATTCAGCGGTACCGCTGCAGCCACAAAAGAATATTGAATCTGAGACAACGGAAAGGAATAGTAGTACAGGCGGAAAGCAAGACGAGGAGCAGATTGTTGAGCAGGATTCAAATGAGGTTACCGGTGATATAGCGCGAGATGCACAGCTCAGTGCGTCTGACGAAATGAAGGATGCTGAGCAACCCGGTTGTCTCCCAGCCTTGAAAGAACGCACGCAATCCATGGAAATGACAGATATCATCCACGCGCCAAATGCTTCAGAGAAGAACGAAGGGAAGGATACTCACCAATTAGTTAAGGTGGACGAAGTGTCGATCCACTCAGATAACGGAAACCAGCCGGGTGTACCAGAAGCCCTGCATCGTTCCCACGAGGAGAGTAGAGAAGGTAGAGCCACTGATCCGAAGAGTTTTCACGAAATAGCCAGGAAGAAGACTAACGACGGATATCAGGATCCTATGAATACGTCTCCAGTCCCAACGACCCAGAATTCGTCTTCGAGGCTGAGCAAGACGCTGTACAGTCTGATGAACTGGAGGATGACATAAGAAAACCTCCTCACTCCCCGACCCGCCTCCCTATCTCTGGCGCGCCTATCCGCTCCCGCCCCGATCTATACGCCAGCGCCTTCCCCGAACCTGTCCCGACGCCTACGCCGCCGATCCAGTACCTTACTCCAGCGCCTCGGGAGCAATGGACAGTAACGTATACATGCTACGAATGTGAGTCGGCAGTCAAAGTATGTGGAGGTGGCAGCATTACCGATCCAACGACGGGGGCGAATACGGATAAAATCAGGTGTCGTGAATGTGGATGTAGGATGATGTGGAAGACGAGGACGGAGACGATGGTGCAGTTTGAAGCGCGGTGATCTTTATGATTGTACGTGAAGATAATTTACAGATTGTTAATATATAATGTTACATTCTATAATATCACGAGAGACGGAGAGCGTGGACTGAAGCGGAACTATTCCAGCTTCGCCTTGCTTTCCCATGTTGTTACAGCTTTTGTGAACAGGTCGCGACATGGTACCCTGCTACCCAACTTCGCGCATAATAAGAAAGCGCCGCTGAGTTTCCTATGCAGGGAGTATGTCTCCTCCGGCGGTGGCGCCAGCCTTTCGTTTACCATGACTGGAATCAGCCCCCTCACTCTGTCTGTAATCGTCTGATCTCGGAAATCGTATACCTCGGGTCCCGAACCACTGAATGGTTCCGCGAGAGTCAGAACAGATTGCACATGCGCGTCAAGCATTGCTGGGGATTCAGAGCCGGTTAGGTAGCCGAGTTCGAGGGAGAGGGTACGGATACTTTCACGGTCGCCCTTTGAGGCCGCGATCAGGACTTTGATGTATGGTTCGACGAATTCGTCAGGATAGTCTCTGCTCGCGCCGAAGTCGAGGAGCTCGATTTTTTGTTTCTTTGCGTTGTAGAGGAAATTTGTCCAGTTGGGGTCGGTCTGCATGAACTTGAATTCCACAATCTCCCTCAGACAAAGGCGCAAGATCTGTGTGCCGATCCAATCGCGCTGTTCTTGGCTGAGATTCTTAGGCTTCGTCACACCAATGCCGTCCATGAACTCTGCAGTGAGGACTTCGCGCCCACTGGCTTCAGGAAAGACTTTTGGCACCGTGAAAACGTCAGTGTCGTCGGACAGAAAATCGCGGAATCGGATTTGGCTTTCAGCTTCCCGGATGTAGTCGCACTCCCAGCCAAGTTCGGTTCGTGCATTGGCAATGGTCTTATCCAGGTAAAGCCCCTTAGGTAGGAGGCGCGATGCGGTCAGGAGAATTGAAAGGTTACTGAGATCGGAGTCGATTGAATTGGCAACGCCGGGATATTGTACTTTGACAGCTACTGCTTGTCCTGTGGATTTGAGGACTGCTTTATGGACCTGACCAATCGATGCTGCTGCGATGGGGACCTCTTCGAATGATTCAAAGAGGTCACGCCAGTTCTCCCCGAGGTTCCTTGAGAGGACTTTGTTGCGTTGCGAGGCGGGCATGTAGTCTGCGCTATCCTGTACCCGCTGCAGAACATCGTGTATTGCAGGCGGTAGCATCTTGATATCTGTCGTTGGTCAGATCTGATGAACTTCCAGGATAGGGTTACGTACCTTGAAAGCTGATCATCTGTCCAAGCTTCAGAGCGGCGCCTCGCATGCGCGACAGCTTCGCTACCAGAATCTCCAAATTGCCAGGACTGAGCATGAGCGATCCAGTGGTTGATGCAGCGCTACCCGTTGCACGACGGAGACCCTCACCAACAGCCCCGAGAGCCATGCTCGTACCTAAGCCGGCGTACTGCCATATGCGACCAAATCTCGATGACGGAACGCTAGACTCTCGCAGTGCATATGGTGCATTTTGCGGCTCTGGAGCTATCTCGGTGGGTGACTATGATGGAGCTGTCAGCAAATCAGCATGCTTCAAGCGAAAGGACGGGACAGGCGAACCTCAGACGCAACAGCATTCGATGAAGCATCTTGAGCAAGCTTCGATGCAAGGTCTTCCATTTCCTTTGCAGTAATAGCAGGCTGGGCTGATTGTTCCGAATTCGAAGGCTGTGTTTGCTCGCTAGTTGGGACGTGACGGGAAGCATTGACGAGAGGCACAGGACGGTCATCAAGAGGGTGTCTGCCGCTAGTCTTTCGTTCTAGATATTCTTTTCGGGAGAATGGATCGCTCCCAAGCATTCTTGCCACGCGCCTCGAATGAAACACATCTGTGTTGATGCCCTCTGGTATTTCCTCTGGCGTGACTTCCTGCGCTTGCTGTTTTCCAGGCTTGGGAACCGCGTAGTACACATCTTGGTTCAGTCGGGTATCCTCAACATGTTCATCGCTTTCCTGCTTCGTTCCTGAATGCTTGGGTATCTGCGAGTGAATTTGCGGCGACGTGACCGGCTGCGACTCGACGGAGCGTGAGTAAAAGACGTCTCTGTCGTGACCTTCTTGAAGCTTCTTTATTTGTGGTGACTTTGAGGGCTGCTGGAGGTCATTCGCGTGGGAGGGGATTGCTTCAGTAGGCTTTGTAGAAGCCCCTGTAGGCTGTTTTGGTATAGGGATCGTCGATTCGATAGATTCTACCGGCTTGAGACCTTCACCTGCCTCTGGTGTCCGTTCACCCTGATCGTTGGCCAGAGGGTCTTTCGGGGCTTCAGAAACCGACCGCTTAGAAAAGGTATCCTGCCCGCCATCCTCCTGATCTATAGCCAGCCCTGAAGTGGGTACCGTCCCATCCGGTAATGGTCGCCGCGGAGAGTCCTTCTGCTCAACCTCCAGCTCTTCCTCTGGCGGTGGCGTGCGCGAGGTGTGCTTTTCTGATTGGTCGTAGTGATGATCCTGTTCTAAGCCCTCCTTGACACCTTCCCCTTGTCCATCGCCCTTGACCGTCTCTCTCCGTGGTATATTCTCATGCTGCGCAGCCGTCGCCCGTTCTGCGGCGGCTTTCGCGTACGAGGGTGCGTCTTCGCTGAAGCGCTTCGAGAGGGCGATCGCAGCCGCTGCTGTCAGAGTGACCCGGTCAGTCTGGTTTTTGACGGCTTTCGCTAGGGTAGAGGTCTTGTTGTAGACATCGAATTGGTTCGACCGAAGCGCAATGTGCTTCTGTGCGACGGACTTGGAAGCATTGAACAGCTTCGCAGCATCGACCAGCCGCCTGCCTGCCATTGCAATTGTGTGTCAGGGCTACCGATACAAACGAATCATGGCGCAGGGTGAGACAGCCGTGTAAGATGCAGGAATGTGAGGCCCATCGAAAAGTATCCGCGTCATAGCTTGATGCAGTTAAGCTTAAGTGCCGGCTAAACCTGATTGGCTGGCTCCTGCAGCTGCCGTGATGCGGGCAGCTTGCTACTCCACGTACTCCCCGAAACAAACACAGCTGTTAAGCTTTGTTAGTGGCCTGTTTACAATTCGTTTCATGCAATTCCCACATGATCGCTTTTCGGACACAAGGGAAACATTATCGAATACCTCGCCTACCCGTCTGAACCTGAACCCCCGCAGTTGCGCCGCCGTTACCCCAATCCCGAGGATTGGGTAAACGGCTTCAATTGACAATCTACCCTCTCCACAGCCTCTTCTATTTTGGCAGTGAGAAGTCAATTGTCAGTGAACCGCATTAGGCAACCACAAACACAATCAAACAGTTTGAACTCAGATTAAAACTTCACTTCTACCCCAAAATCATCCCAAACGGAAAGAGTTGGAGATGAAGGTCGCGTGCCTGCAATTTGCACCTGAAGTAGGTCAAGTCCAAGAGAACATTCGAAGAGCAGACAGCATTTTGCAAAATACGCGAATACCAGCCGACTTGGACTGGCTCGTACTACCGGAACTAGCATTCTCTGGTATGTGACACCTCTCCTCCCTAGTACGCAGATCTTCAAGAAAAAGAACATCAGAAATAAATGAGACGGCGATGTACTTGTTGATAGATCACGTATGCATTCGTGTATTGTTCCCGCATAGTAGTCCGTGTGACTTGGCTTAGCAATCACTGAAGTAACAGTATCTGGCTTACAAAGAGTAACTTCTCGATCATAATCACACTTCATATAAACTCATGAAACACAATGAAAGTCTACTAATACTATCCAGGCTACAACTTCCACTCCTTGGAAGAGATAAGACCCTTCCTAGAACCCACAACATCTGGAATCAGCACACGATGGGCTGTCCAAGTAGCGAGACACTACAATTGTCACGTCACCGTCGGCTACCCAGAAGTCACCGTCCCTGCTTCTAATCCCTCAGACCAGCAAACCCAGTACAATTCTACAGTGACCGTAAGTCCACAGGGAACGATACTACACAACTACCGCAAATCGTTCCTCTACTACACTGACGAAACCTGGGCATCTGAAGGCCCTGGATCATGCGCACATAAACTCTCCGACCCGTTGTCGAAAGACACGCCATTCTTCGCCGGTGAGCTGGGTGCGTTAGGCAAGGTGACACTGGGCATATGCATGGACATAAACCCCTTCCGCTTCACCTCGCCCTGGGACGACTACGAATTCTCTTCTCTCGCTGTCACTTCCCAATCCCCACTCGTTTGCATCAGCATGGCCTGGCTCTGCCACCTTACGCCCACGGAACTGCTCACAGACCCTACACAACCCGACGTCACAACGGTAGCATACTGGGTAGAGCGGTTCCAGCCCCTTGTAGAAGCGAAGAGCGAGAAGCCAGTCTACGTCATATTGGCGAACCGCTGCGGAATGGAGAAGGGGGTTTGCTATGCCGGGAGCAGTACAGTGATTAAGATTGAGAAGGGGGTCGTGAGTCTGTTCGAGACGGCGGGGAAGAGCGAGGAGAAGTGTCTTGTGGTGGACTTGGCGGAGCGACCGAAGTTCCAGGTGAGAAGTGGACGATAGGGGGAGTGGGGTACATGGGCATGGGGTCATCATTACAATTGTTTCCACGGGGACTGCTGTTTTCGTGCACGGGATCGGCTACGGTGATTGTTTTACGCTTCGTTTAGATGTTGGGTATCAATAAGCCCGGGAGCAAGGTGCTGCTTCCACGCTGAGTTTGCTTCTGTAGAGTAAGACATCGATGACCGTCGCATGTCACCTCAATTGAGCGGCATTTCGGAGCAATTCACGTCACCAATACAATCGTGATCATTGTTGTTCATTCGGCCAAACAAGTGCATTCATTCATCACTGCCTAATCTAAACCATCATGGTCCGATCCCGACCCTTATCATTTTCAGACCCAAAGCGCCATGATTGGGAGTGTCCGGTGATGAAACATGTCCACCAATCCACTCCATGCATCCCTCATTTGAAGATGTTCCCCACGTGGAAGACTGATCGCTCGCTTCCCGCCATTTGCGTAATTCCCGTAATCGCTCGTTCGTGGTTGACGTAAAGAAGAAAGTGAGATTGGGAACCGAGAATCGAGAGAGGGATGGTGTGCGAAGGCGAGTCGTTTAGATACCGAGACGGGTCTTGCGCCAATGTCGTCGCTTGGCGTTGTACCTGTGGGAGTGCCTGTCAGTCCAACGTTCCACCGTCTAATCTGTCGCACATCTGGATGCTGCAATGGTCGTGTAGCAAGCGGCGTGATATCGAGGTATCGTACCTGATGGTGTTGTTTGTCCTCAGGCGGATCCACTGGGGGATCGGGCGGTTCTGCTTCTGCGCGCGGGCAAGCTTTTGCTTGGTGCGGAAGGACTTGTGGCTCTGCAAAATTATCAGAAACTATCCTGGAACATTATTGCGACGTCGAAAGTGATAGCGTACCGGCATCGTGACTGCTGGATGTGAGTAGTCGGATGTCGAAGGGTGTTGTCGTTAATTCAGGAATTTTGGTCGAGGCGAGATCGTGTGGTGCGAACTAAGCGGCAAAGAGAGGCTAAACCATATTCGGTTAACGCTCTTTCGTGACTTCCTCACAGAACCTCGACAATCTTGACAACATTCGACTCACCGTGTCTGAATTCTTTCTCGTCAGTAATTAAAATGTCGCAAGTGATAAAGAGATACGTATATCTGTTCGCGAGCATATTTGAGGCGCGATAGACGAAATGCGGACAATTTATGGATGTTCTTCTTTTGTTGCTATATTTCAAGGTGACTTAGACTCAAGGCCTATGAATTGAAATTCTTAGCGTATACAGTCAAATCATCAGTGTCTATTCTGGTATGAGACAAAGACTCAAAAAGTACAACTTCGACATTCACAACTTTCTATATGCCATCAAATACCACATTAATCTTACTCACCAAATAACGAGATCAGAATTCAAGATTTGAGATCGTCACGATAAACGTTGACAAGCCATCGGTTGATGTCTCAAGACTCCAAGAGCACATCTGGCATGCAAGGAGGGAGACCGTCGAAGATGTTTGGTCAGCCTCCACCTATGATCAAACGCCTTGTGGACAGTGTTACAATAATTTTCGAGAGCGTGCCTTCTATGGCACACCCAGTTCGAACAGGCCACAGCCTCGTCAGAAGGGAAGAGATAGACATGGGTGTAGAATGATCTATACATTTGCCGAGGGAGGACATCCTAATGACACTACGTTCATTGCTTTTACTGCAAGACCAGCCTATATTAGCGTACGAACAATATGTAGCCCTAGTCAACCTTACATGAGATATTGTTGTACGTCTAGCTGCTATTTACTACGACCTTAATTGACCGTTATAGTTGAGTTTTTTCACTCACTAATCCCCAATGATGCCCAATCGCAGGGTATCGGCTTACATAGTGAACGCTAACTTTGGCCATCAATGTAGAACAAACGACCATTGACGTCGACGCTGTACGTGTTGGGAAAACGCAATTTTCGTACACATCCAAATCTAACAAGAGCGTTTATCTACAGTCTCTTCCCAACTGAGAAGGCTTTCGTAAACTCCCTCGGGGAGGCTGGAGAGTGTTTCATTCCCTCGACTAAGGACTCTAAACAGAGGTTGCACAATTATTTGCACGAACACATGTGGTTCGCCCGTGACACAAATGGGGTGACGACGATGCTCCAAGCGACCGTAGCAGCGAAGACGAGTCTAGCAACGACACAACACTAAATTGATTCGGACTTTGCGTATGAGGTGAACGTGGAGAAGGCGGAACGGCCCCACAACCAGTTCGCTGAGACAAGGGATTCCGAATAATTTCGGTGATTGTGCATCTTCCATAAGCATTTTGTGTACGGTAAAGGCCACTGCCGGCAGTACATCCTTGACAACGCTTATATTCAAGAGCCTTGTAGGTGCGTGCTTAAAGGATGGCCTGACCATGTCAACGGAGCAAGTCGGAGGATAGTAATGTTTTAGAGTAATGGGATGGACCCTCAATAGTGGCATTTTTTCTGGCCTAGACTTTGGTAATGCACGAGCGGATAGTGAGCAAAACATAATATTTGGAGCCCAGACATCGCATGAATATGCGACTGCGCTACTTTACGCCAATGGAGACCCTGTGTGGGTCAGGGCGGAGCAAGTCGAGGGAGGCGAAGATAGTAGAGCAAAGTCACAGTAGCATGCGGGAGTTGCCATAATCCATGTACATTTCATTATATCCGACCCGACAATATGTCCATGACACACATGAGACAAACGTGCGCCCAAAGCAAAATCAGCGGACGTTTGATGGTTTCAATTGCCCCACCCCAGATTTGCTGGTGGGATGTGAAGCTATGACAATCTTGCATGAGCAGGGATTAGCGGGCAAAAGATGTCGATCCCGCCATCTTGAAAAAGACATTCTCCGTCTCGGCGAACCTGCTTGTCGCATTCTTTCGCGCGCCAGCGGGTCCCCTACAATCATGTTTCGCTGAGCCATGCGAACTTGACTTTTCCATATTACTTCAATTGCTTGTACTGTTGGCTATCCCGTGTCGCTGCAGCTTCCGGGCCTGTTCCGCGGAACAAAACATTTACGAGCCATACCCCCAACACTCCAGATAAGGGCGCGAAGAGCTGATTGACCACTCTTCGTCTACGTGCAAGTTTATCTTTAACGCAGGCGACTACGGTTTTATCATCGCTTGATCCCTCACTCAAAGCACAGAGTAGCCATGACAGACTATCCATCAACTCCACCTACCCCCAAATCGCCAGCCCATGTCCCCCGCTCCTCAAGCCATCCCCGCCTCAACGGCACGAAACTTTTTCTCCCCCTCACCAATGACGCTGCCGCTCTGTCTACGCGTGGACAACATCTGCCTGCTCTCCTCTCGCGACGACCATCAACCATACGAAGTAGCGAGCGCAGAGGGAGCGACACCGACGATGAGGATCTGGAGAGCTTCAGACATGGGCTGTTGATGCCATATGACAGAGACCCAGATCGAAAGAATAGCGTCGGCGCATATGTATTGAACACCCCACAGATGAGGAGCCAACGGCTGATTGGGAATTCGAATCCGAGGTACAAGTGGGAGAGATACTACAAAAGCGAAGAGGAGCTTAAGAGTATGAGGAAGCCAATACGAGAGTACTATGAGCGCAACAACCAGCTCATCCAGCATTACATGTACATCGATCGCCTGCTTGATTCTTCTCTTCCGCACAATCTGATCCAAGAATATACGAACCTCGAATCTGGGCCAGTCAAGATCCCGACTACAATCACGGAAGAGTCGTCGGCGACAACCACACCAATTGCCACTCCTGGTACCAACACCCCGGGCTTGACCAGCGAGAATGGGAGCACTCTGATATCTAGTCGCTCCTCGGGCACCTACGGGACCACAGGCACCAATGGCGCCAATGGCACCAATGGGACCAATGGTGTGCCCAAAATCATGGTCAAGCGCACTCCCAAGAGTCTGTACAAAGTCCCTGAAGCGGACGAAAACTCGCCGTTGCTTGCGCGAAATGAAGAGGCTTTTGAAGATGAAGAAGAGGAGGAAGTAATTGACGCGAAGCTGAAAGACTGGGTCCCGGAGGAAGATGAAGATACCGAGTCTCCCATCGTCAAGCTGGCGCTATATGTCAACCTCTCCGCCAACACCACCCTCCTAATTTTAAAGATAATAGTCGCCATTATGACTTCATCCCTGTCCGTGCTCGCCTCCTTGGTCGACGCGGCGCTGGACTTCCTCAGCACAGCAATCGTCTGGTTTACGTCCTGGATGATCGCTCGACAAGATCGATACGCCTACCCTGTTGGCCGGCGACGCCTTGAACCCATCGGAGTCTTGATCTTCTCCGTAATAATGATGACGTCCTTCTTCCAAGTCGGCATCGAGGGAATTTCGCGTCTCACAGGAAACGATCATACAGTTGTGCAACTCACAATCCCTGCTGTGGCTATCATGGCAGCGACAGTCGTCATCAAAGGACTTTGCTGGCTCTGGTGTCGCCTAATTCGCAACTCCTCAGTCCAAGCCCTCGCCCAGGACGCAGCGACTGATGTCGTCTTCAACACATTCTCCATTCTCTTCCCCCTCGTCGGTTACTTCTTCCACGTCTGGTGGCTCGACGCAACCGGCGGTATACTCCTCTCCGCCTACGTAATCATCAACTGGAGTCGCACATCCGCCGAGCACATTAGGAATCTGACCGGCGCAAGTGCAACTGCAGATGAGAGGAATATCTTGCTGTACATGACGATGCGGTTTGCCAAGAGTATTAAGAGAATCCAAGGATTGCAGGCGTACCATGCGGGAGACAAGTTGAATGTAGAGGTCGATATTGTCGTTGACGAGGGCACAAGTCTGAGGGATAGCCACGATCTTGGAGAGAGCTTGCAATACGTGCTCGGTAAGTTTCACTTCTCCACCTGTACTATGACTGCATAGTTTTGCTAACAACCTTTCAGAGAGCGTTCCCTATGTCGATCGTGCCTTTGTGCATATCGATTATACCGACTACAATTTCCCTACTCATATGTCACAGCAAGAGTAAAATTGCTAGGGAGAAGTTCGACGCCAGTACGCGTCCTGTTGTTCGAGGAATAGTTTTGTAAGAATATGGATGTGAAGATACCCACTTTCCTAGAAAAGTTGACACCAAAGGCAGAATTTATATGTGCTTTTCGATACTTGATCATGCTGTCCGTTGTTCTAAAGTCACTTGCGATATTTCACATCACTAATCACACTTCAGCGTTGATCATAAAGGTATTCGTATTGCAAGTCTAATTATTAACTTTTCCCCCCATTCACTCCAACCGTCATTTATTCTTCCTTGAGACTAAGATCTAGTCCCTTCCCGCCCTCCCAGAACGCCACAGCCCTCTCTGCAATCGTCTTGGGGTTCAACACCTTGCTCTCTGGCGTCACGGTACCCTCAACATTGACAAGTCCAATATGAACGCCGCTGTCGGTAAATGCACGACTGAAGCTCTGTACCATATTGCGCTGCGAAGCTTTGATAAGCGATAGGGAGAGCAGTTGCGGAAGAGGATCCCACGGCAGGTGCGAGTTTGTGACGAGCAGAGCGGGCTTAGCGGCTTTGTTGGATTTGGCGAGGGACTGGAGCTTGGGGATGTAGTGTTGTGCTACCACGTAGAGGGCGAGGTTTGTAGTCTGTTTGAAGTTGTCAATCATGGTTCTTGGCCATTTAACGGCTGATAAAGATAGGAGGCCGTACCCTGAAGTCTTCCTCAATCTCCTCTACGCTTGCACTGAGCGGCTCGCTCATTCTTATTCTCGCTGCGTTGAAGAATACAATTTCAACCTCCTCGCCTTGCGTCAGGCCATCCAGTTCCTTGAGCACACTGGGGATGGAATTGAGGTCTGAGAGGTCCAAGCGGAGAGTGTCGACTTTTACGTTGCTGGAGCCTTTGGCGACGAACGGCGCGTCTTCGTTCTAGAGGCGTTCGGAGTTGCGAGACAGGAGGATGATGTGGTCGATGCCTTTGGAGGCGAATTCTGCAGCAGTGTACTGGAGGGTGTTAGCTTGCGGTTAAAACATAAACTTGAGGTTATGTACATTGCCGATTCCGGGACCAGCACCGAAGACGATCAGGGCGCGTGTCATTTTGTCGTTTATGGTGGGAAGCGTGAGGTTGAGGTTGAGGTTCAAGATGTAGGTCTAGTTATGATGCTTGACAGTTGGTATAATAATTGGTATGATGCTGGAGTCTCAAGGTCTGCTTTCTTAAATGTTTGCACAACTATGTCTTTGTCTGATGTGATAGTTCTCAAATAGAGTAGAGCCATGACTTTATATGTCTTCAGGCGGTCCGGCTCCAACAGCTCGATCATGTCGTCAATCTGTGGCACCTTTCCGATTGGTAATTTCGCAACATACCTAACCCCATAGAATCCATTGTCATGCAGCTTACGTTACGAGCGCAATCTTTGTTACGCTCTCCCAGTAGCTTTCCTATCCAAGCCTCTAGAAGGATTATTGACCCCTCTAGCGTTGAGGCGGGGACACGAGCTTACTCATTTCCAAATATGCAGGGCCATTGTGATCGTTCTCGAAGCGAAGTCGCATCTCCGGGGGCGTGTTTGGCCAGGAGAGGCAGCGTTCATACTTCTCGCTTCATGATAGGACGCCCCCGCAGACATTCTATGGCGCGTTGCATTGGTAATAGCTCGGCGCGTTATGTCATAGGGTGGTTCGTGCACTCGCTTACGCGAACATTCTCACCGATGTCGTGAACTGCTTAAGTCACCACGTCGAGTGTAAGCAACAACAGATTACTATGCATGCAAACCGATAATGGAATTCTCCGCGGAAGACGATGAGGCCCTCCGCCAGTATATGCCCAGTGAGTTCGGCAAAAAAGATGGATCCGTAAACATTGACGCGCAAATCGAGCGGGCGCGGAGGAAAGTGGTCGATGAGAGTAGACAGGGCAAGAAAGATGACGGATCAGACGACGAGAAAGACTCGGATGATGACGATAGTGACGATAGCGACGAGGAGGACGAATTCCCTGTTTCTCATGAATTGATTATCAAGACACACGAGCGTCCTGTCACGACGATTGCCCTCGACCCGTCGGGTACGCGACTGATTACGGGGAGCAACGACTGTACGATCAAGCTGCACGACCTGAGCGCGCTGACACCAAGTACGATTCGCGCTTTCAAGACAGTGGATCCATTTGCAACCAAGGCATCGCAAACAGCAGAGGCGCATTCGATACACCAGGTCCTGTACGGGCCTCACTCTGGTGGCCAGTTCTTATGTATCACCGCAACGTCACAGGCGAGGCTGTTCAGCAGAGATGGCAACGAAATCGCCGAGTACGTCAAGGGAGATATGTACCTGAGGGACAAGCACAACACAAAGGGCCATACTTCAGAGATCACGAGTGCCGCGTGGCATCCTACTAATCGCGATCGGTTCGTTACGGCAGGGACAGATAGTACGGTGCGGATATGGGATGTGAATAAGAGATCGAAGCAAGAGGAGGTCATTGTGCATAAGTCGAGGGCTGCTGGCAGTGCAGGCATGACAAGGATGACAGCTATTGCATGGGGTGCAGCGGCCGATGGAGGAAGCAGCGTGCTTGTATCTGCAGCACTGGATGGAAGTTTGGTCATGTGGGGCGGTGAAGGACCGTACCACCGCCCTACAGCAGAAATCCGAGACGCTCATGCAAAGGACACCTGGACAAGTGGACTGGATATCAGCGCAGATGGAAGGCTAGTCATCACACGAGGCGGTGATGACACCATCAAGCTATGGGATACACGGAAATTCAAGACACCCCTGAACACAACCTCGCACATGTCGACATCATCACAGTACCCAACGTCGAACATTAAGTTCGCGCCGAATTCTTCCAGCATCATTACAGGTTCAGAGACAGGTCACCTTCACATCCTCAACCCTGCAACCCTTCGACCCGAGCTCGTCACGCCAGTAACCCCAGGCTCGCCTCTGATAACAGTAAATTGGCACCCCAAGCTCAACCAAATCCTCACGGGCTCCGCCAACGGACAAACAACAATCCTCTTTAATCCAAAATTGTCACAAGCTGGCGCTCTCACTATTCTCAGCAAAGCACCTAAGAAACGGCATCTCGATGACGATCCCTCTCTGACTGTGGACATGGACCCTCTCGGCATGTCGGGCGAAGCACCTGCCGGCGCTCAATCCGCTGGCTCCTTCTCTGCCCGGCATCCCACAATCGGGCTTACAGCGTCAGGTAAATCAAGAGATCCACGGAGACCACACATTCCTGCTACAACGCCATTCGCGAAGAACACGCCGGATCAAAAGTACGTGATGGAGCATATTGAAGGTAGTGACATGCGAGATGAAGATCCAAGGGAGGCACTGCTGAAGTATGCGCCGAAGGAGGGCGAGAAGAACATTTTCACGGGGGCTTGGGATAAGACGCAACCGAAGGGTATCTATAAGGACTACGATAGTGATGAGGATGAGAGGGATAGCAAACGAGTGAAGAGGTGAAGTATGCATTGTGTATCTGTATATTGGGCGGATACGGCATTGCAGGCGTTAATGGAGAAAAGCATATACCCACACTATTACACATGTAGTATCAGTTACAAGGTCATAACTGGAAGTGATTTCAACGCTATTGGACAATCTAGAGTGAAATGTCAACGCGAACCATGTAAAAGTTAGCGCACGTGAACGCGCCCCTTACCTCGCTATCACCAAAACAGCAATCACGGTAGCACAACCGCGTCGCGACACCACCAAAGACTCCCCCGCCATCACAAAACCCAACGCACATCCCGCCCTTTTTCGATTCCACACGGCCCTCCCTCCTTTCCGCCCCGAAAGCCTTCCCAGCCCGCCGCAAAAATGTTCGCCTCGCTCCGCACAACTGCCGCCCCACGGGCCTTGACTCGCGCATTCTCGTCCACCCCAGCGTCGCAGGTGGCCCGCATGAATCTGGTCGGCCGCCTCGGTGTCGCGCCAGAGGAGGTGCCAGTGTCGGGAGACCGCACGTTGGTGCGCTACGTCATTGGCACGAGTTATGGCAAGGGCGAGGATAA
The DNA here is from genome assembly GCA_003313425.1 of Pseudopyrenochaeta lycopersici. Lineage (NCBI taxonomy): Eukaryota > Fungi > Ascomycota > Dothideomycetes > Pleosporales > Pseudopyrenochaetaceae > Pseudopyrenochaeta > Pseudopyrenochaeta lycopersici. The sequence goes on from NHZP01000009.1 coordinate 788,081, forward strand.
GAAGACCAGCTGGTTCAGGGTTGCGAGTTTCGTGCAGGGCGCGCAGAAGGATTATTTGATGAATGTGCCAAAGGGGTGAGTTTGACGTTTGTTTTTATAGGGCATGTTGGTGGGCTGGCTGGGTGGGGTGTCTGGCTAGTAGGAGGTGGTGAGATGGCTGATGGTGGAGTCGTTGTTGCAACTGATGTGGTTTTAGAAGGAAGGATATGTGGCGCATTGCCTCAGTATTGGGGATCGCGAGAGCAATTATTGAGCTGGATTGACTGACGTTCTTTAGATCGCTCCTCTACGTCGATGCCGATGCGCGCATGGAGACTTATACCGATGCTGAAGGCAACAAGCGCTCAAACCTAAGCCTGATCGCACGTACGTCCCCACCTCCATGGACAGGACATTCGCTTGGAACAGAATACTAATTATACTATAGGAAACTTCGACGTCCTCTCCCGCCCCCGCACCGACGAAGCCACCGAGACCAACGACGAGGGTCTCGTTCAGGAAGCGTCTGGTTAAACTTCTGCTCAACCAGTCCATGGTGCGAGTACAGTCATAGACGCAGATGAGGGGAGATAATTAAATTCCGTTTGTTTCGCGCGGCGCTACAAGGAATATCATGTATCGAGATTATCAGTGTATAACTATTCTTGGCGTCTTTTTGGTACGGTCTAGGATCTCCGCTCTTGTAGTGGCTTGGGATTGGTTGCGTGTCGAACCTTCGTGCAATGATACCTTTTTTCTAGGATGATGATTCTATGTTGCGATTCCAAATGAAGATGCCTGTGATCGTAGTGAACTATATAAGGAGATGTTAATATCCATTTGGCTTGAATTGGTATTCGTAGCTCTGTTGTTCTAAATCAATAGATGTTGTTCTCGCTGAATGGTCAATGGCTTGATGCAGTGCGGCGAAACCGACACCTCCGAGAGTCCATCCCCAACTTTTTTCAGGCGCATCATTGAGACTTGCCAACACCACAACCGTACCCACCATGCAAAGAGTCGTTCCCCAGCGAGCGCGCCAGCTCTGGGGCCACGCACCGCGCGTTCGGTCATTCAATCGCAGCAATCGCAGTCATCGCACGTTCGCAACAGTCTCCGGCGTGGAACGGTACACCAACCCGCACCCAACAACTTCACTCAAGTGTCCTTTCTAATTACATAGCAGGCCCTACGATGTTATAGTAATCGGCGGCGGCCACGCCGGCTGCGAGGCTTCTGCTGCAGCAGCACGCTCCGGCGCACGAACAGCCCTTATTACTCCCAAACTAGACAACCTCGGGACATGCTCATGCAATCCTTCATTCGGTGGCATTGGCAAGGGCACCATGTTACGTGAGATTGACGCCCTAGACGGCGTTGTTGGGAGAATCGTGGATAAAGCGGGTGTGCAGTTCAGAGTGCTGAATAGGAAGAAGGGCCCTGCGGTTTGGGGCCCAAGGGCGCAGATTGATAGGAGTTTGTACAAGAGATACATGAAAGAGGAGATGGTGGGGTATGAGGGGTTGAGTGTTGTGGAAGGAAGTGTGGCGGATATCATTGTGGACAGGACGCAAGAGGGGGCTACTGGGCAAAAGGGAAGCTACGGGAAGATTACAGGCGTGAGGTTAGAAAGTGGGGAGGTGATACCGACAGGAAATGTTGTCATTACGACAGGCACTTTCCTTGGTGGGGAGATACACATCGGCCTTGAGGCGTATCCATCTGGGCGCATGGGCGAGGCGGCGACCTTTGGGCTGAGCAAGAGTTTGAGAGACGCCGGTTTCACCCTGGGCAGGCTGAAGACGGGAACACCGCCGCGATTGGATGGGAAGACGATCGACTACAAGGTGTTGGAGGCACAAGAAGGTGATGACCCACCCATGCCCTTCAGTTACTTGAACGACCGCGTCCAAGTTGAAGAACAACTCCTAAACCACGAAACGCGAACGAACGAAGCAACACACGAGATCATACGGCAGAACCTTGATAAATCAATACACATCCGCGAAACTGTCAAGGGGCCGCGGTACTGCCCATCTCTAGAGTCAAAGGTCATACGCTTTGCGGATAAGACGTCACATATTGTCTGGCTCGAACCAGAAGGCTTCAACAACGATGTAATATACCCTAACGGTATATCTTGTACTGTACCTGCAGACGTGCAAATAGCCATGCTCAAAACGATCAAAGGGCTGGAGAACGTAACAATGTTGCAGCCCGGATATGGCGTGGAATACGATTACGTTGATCCACGGCATCTACGTTCAACTCTCGAGACGAAAAACATCTCCGGCCTTTTCTTGGCAGGCCAGATCAATGGTACGACAGGCTATGAGGAAGCAGCAGGCCAAGGAGTCATCGCTGGAATCAACGCTGGCTTGAGGAGCTTGGGCAAAGATCCCATGGTTTTGACGCGCGCAGATGGATACATAGGCATCATGATTGACGACCTCATCACCAAGGGCGTTTCTGAGCCCTACAGAATGTTCACGAGCAGGTCAGAATACCGCATGTCCGCGCGTGCCGACAACGCCGACACAAGACTTACCGCCATGGGCCGCGCTGCTGGCGTAGTTGGCGATAAACGCTGGAAGGCATTCGAAGATGAAGCCGAGCAGATGAGCGAGCTCACCAAAACCATGCAAGACAAGACAATGGGATGGACAGATTGGAACAAGCACGGCTTCTCCGTCCGCAACGACTCGACGAAACGTTCTGCCTACGACCTTCTCCGCCTCCCATCTACCACACCCTCCTCGCTCATCCATCTCCTACCCTCAATCGGCACCTTCTCCCAACGCATCCAAGACCGCGTCCACATCGAGGCCACATACGCGCCATACGTAGCCTACCAAGCCGCCTCCCAAGCCCGCTGGCTCAAAGACGAGAACCTGAAGCTCCCCGACGACCTCGACTTTGAAGCCATCTTCGGCCTGAGCTTCGAAGAGAAGAGAGCTTTGGAGATTGCCCGCCCGGAGAGTGTGGGTATGGCGCGCCGCGTCGAGGGCGTCACGCCAACTGGCGCACTGAGACTGTTGCAGTATGTCAAGGGCTCGACGAGGGGTGAGAGGGAGCAGAGGATCAAGGAGGAGATTGCGTCGCGGAAGGAGAAGTACATGAACGCTACGCCGGGTCTGGGTGTCGAGGGTATGTAGGAGGAGTGCTGAGTCGGGTCTTGGGACACGAATATGACAGGGAACGACACCGATTTTGCGCATGTATGGTAATGTTGCATTGGGCGGCGTCAAACATGGAAGGGAGAACTAGACTGTCCACATTCAGGGCCTATGTACATACTTGGTGTAAGCTTGGCCAGTGTAATATATGTAAACAACTTTGAATATTGCTATTCTTGGAAAACGCATTGTTGCCTACTAACATATGCTTCTTTGCTCTTACTCCCTGCCTTTGCGAATAATTTTACTCTGTCATCCTACTCATACCTCCTGTCTTTCGTCTCCGTGAAGCGCCTCAGCTCATCCTCCTTCATATCCCCCGCAAGCACCCTATCTAGCTGCATCTGCTTCCTATCCTTTTCGCCGCGGCCATCCCTCCACCCCTCCCTCTCCGCTCGAATCTCTCTGCTCGCCCGCCTGCCGTCGTGCTTCCTCCCATCTCCTCTCGGAGCACTCCCACTTCCCGTCGCCTGAGCCCTCCGTTCTCGAATCCCCCGCGTTTCTTCATGCCACTTCCGGATCTCCTTCGTCTTCTCTGCCCACCGCCTAATCTCTCCGCGCCGCAGCACCCGGTGCACAATGAGGTTGTCGCCTGTGTCGTCGAATTCTTCTTCTGCTTCGGTAAGGACCTGTGCGTCGACGAGCTGCTTGTCGATGCGTGTCCAGCGTTGACCAAAGACTGAGGGGTAGGAGAAGTAGTCGTCGATGTTAATAGTGCCGAGGTCGACGTCTGTGTAAGATTGTGGCAATCCGGTGGCAGGAAACTCCGAGGATGGGGTCGGTGTGGTGGGGCTTGTTTGTATATCGTTGAAGCGTCGAGCGTGTCGGACGAGAGGACCGATCGAGGGTTCGACGTTCTCAACTGTACCCTCTTTGTCGCCCTCACTTGGTTCTTGTACTTCTGGCAAAATATCCTGTGGTAACGTGGCTACAACCCATGTCTCTGCATTCAAGGTCTGCCGAATGTCTCCTCGTACCGCTAACTCTCTAATCGCAGGCCATATTTCGGAAGTTGGTTGTTGGAGAGCTGATGCAATGTCTCGGATGGTCTGGCCGTTCTGGTTTTCAGGAGCGTAATTGACGTATTTCATGTAGGCAAGGATTTTTGTTGCTAGAAGACTGACAGCTTGGTCAATTTCCCTAGCAACAGTCCCATAGTTTGTTTCTATCTGCTTTTGCTGTTGAGAAAGTGGAGGGAGGTTCTTGGGAGTGTATGAGACAACCCAGGTATTCCCATCGACAGTGTTGTGGACTTTCCGTTGTGCTGCTAATTCCTCTATGGCTGCTGAAATGTCTGCCTCGCTTCTTCGCAAAGTAGAAGCAATATCTCTGGTATGTTGACCTATGTAGGACCCTGGCCTGGATTTTAGATCCATAATTAGATGCTCCAAAATTAGTGTCGCTAAAGGACTGTTATCTTGGTCCTGTGGATTCTCTTGTGTCAATGTTGGCAGGTCATCTACAGGCAACGAGGGAAATTTGGACATGCTTCGCTCATTTGCTCCTGGTTGATGCGCTCCCTCTTCACGTGAACTGGATTGCAACTTATCAGAAGCTTCACTCAGACTCTGCAATTTGGTTTGTAGGGGGCTCAAATGCCCTTCCTTTTGCCTTTTCGCCCAACTTGGTTCTTTGGCGAGAGCTATTTCGCTTTGGATATTTTGAAGTCGCTGGTTCCACTGAGGGTATGAATCTTCTGGCTCCACCTGTGATGCAGGATAAGCAACTCGTTCGCGTTCGACTGGGACAGTGTTCTCTGGATACTCAGGGTTGTAACTCATCGCATTCTGCAACATGGTGAGTAGTGCCTCCGATGTGGCAGCATTCTGAGAGCGGAATAGCACATCGCGAGTTCGCTTTACGACAGATGTCAGATGAGGAGCACCAGATAGTACCAACTCAGTGTTGGTTGCGTGTCTGTTCACGATGGTGATCGGCGTGAGCTCAAGCGAGAGTAGCGGGACTGTGTCTGCCGTTGGATAGTCCGAATTGTAGACATCGACCTTCCCTGGATAAACTTGGATGTTGCACTCTCCAGGAGATATCGGATCCCACCTATTCGCGAGATTCGACCATATAGCAACTTCAGCTCGGTTTTCTGCTCGAGACATTGGGATTGACACTGGTACTGTCTCTGTGACTTCTGCAGCGTGTTCCATAAGGCCTGGATGGCTGTCATGCTCTTGCGCTTGTGCCTGGTTCACCGCTGCGTTATATCGATTCGGACTAACAAACGGTCTACTTCGACTTTCATCTCTGAAGCTCTTCTCCACGACGGCAAGGAGGTTTAATGATATTGGAAACAGATCAGCGGGAACTTCTAATCTTACAGCCTGGCCGGTGTTGTCGGGCTTGGAGTATACGTTCTGATCCTCCAACATATTCATATGCCATAACACTAATTGTGCCAGCGGATAACCTGTCTGGCAAAGGTCTCTTCCCTCTAGATAAACTCGATTAATGTCTTTGCAGATTACGCAATCTTTGGCGTGTGACTCGAAACCAATCAAATCATGCTCCTCATATGTATTGATTGGACGTGAAGCCTCAGTCTGTTTTCCGAAGCGGACGCTGCGAAGTGCAGAGCCAATAGAGCCAAAGAGCGTACGACGAAGAGCTGGTGATGGTTGCGGAGATGGCGAGTCACCCATCAATTCTGCAGGTTGCGTAGCAGGTTGGCTGGAAGGCTTCAAAATAGGCTGTGCTTGTGTACCATATTCTTTTGGCGGAAAATACATAGGCAGAAGGCTTTTGTAAACAAACTCATCGTTGCTTGAATAAACAACGAGGATAATTTTCTCAAGCAAACTAGTAGGCTCAGCGGATTCGAGGAAAAATTTGATCTCTTCCAGTGCCACTGATGCGCAATCGCGTCGTGGGTAGTTCAGCATTCCGGTACCTATGCTTGGTATGGCAATCGATGTCGCCCGCATCAAGACGGCGGTATGTAGAATCTCGCGGTAGATCTTTCGTAAAGTGCGTTTGGCTTCCTTCGTATACTGCTGTGGCGGTATAATATGGAGAATATGCTTAACGGGAAGTAGGTACCCGGGGGTCAATTTGACTTCTCCAACTTCGCACCTGCCAAACTTCTTCACCTGCTCGCGCAGCTCAGAACCGCCTTGCTTGAATACGGTTCGATCCAGCGTGCCCATGCCGAGGAACGAAACATCAGTCGAATTAACCAGAATGTCGACTTCCAGCTTTGTAATATCCTCTCTTGCCAAGCAAACTGTGTGGTTGAATATTGCGGATGGCTGCGCCAGGGTTGTCTTCTCCTCAAGGGCACCAGTTTGGTAGAGGCGAGAAATGGATGGTATCTGGTGCGGCTTGATGATTTCGCGAGTGTACGGTACTGTCTCGCGCTGGAACTCGCGAGTGTACAGAACTTCGTCTAAGTGGTCGCGCATGCCATAAGCGTCTGGACGGGCTTGCTTCATTGCGTAACTTTCCAGTCGTTGGCGCATCCCAGACATTTCTTCCAGTTCATCCCCACCAAGAGTCAGAATGTCTGCCAGACATTGCACAAAATTCTGGCAGTCCATTAAGAAGTGTAAGAAATCTGTCCCGTGCATTGCCTTCATGTAGGTATTGTAGTCGTTCCAGAGTGATTGATGCTTTGGAGCAGAGCTCGCACTGTCTTTGGCTTGGTAAATTACCTCCGTCACACTACCGCAAACTTTTTGTATAACGGAGCAGATCAAATTAAGATCATCAAGGCCCTTAGTGAATTCCCCAGGTCCTAAAAGGAAGCCTCGAATCGCGGCCAACGCAGAATCTATTGAGCTAAGCTCTTTGAGAATGCCTTCATCAAAGTCTGGCACAAGCAAGCTGAAATCTGTAGAAAGCTGATCGAACAGCTTCTGGACCTGGGCGCGTGTTTCCAGGACCTGTAAAGCTGGCGCAGCGTGTTTCACAAGCGATTCTGTTGTATTCCTTGCGACTTCGAGGTCTCCGTGAGTCGGCGGAAAGAAGACCGCTAGCCAGTCCATGTATATCTTCTCTTCAATAGCACTATTGACGCAGAAGATGATTCTCTCAAATGTGCGACCGGATTGAGCATCTAAATACTCTCGAACCTCTTGAAGCGCGATGCGAGCGGCGACTCGCGGAGGAAAACCACAGCCCCCGGTGCCCAGACAAGGGAAGGCGATCGTCTTGAACTCATAATTAGTGGCCATCTTCAAGGCACTGCGATAGCATTCGGTGAGAATATTAAATTGACCCATGCCCTTAGATTTGGCATAATGGGGTCTTGCTGCATGAATTACCCAAGCACTTGGAAGGTCATGTCCGTGTGTGAGTTGTACCTGGCCGGGTTTCATTCTGCCTTTCGACTTCGCCTCTTTGGTTAACTCTGGTCCTGCAGCTTTGTGGATCGCATAGTTGAGAGTTTCTGCCGACCTTGTGATGCTCATCGTGGTATTAGCACTGTTGACGATCGCGTCGACCCTTAATCTGGTCAAATCGTAATAGCAAACGGATATTGTCTGGTTATAGACGTCGTTTGGCGCATAGCTTTGGTCTCTCTGTAGGATTCTGCGCGTTCGGTACAGAGAACGAAGCGTGGGGATCTCGGACACGGTGAGGATTCGTTGCTTGCTATTCTTCTCCGCTTCTCCGTCGTAGGTTATCGAAGCGGATGAAACACTGCCTGCGTCCTCATTGTCCTGTGTATTCGCCGTAGACTGACGGGTTGGCGGTGGCCTCTTGTCTACATATGTCACAATATCAGCGACCGGTACAAAAGCGACAATCATATGCCTATGAAAAGATGGGACGATTATACTCCAGAATCACTGAAGAACGCGTTGCCAAGTGGGTCGCAACTCAACATACCTTTACTCTTGGGCAGATTCGAAGCCGCGAACTTCAGTCTGTTCTTGTTTCTTGAACTAATGTGCATTCTCACACCCGGAAACCGCTGCGTGTCAAAAATGCCCAAAGCTTGATGAGCAGTAGCATCATCTTCGAACATGGCTAGCCCGGTCCACGAGCCATACCGTCTATAGAACCGAACAGAAACAGACCCAGGCAAAGTCATTAGGTAAACTCTGAAAGCTTCCCTTTGCTCCAAGTGCTCCTGGACTTCTGCGAGCGTCTCATCGAGCTGTTCGTCTTCCTTCTGATCATCAAATTGATCATCGTCTTCAGATTGTGAATCGTCGAAGCTGCTTTGCCGATTCAGTTGGGTTTTTACCATTTCAAGTCGGTTCCGACTTGCGTCCGGCAACTGTTGCAGGCTTTCAGCAGATAACATGGAACCGCTTGTATCCGCTTCTTTCGCCGGTGAAGGAAAATGGGCGTCATCTGACGTAGCTTTGTTCGCACATGTTTAGCCGATGGTCAAAATACAGATTTAGGTAATAGTGCAATCTTACCTGTCGTTGTCTTGTCCTGATTCTCTTCCTTCTTGTCTGTTGTGTCACTAGGCAACGGCATTTCACTGCCGTCTTGGGATCCTGTGCTGCCAGACCAGCCACGACTTGCAGCACCGCTTGCGCCATCCGAGTCATCTTCTGTGCTGTTTGGCAGAGCAAAAGTAGCAATGCGTTCAAGGTGGTTGGCAATATGATTTTGAAAGTCGCCCAAACCTTGAGCAGTCGCAGACACATAACAAACCGGACAGTTTTGTCTCATGTCCATCATGGTAGTTTCGCCAACTTTGATGATCGTGGCAATCTCGCTTTCGGGAAAGCTGTCGATGTGTTTTGACCGAAAATGATCTTCCAACCCTGCCTGGCTTTTGTACACAGCATTCGGGTGCTCCGGGCATCTCCAAGCTTTGCGATGGCTGGCTTCATGTTCAATCCATTCTCTCCGGCTGCGAAACAAATGCTCAGAGCTCTCACAAACGGGATAAGTGCAGACATACGGCTGAAGATCCTGTAAAAGATGGGTCTTCCACGATCGTCCTCGTCCATATCGCGCCGGGCATATAATATAACAGTATGGGCACTCGAAATCTTTTTCACCAGTAGCCTCTTTTGGAGGTGGAGGCAACTCCACCCCCTTGCCATGTATGTCTTTAACTGTGACAGCATAGCTAGTCACTGACTTGGAATCGATTATTTCGTCTAATGATTGGTGATGATGTGTCGCTTCCGTGCCTGACAGCAACGTTTTCCTAGTCTTCTGACTTGGAGCTTCGATGGCCGGCAGGATGATTGGTTCTTCTGATGGAGCCCCCAAATTGTGATTGAGTTGAGAATCTTGAAGTTGCTCAATCGCAGGCGGAGCAGGTTTCATGCTCTCCTCAAGAATGGCAGAAGCGCCTAGTTTATCACGATCTAGAATAGGTCAGCGTTTGGACGAATTGGTGTACCAAAGTTCAATCTTACGTCGTTTCCAATATTTAAACTGCCGTCTGCGAAGAGTAATAGCTGCACTCAATCGCGAAACTAGGTAGTCTTCTTCATCTGGTTTGACTGTTGGATGTGGCCGTCGAAGGTGGGAAAGCAGCTCCTTGATGTGTTGCAAATCGTACTCTGCATACGTGCTAAGAATATCCACACCTGTTTCAGGATCGTTTTGCTTGAAAGATGCAGCTCTAAGTGACCTTGATCGTATGGTAGGTGTTCTTATGCGGATACCGAGCTTGTAGAGGTTGTCTATAATATCGACAATCTCTCCAAAGCGCATGCTCAATTCAGTACCAGGTTCGCTCGGTTGGTTCTCGCTCTCATCCTCGTCTTCGCTGAAAAAATCATCATCGTCTTCTTCTTCCTCTACCTCGGTACTTTCTGACCGGATTTGCTGCTCATATGGTAGACGGGCCCCGGATACGATAGCGAAAGCTTCATTCAAATTTTCCAAAAGTTCCTCCAAAAATTTGAGTGCACTGCTTGAAAGTAGTGGCGAGTCGCGAAGTCTATAGTCGAGACAGCTGTGGCCTTGTTGCAGAGCTCCTAAATTCCCACTCCACACTCTGAACCTGCCAAATTCGTCCTCCAAACCCTCGCGCTCTACTGTCCAGTCACCTTCTGTTGCGCTAATTGCATTTGACAATACTTGGAAAGCCCGCACATTTGAGGCAGTCGCCAGTCGTAGGGAAGACATGTTGGTCGATCCCACATATTGAAAAGTGTACAAGGTGGGTTACTGTTCTTGTGGCCGCATTGGTTGGGTTGGGGTTTTATCGAGATGATGTGCTGAATGAATTCCAGAGTGCCGTCACGAGCTAAAATGTAATATGCGCCAGAATGCGTATTCACCGCCCGCGGAAGCCTGAACAGGCAGAGATATGGACTTTTGCAGCCTGGATGGTGTCGTATTGTCCAGTGCGTGTAGTCAGCAGCTGATGGCCATGTGCGGAAATGGCCTCGGGAGGCTAATTTGGCTCAACCGTGGTGGGGGCGGAGCAGTTAGCGGTGACGAACTGCGCACCTCCAGCCATCGCAATCACCTTTAAACTGAAGAGCAACTCGCGTGTTGCAGACAATCCGCTACCAGATAGATTGATATGATCTTTTGAAGCCGAGAGTATTAGTGCGTTCTTTTTTCGAGCCTCTAACTACAGCCTGAGGTATTATTTCAAGCACGAATCAACGCTGATGATGAAGCAGTATTGTGCGCCTCTTACGCTCCTATGGATGCTTCAGTGACGTCTCAAAATGAGTGGCGTGGAAATTGCAGGATTGGTGTTGGGATGTCTGCCTTTGCTCATACAAGGTGCGTGGAATGCTTGCGACTTGAGAAGGGAGCTAACTGCTCCGAAGGAGTGGAAAGCTATCATGAAAGTCTCGACCCGATAAAAAGCTTTGTTAGATGGGAGAATGAGCTGCCCAAATTGATTCGAAAGCTTAGAAACCAGCACGTCCACTATGCGCAAACGATCCGTATATTGTTCGAACCTATCACCTCGGACATAGAATTGGCTGAACTGTTGACGGATTTTGAATCGTCCCAGAAGCTCTGGGAGAGTGAAGCCCTGGCCAATAAGCTCCAGGAAAAGCTTCAAGAGTCGTATCCAGCATACCAGAGCACAATCGCCGACATTGAGAGGTTGGCAATAAAGATAGCAAGCAAGCTAGACCTGGAGCGCGCACCCAAACTCTCCCGCAACGATCTTGAGGCCATCCTTGTCGCGAACCCGAAGAAGATCAATAGCGATAAATTTGAGCTGAGAAAGCGTATACGTTTCGGCATGAGTAAGAAAACCATCAAGGCACTTTTGGAAGAGTTGGACGATTGTAACAAGGAGCTGGAGCGGTTTACGCAACAGAGTGAAAAGATTGAGACATACCGACGGTCGGCGAAGCCCTCGTACGCTACGCGACTACAGCGCTTACAAGGATACGCCAAGACTATGCATGACTCTCTCACGGCTTGCTGGTCATGCTCGTGCAAGTCTTCTCACAGAACCAGCCTGCAGCTAGAACCGCGAGGCAGCCTCTTCGTGGCGGGGCTCAAAACCAATGTTCCACCGTCGAAAACTAGCTTCACGGTGTCTTTTTCCACTACGTCGGCTGACGACGCTGGCGCACCATGGGCATGGCAAGCTGCAGAGATCCGCGTGGAAGAGGTCGACGACAGTCTTCCACCCGTGCCCTTGACAAAGCCAAAGTAAGTTCTCCTAGATGCCTTTTCCCAAGTAGAAACTCTCCCAAACATACACATGTGCTTGATACTGACAAGAACAGAATGACAAAGAGCGTCAGTTTCGGCACTCCTCCCCCTTACTCAGAAGTCGACCCTGCAGCGGACTGCGAGCCTTTGGTTCAGGAGGTCAAAGATCTATGCGCTTCAATCCAACAGTCCCACAAGAGTACTTCACGTATAGGATTTTCCCTAGACAGTAATGGAAAGCTACGTGGCGCCTTTCCAATCGACACCAAAGAGGTATACAGTGCTTCTTCCCAGTTGGTTACCCTTGAAGACCTCCTAGATCGTCCGCCCGTCGTCAACGGAAGACGATCGAAGTTGAGCAAGAAAGAAAGGTACAGTTTAGCCTTGACCTTGGCGTCAAGCGTTGTATCACTACACTCAACACCTTGGCTCACGGACCAGTGGGCTGCTAAGGATATCTATTTTCACAAATCGACAACAGCTACTCGAATCATTGACATTGAGCGCCCATATGTGACTTCCGCTCTTGTTGGGCTCTCGAAAGGTCTTTCGACCCCCCAAAAACCGCGTGGTTTCCATAACAAAAACACGGTCTTGCTCGCCCTAGCGATATCCCTACTAGAACTCTACTTTGGCATGACGGCCGAGAAATACCAGGAGTCGGAGCATGGAACCGTTGACCCTTCCATGCATCAGAATCCATGGATGCTGTGCTCGATGGTGCATAATTGGGCTGAGGAATCTCAGGAGGACCTCTCGGCAGCCTTTTTGAGCGCCATCAGGCATTGTTTACGATGTTTCAGCGACCCTGGTGCAAGCTTGCAAGACGCTGAATTTCTTCAAGCAGCAGTTGAAGGCATCGTCCTCCCTTTGCAAGAAGAACTATACCAATTTTTGGGCAAGACAGCAGCGTGACGGTTCAATTGCGGCAAATTAGCAGTGTATAATGATTCTTTTGAGCAAATACCAACTACCAGCGCGAGCACCAGAACGCATCTGGTGCATACGGTCTAAGATCGGAGCGAGCGCTTACTCACCAGCACATCACCTCGTATCTGACCCGCTTTCCGGTCAATCTGAATCCTGGGGAAGATACTAGCGCAACAATTCTCCGACGTCAAAACGGACGACCTGTTGAGATATCTTGGTACCGCTGGTCTATTGATAAGAGATGATATTCGCGCCGAGGAGACCCGGATGTGATGTGACAAGCAAGCGCGGCCAAACTTTGTAAATAAGCAAGAGCTAAGGTTCAACCCCCACATCCAACGTGCCGCACCCGAGGGCTACAGTTTCCTAGTCGGGTGTGCTATGGGCTCGTGGATGGGTCTGACAATGTCAAGCATTGTCTTAAGAGCCTGACGGTGGAGAGATGTACTTGGCAATAGGTGGGGTGTCGAGGATCTGTAGTACTAAGATGCACCTAGTGTCACGCAGAGAAACTTTGCCCAGCTTGTGTGAAACTTTTCTCGATTGCCCTCTCTTGCATATGCCCGTGAACAAAATGCGCACTGCGATTATCGAGGTTACGTCACAAGAGCGGAGTAAGTCCTGGCCGCGTCACCCGCCGAACGGGTTCAAGAATGCCGTATGAGAGCTGCAGGGACTCATCATAGACTGTAAATCACTTGGCAATTGTAGTCGATACACCAACCAGCGGGTGATGGGGTGTATGGCAAACTGGAAGCAGCATGCCGTAGGACGCTTTGGCAAGATGCCTGGAGACCTGCTAGGTTGATAGCGTAAGGGCGGAGTTGACGGCGAAAGAGCGGTGGTGTGATATTTATCAACAAGCTGTGTAGTTTTTTCCCAGGCCGGTATCACCGTGTGCAATTATCAAGCATGCGACAGCCACCAATGGTGAACCCAGTTGGACATGTGAGCGGCAGCATGGCTACGGTCAAGCGACCGAATTGCGCACTTGTGGCTTCGGGAGGCGTTATGGTTGGCGCGCGACACAACGCCCGCGACTCTGAAACACGCTTGGTTGGACGCACAAGGCATCGACAGGCGGCGAATGGCGGCGAACTGGGTACATGGTGTGAATTGGCCACCGTAAAATTGAGCAGCAGATTGCGTCCATCTCAAGGCGGCTGCTGGGAGTGAGATAGGAGACGGACCGCAGTCATGTGGCAAAGATAGGGATGCTAAGGCCTCTATTAATAACTAGGACCGGGATGAGTGCGAGTTCGTGCGTTGATGATGGAGAAGAGGGCACCAAAGTGCCGGTATGCGGGCGGCAGCGAGGCAGAGCCAAACAAGTTGGCCACAACAATAAACATGCACGGCAGCCACAGCGCATGTACTGCACATTCACCGCACATTCACCGAACAATTCACAGCATTGCCGCGACAAAGGGCAGGCCCACGGACAAAGATTGCGGAGCGTTCGTCAATCAATCTCTATCAGGGTGGCCCTTGAACGTGCGTCTGTCTTGGCATCCCGGCACCCCTTAACACGCAACGTCAGTGGACCTAGTCCCGTTTTCTCGACCACATTCAAGCTCCTGCCGACGCTTGAAACTCAACCTCACGCCTTGCGACCCTCTCGAATACGGTACTCGCTGGGACAGACTCCGCTCTACTAGAACACAGCGCAGAGCGCAACCCGACGCTCGTTTGCTCTCTCCCTGCATCGCCGACACCATGGCACAACAGTAGGCCTCCCCCAGGCATTGCGGCTCCTGACGCCCCCCCAGACTGACAGCGAGACAGAATCGTGTCGTCCGTAAAGGACTTTTGGCACACAATGACCTCATACGACCGTCACGCCTCCCACGACTCCCCATACCGAACCGGCCGCCACATTCCCCTCCCCCAGAGCCGCCATGCTGCCCTCACCTCGATTGCAACGAGCGGTGTAGACTCCCGAGTCGATCTCTCCTCGCCATACACACATGAGAGCGAGGCCCCCACAAGCAATGGCTTCATTGGCTCGCCCAAGGGCCAAATGTCTCCAAATTCACCTTACTCCCCTGGAATGCGCGGGTCGCTCAGCCGCCAAGCGACACTCGACTCGGACGCTTTCGACAAAGGCGCCAACGGTCAGATCCAAATGCAAGACTTCAATGATGGCCTCCCCCCGCCACCACCTGTGTCTCACTCGTGGCGGCGCATCGATCGCTGGGTCGAGGACCACTACGAGGAGCTCTTCGACAACATCTGCGAGGGCGCCACATCAAACGATGTCAATGAGCTCGAGCACGAACTCGATGCCACATTGCCCATGGATATTCGCGAGTCATGGCAGATCCACGATGGGCAGGAGCGTGGAGGTCTCCCAACCGGCCTGCTTTTCGGCCTCATGTTACTCGATTGCGAGGAGATAGTCATGGAGTGGAAGAACTGGCGGAAGGTCGCCGAGGAATACCTTACAACTAAGGTCGATTACAGCACACCACAGATTCCAGTCAAGGCTTTTGCCGGTTCGTCTACCGCTCCCCCTGTTGCACAGCCACAGCAGTCAGGAAATCCGCTCTGGCGACAAGATTTGCTCTCACGCCAGGACTCTCAGCCTCCAAACGCCGTGCAGAAGGCGTACGCCCACCCCGCTTGGATTCCACTTGCCCGCGATTGGGGAGGCAACTACCTTGCTACTGATCTCGCCCCGGGCCCTACAGGCACATGGGGTCAGATCATTATTTTCGGCCGAGACTATGACTGCAAATATGTTGTCGCGCGGTCCTGGGGTGCTCTGCTAGCCTCTATTGCGGACGACTTTGGCTCTAGCAATGTTCACATGGACGAGGATAGCGGTGAACTGAAGCTTTTAGCTTTCAAGCGCCAGAATGTTGAGCCGCCTTATCTGGAGATTCTCCGCTGGCGATGCGATCAGAAGCATGGTCGGAGACCACCTGCTAGGCGGCGCCCGAACAGCGGTTTGCGTGTCAACCCCAATGCGCCCGGAAGTGTTGTACCTAGCAGCACCGCAAGCAGTCCGTATCATAGCCCTGTCGTCGGCCCTGAGGATCGAGGCCGCAGCCCCCACCGTTTGTCACAGAAGAAATCCAAGGGCGTGAGTCCCCGTGGCAAGCTCTCAAGCCCGCTAGCGAGGGTCGCTGAAGAGACTCCGCAACCGATCCGCGTGCATACCGATCTCGATTCGAAGGCCAGTGCGAACGTGGACAAGCTGATCTCTGTTGATACTCCAAGACAAAGCAACGACTTTCCCCCAGCAAGAGCAAGCTTGAGCAGCGACAAGGAAAACAAGGACGCCAAAGCGGGTCCAAGCTCAATTAAAAGTCCTGTGGCCGAATCCTCCGAGCTAAAAACGGTGGAGATTTAGAGGCGTACACTTGACAACTTTTCCATTGACGATCTATTTATCGAAACGGCTGGATACTTGCGGCGACAAATATGTGCACTCCGTCTCTAAAGAGAGTTGGGGGTGCAGGCGTAGCGGATACACGGTGGGAGCATCTACTTCAAGGCTGCTATACATGTTCAGCATTTGCCTCTGCTTTGCAGAGACATCCTATTTACCTTATTTCTGGAGCCACGGCTGTACCAACGTCCTGGATGACTTTCATTTCTCGAAACGAAACTATTCGACCTTCACACACCAAACACAGTCACATCAGCATGCAGACCTCGTAATCTATCTACACCAGAACAACCTCCTCGCCCTCGACCCGCGGCTACTATCTGCAACCCTTTTGTACAACACCTTTTATTTTCATTTTGCTTTTGGAGCTGCTTTACACGCACGGACAGTGGCGACAATTTTCTCTTTTCGATCATAAGCATGGCACAACATGGCTTTTCGGGGCATTGGGTGGCTTGGAGCATAGTTCAACCGACGGAGGTTCTTCTTTTCTTCAGCGCCAGACGAGCTTTGATAGCCTTCTCGCGGCTTCATGGGTATGTGGTAATAGCTGTGGAGCGGGGAGCGGGCGTGGCGAGATGTAGAATGGGTAAGGCGTGACTGTAAGATTTTGATTCTAGCTTCATATGCATGGAATGGCGAATACGTAGGATGAATCAAGATTGTTCAAATATAGCGCTTGAGAGTTGGTTTGCGTGCAATGGTGAGGATGTTCGACGCTTCGAGTGGTGATAGGGACACGGCTCTTTCCTGAAATGATGCACCTACCCTATCAACAGACGCTATCGTCATTGCAATGGCAACCCCGCTCTTTGGCTACGGTGTCTGCCTTTCTTCGGTCACTTACTCACTTGCAATTTAATTGATTAAAGCACAATTGGAACGTCCATATTTATAGTAACGTACAGTGGGCTCAACATGTTCTGTACTTGCTTAGTAGGAGCCTGAGTGTTTTCACTATTTTCTGGGGATATATGCCAACAGCGGGGCAGGTCCAAGACTCCAGCCTGAGCGACGAGCACTCACTGGTTTAGTGGTATTAGAGTCCTTTGCAATAGCTGGCATTGGCTATACACGCGTGGTGGCGCTTTTGCAACTGCGCAGCTGAGCGACCGCTGGCACAATACGATATGGCACAGCCCGCTTACGATACGATTCCAAGACATCTGTACCCCGCTGCTGTTAAACTTAGCCTCTTTCTTGATCAATTTGCGGCACTCGGCTCGGCCAATTCCCATGCTTAATTCGACGTCTCCACTGTCGGCTGGTCTCCTGAGCCATGCGGCCGAGCAACCATTGGCCTCCTATGGAGCTGTTTTGCAACGATATTTCTCAGTGCTTGAAGTGCCATACATCCAAAATTCCCAGGGCAATTGGATATTCTGAAGATAACGTTTTTGCTGCGCCTGGGTTCCATGCTGGAGGCCATGATTGTACCCGAATAATTTTGCAACATTGGTAGTCGCTGATTTTGTAGGAACCCGGAAGCTGAGAGAAAAATTAAATCAAATCCTTTGTCTATCAGGAAAATGGCCAACATGATCTGTAGTCTCCTGGGTTGTCGATGAAGCAGTCCTTTTCCTTAGTAAAGGGGGCTTTGAAATCTGTGGGAAATATTAACACCAAAGCTTCGGCTCTGCATCGATCCAGAAAACCTTGCGGGCATCATATACTGCACCAATATCATGGAAACCTGTTGGTTAAACAAATATTTCGATGTCCGGATAACTATGGCTCTCCCTGTCACGCAAGAAGTCACCCTACTAATCAAAGACGTCTGTGGAAGTAATTGGCAATTTGAGCACACCGTCCTGAGGGTGGTTCTTGGAAAGTCTTTGGATTATGCAGGCAGTCTCAGCCAATCTGCATTCTTGTCAAGTTGTCTCATCTTTGGGGCTTTGCACATGATTGCCTGGCGTTTCTACTTCCCATCCGATGCGGAAAGAGGGCTGTGGACAGTAAGCAATATTGGACGTACGGTACTGCCTCCTACTTTGTTCGTCTGTACTCAAGCACAGGTGTCAAAACAATGGGTTTACAAAACTTCGAGTTCCCTAAGTTTGGCAGTATCCTTGATCTATGTCGCCTGTAGATTGTACATGTTGGTCGAGATGATTGCACATTTGTGGGCTGCTTTGGCTGGCGTATACGTCACGCCACAATGATCGCAATACTTTCCCTCTTAAATAAAAGGTTATCCATATATCCATAGTCAAAGGATGAACTGGTAACATTTTCGAAACCAGCTTCCTTGCATATGATGTAGTTGAATAACACTCACACTTGCGAAGATCAAGGTATTAAATGATACAATCTATTATTTGCGTCTAAAACCCGTGTACAGGCTATGCAAAAGCTCATAGTTCTAATGTATACTACAGTCTATCTGTTGTATCTAACTCCGTGAGGAGTGCAGAGTTTCTAAGAACGTCTAGGTGTCAATATGAAAGTATAATGCAATACAATATTACCTGTCCCGATGAACGCTATGAATAACTCCTGAATCAACGCCAAACGCGGTCTTTAAACAATTTTTCCGACTCTGATAGTCTCCGTTCTGTGCGTAGCTAATGGAAAGTACGTCTACGCAGCCTTCTTTGTAGCTTTTGTCCTCAACTTCATCATGAGGAAGACCAATCCGTAGCTGCTTAGCGAGAAAATGACCACAATGGCCGCGTTCCTCCACCCATAATATTCTTCTTTCAGGTTGAGCTGCTTGAGAAAATCACCGCCGGTGGTGAACTGGCACACTTGGCAGTCCATGGTGGCATCTGGGTTGAGCAAGTTGGTGCCAGCGCCCATGCCTTGCTGGTATACTGATAGATATTGGCCACAAGTTTGGTTGGAAGGAGGATTGAAGACGGCGAGTTCGCTTGGTCTGCAGACGACCTTGGTAGACCAGCTGCTGAAAACCAGTAGTGAACTCATGAGGTAATTAAAGGGGTCGAGGTAGTAGATCCTGTGACCGTTGTTGTCAGATTATGCTGCAAGTCCAAAGAGTGATGAGAAAGAAACATACCAGTATCTCCAGAATGCAGTGATCTGGCTGTAAGGTACCATAACACCACAGAAAGAAACTAGAGTCGTGATGACGAGGGGGTTTACGAGCGAAGCAAAGACAGCGTTGGGAGCGTAGGCGGCAATCATTTGTCCAATTCCGGTGTAGAGGAACTCATAGACGAGCTATAACGATGTGTTAGTTTAATATGCTTGATAAACTCTCATTATGGAGATTAAATACTTACCACGACAAAGAATGCACTGCCAGCGTATTTGGGCGCAGTCGGCAGCCCAGCTGTGAAGTACCAGCACACATAGTACAAAACGGCGCAGATGACCAAGTAGGGGAGTTCAGAAACGATAAGTCCCGTAACGAAGGGGCCCCAGTGGTACGTCTTGCTCTTCTTCTCGCGCGTCTCGTAGATGTCGCGGCGATTGATGAAGAGCGGCTGGAGCTGGGAAATAACACCGGGTGCCACGAAGATGAAGTTGAAAGCGGTGAAGAGTCGGCGCTGCAAGTCTCCAAGACTGTCGCCGATCATCCAGAAGGTGAAGCCGTTGACCAAAGCGAGGGAAACGTGTAGAATGAATTTGTTGTTGACATATTCAGTATCGCGGAATAGTGAGACGTTCATACGATGGGTCACGATTTTGACTTGCTCCCAAATTGGCGCCGCAAATGCGAATCCATCGTCGACTGTCCCCGGCGGTCGGGCGGCAGCGTCTGCGATAATGCTGTCCAGCTCTTGGTTCATCTCTTTGTACTCTTGCGATTCCAACCAAGTCTTGTTCCAGTCTGCATCTTTGGATAAGCCACCAGAGACCACTTCGATCATGTGTTCGGCCGGATTAGCCTCGCGGGGACATGGAGCCCCATGGCGGGCAAAGTATCCTTTGACAGTGCTTGCATTGTCGCCGATATCGCCAAAGTACACAGTCTTACCGCCTTTAGCCAGGAGGAGGAGAGTGTCGAATTGTGCGAACAATTGTGCAGATGGCTGATGGATGGTGACCAAAATGGCTTGTCCGACCTCAGCAAGTTTACGCAGGAAGCGCACAGTGTTATAGGCAGCTTGGCCGTCGAGGCCTGATGTAGGCTCGTCGAGGAAGATCAAAATGCTAGGCTTTGCGACAAGTTCGACGCCGATAGTGAGTCGCTTACGTTGCTCCACTGAGAGGCCTGCACCAGGAGTGCCGATGAGAGTATGCTCAATGTCTTGGAGTTGCAACAGGTCAACGATTGTGTCAACATAGCGTAGCTTTTCCTCGCGAGGAACATCTCGACCGGACTGACGAAGGAGTGCAGAGAATTCGAGGGCTTCGCGGACCGTAGATAGTGGTTCGTGTACGTCCATCTGTTCGACGTATCCTGCGGATCGCTGGAATGAGACTGGTAGAGGGCGGCCGTCGACCATGATTGATCCGTGAATAGTGCCATCTGTTTTCCGCTGAGCAAGGACATCAAGGAGAGTAGTTTTTCCAGCCTAAATATCAAGACATGGAGTCAGTATATATTTCACATGCGTATTATACATGGATGTTACTTACGCCTGAAGATCCCATGAGCGCGCCAAGCATACCTGGCTTGACATAGCCTTGAACGTTATCGAGAAGCACGCGATCACCGGAAGGAGTCTTGACAGTGTATGTCAAGTTCTTCCAGGTGAAGATACTCGTGTTGCGGATTAGCTGGTTAGTGAGCGTCTCGTCTGACTTCGCCGATACCGAGCTAGAACGCGGCTTCTCAACGGCTTGTGACTCTTCGTCTCTGGCATGGACATGCTTTACCATGTGCTGCTTCTCTCTCGGGATGAGGAGGCCCCTACCACCTTCTCCCATCTGTTTCCATCTAGAAGTGAACACGATGGTAAGGGCGACATACAGGACCCACCATGCGCAAATGATGCCAACATTGCGCCAGACATGGCTGTGGCTAAAGGATAGAGCGGAGAGATATTGATCACCTGTGAGACTAGTCGTACCGGGCCTTGCGCCACGGACGCCAGCGCAGGATTGGCCGCCTTCACCAGAACCATATCCAAGACCGCCAGGGATGATGTTTGGTCCAACGCAAGGAATCTCTTGACCGTGGAATTCGTTACCTAGTAGGGCTTCGAAGCCGTAGGCCATGGGATTGATCCAGAAGAGCCAAACGAACCAGGGATGCATGTCCGGCTTTGTGACTATGTAGCCCATGTACACAAAGAAACAAGTGATGAGAAGACCTGATGCTTTTGTTGCAGCGAGAAAACTTGGGAACGCAGCGCCAATGAGACGGAACAAGGCTGTCATAGCCATAGCAGATACAAAAGTGATGAGCCAATAGGTGAAGAACGCCTCAGCAGAGACCTTCAACCCAACCATAAAATACATCACCAAGCCAAAGTGCGTGATCTGGAATAGTAATATAGGAATATCGGTGGCAATTTGAGCAATAACGAATGCAGCCGGATAGTGCAGAGCGAACGACCTATGCTTGGCTAGAACGGGTCGGCCGCTGAACGAGTCCGTAACTTCGGATAGCGCGATGAGAGCAGGGTATAGTAGCGAGAAGAACAGGGCGCCGCCCTTGAGGAAGAGTCCTGCTGAATTTTTAGGAGCATTGTAGAAGAGTGAACCACCAAGGAGCGACTGGGCTACTGTGGCCGCTTGCTTCACGATAAGTGTTGCCTTGTCTCCCCACAGGATCTGAAATTGGCGCCTGACGGCAGTCTTGACTTGGTTGGGGAACCCAGTTGTGACCGTGGGATTCTTTGGGAGATTCTTGTGTTTGTCCCTAGCTATCATTTCTTTGAAGTCGGCCGTATTCTGCTGTGCCTGCTCGCTTTGTGGGTAATTACACTCAGCTACCATACTCGGTTTGATTGAGGATTGCTCATATACGGTTCGAAGCTCATCGGCATTGCGTGGGAATCTGTTTTCGAAGCCTTCTGCAATATGGCGCTCGGTAGGGACGGTGACACCGGTTAAGAAATCTGCTCGGTTGGCTGCAGGATCGCATAGAAACCCGAGAGCCTCCATAAATGGTACTGCTTCCTCTCGCGGGCCATAGTAGACCTGTTTACCCTCATCTAATATGAGGACTTTGTCGAATTGCTCGTAGATGCCGTTGCCTGCTTGGTACAAGGTGGCGATTGTAGTAAGTCCAAGTATGTCAGTCATAGCTCGCATAGCCTTGGTCCATTCTAGAGCTGTGCTAGCATCGAGGCCACGAGTTGAATTATCCCAGCAGAAGACACTGCCCTGGGTGGCAAGGCATTCGAGTATAGAAACTCGTTTCCGTTCACCTCCCGAGACACCACGTATGTAGGCGTCTCCTACTTTGGTGTCGTGAGTGTGGGTAATGCCCAGAGATTTCAAAAGAAATTCTTTGTAAACTTGAGCATACTCCTCAGCGGAATTTATTCCAGATGGGAGATTAAAAGGGACTTTCATGCGAGTAGCGAAGTCCAAAGTATCCCCAACCGACAAGGTCGGGAAGAAGATCTCCTCCTCTGTGTTCATAACTATCTGGCCACGGTATTCTTTAGCTTCGTCACTGGACATGGCTCCGAAAGAGACGTCTCCAGTGACTTCCGCGTAGCCAAGCCGGCGATTTGAAAGCATGCTCAGCAGTGAGGTACATCCGGCCCCAGGCTGTCCGAGGACAAGTAGCATCTCGCCGGGTTTTACGCATCCGTATGAGTTGTCGATGATAGTTTTCATAGGAACATTTTTGTTGCTCCTCCCGAAAGGGTTAAATTGGGAGAGGACGTTTTCATTGAAGACCGCATCGTTGCTAATGCCCTTGACCGTGAGGTTCTGCCACGTTACACCCAACCTCCTGGGTTTGCTTCCATCTGTATCGATACGTTGTTTAAGAGTCTGCACCTCCTGAGTGATCGGCCATTCTGCTATGCTTTCGGGAACACCTTTAGTCGCCAATTCTTCGTCGGAGCGCTCCACGCTGGAGCTGCTGTCTGTTTCTATCATCTGGCCTGCACACTCGTCTAAGTCGCTATGGGACTTCGTGATTTTCGGAAGTATCGACCAACAGTGAAGAAAAGGCGATCAGGGCCGTAAGGGGATTAGGGTATTCAGGAGAGGTCAGGTTGATCGACGAGCCAGAGATATGAAGACAAATGAAAATGGTATGAATAGTGTGAGATAGTGAGCAGCTACACAGTCTGTATAATTATATAGGTACATTCAATAATGTCTTATCGATCTCAAAAGGCTACGAACTCCTTGTACCAGTCAATTGTGTAGCTTACCAACAAACTTGGCGGAGAAAAGTCCAACCGCTATGTCTTATCGACCGCATAATCGTGCTCACGGCCGTAGTGAGCGTTCGAATACGATACCACGGCGTTTGATCTAGCCGGCCCGTTTAGGAGGCTCTGTTAGACGGGGGAAAGATATACCGTAAAACGTCATATGTGGCTTTTATGAGAGAAAACTACTTAGCGCGGGGGTCAAAATCCACACGCAGAGCCGCGTCCAAGGCACTTCTCATCGGGCATCGAAACTTTTTGGTACCTTGCAAGCGTCATCATAATTTGCGATAATACTGGTTAGAGCTGCGAACGCTCTTCCGCCTTTGTGAATGCGCTAGAGCGGTTGATTACTTTAGCGTCGAATCGAATACTAATCAGCGCCAGCTCAACGCAAGGGGCGACAATGTCAACCTTGTGACACCCAATCAGGTCTGCATCCTACCAGTAAAAGCAACACCGACGCTTCGAAAACTGAACGATAAAGCCCAAGGCAGAGAGATTACGACATCGATCTGAGGGACTTATCAAACTGCATTTTGATATCTGACACGTACATCCACCCTCGAGATCGGTAAGAAAGTACTTGAAAGGACCGACCGGAAGTGTGCTACGCACGAAGACACTAATAATGCGAGATAAGATACCGTGCACCTCGTTCAAGACTGGACCATCTGCCGAAGGATCTGAAGCGGATAACTGTTAATCTCACCTTTAAAGGGCCTCAATACTTCTGTCACTTCAAACTACCGAAACAGTCTATGAACTGTCAAATGTTGAGGCATTCCAGTTAAGATGTCTTTTAATTAGAATCTTTGTTTTCGTTCTCGTTCTCGTTTAAGACGCGTCGGTGGAATGAACGTCTGCCAGCGATCCAGAATCTATTGCTCATCCCAAATCGATCTAATGTGAATCCCCCCATTTCATCAGGATGTTTCCTTCTGCCACAATACAGGTCTATTCTTCTCCACCCAAATTTTCTCCTCCTCACTCCCAAAGGGGGGCGCAACCAATCCATTAACTCTCCACAGCCTCCTGTCCGTCTCGTCAATGTGGAACTCCCAGTCATACCCCTTGTCAGCAATGTGTGGTTTCATTACTTGATTCACGCCATCTGCCGTCCTATTGTGAACCTCATCGATATCTGGGAGTCTAACGGCGATGTGCTCAATTATAATTCGAATAAATGGCTTCTCTTTCTTGGGTTTCTGGCCACCGACCCAAGTCGTGTTACCGGGCATTTTGATGAAGTTGACGACGACGTAGAAGGCGGGCAGGCCGATCTTTTTGTAGAACTCTGTAATATCTATGGAGAACGCTTCTTGGGAGGCGTCATCTTCGAATGTACCATCGGGGTGGAATATCAACCAAAGTGGCATGTTGATGCTGTGTGAAGACTTTTCTGAAATTATCTCTAGGAAAAAGCGGTACAGATTATTCTGGCACTGGGAGTCCAGAGAGCAACAGCGTGGAATGGCACACCATGACGAGTGAGTCTCAATATGTACCTACGTCCTACCCTTCGATGTCCTGTTCACTTTGGATCAAAGAAGAAGAGATCATCGTCGTAAATTGATCACATGATCGCGATAAATATAATGATTAGTATTCGAAGAGAGAAGTTGACAGCTTTCCATAGCACCAAGCGGTGCGGAACATCTTTGGCAAGTGTAAAACTGGTGAATTCAATCTTCCGAGTTGGTGAGACATCTTACGTCCGTATGCTAGCAAAAACCCGATGTGGATCCAGATACGCGCTAATCCAATTGAGCGCACTCCCCAATCGATATACGGGTCATGGAGACTGTGGAACGTGGAAACTAGTCAGAAATTAGACCCAAGACGCATGCATATCTACTCAGATCTCTAATTAAATTTTGGCATGTTTGAAGCCTTTCCGATGACATACATAATGGCCATGTGGTCCTGTTTCTATTTTGGAAGCCGTGACCAGTCCTCTTGCTGGAAATACGTCTCGAGGGGAGTGAGTAAGTTTTCTGCACCAATCTGGAAAGACTTAAGTCAGTTTGTGTCTACACTGAGATTTTTGAGCAATCACTCACGTCTTTTGGGTATAGCATATCCGGATCGCTACCATCGTAGCCCAAGTCGCGATTGAACTGCCAGCACTGCAGAATATGGTCCTTGAAGTGCTCGTCACCTGGGATCTGGTCCCTATACTCCTTCTCTGAGATCCTCTTGATTCCGCTTTCAATAGCCAGCTTGCGCCCAGTGGTTTTCGCCCAAAGGGCCATGAACTCGCGGTAGCTTGCGGCCTGGCTGACGCCTAGAAGCCTTGTCCCAGGCTCCACATCCTCTATGAGCTTCTTCACCAGCGGACCCGTATCCTTGCGAGTCCAGATGAATGGTTGCTTTCTATGACCGTCGTCGATATCCAGATGCCAGTATCCGCCTGTAACAGGATCTTTCTGTATTTCAACGGCTGACCGTGCCCAATTGTCCGTGTACAGACCGACATGAATGAAACTGGATTTCTTGCTGAGGCCTGAACTCTGCATCGCGGGGTCCTCGCGTATCCAACGCTCAGTGGCTGCTTTGCTGTCAAAGTGCCACACTTTTGTATACTTGCCGCCTGAAAGTCGGGATATATCTGGCAGGCTGCTGTATACATAGCGATTCAGTGTCTTTTGTACCTGTGGGGCAGCTGCCGCCTTCGCAAGGTTCTTCCCACGCTGAGTCTCCAATTCGGCACATAGCTGGTTGGGAATCATGTTGCGCTCTATAGCCTGTCGTCTAAACGCTGGGTCTGAAAGTGGGAACCAGTAGTCTGTCATCGCAAAGATCGCGTGCGCACCAGTAAATGCGGTTATGAGAGATTCAACATCGTCCATGTCACCGCGCACAAGCTCGACACCACGAGCAGCCCATTCTTGTGCAGCTGACTTCGATGGATCGCGCGTTACAGCCCGAATCCGCCAATTCTTGTCGGTAAGAAACGCATCGGCGACACTGCCACCCTGATTACCCGTGATGCCAATAACAACCAAAAGGTTCGACATGGTCAAGATAGTCAATGAACGAGTTTTCGCTGAGATAGTAGCCGAAAGGGGGCCAAGGAGGAGTGGAAAATGAGTCTAATGGAGTATAAGAAGTCCAACACCCCTAGATGAGGCTGCCTCTTATACATGGTTATTTTCTTCTACCGTGTTCAACTGTATTACAAACACCGCTCTGAAAGTGCAACATTTGGGTGGCACGAATTTTGCACTCTCAACAATTTTTCACTGCGTCATTTCGAGCCATGGTGAAACCAAAATTCCGGAGGTAGGTGCTGTAGGGCTGGAGCACCATCGCTGTCGTACTTTCCTAGATTGGCCTGTGAATGTAGATCAATTGCTGTCAATATGGTATTCCAAACTGGTAAAAGGAGGTATACTCAATATATCTGTGGGTCTAGCCCTGTGTTTATAGCAATCTAAAACGCGGGTGCGTGTTTTTCTGATTAGTGAACTGGAGCGACGGCAATTGTCGGTCGGGCGAAAAGCGACGGTCCGATTTTATTATGGAATTGCGATTCCCACCATTTTGTCTGATTCCTGCAAAATATTGCGTTTTGATAAGTGTCCCTACTCAATGTTGCAGCTTTTCATCATGTCGCTGTTGAGGATTTCGCTTTAGAAATACTTTCGTGCGAGCACAGGACGGCTACTTGCGTTCGCGACGGTCTGCTTGCAGCTATACTTTGGATAAAAAAAAGTATTATTATTATGTACAGTTTGTTCAGAAGTGTTCCTGCAGGTGTACACAAGATCTAGTAATCGCCTCATTCCTTGCTGCAATTTGGCCTTATATCTATTGGACAGCCTTGAAAACCCTTGCAATGCTTGTTTGAATGTCCAAACGATCTCAGTCCTGTTCGGCGCGAAGGTTACGCGGTCCAATGGCTGGTCATTGTCGCCTTTCTCTGGGCAAAGTATGATGTATGTGGTTCCATCAGATAGGCACCGCGCCCCTGTGAGATACCATGCTTCTCTCCAGAACCCTAGCATACTCATCGCTCACACTACTGACCTGCACTTTCTTCACTCCGTATAGCGCCCTAAACGGATCTAGCACGGTCTGCGTTTGGACGTAGTTGCTTTCGTCCTGTACACGGTGCACCCTTCCACTCGGGAATTTCACTCTGCTGATTGCGCCGTCGATCAAATGTATCTGTAGTCGATGTAGAGACAATGCGGCGGCAAGTAAATCCACAAGCTCTTCCACCTTCCTGCGTATACCTGCGGGTAATCCTCTCCCACCATGATTGTATTTGATCATACCAGTGTAGTCGTCTACCGACTCAACATTGATAACGTAATGCTTTATTCGTAGTAGGTTTTCTGTGAGAAGTGGTTTAGAAACTGATACGTCCTGTTTGGAGTGAGGTTATTCGCAGTTCGCCAGCGGTAGCGGAAGTTGATGCTATCAAACGTGACGTCCACCACGAATGTATTCTCTCCATACATCATATCTGCTGCTTCTTCATGTACTTGTCGATTCAAAGCTAAGATGTTTGTACACCCCCGTCGCCAGACTATGTCGTTGCCGGTCTCGCGATCGCTCCTTGGTGAAGTCTTCTGCATGCGCCATCCGCCGTCGCCATTTTTCTGCCGGACGAATGTCAGATTGTACTCGGACTTCGCAGGTGGATCTATGGAGCGCTGGAAACGCACATCGAAGGTTGTGGTGCAGGGAAGCAAGTAGGAGTAGATCAACCGTCGAAGCTCCACAGGGAGGCACATGAAGCATGATTGCTCTTTGGCTGTAGGATCCGAGTACGACATGGTGCTTAGACTATGGCAACGGACTTGTTATGGGGAACTATCAAGCTACTCAGCATCTGCTCCAGAAGTCGCGTCGTCGAGGCTCATTGAAGCCGGCGGAAGTGACATCGCCGATTGGTTCCCATAACCTGGAGTTAGCTTACTTGGCGTTATTTACCCCGTCACCTCCAATGTACCAGTGATGACTCCCTTTCTCTTTCACCACTGACGATGACACTCACTACGACAGACTGCCCATCAGGGCTTGCATTTGCTTGCATGGAGTCTTCTCAAGATGTTGTCACAATTTCTATCTATAGCCCCAACGGAGGGGTCCGATTTATTTGAGTCTTGCGTTTCTTATCGGCATCGAAGCAGCTAGCTACGCGCCGATCGATTGTCAAGGTACAATACACAATCTGAAAGAGGAGAGCTTGTCATTGGAGCTTGGTGGAAGGCGAGACACGTTCGAGTCTTTGCATTCTGTGACTATCAGAACAACTTTTTCAAGGAAAGCCAGACCGCAGAGGCTGGGACTATTCACCTATTACACACACAACACCAAAAGTGAGTTGTAGAGAAATCCCTGAAGCTCTCAAACCCATTTTGTTCTCAATCAATACTAATTGCATAATTAGCAGAAACAAAATAATACTTCTTGGCTTCCACTCTCGCCCTCAAGATGTTATTCCAAGACCTAGCCACCGAGTTGGTGCTTCAGGTCTTCTTTTCCTGCAATGCCGTTACGGATGTCACGGCACTATCGTCTACATGTCGCCGCTTCCGCAATATCTACTCCTCATCTCAGAAAATCCCGATCCTCGAGACTGCCGCCGAAACGCAATTCGGACCCCTGCAAGACCTCACGCAACTCCTCACGCACAACGCCAGCCAGCCAGCCCATGTCATTCGTGATGTTCCATTCTCGATCGCATTGCTCAAGCAGATCGTACACCACGGCCGGGTCGCAGAGAAGTGGTGCGATATCTACCCGTACAAGAAGTGGAAATACAACTATGAGAGCCGCCGACTCTTAACAAGCGAGGAACGCTATCTCCTCAGACGGGCGATCTACCGCTCGTGGCTCTACTCGCGCGCTTTCCACAACCGCGATCATCCTCGCGAACTTCGCGCAACCAGACTCGTCCTCCAAAGACGCGCTGCGCTCCTGCATAATTGGAGTACATGGGAGCTTGCCGAGATTGCGGATGTACATGCCGTAATACGCGAGGTGGTGCATACCAATATCTGTCCATCAAATGGTACCATCTCGCGAAAGTTCAAAAAACGGTACCCAGACTATGAGCATGGATTGCTGTTCAATATTCACCTAAACTACCCAACCACCCCAGCGCCGGCCTACAATCCCTTTGGTCCAACGAACTCGCTCGCCTCGCACTTCAACAACACGCCGACCTATACCTCGCGCTTCGCATCCTCAAAGTACTCCCTCCACCCAAGCCATGAGATTGGCGCAGAGGGCTGGGGCGATGACATACCGCATTACTATATCGTCGAAGACCACCTCAAGCTAAATCCAGAGCAGGTTTTGTGGCTCATGGAGAACGCGCCATTGAAGAGTATGGTAGAGGGGTATGTCCGGACTCTGGGTGAGAACTACGATGGGACGAATTGGTTTACAAACAATGGCGAGACGTTGATGCAAACACTGGAATTCGTGCTGGGTGAGAGGGGAGAACATGTTGCATGGTTCATGTCAGGTGTGAGAGAGGGGAATATGGGTATTGCTCTTAACGAGTAGATGGTGGCGGAGACGCTTTTTAGACGGGCTTTGACAAGTTGTTTCTGCATAAGGGGCATATAGCGTAGCGAGCATGCATTTAGAAAGCATTTGATTCTCTGGTCATTAGTCATTTTCCTTTTGTCGTGCAGACGTGATGTGAGTATCCTTCTGTTAATCCTCCATGGCATCTTTTAGGTGTCCACTCTGTTGTATTCGGTGACTTGAGTGTACAAATACGTCGTACAGTGAGGCGCAAAATAGAGCACCGAAAATGACTCAGAAAGCATATTGGAAAGCTCACAACGAGTGTAAACACATTACTATTTACTAAACTACGAAAAGTTATTTATAATCCTCTCTGCTGTCTAGCTAATTATGAAATTCAAGTTCAGAAAGACTACAGTGGTGTAAATAATCAAGACTACTACTTATACGGTAAGTATTAAGTAGATAGCTAAATATAATATACTTTATAAAGCTAATATAGCTATCTTAAACGTTAAAATTTACAAAAGCATCCGTTCGCACTTTTTTCCCTTGAAGCGTGTTGATATGGCTGGAGGATCTTCGCTTTGAACATTACCCTCCTCTTCATCTCTACTTTTTCGTTTCCACCGGGCGGACTTTATATAACATTAATGATGATATTTAGAATAGAGCTAGATGTCCCGATCGTAAAGGTACGGTTCGTAGCTAATCAACGCAAGTGATTTACGAAGTGGCTAAATCTGCTTAAGGGCTGCTGCTGCTTTGCTATTCATCCACGCCTAGCCGTAGCTGCTGGTCTACAATTGACTAGGATTCTGGCGGTTCAGCGGATGGGGGCCGCAAGACTGAATGCTCTGCTTCCGTTGTAGATGCCTATATCACATGAAGTTGACAGTACTCGTTCCCGTTCCCGTTCCCATTCCCATTTACTGCTTGCCTAGCATCCCTGAGCCTGGAGACGCTATCTTATTGCCTCGATGTCCGTGGGGCTCGCTTGTATAGCTCTGATCCGTTGCCATAGGGCGCTGTGCTCCCCTGAGTTTGACGGTTGGGAACCAAAGATGGCCGGATACAGTTTGATCAGGAGGTTAAGATAATATCCCTTGATTAGATATGGTTCGTCTGACATAGTGTTGGATAGGTGTGATCAGACCAGGATGATTTGACTTATCCCGGCGTTGTTGGAAATACGTAGCGCCAGATTGATATAGGTATCGAGTCTCATCCTGTTGCTCTTTTTAACAGCTTGATGATGCTAGATTCCTGAGCCGCCGGCCCTCTGTCTTTCACACCCTTCGCTTCATTCTTTTTTGAACTGGGCGATCTCGCAAAGGAGCGCCAGGAGGTCGCTTTGTAACGCTATCAGGCTCGAGATCGTCCGGCAAAACCGGTATTGCGCGTACACTCAAGGCTAGGCAGTCCTTGAATCGAAGGCGAGCAATCTATATTAGACGCCTCGTACTCTTTTGCCCAATCCATTCCAAGTTGATCTAAAACCAAACTAAGCAGAGTTTTGGGGTCGTCGACTAGATTTAAAATATACCCAACGACAATTTATCTTTGCCCTAAAGAAGGTCGAGTCAAATTTTTCGAAATCAGTGGAGCTTGCCTGAAGTATTCCCCGCACTGTGTCTGGGGATTGCTCGAAGAGAAGCGCCATTGCGCTTTGGTCGAAAGATCTAGCTATCTCATCGAGCAGACTAGCCGACATCTCAAGTTTATCTGCTCCACGCTCAAGAAGAAGCATCATTACCTTTTCCCCGCTACGATAGTTCTCTGCTGCTGCTTTGACCACCTCTTCTGTAATCTTGATATTGTCTCCCCACTCCTTAAGAAGAAGCGCCATTACGCTTTGGTCGAAAGATCTAGCCATCTTAGCTAGTAAGCCAGCCGACATCTCAAGTTTATCTGCTCCACGCTCAAGAAGAAGCATCATTACCTTTTCCCCGCTACGATAGTTCTCTGCTGCTGCTTTAACCACCTCTTCTGTAATCTTGATATTGTCTCCCCACTCCTTAAGAAGAAGTGCCATTACGCTTTAGTCGAAAGATCTAGCCATCTTAACGAGCAGACTAGCTGACATCTCAAGTTTATCTGCTCCATGCTCAAGAAGAAGCACTATTACTCTATTCCCGCTACCTTTGTTTTCTGCTGCTGCTTTAACCACCTCTTCTGTAATCTTAATCTTATGTCCCCACTCCTTAAGAAGAAGTGCCATTGCGCTTTGGTCGAAAGATCTAGCCATCTTAACGAGCAGACTAGCTGACATCTCAAGTTTATCTGCTCCACGCTCAAGAAGAAGCACCATTACCTCTTTCCCGCTACCTTTGTTTTCTGCTGCTGCTTTAACTACCTCTTTTGTAATCTTAATCTTGTCTCCCCACCGCTTAAGAAGAAGTGCCATTACGCTTTGGTCGAAAGATCTAGCCATCTTAGCTAGTAAGCCAGCCGACATCTTAAGTTTATCTGCTCCACGCTTAAGAAGAAGCGCCATTACCTCTTTCCCGCTACTACTATTGCCTATTAATGCTTTAACTACCTCTTTTGTGATGTGGACTTCTGCTCCTCGCTGGTTAAGAAGGAGTGCCATTACTGCCCCGCCATTACCTTCGTTCCCTGCAGCCGCTTTCGCCACCTCCTCTGTAATAGTGATATCTTCTCCCCACTTATTAAGAAGGAGCGCTATTACTTCCTTACCATTATTAAAGTTCGCTGCTGCTGCTTTAAACACCTCTTGTGTAATATAGACTTCTGCTCCCTGTTGGTTAAGTAGAAGTGCCATCACTGCCTCGCCATTGCCTTCATTTCCTGCAGCTACCTTTAACACTTCTTCTGTGATGTGGACCTCTGCTCCCTGCCAGTTTAGAAGGAGTTCTATTACTGCCTCGCCATTACCTTTATTCCCTGCAGCCGCCTTCAACACCTCTTCTGTAATAGTAACATCTGCTCTCCGCCGTTTAAGAAGGACTGCTATCACTTTCTCACCATTGTTAAAGTTCCCTGCAGCTGCCTTTACTACCTCTTCTGTAATGTGGACTTCTGCTCCCCGCCGGTTAAAAAGGAGTGCTATTACTTTCTCACCATTGTTAAAGTTCCTTGCAGCTGCCTTTACTACCTCTTCTGTAATAGTGACTTCTGCTCCTCGCCAGTTTAGAAGGAGTGCTATTATTGCCTCGCTATTGCCAGAGTTCCCTGCAGCTACTTTTACTACCTCTTCTGTAATAGTGACTTCTGCTCCTCGCCAGTTTAGAAGGAGTGCTATTATTGCCTCGCTATTGCCAGAGTTCCCTGCAGCTACTTTTACTACCTCTTCTGTGATAGTAATATCTGCTCCACGCCGGTTAAGAAGGAGCGCTATTACTTTCTTACCATTATTAAAGTTCGCTGCCGCTGCTTTAACTACCTCTTCTGTAATTTTGAATTCAGCTCCCCGCTGGTCAAGAAGGAGTGTCATTACTGCCTCGCCATTACCTTCGTTCCCTGCAGCCGCCTTTGCTAAATCTTCTGTAATACGGACTACTGCTCCCCACTTCTTAAGAAGGTATGCTACCACGCCCTTATTAGAGCGCCCTATGATTGTTCCTGCTACTTCTTTTGTGATGTGGATGCCTACTCCTCGCTGGTTAAGGAGTATCATCACTGCCTCACTATTGTCGTAGATCCCTGCAGCCGCTTTTATCATCCCTTCTGTGATCTTTATGTCTGCTCCTCGCCGGTTGACAAGAAGGGTTATCACTTCCTTGCCTCTGTCGTTCTCTGCAGCGGCCTTTATCACCTCTTCTGTGATCTGGACGTACGTTCCCCACCGGTCGAGAAGGAGCTTCATCACAACCTCGTCGAAGTGTCGTGCAACTAGCACTACTAGCACTCCTATTTCTCCATTTCTCCGGACGGACATTGAGCACCGGCGAAGTAGTAGTGCCATTACTGCTTCACCATTGCTAGAGTTTCCTACAGCCGCTTTCACTACCTCTTTTGTAATGTAGACATTTGCTCCCGGCCACTCAAGAAGAAGTGCCATTACTGCCTCGCCATTACCTTTATTGCCTGCAGCTGCTTTCACTACCTCTTCTGTGATAGTAACGTCTGCTCCACAGTGGTTTAGAAGGAGTGCCATTACTTTATTACCATTGCTAGAATTCCTCGCAGCTGTCTTTAGCACTTCTTCTGTTATATAGACGTTTGCTCCGCACTGGTAAAGAAGGAGTCCCATTACTGCCTCGCCATTATCTTCATTCCCTGCAGCCGCCTTCACCACCTCTTCTGTAATTACGACCTTATCACTCCCTAGGCTGGGTAGAAGTTTTAACATTCGGTCATTGAATAACTGTACGACTTCTAGAAGCTCCCTTTGTGTTATCTTGGCGTTTTCCCTTACCCGCGTTGCTAGGCTCTGCGGCACCACTAGCTCTTGGCCCTGTAAGTCGTACTGGGCTATGTACGTCGACACTAAATAGGCTATGCTACCTAGCGTATCTGGGTGGTCCACTCCATGTACCCGCTGCCGTGTCATGATTACTCGCAAAAACGTCTCTTCTGCTTCCTTCCATTTCTTCGTTTGCTTACATATCAATGCGTGAATTTCTCTGTTCGCCAGCTGATACGGATGTTCAACCGGGAACACCGACTCTGTTCCCTTTAGCAGGTTTCCTAACTTTTTGCTTGCGTCTTTGTATTCTTCTACATCTTTCAAGATTGCCGCCACGTCGTATAGTCTGGTCTCAGAAGTATCCCTAGAGTACTGCAGCACTAGGGCATCGTCCTCTGTCAAAGTATTGCGTCCGGTTGGCTCTTGTAGATTCCCTAACGGCTTTTCCCAGCTCCAGACTAGTAAAAACTCCCGCAGAAAGCCTTTTGACGACGGCAAGGACCATTGAAGCTCAGGCTTTCTACTCTCCCCTTTTACATCCCACAAAGGAGCAACTGCAATCACTATAATATAGAAATACTCTTTAGAGGTTCTAATGATAGTCGGTTTCGAGGCTCCCTCTAGAAAGCAGACAATGTCGCCCTGCTGGATGGATTTGGCCGAGGCTTGTAGAGTCCACTGGGCGCCCCATCTTCTTTCAAACTCTAAGGACACCGGCGTATTCTTGAAACTAATGTTCACCTGCTGCCTGTCATACCGTGCATTGTCGCTTGTTGCCAAGGACACCTGGCCAACAACGTAGCCCTTGCTTTTGATCAGCGCTATCTCTCTTTTGTCCAAGCCTGTACAGAAGTTGCTTTACACAAGAGAAACTCAATAAGTTGCTGTAGGAGGTTCTTCCACGGGAGAGCGTAGTTCGGTGACAAGCCATTTGCGCTAGGATCATCGGAGCTCATCCCAAGTAATGCATACACTTTGTCGTGTCGAATAGTCGCCTTCCGGGTATGGTACATATCTATCAGCTCGCCCAGCGAGGCTCCGCCTGTCGAGGCCACTACTTGCTTCGGCCGAAAGATTGCTCCCCTGATCAGGTAGACCACTGAACGAATTGTACCTTGCAAACCTGGATTATTACTGTCGGAAATCTCTAATCCCTTTAGGCCTGAGCAGAAGGTGTGGCCATTTATCTCCGTGCTACCGCATACGATCAGAATGCGTCGAGCTAATGCAATCTCCTGAAGGACCTACATTAACATTGCATTAGTTTCTGCTTATCATATTAAGCACCAGTGCTTACCCATATGCGCTCAAACCACGGTCGCTGAAGTAAAGCAATAACTTTCTGGTTGTTATACATTATATCTGCAGAATCTTCTTCTGCAGCAGTACGTATGTCTTCAAGCGCTTGAATGCTGTCGTCTGCATCCTCTCCAAGCCAAGTGATTACACGGTTCGCTTTGCCATAGATCTTCGCCATAGACTGAATCTGGTCTTCTTTCTCTTCTTTATTTACTTGGTTGATACAAATAGCATCAATCCATAATATTCGCTCTGTAGAGTGATTTCGAAGACGTAATAGCGCTAAGTGGAGGTTTTTGGTGACGTTAAAGGATTGTTTACCTATGAATATAGGCACTGTCTCTTTTGGGTTTCCCCATACATAGGATAATGCTTCATAAAGATGATTTTCTTGGCCTGACTCGAGAAAGTAGTTAAAGACTTGGCATTCGATACTGGCATTTATGTTTTTATTTGGCATTAGACGAAGTAAACGAATGTAGCCTTGTTCGGGCGGAAGTGGAGAGTAGCGGTATGTAGACCTCTTCACTACCTGGCTGTAGAGCACGACTGCGAAACCAATGAAAGCGCAGAGGTTTAGCGCAACCCATATAAGATCCGTCTCTACTAATGTATGTTCGGCCCGGTTCGAACTTCTGTGGGCAGTAGGACAATCGGGAGTGTGTAGATCCATGCGCGGGGTAGATAGCTACAGGAAAATACAGTTCGAATA
This sequence comes from Pseudopyrenochaeta lycopersici, assembly GCA_003313425.1. Lineage (NCBI taxonomy): Eukaryota > Fungi > Ascomycota > Dothideomycetes > Pleosporales > Pseudopyrenochaetaceae > Pseudopyrenochaeta > Pseudopyrenochaeta lycopersici. The sequence continues at coordinate 824,259 of NHZP01000009.1, forward strand.
CAAGGACAGCGAGGAGTGGCGATGGTTACAATATTACAGTATTCCAGGCAGCAGTGGTGTGGTTGCGCTTGTGTGGCGGAGAGGCGGTATGCCAAAGTCCACCCACAAAATGGCTTGGCTTCCCCAACACCACCAACAGCCTCACCAAAATGATGAAGGATGGCCACTTTAAGCAATTTTTCGAGTAGTTTAGGAATTTACTCAAATTATAGCGTGATACATACAGCTGTTTCTTATACTACTATTTAGTAACGCTATACATCTGTTAAGGACTGGGATCTAAGGCTCGTGCTCTTCGCAATAAAACCTCTGGCATATCGGGGTATATTACTACAGACTTTTGTGCATTTGTGCATGACCCAGTCTACGCCAGATCCTAGAGAAAAAAGGAGCCATCCTTGAACGCCATGTCTATCCCACAAGATGCTGATCAAAACAATTAGGCAAAAAGCATCTGATCGCTTAGCGGGTCTTTTTCCTTTTTCCGTCCACCATGCGAGGTTAGGCCTAGATCGGCGTGCTTGGCCTTCATGTCGCGTATAGCCTCTGTCCTCCTGTTGAAGCGTCCAGCCTTGGATAATCGCAAGTCTGAACGGATTTGGTTGGGGGAGACAAACTCCTTGTTCTCGTAGATGATGGGACCGCCGAAACTGGATTCCTGGATGACAATGGGAGTGAGGACGTAGCGGGGGCCGATTTCAACGAGGCTGACGTCGAAGTCAGGTTTTGATCCCTTCTTCTTTGGGGTGGGGTCAACGTCCATCTCTTCTCCGTCTACGGGCTTCTTCTTGCTGACTTCGCTCTCGTTGATCTGGTAAACTCTGATCCAGATCTTGCCGTCTGCGACGGTGAATCCCATGACGTGGTCCACGAATGGCTTGACCTTTCTGCTCGTCTTGGGGACGCCAAAAATCTGAGTAAAAAGTTCCTTGATAACGCGCAGATGGGCCTGTTTATCGAATGCTGCATCGAATGACAGGATAGGCCTGGAGCCTTTAAGGCAGTTGCCGATGAAATTGAGTTCTTCCATGGTATGCAAATTTTGCAGATGCATTTTCACAGTGGGTCCATTGGGGGGCTTTGACATCCAGCAGTAGAGATCCTTGCCTTTACGGGCTTCGAAGAAGAGGACATTGTTGCAGTTGTAGAGTTCTGATGGTGTGTTAGGATCGAGATTATTGTGCAGGTCATGTGACTAAAGTCTCTTTTCCAGGGCTAAATGTTGGGTTGGCAACGAGCAGAGGAAATCTGCCTTACCTGCTAGTTCGTTCAACTGGTAGAGCTTAGTTTTGGTATCGAGTTTTGCCTCTTTTCGGCTATGCGGCCTTTGGTTCAATTAGCAGAGGCCTAAATAAGATGTAGATTGCAGACTGACATGAGCGAGTACAAGTCTTGCAGTAGGTGTCGGTGTCTAAAGGTGACGCCTCTTGAGCTCTGCAGGCAGTTAGCATGAGGAGTTGCAGTGACAGACGGCGATGTGTACCAAAATCAGCACACGCTGCTTGTTTCTTTTCTCCCCGGTTTCCTTCTCGTGACTATCAGTGCCTGACAGGGTCTTGTATACGGAAGCCATGGCGACAATAGGGCGTTGTTGCTGCTCACAAATGCGTCGGTCGCGCCTTCACAAAAAAGTTGGAGAAATTGATGCCGAGAGTTTTAGCGTGATCGCCTCGCAAAACGCTTGGGCCTCCATGCGAGCCAACGGCATGGGTCGAGCCTTCCGTCACCGTCTGCGTCTGGTCGCATCCAATGGGCGCGCAGGTGCAACGCTCCTCCCCAATCGGACAGTCTGGCAGGTGCGGCCATGGTGCGTGTCAGAGAGCAAGCAAAGCAGCGAGCAGCGCCCGCGCCCTCGACATGGGATGGAGGAGGGGATTGCGAGGGTGATGCAAAAGTGGTGTGGCGGCGGCCGCCCTACTCCCGACATTGGTGGTCAAATTAGCCGAAGGTCGCAAGCCTCAACCCGGCACGCGGAGCAAGATCAGTTGGAAGCCCTGAGAAGGGGGGAATAAGAAAAGGCGCCGGGTCAAGCATCAGGCGCCATCAGAGAGCAGGCAGAGCAGGCAGAGGCGCACAGATAGAAACAAATGAACCGTGGCTGCATGCTGCACGGCGCCGCGCAGATGCAGGCAGATTATTGGCCGATGCACCATCTGGGCGTGTATGCTTCGACGAGAGAGATGGGGTTCAAGTGCTTTGTTAACAGACGATTGCCCCGTAGCGGAAAGGGTGGCAATGCATGGCCCGCGAGCAGTGCCCACCATCACAGGCCTCCTTCTCGTGCTCCGCAGCCGCCCATGCCCGGTACCAGAAGGGCCATAGCTGGACGCTGGTGCTTCATCCAACCTCATCGCGGCTCTGCATCACGGCCGGAGCTGCTCGACGGGGAGACTGCCGCTGCCGCACTAAGCAGGAGCTGACAGACGACCGTTTGTGTGTGATCTAGCCAAAGTCGCTCCACGCCAGCCCAACAGCCCATCTTCCATCATCCCATCTCGTCGCCGTCGTCGTTGTCGTCGTCTCCTCTTCCGTCTCTGGCGCAGCACGACGTCGCCGACGGTGCATCCAGCTTTGTCGCCGCCGCCGCGCCCGCCGCGCGCATCCTGGCCTGCATCTGCTACTGTTTGCCCATGGAGTAGCCAGCGCTGCACGCACCCTTCCTCGCACGCGCAGTCCTGATGTTCCGCGATCCCGTCCTGCCGCGCTCGGTCGACGACGCGGAGGAGCATTCGCGAGGAGAAAGAATGCCGCCAGGGCACCAAGGGGAACCTCCGCCAGCTTACCACAGATCGCCAACTCAAACAGGCCCATCGAACCAGCACCACTCCCCAACAACGCCCGCGCCCTTGCCGCTCCACCACTCCAATTTCCACCCCCATCAACACCATCGCCCTCCCCCATCGCCCGGCACCACCGACCTCCCGCCCATTGGCACCGCCCTCTATTCGCGCGACGCCTCCAGATACTACGACCCGACCTCAGACAATGGAGAGCGCGCCCTAGCCCGGGACACGGCGCGTTACGACAACCACTATCCGCCTCAGGTACGTCTCCATCTGCTTCTGCTCCATCAAATTCATTGCTCTGCTTGCACATGCAGGGATAATAAAAAAAAACCGCATCCTAACGATGAAACTCAGCAGACTCGCGATACCCAGCCCTACCCAGACCCGCGACCCCCACAAAGCCCCTACGACAAGGTCTATCAGTCGCCCGTCACCACCTCGTACGCGCATCACTCGCCGCTGCAGCGTCCGCTTTCACAACATCAACACGCCGGCGGAATGGAGGCCATGTCTCACTCCCCTGTCTCCCCGACAGTATACCAGTCGATGAATCGGGGTGCAGTGCAGCCGCCACCAAGCTATGCGCCGAGACCCCCGTTCAAGGAGGACGTCAGTGAAAATCACGTCTCGCAGCATTCTCCCTCCGCGTTGCTCACCCCCAAGCAGGCACCGCCTCCGACGCGCGCCGATCCCATGTCTCTCTCGAGCATCATGTCTTCCGGCGTAGACAATGACCCTCCACCAAAGACCCAGCAGCTCCCGCCTGTCAGCTCTGATCCCTATCGGCTCTCAAAACCACCGCTTAACCCCCTCTTCGTCAAGCAGGAGGCCATGACATCTCCTGCACCTCCCGAGCTGCCCCCACACGACAATGGCTATCCCCCTCGAGGGACGTATGAGTCTATGCCGCCTGTCAGCAGCCTGCAACCCCCACCGCAGTTTGCATCTCGCGAGTTGCCCGTGCCGGACGAGGCTGAAGTCGAAGCCGCCGTCGCACACATTGAAACCAAGCAAATGAACGATCTGGAGGAATCAGGGACCCCGCATGAGCATGAGCATTACAAGCAGCGCAGCCAGAAACGCACCATAGAGGTCTCCAGCGCGGAACAAGGCAAACGCAAGCGACGACGGACCGCCACCCTTGTGCGCTTCCAAGACGTCCTCAGCGCTCACCGTGACTATGCCAAACAGTCATACAACATGGAACACGAAGGCGACGCCTGGCAGCAAGTCCAGAGCCAAGAAATTGCCGAGGAGAAGGAGCGCAAGAAGGACATGCAACGCAAGCGAAGGCGAGAGAAGACGATACAAAACGAGGAAGCCAAGCGTGCAGAGGCACTGGCAAAGGCTGGCCAGGCTGACAACGAGGAAGAGAAAGAGAGGCACCTCCTGGCTGCCCAGAAAGCCGAACGCAAAGCAAAGACAACCACCCAACTCCTGCAAGGTGGTGCCCCTAGCAAGGATATTCGGGAAGTTACTCCACATGGACCAAACCTCGAGGGCGGTACCATGAGTTCTTTCCAAGCATCCGACGACCTTGGTGGCGGCGGAAAGCGCAAAGGCAACCGCGGCACCGGACGCCTCAAGAAGAGCAAGGAACAGAAACAAGCAGAGAAGGATGCTGCTGCTGCAGGTCAGGCCGCCATCGATCGTGGTGATGACCTTCCTCTTATTGCCCCGCGGGAAGAAGCACGCCTTGACTCATTGAGAGGCCGGAGCCACACGGAGGATCTTGGTCCAGTGGTCCTCACATCCTACGACTCGTCCGTATATCGCAATATCTACCAGCAGATCGTGAAGGACCTGGCTCGCAAGGACGTTCCCAAGGTTGTCCGCATCAAGGAAAACTCATTGTCTACGAAACAGTCGAATCTCCGCAAGACAGCACAACTAGCTGCCAAGGAGGCACGCCGCTGGCAGATGCGAACCAACAAAAACCAGAAAGATACGCAAGCTAGGGCAAAACGAGGAATGCGCGAAATGCTCGCATTCTGGAAGAGGAACGAGCGCGACGAGCGCGAGTCGCGGAAGAATGCCGAGCGTCAAGAATTGGAGAGCGCGAAGAAGGCTGAAGCAGACCGGGAAGCCAATCGACAGAAGCGCAAGCTGAACTTTCTCATCTCGCAAACGGAACTCTACTCCCATTTCATTGGTAAGAAGGCAAGGACATCTGAGATCGAGAGGTCCACAGACGATGCCGACGCCGCTGCCGCTGCAGGTACACCAGAAGAATCACATAAGCCCGGCATTGATGTCGACAGCCTCCCTACCGAGGCTGGCGGTAAGGTGACCAACTTTGAGGATCTGGACTTCGATAATGAGGATGAGAGCGCTCTCAACGCCGCTGCGATGGCTAACGCTCAACACGCCATTCAGGAGGCGCAAGATCGAGCTCGTGCTTTCAACAAACCTGGCGGTGACGAAGACGATGGCGAGCTCAATTTCCAAAATCCTTCTGGTCTGCAAAACAAAGAAGATTGGATACCTCAACCCGGCATGCTCAACTGTACTCTCAAAGAATACCAACTCAAGGGCCTCAATTGGCTTGTTAATCTATACGAGCAAGGTATCAACGGTATCCTTGCAGACGAAATGGGTCTTGGTAAGACTGTTCAATCGATCTCAGTTATGGCATATCTTGCTGAGAGGTACAACATTTGGGGTCCTTTCCTCGTTATCGCCCCGGCGTCGACACTACACAACTGGCAACAGGAAATTTCCAAGTTTGTTCCAGACCTGAACGTAATTCCATACTGGGGCACCGCAAAGGACCGAAAGATTCTGCGCAAGCTCTGGGATCGGAAACACGTTACTTATACCAGGGACTCGCCGTTCCACGTGGTGGTTTCCTCTTATCAACTGGTTGTTCAGGACGCACAGTACTTCCAGAAGATGCGCTGGCAGTACATGATCCTCGATGAAGCCCAAGCCATCAAGTCGTCACAGAGTTCTAGGTGGAAGAGCTTGCTAGGTTTCCACTCGCGCAATCGGCTGCTTCTGACCGGTACGCCCATTCAAAACAACATGCAGGAACTCTGGGCTCTTCTCCATTTCATCATGCCGAGCTTGTTCGATTCGCACGACGAGTTTAGTGAATGGTTCTCCAAGGACATTGAGAGTCACGCACAGAGTAACACCAAGCTTAACGAAGACCAGCTGAGGCGATTACACATGATCTTGAAGCCTTTCATGTTGCGACGTGTCAAGAAGCATGTGCAGAAAGAGCTGGGAGATAAGATTGAGCTAGATGTCTACTGCGACCTCACCTACCGACAGCGTGCCTACTACGCCAACCTGCGTAACAAGATCAGCATCATGGACTTGATTGAGAAGGCTGTTGGAGACGATCAAGACAGCGCGACGCTCATGAATCTTGTCATGCAGTTCAGGAAGGTTTGTAACCATCCTGACCTCTTCGAGCGCGCTGATACTTGGTCTCCGTTTTCCTTCGCCTACTTTGCCGAGACGGCGTCGTTTATGCGCGAAGGCCAGAACGTACGTGTTGCATATTCTACCAGGAACTGGATCGAGTACTCATTACCACGACTTGTTTGCCGGAATGGTGGCCGACTTGATATCGCTGGCCCAGAAAATCCAAAGGCAGGCTTCAAGGGCCACTATCTGGATAACCTCATGAATATCTGGAGCCCGGACAATGTTGCGCTGTCCACTCGTGAAGCTGGCGCGTTTTCTTGGCTTCGCTTCTCTGACTTGTCAACGAACGAGGCATCAAAGATTGCGAAGAGCGACCTTTTCCAGCGAGCTCTTGCTGCCGACGAGAAGCCAAACCACGCTGGTCGGTTCAACGTAATGTACGACGACGAGAATGGTGGATGGGAGCCGAAAAAGTCGATGTTCAACATTGTTGATCGCCAAAATCGCGCTCCACTGGCGGACATTACTACCGAAGGCTACATGCACAATCTTCTGAACGTGTCACAGTCTGCATTCGAGAAGACAGGCTTGAATGTGATTGAACCGTGTGCCAAGCCAGGAGCATCCGCACCGCCGATTGAGCTCTACTGCGCAAGCCAAGGCGTCATCGCAGAGAAACAGAGGGACTTTTTCAACATTCCTATTCGGAACGCCTTGTTCGGCGTTTCGGACAAGACTGAGCAAGCCCTTTTGGAGTCGAAGGTGGACAGCACCGCTCTGACGGTCCGCAACAAGCTTCCTCCGCCGACTAATGAGAGAACGCGCTACACACACATTGAGGCTCCATCCATGTCACGCTTCGTTACCGACTCTGGTAAGCTGGCTCGTTTGGATGCTTTGCTGAAGGAGCTCAAGGCGAACGATCACCGTGTCCTGCTTTACTTCCAGATGACTAGGATGATCGATCTCATGGAGGAGTACTTGACGTACCGAAACTACAAGTACTGCCGCCTTGACGGATCCACCAAGCTCGAAGACCGCCGTGACACAGTTGCCGACTTCCAGTCTGACCCATCCATCTTCGTGTTCCTGCTGTCCACCCGTGCTGGTGGACTGGGTATCAACTTGACATCGGCAGACACGGTCATCTTCTACGACTCGGACTGGAATCCGACGATCGATTCGCAAGCCATGGATCGTGCTCATCGTCTGGGCCAGACGCGACAGGTCACTGTGTACCGTCTTATCACGCGAGGCACGATCGAAGAGCGTATCCGCAAGCGTGCTCTCCAGAAAGAGGAAGTGCAGCGTGTTGTCATTTCCGGTGGCGGCGGCGCGGGAGTCGACTTCAACACTCGATCCAGGGAGAACCGTACCAAGGACATGGCCATGTGGCTCGTGGATGACGACCAAGCAGCCGAGATCGAGAAGAAGGAGGCTGAGCTGGCAGAGCAAGAGAAGAATGCTCCGCCGGGAAAGAAGCGCAACAAGAAGAAGCGAGTCGAGGCCAATCTCGACGACATGTATCATGAGGGTGAGTGAATGCTATGATTGAATGTTTATGCTACATTTACTGACGCCGGGTAGGCGAAGGACATTTCGACGAAAGCGCCAAGGCCAGCGGTGCTGCGACGCCAATACCTGCGACAGAAGCGGCTCCCGGCAAGAAGAAGAAGGGACTTAGCAAGAAGGCAAAGACTGCAAAGCAGCGTCTTGCGGTTGCTGATGGCGAGGTTTAATGTTGTAACACTACCTACTTTCTTTCCATTTCTACATTTTTGTGCCGGTAGCGCAACGGCGCAGTGGCAGCACACTTTAGTTTGTTATCTTGGTGGCCTCTGGAGGGTGAGGGCCATTGCATATGTACACTATCATTGTGCTTGTTATCGGATCGGCGCTTATCGTTTGCTAAGGGATACGTGAGGCCGCGATTGAAAGGCCTTTGTATCGTTCTGCATAGATGAAGGGAGTACAAAAATCTAGAGTGTATGCTTTTGACTATGCACTGTTGTCGAGTGTTGTGGCGCATTGAAGAATTGCAGGGCTAGAAAAGAGTCGAAGCTACCTATGCGCCTTTCCCGGGTCCAAGCGGCTTCAACGGCGCCGCATAAAACGCCGAATGAAACGAAGAACATTGTCATGCTGCTGAGGGCAACGAGTAGGATGTGATGGTTCTCAAGGACGTTTGGCCTTGGGTGCGGTTACAAATGCTGATTGCGCCTCATTTGGGAATCCTTCCGGTCGCTCAAGCATGGAAGGGGCGACACCGAATGCGGGTGATGCCGGCTAACCGTGTAAAAGTCGTTCCCCCAACAAAGTATGGATAGTTGTGATGGGTTCTTTCTCGCCATTAGCAATGTCCATCAATGCAATCGTCTCTTTTTTTATTATTGCATGATGTAGCATGGAAAAATATTCCGCGCGGTTTGCTAACCATGCATCATCAAAAACGAGAAAAGTGTACGTAGGGTAGGTAGCAGTTAGCGCGGTAAGACTCTAAAATTACCTATTTCCGCCGGGTTGGGGAGCAGTGCTGACACGGGTGGCGCTGGGGCCGCGGCGATTGGCTGCCCCTCCAGGACTTGGGCTGGATGGGGGATACTGGGCTGGGGCTGGGCTGGCTAGCATGCCCCCTTCTCAACCCTTCTTGGCGTCCAAAGGCTCGGTCGTAGTGCCACCGTCGTGTTCCCTTTTTTGTTCGCGATCTCAGCAATTTCTCCTGTGGTACCCTCTCCGCCGCCGCCCACTTCCGCCTGCCCTGCCTGCAGCGTCGCAGGCTCTCCGCTCCGTGTAACGACGTCGACAAAGGCCCGCGCCGCCCGCTCCTTTGCCCACCTGTCTCTTTCCTCCTGGCATGGTCGCATAGCCCCCGTTCGTCTCACCAACAAAGTCGCTCGCTACATTCACACTCGATAATCGCACACCATGGGTACGTTGGCCGCGCTGCATGCGCACACGCGCGAACAGTACCGACAACAGACTGACTGCCATGACAGTAGAGAAACGCCCCTCGACCGACGGGCTCGTCGACAACATCGACCCCCGCGGCTCCAACGAGCTGGAATTGGAGGAGCTGCCCACATTCGAGAAGCCAGCACAGGAAGCCGCGCCATTGCCCCTCAAAGAGAAGCTGATCACATGTTTCTGGATTGCGCTCAACACCCTCTCGACGCTGGGTTTGATTTTCCTAAGTAAACGGTACGCCTGACATGCCGAACCTCAACAACCTCGAAGCGACTTGCTGACGGCCCAAACAGAGTGTTCAGCGACAAGCAGCTCAAAGCCTGCCAGCTCATGGTTGTCATGTGGCATTTCACCGCCACAGGGCTCGTCCTCTTCATCTCGACTCTCGGCCCCTTCCGCGCCTTCAAAGCCGTGCGCCTGAATGTCTGGAACATGCTGCCCGTCTGCGGCTTCTTCGCCGGCTACGTCGTCCTCGGCAACCTCAGCTTGACCTTCAACTCGATTGGCTTCTACCAGCTCTCCAAAGTCATGACCACGCCCACCGTCGTGCTCATCAACTTTGTCCTGTTCCGCAAGATGGTTACAAGATACATGCTGGCCGCCATTCTCGCCACATGCATTGGCGTCAGCTTGACCATGAACGCCGAAGCCAAAACCCAGCTCTTCGGCGTTATCATCGCGACACTGGCCTTCTGCTCAACCGCTCTTTACCAGATTTGGATCGGCAAGAAGATTGAAGATTTCGCCGTCTCCCCGCCCCAGCTCCTCCTCAACCAAGCGCCCATCTCCGTCTGCCTGCTCCTCCCCTTCGTTCCCTTCTTCGACACCATCCCAGACCTCTCCCAGGTCCCCACCAACATCCTCTGGAGTGTATGCGCCTCCGGCATCATGGCATCCATGTACAACCTCTCGCAGTTTCTAATCATCGGCCGCACGTCGGCGCTTACCTTCAACATTGTCAGCCATCTCAAGACGATCTTAATTTTGTCGATAGGCTGGTACAGCGAGGGCAAGATTCTGAGCCTGAGAGAGTGGTGTGGTGTTCTGCTTGCGTTGGGCGGTGGCTGGGTCTACTCGCATCTTGCCCTCAAGATGAAGAAGCAGCCCAAATAAAGAGACGGCGTTGAATCGGTGATTACAGGTGCATGATACTTGTTGTACAACGAGCATGAGCATTGTACGGGGTTTGGGCATTTCCTTTAATGTTGGGATCCTACTGGATACGGACTGTCTGAGTACGCGACGCACAGCACATCACAGCGACTGAGCGACATGGACGCTTCGATATTTTTTCACGCCCATATTCATATTTTTGACGATGATAGATTACATGGCTTGAGGACACAACAGCAACTACTTCGATAAGGGCTTTTTAGGGTCATTAGCAGGAGTTCTTACCTTGGGGAAGGGTGGCGGCACAAACCGCTTTGTCGTATTTCTCACAAGTGCGCTTTTCATTTTTTTAACCTGCTCCATACTTATTATTCCCCATGAATATTTCCATGTCTGGGGTAATGCTTTTCAATGGGCGTTTAGATACTCCAAATGAACATATCTGAAACTTCATCATCTCGCAAGGTTTCCCTCCCATGACAATTGGGCTTCTCTCCCCCTTTATGGTTTCACGTTTGCATTACACATTTCGCATTTCGCCGCGAACAGCATGGGTTCGCTCTTATCTTCGAGAGGGAAGAAGGTCCGACGTATCAAATATGCAGCGGATCAGTCGGCCGTATCTTAATACGCATTCTTACTTTCTCCGCCAAAGCGCCGTAACATTGCAAAACGGCCTAACATTTCAATTAGACACGCACGTAGACATGCACTGCTGCCGTATGCTTCCGTATACTTACCTCCTTCTCCAATCCCGCTCAGAACGAGAATAACAGAAGACATCAAGCACGTCGCCTCAGTCTCTTGATTCCGCCTTATCCGCTCTACACATGCACTGCCTTCCACCACCCTTCCATGCAGTCTTCGACCGCGCTGCCTAAACAGGAATGCCCACGCCGATCCTCACCGCACGTGACGAGGCGCGATGGCGGCGGGGCTGAGCACCGCAAATAACACGAGCTCATGAGCACAGCAAGAAAAAGCACAGACGCCAGCCTGTCAGCCCTGGGGAAGGAAATATGCTCAGCCTTCCTCCCGCGGCCACCCTCTGAACTTCCCAATCCGACCGTAGGCTCTGCGCTTCGCTGTTTCGTGCTGCGAATGCGATCCACGCCAGGGAGCGGCCACACCGGTGAGCGCGCGCGTGATGCAGGGAAATGTGCGAATTGGGTAAGCTTACCGCATGGGGAAGTGGTAGGGCGCCGGGGGCTATGACGTTTGTGGAAGGCCTGATCGGTGCTGTGATGTAGCGTGAGGCAGAGCGAGGCAGAGTTGTTGGAATGTGTTAGTGTGATTGGGGGATGGAGGGGAGGGAGATGGAGGGTGGGAGGGTATATAGCTGTGGGTTGTTTCCATGCTGAAGGAGGAAGAACTATTAACATCTTTCTACTTTGATAGTTCGGATTGTGTGGATCGATCAACTACGCCTACGCATATACACGCTAAAGAGTCTTTACTATATTGATATCGACGAGGCTTTTATACTTTTCCATTCAAATCAAATACCAATCACGCTCAAGTCAATCGCAAAACATCCTCCGCGAGCGAGATATACAACACCATCAACCACTTTGACTACACGTCTCGAGCAATCTACACACAATATCTACCCAGTATCCACCATGGGCTGCGGTTCCTCAAAGCAAGCATACGACTACCCCCCGCCTATGCGGCATGCGCGTAAAGGCCGACACCACCACAACAACCATTACAACGGCTACGCAGCCTCAGGGGGCGGTGGAGGTGGATGGTTCAGCGGCGGTGATGGAGGCGGTGGAGGATGGGGAGGTGGAGATGGCGGCGGCGGCGGTGGTGGTAGTGGAGGAGACGGAGGAGGTGGTGGAGGGGGTTGTTAAGAAGAAATGTACGAATTACAAGGGGAAAGATTAAAGACGGCGTTTTGGCAATACCACTTGGACTTTGATGCAGCATGAAATAAGATTACGAATTGAGATTCAGATTAAAGTAACACTGTCTCCTCACTTTTCTGTCAACTGTGATATATGAGTGTTTCTATGAAGTTATATCTATGCCAAACCATGGAGTGAGATCGTACAATGTCACAATGAGATACCACCCCTGCTCTTTTTTCAATGTAAAATGTCGCACTTGACTACAATTGCGTTCAGTTTGCTGAACGCTAAGATCTACACAATGGAATCCAAATAACACCTCTCCTCGGCTTTGATCATTCCTATGGAAGCACTGTCTCTATGCCGCATGACCCTCGTCGCAGTGGGGTAGATCGACGACGGACTATCCTGAGAAAGCGAACTGTTCATAGAAACACCTCATTTCGTCAGCAGTCAAGCCGATATCTTCCGCTTCCACCTTCTCTCCGTTGTCCTCTGCTTGAGGCGGACAGTAAGGCAAATCTTGGTCACCCTCCATGCCGGTGACGTGCGGTGTGCTCATCTTCTGCGGCTGTGCAGGAGGAGCCTCGACCGCTGGGGAAGAGCGAACTTTCTTCGCCTTCTTGATTGGCCTGGAAGCGCTGGATAGAGACGGGTTGCCATCGCCTTTGGTAGAGGAGTCCGAGAAACCGTTCTTGCGCTTCTTTGAGGCTGAGGAGGGAGAGATGGGGGGCGTAGAGTCTTGGGATTGAGTCTGTCGAGGTGTAGAAACTCCCAAAGACTCATCGATGGAGGAGTCAAGAATCGGTGGTGAGGCGGGTACTGGCTTGACTGCTTGTTCAGCTTTTCCTGAAAAATCCTTCAAGATCGCAGATGGTTTCATTTTCTTGAAACGGATTCGCTGGTTATTTGGCATAGCCTTAGAATCACCTTCCTCAGTTCCGGTGTACTTGCGCTTCTTGCATGGCAAGCCTGGCCGGGTCTTTTCCACATCGACGGCCTTTTTAGGTGCCGTGTTCTTCAAAGCGGGTTTCTTACGCCGCTCTTGAACCTCGTCCTCGACTCCTCCGTGAGACTTTGTTTTCAGCGACTTCATGGGAATTTTGATGCGCTTCGGCGCCGGCTCATTAGCTTGGTTCCCAATGGTGCGAAGCTTCGGAGCCGCACTCGCTTTCTCTGCGACCTTGTCTTCCTGTTCCTTCCCATGCATTGCAGTATGGCAGTGGTCCTCTGTTCCTGCTGTCGACTTACGCTTCTTGTTGTTAACCTGTTGAAGCTTCGGTTTTGTCAAGTCAGCACCATCTTTGGCCTCACTGCGCCTCACCACCCTCTTGGGCTTGATCACTGGGTCCTCATCGTCTTCTGGTTCATCAATGTCAGTACCCTTGACATTTCCCGGCTGACTCTCTTGTTGTGCCCCTTGGATCGCCTTCGCCTCTCGTTCTCTCCTACGTTCCTTTGCTTCCATCCTCATACGTGCATCTTCTCGCTTCTCAATGGTATTTTTGTCCTTGACAGCGCTCATATGCAATACCATGAACGAAATCTCGCGTTCAACGAGGTTGATTGGCGGCGGCCTACGTGGTTCCTTACCATCCCGCCTATCCTTTGCAGTAAGCCTTCCCTTCTCTATATCCATAAACTTCTGGATAATGCGCTGAGCGAGAACATTGCCTCTCTGCTGTAGGTCGGGTGCATGGCAGGACTTGTGATCTTCCTGTTCTGAGGGAGAGCGAGAATAATCCTTCATGCTGAGCTTCCAGGAACCGTTCTTGTTATCCGGATCCAGGGGGTGCCAGTTGATAACCAAGTCCGAATGCTTGCAAAAGGAGACCTGTGATGAGTTGACCATGTGACGGGGGCTCTCAGAGGAATAAAAGCAATCATTAAAACGGACACTCTTCGAGAGGGCGGGTTCCTCAGGCCGATAAGCATCCACAGGGTGGTAGCCGGAGTTTTCTTTGAATGCTGTTCCATTCTGAATCGCCGTTCCAAGATTCTGCAGCGCTTGGAGACTTGGAATTATAGGCCGTTGCGTGTCTTGGGTAAGCATAAGAGCCTCTCCCGGTTGTCCGTATGTGCTCTTGTTGGTTTTCAACTTCTGTTGGTGCGCTCCCTTCTTTCCTGACACTATGGAGCCTCCATCTCCACTCTTTACTTGGCCTAGGAGATCCCGCAAAACAGATTTGGATGTTGTCTTTGCGGGGGGTGGCATGTCGTCCTCCTCGTCCGAAGACTCGACCAGGATAGCGACATCCTTCATGCCTGTGAGTGACAATGGCTTACCGGTGCCGTTATTCTTCCTCTTCAGTGCGATTATCGCCTCCATGAGTATAATAGCAATATGTTGAACTTGGTTAATATGTCTTGGATGATTTATCGTAGTTTATGTGGAGAGTATAAAATGTATAGTGGTTGAATCACTTGCTGTGAATCGTGCCTTGTGTCTGCTTAGTGGAGTGGACCGAAAGGAGAGCAAGAGGGAGCAGTTATCTTTATAATACAGGGAGAACGAATGGAATCGACTATTCCCAAACAATGCATTGTAGGCAGTGAAAGGTTTGGGGCAATTCGCCTCCTTCACACCTTCACTATGTGCATTGTCTTGGCGACGAGACCACGTAAATTTGCAACTGCGAGAATAGTCAAATATAGGCTGCGAGGATAGATGATTATAGGAGTACGGTGATGTCTCGAGCGACCCTGTGTCGTCCCCTTATCTTACACAGATACAAAATAGCCACCACATACACAAGCACTATTAGCATGGAATACCTAGCTCATGGGCCGCAACAAGGCTATGGAATGGATATACTGTGCTGAGGGACGAGTGTGTGAAGACTGGTATATTTATACTGTACATCGGCTGATTTGGTCATATTCGTATAGTCGTCTGCTCTGCCGCATGAGGAGCCTACTGAGCTGCAAGACCCTCTCTAATTTTGAGATACTCTTTCCTATACTGGTTTTCATCCGTCTCGGCGCCTCTATTCAGTGGAGTCCACTTTGGCTCATCCTTGAACAGGCGCATAGCCTTGGTATACTGCATTCATTGTTAGCACATGCATCTCGTGCACACCAGAGAGCAATGATAAGGTACTTACGTTCTGTTCATCGGTAGTGAATCGATGATAAATTCCACTGGGCAGGATGATTAGGTCACCCTTCTCCAACCAGATTCTAACCCAGTCGTCTCCTTCACTCCTAACATCAAAATACCCCGCACCATCCAGAATGTACCGGATTTCCTCGTCCTCGTGCAAATGCTCATGGAAGAAGGATTTCACCTTCTCTTCGTAAATGGCACCCATTTTATCGGGCGACACAGTGATTTCATCTCGGTTCTTGTAATTGCGGGATGTGGCAATCGCATCAACGCCTGAGACCTCGGGAACATTGTGGTAGAGAACACCCAACTTGGCGAGATAGTCTGGGTCAACAGCGCGACCCGAGTCGTGTGGCTCGCGTTGATCGCCCTATAATCATGTGAGATGGCTTGGCGTGGGCGGTGGGCGGTGGGGAAGTGAAGTCTTACGGGGAGGTTGTCAAACCAGTATGCCTTCATTTTGTAAATTTCAGATGCCGTCAGTCTGAAGCTGGGGATATTTGATATGGCTGTCGTAGAATAGCTGTCGTGGAATTGGGCTTGGTCTTTGAGGTTGGGCAACAGCAAACACCAGGAAGTATTTGATTTGGGCGATCGCACGTGGCGTAATTCCCGAATCACGTCATAGCGATTTCTCAGCCACGGTTAGCTAGACCATTTGCAACTTTTTGGAACGCAGCATCTCTAAGCTTACAATTATTTGCTACTTGGGGTATCTATTTGGCTGTATTTGCTGGCTATAAAAGAATTTGCTGAGTGCACTTCACGCCCCTTTCCAAGAACCCACAGCGTCAGCAAGTGTTTAGCAATGATTAGCAGAATGAAAACGAGTTTCGGATTTCTATTCGAGTATTTCTGAAATCTTTCTGCTACTCGGCTATAGAGGTCGTTTTCGGCTAGGCCGAAGTCATTCGTGTATGGCTGCTTAGACCCGCACTCATCCCAGCGCTTTACTCTTCCAATCGCCCAGTAATCAATCGCCTGTACTTCCTCAAAGCGGCCATTCAAAACTCGAAGCAGACCTTCAGTACTCCTGTAGAAGTGCCTATGCATCTTGTGACGAAGTACTATTCCCTTTCGCTTGCCAAACGTCGGGGGGCAATCTATACAGCATAGATTTGCCGAGTGTAACACGAGAACTATTCTGCAGGCAAATAGGCATAGGGAAACCCAAACCCTTCAGTCCTCCCAATCTTCCTCTTCATCTTCCTGCCTCGCCTTGCTTTTCTGAATTCTTTGACGCTCGTCCTCCTTGGTGACCTTGTTCCGCGCCAGAACATTAGCTCGAATAAGCCTTGCTTCCAGATCTCTCGTGGTAAAGCTCTCTGGCGTCCTGCCTAGCCCTTCGAACCCAACGATGCGATCAACTCCAATGCCGTCGACAAACGCAATGACACATGGGAGGACCTGAATGCCCAATCTGGTGACGAGGAAAGGGCAGTTGTCCACATTGATTTTCAGAATCCGGGCCTCATAGTGAGAAACTGCCAGGGACTGTTTGAGGGTTAGATGTAGGGCTATGAGCAGTTATAGGAGGCTTTACTTCGAGGTGCGTGTCCATAATGCGGCAGCGGTTGAAGTCCGGCTTGAAAAAATGAACAACACACAACTTTGTACTTGTTGTGATGTTCATCAAGGCCTTCTCCTCCTTGATTTCAATGTACTTGCCATGATCACTAGCTTTTAACTGCTGCGCTTTATTGTACTCAGCGTGCAGCTGTTGAAGGCGTTGTTCTCGGAAGGCGTCAAGTTCTGAATCGTCTTCCAGGGCTGCTATGAGCGCGTCCTCGTCCGAATCATCGTCCCTGGTAGCGCGGTCGACCAATGAGGCGACTTTTGGATCCAGTGCAGCCATTTTCCTGAAGAAGCACAATGGCTGGCTGGAGTGGGAAAGGGGGGTAGAGTCAAGGAAAGTCGCTGATAAGTGGGTCACGTGCAGATAGCGCAGGCGCAACCGCAAAGAAGACACGCGATGTCTCCTGAAACTTGGACAGCAAGGCTGCAGTGGAAATTTGCCTCACAGTGCGGCGTGAGCGATCCGTCATAGCGAGATCTGGAAGCGAAAAATAGAAAGCCACCGCGTTGAAATGCAGGGTCGGCAGCTGACGAACAGTTACTGGTGCTCAAAGGGGGCTTAGCGGTATTTGCCAGCGTAAAATTACACTACTGTAAACCACACCTCCCAAGCCCGAAGCCAGGGGAGCACCGTAGTTGAGACCCACCCATTCGCGTCCCTGCGCATCTCTCTTGCGAAACTCTCCTCTTTTCCTCTTACATCCTGTCTTCTGTCCTTTCCACATCCTCAACGCCGCCTCCTTTCACGTCCAAATACTTGCCGCCTACCTGTCCTCATTGCTGGACTGTCCGCTCGCTGCCGCGTACTTGCATAATCTTAGACAGCCCTTGCGCGCATTCGCTACCCCTTCACCATGTCTGACGATAAGAAGAGTGACGATTACAGAATCGACATGCCTGCGGGCAAAGAGTTCCGTGCCCCGTCACCGCTGCCACGCGCACCCAACGTACATCGAAGTGGAAGCGCATCAATAACGGAGAACCCGGTTGCTGCCATCCTCGCATACTGTGGTTCCTCCATTTTGATGACAGTGACAAACAAATACGTTCTATCAGGCGTAGACTTCAATCTCAACTTCTTCCTGCTCTGTGTACAGGTATGATCTCGCCCGTGGCCTCTGGAATGTGTGTCTAACAACATCGCAGTCTGTTGTGTGCGTTACAGCTATCTCTATGTGCAAAGCCGCCGGCATCATCACATATAGGGATTTCAACAGCGATGAAGCGAAGAAGTGTACGTGGGATCAATAATCTCCAGAAAGGCTCGAGCTAACAGCTGTAGGGTTCCCCATTTCCCTCCTCCTCATCGGCATGATCTACACCAGCACCTGGGCACTAAAGTTCCTGTCCATCCCCGTCTACACCATCTTCAAGAACCTGACAATCATCCTGATCGCATACGGAGAGGTGCTTTGGTTTGGTGGAGCTGTGACACCAATGGCTTTGTTCTCATTTGGCTTGATGGTGCTGAGCTCCGTCATCGCGGCCTGGGCAGACATCCAGCACGCTTTGGCTAGCATGGGCCATGCGGCTGAAGCGGCCAATGATGCCATGTCGACTCTGCATGCTGGTTATCTGTGGATGATGTTCAACTGCCTCTGCACTGCCACCTATGTGCTGGGCATGAGGAAGCGCATCAAGCTTACCAACTTCAAAGATTTTGACAGTGAGTTGGCCTCTCTTTGAAGACTATAATCTGTGCGCTAACTCTGAATAGCCATGTACTACAACAACCTCCTCACTATCCCCATCTTGCTGGTTGCCTCTATTCTTGTTGAAGACTGGTCAGCAGCCAACATCGAGAAGAATTTCCCCACCGAGCAGCGCAACACTGTCATCATCGTCATGATCATCTCTGGCCTTTCCACCGTCTTCATCTCGTATACCTCTGCCTGGGCCGTTCGTGTCACTTCCTCTACAACATACTCCATGGTCGGTGCTCTGAACAAGCTTCCTATTGCGCTCAGTGGTTTGGTCTTCTTCGATGCTCCGGTTACCTTCGGCAGCGTATCTGCTATCTTTGTTGGCTTCGTTAGTGGTCTGGTCTACGCCCTGGCTAAGGTCCGCCAGAATAGCAAGCCAAAGCACGTTCTCCCAACGAGCAACGTACCCCTTAGCGCGAGCAGCCAGAGCATGAGGGACAGCCTGAAGTCATAGAGTGCCTACTTCTATCGAGCAGAACTGTCATGAAGACGAACGAATACCTCATATATGTCTTTCTTCTAGCGCTACCGTTGAATTGAGTTCAACATGCGCTTCCCTTTGTTTAGTCGACAAGGATTTTCGCTTCTAGCTTTCTTCTTGTACCACTTACGCATCATGCAATGCACTACACCATTTAACAGATCTTAGAACGGCTTGGCGTTTGGACTTTGGGTTACCTGGGGGTCCGGGCATGGCTACATGTGCGAGACGCTCTAATGTCTCGTGACAGGAGTACCGATGTATCAAAATCTGATCAATCAACAAGTTCAATTTTTATTCGATGCGTGCCTGCTTTCATTAACCTGTCATTGCTACTCTACCCGCCGAGTTTGGGTCTACTCGCTTGTCCACGAGTCCTTTGAAGTTGGCGCTTAATTGCTTCTGATGCCACAAACAAGGAAACAAGCAAACGCCTTTGAGTTTGCGAGTCCTGCTTGCGTGACAATGACTACTCATCGACTCCGAGTTTGGTGACACGGAATGTCTCTTTCCGCTGGTGCACACCTATATATGTGGCGAAGTGTTGTGCACCTCCCTGGACCTACAAAACCATATCCTTCATGTCATGCATCGTCGATTCAAGTGACATCCACTTATCCACGGCTTGGAATCTCGTGCTCTCCTTTGCCGAATATGTTTGGCCCCTCACCATGGGCACGCGACACCTTCCAGCGGCTTAGCTTTGGCCATCTCTCTATGCCAGTATACACTAGTCGCTTATCACCAATCCTCGATGCCCACACGCACCGCCCTCCTCGTCGCCGTCATCGCGGCTCCCATTTCGCTGATGATGATTCCGAATTCAGCGAGCAAAGCACAGCAGAGGATCGCTACTTCCTGCATAATGAGAATCCACGAACTAACCGACTTTTCTCGTCGTATTGGACTGACCACCGAAAAACCTCGTACTACTCCGAGCCTAATTCAGATCCTACCCCAGATCCCGCATTGAGCTTCAAAAAAGTTGCGTTCAAGATGCCGGTTCAGACTGCTGAGAAGGCCGGTTTGGATAGAGACCACGTGCTTATCTTGCCGCAGGCGCTGACACGCTTCAAAGTGCAGATGCAGACACAGCGTGGAAGGGAAATGGTTAGAGTAGCTGTAGCGGGGGATATGCGTTTCCGTGAGGTTGTGAAGCAGTTGCTTCCTGCGAATTATTCGGCAGAGGTTCGCGCGTATGTCAAACTACAGGGAGAGTGGCAGGAGCTTGGACTGGGAATTCGAGTAAGCGATCTGGCGGAGCAGAGGAGGTTCGTTGTGGATGAAGCAGGGGAGATTGAAGTCAAGATCGACCTGAGAGGGGGACTAAGGAAGGAGATGAGTGATATGGGTTTGGGTGTTGGCAGGGATATGGATGCAGGTATGGTTGGTGGTGAGAAGAGGGGAATGAGAGGATGGGAAAGGGAAATGGGGCTGGGAAGGGAGAGTTTGTGGATGTACTGAGGGAGATGATTCCCTACTTTTGGCAGATTTTTTCATCATGCATAAGATGCGGGTTCCGGTATGGGTGTAGACATAGTCGTCGGCGTACATAAGAAAACCTGTTCAGTGTGGGATGATCGCTGTTCCTCTCGAGAATTGAGTCGAGTGTTACTACATACCATTGCAAAACAAAATAAACCATAACCTCAACACCGACCCACACGCGCCTAATACGTAAAGAAAGGTAAACACCCTATCCTAAGATTCCGCAGCCAGACAGAGACCATCTCAATAGAAGGATACGCAAAACAAAGAAGGTGCCGTCCGTAATGATCCCAAGCCTGACCCATCAGGTTCCGCGTTTTATGCGCTTCTGCAGCTGATGCCTATGCATCTCGCTCGTTGCCTGAAGACATTTGGTCACGCGCTCACAGCAATTCCTGCAGCTTACACTTCGATCTTTGCACCCTTCTTCTTCTGTTCAACCTTAAGCAGTAGCGCGCGGTTGATATGTGGCAAGACACCTCCGAAGGCGATGGTGGCACGAATGAGCGTGTCGAGTTCCTCGTCTCCTCGGATTGCAAGTTGCAGGTGACGCGGCGTAATACGCTTGACCTTGAGGTCCTTGGCGGCGTTGCCTGCGAGTTCGAGAACTTCAGCGGTCAAGTATTCGAGTACGGCAGTCAGGTAGATGCTAGCTTTGGCGCCGATGCGCGTCTTCTGGCGCGTGATGGTTCGAAGATGACGCTTTATGCGACCGCATGGGAACTGTTGCGAGAATTTCCTGTCAGCGCGTCATTCGTAGGGGTTGAATGCGAAAATGGATACGCGGGGTTGGGCGATGACGCGTGGAATTGGATAGTTACTCACTTGGAGACCGGCTTTGGCGGAGTGCGACTTGGTCGTCTTGACGTGCGAGTCGCCTTTGCCTCCGGTTTTACCTCCAGTCTTTCCTGGGCAATTGTTAGCCTGCGCGGGTTCCGATGGCGCGCCTGCAGAATCAGCGCGTACCTTTGCCGCCGCCAGCCATGTCTGATTGCTAGATCGGGGTGGGAGTCGGTGTCGATAGTATTGATAGAGTTGCGCGACCGTGTTGGCCGAGTGTGGAGGGACGTTCGATGTGGTGTGGTTCGTGGGAGGTGGGGTGGTAGAGGTCACCTTCAGGCTTGTTGTTAGGTACCCAGGTATAGCCCTCGACGCGCCATGTACCGATTGGGAAGGCTCGCCTTGGCAATCGTACCAAACATCCGACCAAGAGACCGTGCGCGAAATGCTCGGCTGTATTGGCCTGGGCTGTAAACAAACCTTGTTTGAGCGATCCTTGGTCTTGTATAGCTCTGTCTACGCTGCTCCTAGGGCCTGAGGTGGGTGTCAACAGGTGGATGCACCTGTAGCCGTGTGCTGGGCAAGATCAAGCGAGGAAGGTCAGAGGAAAACATGGGCCGAGGAATGCAAGACAAGACAGAAGAATGAAGGAAATAGCAAAAGAGGATACAAAGCGCCTACCAATGACGCCTGCGGTCTCCTTTTAAGAGTAGCTGGATGGCCATGGCGTCGCGCAGATGGCAGAGCAACAGGTATCTTCGCGACTCTGATCACTGTGTCTGAAGACGACTGACGGTATCCGGGAGCATGCCAGACACGACCAAATCTTATTCGCGGATTAGATGTATGAGCTTGGCTAACGGCTGAGAATAGAGCCGGATACGTACCGCATATGTAGTGCATTTGATGTAACGTAGCTCTGCTTGAAGGCAATTTTGATGGACCCAGTGACGTTGCAGGCTAACTTACAAGTGCATCCGAGTCAACACAGCCTTCGGGGATATGGCTTTCTGGTTGTAGCATCGGAAAGCTGCCTATGATTTTGCATTTGGCCCGCAAATGTTGGCGGTCCGTATCTGGGTCGAGGGCCAATGCTGAGGAACTCGGAATGTTCATTTAGAACCATCCAGTGAGTTGTCAATAGGAGAATATTCTATATGACATGGCACGGCTGGCCTTAAATGCTGTGTTGGTAGCACGATAATTTCAGTGAGTTGTGAGTGTAATGGCCCGCCACCAGAACGTTGTTGGCCCCGACTTTCGACTCTGGAGATAGGCTAGGGCACGGATAGCATGCTGCGCAGGGACAACCGCCTTGGCGCCCTCATCCAGACGCAACTTGACAGCTCCCCTTTGCGACCACATTTGAAGATGCTGATGCTGAGCTCGCCGTAATTGTATCGCATACCCCCTCGGCATACCCACTTCCTCTAATACAGCTCCCTCTATCATCGCAAATCCTCCTACGGACCCAAGCGCACGGGAACCCTCCCAGCCCAAAGGCCAGCTTCAACACTCACACCGCGCTCTTGCCGACCCCCGACGCCGCATGTCAACCCCCACTGACTGTCCAACTCGCCGCGAAAATTTACCAGTAACGGTCCGCCATGGCCTGGCAGTCGCCTTCGGCCATGAATGCGGGCGGTGCGAACGGCGGCGGTGATGGGAATGCGCCAGCTGGGACCGAGTACACGCTGCAGGGTAGGCTGCCCCCTTCGCCAGCATGCCTTGGTGGACAAGACGAAGTGCATACTAATGATGACTACAGGAGTCATGCGCTTTCTGCAACTCGAATGGCACAACCACGAACGAGCGAGAAACGCCTGGGACATCGAGCGCGCCGAAATGAAGGCCAAGATTGCAAAACAGGAAGGCGAGGTGCGGAGCGCAAAGAAGCTCAACGACCAGCTGAACAGGCACATCCGCATGCTGGAACAGGCTTTGATGAACGAGCGGAAAAAGAAGACTGACGCAGCAGGAGGAGATGCCCAGGCCGTAGCGGACGGGAAGGACCTCAAAGCCAAAAAGAACCCAACAAAGCGTACGCTGCATAATTCACATACTTCTGAACTGGTGACTGGACATGGACTGACTTATAGCGCACAGCCCAGAACAAAAAACACAACTCATTCCTCGATGTTGACTCTGATCTCCTCGACCGGTCCGAGGCCGACCGAGACAGCTTGCGTGAGAAGTCGAAACTCTACCTCACGAAATGCGTCGAAGAAATAACATATCTTCTCACACCTCCCGCCCAACCCCCGCCTCAACAGCCGAATCTCCATGCGCTGGGCAACGGTACAGGATTTCTGAATCACGTCGACGCTTCCATGGACGACCTCTATCTCCAGCAACATCGACAAAAGCAACAGTCACACCTGCCTACTATGCCTGGCATTTCAATGCCCAATCATCAGCCCCCGAGCATACCTACCACTTCCGAACTCCAAAGTTTAGCCAATCAGCATCAGATCCATCATGCCCCCCAGATGACACGGGAGCCGTCTGGGCAACAGCCGCTATCTCAGAACCCTAGCCTCTCTCAGGAACTGCTTGGACAGCCACAGCAGCAACAACAGCAACTACCTGCGCAAACCCAACAACATTTCACTTCAGTACCTGAAGAGCAAGTTGAAAAAGTGACTCATTCGTACGACAACCAAGGCCGTCAGATACCAGGCCGCGAGGAGGGCAATCTGGCTGCAAGCCAAACCACAACTGATGATGCTGGGGAATGGACTTTCGATGAGCCGGCTTCTGACATATCCCAGGATGGACCGCCTCCACGGAGACCGGACGTTGAAGAGTTTCCCTCTGCGAATGAGATACCCGCCAAATCCCCGCCACGGCCTGGCAAAGGCCGAAGCAAAGACTCCCACACCAGGAGATTGAGTAGTGACCAGAAAGCTCATTCAATCGCGGCTCAATTAGCCGCCAAGAGTGACCCGCAGAGCTTCAAGGTTCGGTTTGCCCTTCGTGGCCATCTCGATGTTGTTCGATCTGTCATCTTTACCGGAGGCGGTAGCCCCAGTGAGCCAGAAATTTGCACAGCAGGCGACGATGGAATGATCAAGAGATGGATGATACCCGCAAGTTACGCGAACCAGCACAGTATGAATAACGACCTGGATATCGCCCCATCTTGGTCGCACAGGGGTCACGAAGGTGCTGTGACATCATTAGCTGCCTGTCCAGCTTCAACCCATTTCTCAACCGGAGGCCGTGTATCTGGCGACGGATGGATATTCTCTGGTGGGCAAGATGCTACAATCCGGGTGTGGGAAAGGGGACGAGTTGATCCGAAAGCCACGCTCGATGGCCATACCGATGCCGTCTGGACCGTATGTGTGCTTCCTACCACCTGCGGGTCAGTGTTTGGAGCCGACTGCAGTAACTACGGTGGTCCAGACCGAATACTGCTCGCCTCTGGATCTGCAGACGGCACCATCAAAATTTGGGCGGTCAGCGCACCTCCACAGTTAGTCTCACCCCAAACCGGGTCTCGACGTGGTGTTGGAGGCAGTCGACGACATTCAGTCACCTCTGGATCAAATCATCCATCTTCCCCGCAACCTAGCATCGCTACCTCAACACCTTTCCACTACATGCTAATACATACCATTGAACGCGCGACACACCCGTCGCCTACATGTATTAGCCCACTCGCACCATCTGGAGAGAACTTTGTTGTTTCCTTTACCGATGCATCGATTCTTGTTTACGATACCCGGACAGGTGAGGAGCTCATTGGTATGGCTAGCAACGAATCCTATGATGGTACACCAGCTACTGGCATCACATCAGTAGTAACTAGCTCTCAACACCTTGAAGGTCCATCCCAAGAAGGAGGCCGTGGCGGTTCCGAGGAGGAGGGTAACCACGGGCCAACGGGGACCAGTGTCGGCGGCGGCCTTGAAGGCGTCATCATCAGTGGGCACGAAGATCACCTTATCAGGTTCTTCGATGCCAATTCTGGTATGCTTTACCCAAATTGTCCCATGCAAAGCATTATGCTAACGTCTAAACTAGGTCAATGCACATACAGCATGCTCGCTCACCCTGCCGCCATCTCGTCGCTTTCTCTAAGCAAGGACGGCAGGGAAGCGGTCTCCGCTGGACACGACGCCTCCATCCGTTTCTGGTCCCTCGACAAGCGCATTTGCACGCAAGAAATTACCGCTCACCGCATCATGCGTGGCGAGGGCGTCTGTAGTGTCGTCTGGAGTCAAGATGGCCGGCTTGTTGTTTCCGCAGGTGGTGACGGGATCGTCAAAGTTTTTGCAAGATAGTTTCTCCGCAGGGACAGCTATGACTTCTCATAGATCCCTTGCGCTGTTTGCGTCTGTGTAGTTGCATTTCTAGCTAGACATACCCCAAGCGTCTACGTTGTTTGAGCATGGATCATGTGGCTGAATGGTATGAGTGATGGGATATGGATATGGATATGGATATGGATATGGTAACTTCTGACTTTCTTGCCGCCTTTTTACCCTTCTTGTACCAACCTGACTTTTGCGCCTTCTTTTTATTGGAAGAAATCTCATAATGCATGGTTGGGCGCCCCTTCATTCTCCTATTTATATTTCTCTTGTACTATACAAATCGACAGGGACGTTGGGAGATGATGAGACAATAGAAGTTGCTTGTGTGGCTCCTCGATTTGCCGAGCTGTCTTGTGAAGTCAATCACTCCTAACATGATTGCATGTACAAAGAGACCTTTGGGAAACGCTGCGGAGAACTCGGAAGATCCGTGCGGCAGGATTCTGAAGAAGCTACGATGTGGGGGCCTAAACAACTACCATTGTTTTGTTCTTGTGATGTTGTCTTGAATACACCTGTCACACATGACGGGTTCGCAATTCTCTTGCGCTGAGACACAAGCAATCAGCCATGGAGCCTGTCGCATCCCTCTTCGGCGTGGTAAGCACTCAATTACAGTTCCTCACGCTCCTATAAGCTCCAATCGAGCCAATCGTGTTGTGCATGAACCGAGCTGATATAAACAACAAAAGATGGCCGCGCTGCCTCAATGTATCCAGTCAGCTAAGGAACTCTACGATCTTCGCTCTCGTTATAGAGATGCTTCAGTCCTTATCACGGCCATTTATTCAGAGTCAATGGTCATTGCCGCGTCATTATCTCAGATCCAAAACCTCCTTCACCACGATGCATTACAAAGCAAGCCTCAATTGCTCGAAACATTTGATCGCGCACTTACAGGATGTCGAGTGGTATATGGATGTCTGGAAGAGGAAGTACGAGACCTTGTGCTCAAAGCAGAAAGCGAAGACTTGAAATTTAAGGACAGAGCCAAATTTCTGTGGAAAGAGGATACCTTCAAGGAACTGCTCATGCAAATTCGAGGCCAACAGTCGGCGCTCAGTCTCCTCATTCAGGGTTTGCAGATGGAGTCCATTGCAGATATCAGGAAGTTGGTAGAAGACAACAGCGTGACCCTGGAACAGGTAGTCAAACGGTCTAGAACTCTACGGCAGTCACATCCCCGACTGAAGGTCCCGGAATCGATTTTTAGCAAGGATATTCAAATGGAAGATGCCATAGATGCAGATTCTATCGTTAAATCTGCGGAGTTTACATTCGACGACGAAGTAGTGAATTCCCGAGCTTACCGCAGGGCAATGGCGTTCTACACCTCGCAAAACAAAGACAAAACTATCCATATCACCGAGAACGAGCTTGTTGACGATGAATCGACAGCCTCTGAGCCTACACATCAAGCGAAAGACCAAGAAGATATTGCATTGCTCTCAAGAACCCCTCCCGCGGTGAACGGCACATTAGAACGTGGGCTGAAAGAAACAGATGTCTCTGCTCAAGCAACGACAACAGCAGAAGACCACCAGTGTCTATTTGATTCCCTTGAGCAAGATATTCTCGCATACATGCCTCGAAATACTTCAACAGCACCATACCTAACTTCATTCAAGCCTACAATCCGAGCTCCGATGGTACAAATCGATAAGAACATGGCTCCTGCGCCACCCCGGGCATATAGCGAAGGGCACCAGCCAAACGCAATTGAAGAGATTGAGAGTGTACCACCATTACCACCTCGCCGCCCAAGTGGACCGCTTTTGCGATTGGATGAACCAGCGACTACTCCACCCAAAGCACGGTCTGCGTCTCTCAATGATAGTTTAAATACCTCTGATACACCATCGACTTTTTCCAAGGTGTCAAAGACTTCTTCCTGTACGGTTTATGAATCATCTCTAGCAGGCTCAAGCGCCTCACCAAAGCCCTTGCGGAAGCCATTATCACTCACGAATAAAGTGTCCCATGGCGCTTGTGACCATTCTCTCATTGCTTCATCAGAATGTGAATCTCCCGTCACGCAATTATCCTTACAAAGTGCGGAGATGCGGTCCATTTGGTCATCATTTGTTGATGCCGAACGGAAATTTGTCGAACGGATGACAAAGTTCCGCAAGCTGTTTTACGATAATGTCATCCGCCAATGGCCACTTCTCGAGAAGCATCTGGAAGCAATTCTCGTTGGAGAGCAGCTCGCAAACCTCAACAATCAAATTCTGCTACAAGCTATGGAACAACAAATTGCGAGCAATCAGAACTCTCTTTGCGACCCAACAATGTTCGACTCCTACACTAATAAAGCCCTTAAACTTTATCGCGAGTACTGCCAACGAATGCCGCACGCTGCATCCTCGCTGCGTACAACCCAGAACTTGGACCCAAAGTTTTCGCCTTTTGTGAATACTCTGGGTCTGAGTATCGTGTACTTTGGCATGGGCTGGGAGGATTATCTCAAGTTACCGAACGAACAGATTCAGTTGTACATAGACAAAATCCAAAGCCTCGTCAAAATTGCCGAAGCCCTCGACGATCCAGGAGCTAGTCAGTATCTAGTCAGCCTAAAAAGTGGTTTGGAAGCTGTCACTTGGCTTAAAAACTTGACTACCGGCTTACTTGATGGAGCCCAGAACCGTGAGAATGTACGAAATCTCGAGAAACGTGTTCAAACCCTCGATGCCAATATCTTGTCTGAACTTTGCCTCCTAGAGCCAACACGCCGTGTAACACATCAAGGTGGAATGGCTATCAAGCTGAAAAGTCACGGCCCGTGGGTCCCCACCCATGTGACACTTTTGGATAATTACTTGCTCTGGGGAAAAGTTAAGCCGCAGAAGAAGACCAGAGGAGAGAGAATCTTGGTACTGGATGCTCCCATTGCTATTGGTGATTTACAAATTCACCTTCCATGTGGTTCACATCAATTCCAAAAGGCGACAATGTTTGACGAAATCCCTCGCGGGTCGGTAGTGTAAGTATCATTTTCGAAACACTCGAAGATTGCTTTCCACCAGAAATATCTGCTAACTGGGCACCCATCAGATATATCATCACAATCAAGAGTAATAAATCGAAAACTAAACCACATATGCTGGGTGCTTTCGGCATTCAAGATAGAAAGCAATGGTGGGACCATTTAACAGCTGCAATGTCTACGCAAGTGGCTATTCCGTAGGTGAAATGTACTATGTCACCGAGCTTTCACTTCGTGGACCAATTTCGGGGCTGGCCACGCGACCTTGGTTGAATTGGCAACCAATTTGAGACCCAGTCAGTGCAAGCAATCAGTATTGCAGTCACCAGCTGTGAAAAGGCAGTCATTGGGGCACTCACCCTCTCTTAAACAGCCCGCAGACAGTTCCTCTCCCTCAACCACCCATAACTCCTTTCGACTTGCTCAACTACTCAATTATTTGACTATACCACTGAGTAACGAGCGGTCAATTATTCACTTGATACATCAAAATCAACGTATCGACCAATCAACATGTCCACCCGCCCAGCAGGACACCCACCTTTCCCCCGAGGAGTGACAGCTGAAGATGTCATTGCCATTGTCAGTGTACACGATTCAAAAGCCTTGGAGATAAATCAGAAGACACCGTTTCTGAAGTCACAGCAGACCAGTGAAGGCTGCCATGTCTTTCTCCACCGAATCGATGGCCAGCCGTGCTTCACTTTTGGTCGAGGCGACACCAAGACCCCAGGGTCGTCTAACACAGAGAGGCGTGATGTTTACTTTCCTGGCACCACGTCTAGCAAAAAACATCTTGTCTTGATTCCAGTCTGGGAATCAGATCTTTGGCGGTTGCAATCAGTTTCAGAGACTGTGGGTACTGTCAACGGCGTGCCGATTCAGGCCTATACCAATCGAACAAAGCGCAAAGCTGACTCACTACCGCATGCTATTCACCTCAAGCAAGCGTCAGTCAACTACATAACAATCAGTGGTCTGTGTATCGATATCTGGTTACTGAAGTCAGTACGGGAGGTCTATCCGACGAAGATCTTTACTCCCGAGCCGCTGAAGGATCATTTGCAGGACGTCTCCAATCGCTCTGAACAGTGGGCTCAAGATCGATATATCTTGAGCTCAGACCAGGTTTCTGCTCATTCGTATCGAGTCGTCGAGCGTTTCACGGGCGAGGTTCAAACAGCAAAATTGTTTCCTAATAAGCGGCGTGGGCGACAGCTTCGCAATAAGGAATTCCTGAGCTTTGGTAAAGAAAAGGTGGATGCATCAATCGTCCAGTACTTGCAGTTAGTCGAGGTTGAGAGCATGCCTGCCATAATAACTGCCACGCACGAGGGGTTTGCATCCTATGCAACACTTCAAGCCGAGATCACAATGCAACATCCGGGCGTGCGCTTTTCAATCGCAACGAGACTATTGCGGCGATTGTTCTCTGCTCTCAATTTCTTGCACTTCCACGGCATCGTTCATGGCAACGTCTCGCAGGACAGCGTGCTTCTTCGACTTGTTAACTATAAAGCAGAGTCAGTGCTGCTCGTAAACTACTCCAACGCAACTTCGTTCGTCAATGGTGCTGAGGCTCTACATAATGATATGGTTGAAGATGGCCGTGCTGCCATGGTAGTAGTCGAAAACTGCTGTGATATTTGGCGGTTGCGCAAGGCGGCGACAAAAGATGCGATGAAAGAGGAGTACATGCGACAAAAGACGGAAACTGCAAAGAGGCATTCTGATACCATGCAACGCGTCGTTTCAGACTTCTTCGAGATTCGAGGCGGCTCGAGAACTTCAGAAAAGGGACAAAAACTTCTTCGTCTGCTAGAGCGGAAGCAAAACAGCTGGAAGACGTGCCAGGACGACCAAATTCACAATGCAACTCGCCGTGAAATTGGTGTGTGCTATTCGTCAAGCATCAAAGAGATGGCCAGCGACTGGGATAAGATGCATCCACAGCCAAAAATTGGTCAGAAGGCTTTCTTCAATCTGTCTTTGGGTCATCCATGGTTTGATGGCCTGGTCAACCAGCTGTATCATGAGCGGTGGGACACAACGCCTCATGAAGTATGTGCCAAGTTCAAGGAGCTTACCGGCGATATCGAGGAGCCATGGCAAACTTTCGAAGTGACAAGAACTACAGTCTTTAAAGAGACCAATGTTGGCCTTCAAAAAAAGTGCGTAATGGCTTGGCTGGCTAACTGCTGCGAGATCTATCCAGAATGGCGTACGGTCTTGGAAACAGAGTGTGGGCGTAACATTGAACTCCATACTAGCACCATCCTCCGTACAGACCTAGGCAAGCTTCGAGACGCACTCTCAACCCATGGTAGCCTCCCGCCATCAATGGCATCCACCTTCGACCGATTGACGGCAGAGAGTAACAACAACCGCAAAGCTTCTATTCGGATCGAAGAAGCCCATCACGTCTCACTTCACGTACCTTCTCGCATGTTCAATCTCACTCAGCTCTTGCGTCTTGCATCTATTGATCGCTACTTGGTCTGCCTTGACAATGGAAATGTTCGATGTGACAATTACGTCGAAGTCAGAGGAGAGCCCAAGCTTCAGGGATGTTATGCTTCACTGACACTCCTATCTGCGTTCGCAAGCCGACTTAGCTTGAACGTGCCACAGCTTCCAGATCACAAATCCCCCCTTCCAACTTTGGATCCATCCGATTTCAGCCAAGTTCCTGCGGGCAAGATTGTACTGGCCCGAGTTGGCTTGGCCGCCTTCGCCTCAGTCACTCGCACTGGTGATCAGTATGTTTTCCACGCGCCAAAGTATCCCAAGGAATTTGAAACTCGCAACACATTCTTACCAACCTATTTTGGTGATATGAAAGTCCTTCCCTCGCCATCTGAGGGTGTTTACGAGTACTGTCGACCTGAGCACTGGTCTAAGTTCCAAACAGCGGAGGAGATTGAGCGTGCAGCTAAGATTGGAGAGCAAAAAGTCCTGCTCCCAAAAAGCCCCAAGGAAAGACTGACCACCAGACTGCAAACTGCAAGTCGTGCGCCCTTGCCAACGTTGTCGAAAGCTACGGAAACGAAGGAATCCGCCCTGTCCGATTTGCTGGACTACCGCCAGCAGCTTCGAGCGCAAGCTCGGTTGATAAAGAAGCGTAAGACTGGCGTTGAACCACCAGGCCCTAGCAAATCGAGCCCAAAGCGTCTCCGTACCTTGAAGCATGGTACGCCTGCATCTCAGTACCCGAAAGCGTCCAATGTCACGATGTCTTTCATCAATCGCGCCACAGAGCGTATGGAACGCATGGCTCAAGCTGCATCGGGACCTTCGCAACCCTTTCCCTCCATACCTCGGATCCCCAATACATCGTTCTTCTGTCGCAACGGAAATGCAAATGCGAACGTATTGGCCAGCCCGCCCCGTCTGCCAGCGGACAAAGATCAGTCATTCACGATCGCATCAGGTTCGTTCGATCTCGATGAAGACTGGAAGCAGGCAGAGGAGTGGCTAGAGCAGATGCCAAGTTCTGAAGACGATGAACCTGCTCTACAAGGTCTACTGGGATTCAGGTTTCACCACAGCGGTCTGGAAAGTGGATCCGATACTGAGGAAGGCACGCCGTCACTGGGAAAGCAGAATGGCAGGCACAGCACAAAGGTATCGTTGCTATCTCTCGTGGGTCCTGAAGTGAACAAGCCTGCTTCGAAGACCAAGAGTAAAGACGCATCTCACTCAGTTTTGAGTGGGTTACAGTACTTTACAGAGGCCACACAGGCTTTTCCAGCAACAGAAGTAGCTCAGCCGACACCTGAAGGCCAGAGTAACCCGGTCGCGCAGATGACTCCTGTACCCGGCGGTACTATCGATAGCTACAACAATGTGAATGTTGCTATCCAAGGCTGGCTCAGTGAGCAAGCGGACGCGTTGCAAGGAGACGACGAGGATATGCCGGATACCGACGTTGAGTCTTGGGATGGGGAAAGCCAATAAGGGCAGGGAACGTACGCTGGAAAGTTTGGAGATTGAAGTGTTCTCACGCCGTAGATTGTCACAAAAGACCCTTGTTATGTAGTCCACCTCAATAAACTTAGGAAATTCTATGCTCTGGTAGATTCCACAATGTCGTGCAGGTGATGACCCGTACCATTCTATTCCAGCCTGAGGAGCATCGTATATGTACGCACAACGCTACCTAGTGAGATGGAATTAGCTGAAACTCCGAAGACGGCAAAATAAAATGATCTGGTTCAGTGTTGGAATGATGAGAAGAGTGAGATTGGAAGCCGCAATTGACGCATTCAGAAAAGTATAGTACGCATGAGAAAGAATAATGAATCGTGGGGCAGAGATAATGATGGAAAATGTTAATAATTAGTTAGCACGACTGGCTCGAACTCCAATGCTTCCAAGGGCAAGCGTGGTGACCATTGATATTGTGTGAAGGCTACGGCCGAGGACAATGTCGAAGGGACTAGATGTGCCAAAGTCTTGCCGCATAGGGTCATGCTAATGCTGTATAGGTCCGAATCTGACCTCCCAAACGCTATTGCTCATCAGGTTCGATGTGATACACGCCGCGCATTCAGCGAGGTGCATGTGCTGCGCTCGTTAGCCAGTAGTGCCATTACGAAGACTTCCTGCGTTCTTGTTTTGTCCCCTGCATCACATCAAAATACCCAAATTCCCGGCACATCACATATCCAAAGCCATTAAGAATGTTTGATCATTTTTCATTGATCTTGGGAGGAATCTTGATTGATCTTGCCATTGTCATGGACTTCCGAAACCAATGACACCGTGAACCAGCCTGAACATGCCATATGAAAGAGAGCACGCATGAATGTCTCCCCACTGTCGTTCTCTCGTTCCATGCCGGATTTTGCGCCGAGTCATCCACTGCTTCAATGCTCATCTACCATCCGTCCCC
Organism: Pseudopyrenochaeta lycopersici; assembly: GCA_003313425.1. Classification (NCBI taxonomy): domain Eukaryota; kingdom Fungi; phylum Ascomycota; class Dothideomycetes; order Pleosporales; family Pseudopyrenochaetaceae; genus Pseudopyrenochaeta; species Pseudopyrenochaeta lycopersici. The sequence goes on from NHZP01000009.1 coordinate 857,685, forward strand.
ATCCCCGAGGTCGTAGCGAAAATTATATCGAAGAAGGGTACAGCATGACGCGGACTGAGGCACCGAAAGACTTGGGAGGGAGGTTGGATCGGAACTTGGCGCGAACAACACCGCTGTTGCCGTGTGGCCGGGTGACCTTGCCCCAGATGACGCGGACCTTGGAGCCCTGGATGGCCCTCTGAGCACGGTAGACGTCTGCGCACACATTAATTTCCACTGTCCTGGCAGATGCGAGTCGGAGGCCATTTGTACGTACATGCTACGCGCTTACCAGCGTACCATTGTGCGGCGGTCGAATCGTCAACGCCCTCGAGCTTCAACAGCGAAGTGCCGGGGTTGGTGTTGCGCTTTCTACAAATCGTGAGCGGAGATCAGGTATGTTATCATGGGGTCGTCGTACCCTCGCTGGTAGCTGTGGGATTGTTAGCGATGCCATTAATTAGAGACCGCATTGGAGTGCACTCACGAAACGTGCTTTCCCTTGACGTAGAGGCGGTGGGACTTCTCAGACATGGCGAATGATTTTGGCGCCGGGTATTGTGTGGGAAGGGTATCGAGACCGGAAGTCGTGGTGTTGCTGCTGTTAGTACGGTCTGTTCAATTGTGGCAGACGGCCTGATAGAATTGAACGTGTGCATTTCCGCTTAGCGAGGTGGTCTGTGCACACACTCGCGATCATGGGGTCTGCATCACGTGATTGGGCGCGACTCAATCGCCGCTCGATTCCCAGGTCCAGCACTGATCCCAACAGCACGAATCTTCGACGTTCCCAGACATGAATGCCGTTCCTGTGCATCAGCTGCAACATGGTAAATGGACCTTTGAATTCAAGGGGTTGCAAAAGGACAGTAAATTCAGGGGGTTGCGCTTGACGGTGCTGTCAACTTGAAGTTATGGTTACGCCTCCACCATCAAGCAAAAGCCATAAACCCCGAGTCGTCGCGCCCAATTTACGTCCATCTCTATCGGTGTCGGCGACGACGGAATTTGACGTCGAGCGGCCTAGCGCTGCAATGATAGTAATCATCCGAACTCGTACACACCCACACCGACTGCGAGTGCGGGTCTCACAGAAGAGATTATCTCCTGCTGCGATAGGACCAACCCCCATGGCCAACGGAAGATTTGCAACTTGTACTAAACTTCCGCGGGCGGCGACTGAAATGTTCGAGGGAAGTTCCTCTTACCCTTTCAAGCTGTCATCAACATGAGCCTGGCAGCCCTTCACAACTGTAATCAAGCGAGACGCATGCAGCAGCTCTTATCTGCATGATTATCGATATGTCAAAATCTGCTTTACGACAAGGCATCTCACGCCTTCATTGACCGACCATGTAGTATCGTATATCTCCAGGCTTCGCTGTGGAACAGAAAAAGTAAGTAAGGCTTGTCACCAAAACCGAAGTGTTTCCCGGCATCTAAGCTGTGCGACTCTGGCTGCTATCGGCCCGGCAGATTCACTACATCGTGTCACGCTCCCCACACAACCATAAACTGCCCACGGTAAAAGTGCCACGCTTCAACTGCGTCGTGAACATGTCGGCTGGATATTGGTAAGCGAGCAGCATTGGTCGCAGACTCAAAGATAGAGGCTGCCATGGACGACTTCCAGCCTTGTCGGGCAACTAGGGCCTCAACAATGTTTCGTTGACGTGAGCGGTCCTGAGGAGGGGCCGGAGGATTTTAGGAACCTAAATAGCAGCCCGCAAACGCTCAGGCGTGCCGATGCTTGTGTTTACTCTATTTCGCGACGAGATAATATTTGCGTCCACGCCTCCCGGACTCGGAGGAGCTTTATGGCGGGGTAGCCGTGCGTGGGATACGTCTTCCTCACGCGCTGCGACGACGGTGAAACAAGATTGATTCCAGCCAGCGGGGCACCTTGGTGAATTCAAGGCTCAAATGTCTGAAGAGATCTTGTAATAGATCTAATAAATGCCAGCTGAAGCAGTGACAGGAAGGCCCGGCAGGGTGATGGTGGGGTTCACCGCGACTCTCGGCGTTAGTAAAGGAGCCTCCGGCGGGATTTACATGTTTTGACTGGTGCCGGAGATGCTTTGAAAGATGTGCACCCGCTTAGTGATGCTTGATGACCTGGTTGTTTACTGATGGGCCTTTAAAGACTTCCAGACCTCGCTGCAGCCCGTCGTGAAGCTTGTTTCCTCGGATTGATTGTCGCTCTTGGAATTCGAGCGGCAAATCAACAAAACCATACGTCAACACCAAAACCGCTAGAGCAGACCCCACCACGCCGAAGCTTTTCATTTCCATACCACGCCCTTTCCGTAACTTCCGCCCGTGCCTCTAGACGCCTTGTGAACCCTTGACTCCATCGCTCTAGCATCCCCTCAATTGACCGTACAACTGTGCGACCGCTCTCTCCGCAAAGCGATCGCCATCCACCTCCAGCTATAATGGCGGACACTGTTATCCAGCCTCAGCACGACGAGCTCAATGCTGGGTAGGTAGCTTCTCTCACCCCTAACTGTTCCCACGAAGCATCTGGAGAGCTCTTCGGAGGCTGCATCAATTTCTCCGGCTCGCTACGCACTGTGTGTCCTCGTGGTTGTGGATGGAGGGGTAGCTAAACGGTGTCCCAGAGGCAACGGTCTTGAGGTCGCAGAAGAACAATGGCTGACTCGAACGTCGTTACAGCAACATGGAGCTCAAGGACAACACCATTATCGTGGTGCTGGGTGCCTCCGGTGATCTAGCTAAGAAGAAGACCGTGAGTACTTTAGAAGCCAGTTCCCCAGCTATGTGACTGACCACCAACCAGTTCCCAGCACTCTTTGGCCTCGTAGGTTGGAGCGGCTCGACTTCGAATTCATCTCCGTTGACCGTCTGAACAGCACCGAAACAACTTTCTCCCCAAGAACATTCGCATCGTCGGGTATGCGCGGACAAAGATGGATCATGAGGAGTACTTGAAGCGCGTAAAGTCCTACATCAAGACACCCACAAAGGATCTCGAGAAGCAACTGGAGGAGTTCTGCGGCTTCTGCACGTACGTTTCTGGGCAGTACGACAAAGACGAGTCATTCCAAGAGCTCGAGAAGCATTTGGCGGAGCTTGAGAAAGGCCGCAAGGAGACTAACAGGATATTCTACATGGCTCTTCCTCCCAGCGTCTTCATCACAGTGTCCCAGCACTTGAAGCGCAACTGCTACCCCAAGAACGGCATCTCCCGAGTCATTGTGGGTACCCATTAGCAGTTGCCTGATAAGTCGCAGCTAACCGCAATTACAGGTCGAGAAGCCGTTTGGCAAAGATCTGCCCAGCTCAAGAGAACTTCAGCGCGCACTGGCGCCAGACTGGACTGAGGATGAACTCTACAGAATTGATCATTATCTGGGCAAGGAGATGGTCAAGAACATCCTCATCCTCCGATTCGGAAACGAGTTTTTCGGCGCGACCTGGAACAGGAACCATATTGACAACGTACAGGTAAGAAGAAAAAAATGGATGTTTGTAGGTCATAATACTGATTTGTACAGATCACTTTCAAGGAGCCTTTTGGTACCGAAGGGCGAGGAGGTTACTTCGATGAGTTTGGCATCATCCGTGATGTCATGCAGAATCGTAAGAATTACTCAAATACCACGAAGACAGTTACTAACTGAGTGCAGATTTATTGCAGGTCCTCACTCTCCTCGCAATGGAGCGACCCATCTCCTTCTCTGCCGAAGACATTCGTGATGAGAAGGTCCGCGTACTCCGTGGCATGGCCGCGATTGAACCTAAGAACGTCATCATCGGTCAATACGGAAAGTCGCTGGATGGTACAAAGCCTGGATACAAGGAGGATGATACTGTTCCCAAGGACTCCAGGTGCCCCACTTTCGCCTCCATGGTCGCCTACATCAAGAACGAGAGATGGGACGGTGTGCCTTTCATCCTGAAGGCAGGAAAAGCCCTTAATGAGCAGAAGACGGAGGTACGCATCCAGTTCAAGGATGTCACTTCGGGTATCTTCAAAGACATTCCGCGTAACGAACTCGTCATTCGAGTACAGCCGAACGAGAGTGTTTATATCAAGATGAACTCGAAGTTGCCCGGTCTCAGCATGCAGACGGTCGTCACAGAGCTAGATCTTACCTACAGGCGGCGATTCTCTGACCTGAAGATCCCCGAGGCCTACGAGTCGCTCATTCTTGACGCGCTCAAGGGCGATCACTCCAACTTTGTTCGTGACGACGAGCTCGACGCCAGCTGGAGGATCTTCACGCCTCTCCTACACTATCTTGATGATAACAAGGAGATCATTCCCATGGAGTATCCTTATGGTATGATAATGTTTATTGCTTCTGAAGTTATAGGGACTAATCATTTCTGTAGGTTCTCGTGGCCCCGCCGTTTTGGACGACTTTACGTCTTCTTACGGATACAAATTTAGCGACGCAGCAGGTAGGATCTCACTTCCATGGCATGTTTCGAAGACGCCACTAACGCTCTAACAGGCTACCAATGGCCCATGAACGAGCAGAAGCTCTAGACGCCAGTTTCCTCGAACAAAAGTTGCCTGTATTGGAGTAGGGTGGAAATGACATCGGATACCAGCTCCTCTTGACGGTTCTTAAGCGGCTCTTTGAGGTCATATAAGGCGAAGCCACAATTCAATAGATTATGAATGCAACGGTGTTTGATTACTCAGATCCGCACATGAATGCCCCTCTTTTTGAGCTTAACCCTTGACTTACGATGGTTTTGCTTCACAGTCGAATAAAACTTAATTTTTTTGTTTGTTTTGGTATGACTCTTGAATAGCTCACCATATCGGTTTCTGCACCGAAAGCGGAGGCACGAGGGTGGCTTGTAAAGAATATACGCCACAAAGTTGGTGGGATGTTGCCCCACTAGCGGGATTGCATCATGCGCGTGTAGAGAAATTTTTGAGAGCTTCCGGAGGCCGATTGAGTCAAAAGCAAATGTCATGACTGTTTATGGAATAAGATTTGGCATAGTAATCCTCCCTCGAAAAGAGAGACTATTCGTCTGCCTCTTTGGTGTTGCTGCTCATTGTCTGCGGCGCTTCCATAGTTTCATTGACGCTACCATTACTAGAAATCCTGCCTCTGGCTTATTTTGCAATTTGCTCATCTTGGAAGCCCACAAAGCATTGCAAAGCAGGCCCTGGCATCTTTAATATATAGCACCATCCAAAACCCACCCGGATTGCATATCCCATTTGAGCTATCGCATCCATCTCCTGTACCACCTCCGCAACCTCCGCGCACACACCATGACTCCCGCACAGGACATCGCCGGCAGCGTCAACAGCCTCGCACGCACCGTGTCGAACAGCCTCAACCTCAGCACAAGCCCGAACCTCTCCTTTCACAGCCCACCGTCCACATTTCGCCAACCGCCCTCAGGCAGCTTTCGCGATGGCCGCAGTGGCAGCATCCCTGCCCATGCCGCGAACGCCTCTCAACTCGCGAAACAACTGAAGCCGTTTGATACCAAGGACATCAAGGTCCTGCTGCTGGAGAACGTAAACGAAGCCGGTGTCGAGATCCTCAAGGGGCAGGGTTATCAGGTTGAGACACTCAAGAGCAGCTTGCCGGAAGACCAGCTGATTGAGAAGATTCGTGATGTGCAAGTTATTGGCATCCGATCAAAGACAAAACTCACGGAGAGGGTGCTCAGAGAAGCCAAGAACCTGATCGTCATCGGCTGCTTCTGCATTGGAACAAACCAGGTCGACCTTCAGACGGCTGCGCAGCTGGGTATTGCTGTCTTCAACTCGCCTTTCAGCAACTCGCGTTCCGTCGCCGAACTCGTCATCTCAGAGATCATTGCGCTCGCTCGCCAGCTTACCGACCGCTCCATGGAACTTCATAATGGCACATGGAATAAGGTCAGCAAGGGTTGCTGGGAGATTCGCGGCAAGACGCTGGGTATAGTCGGCTACGGACACATTGGTAGCCAGTTGAGCGTCCTGGCCGAGTCCATGGGCATGGATGTCATCTACTACGATGTCTTGACCATGATGGGTCTGGGAACTGCGCGTCAAGTACCAACACTAGATGATTTGCTGGCACAGGCAGACTTTGTTTCTGTACACGTCCCAGAAACCTCAGAAACGAAGAACTTACTCGGAGCTAGCGAGTTCTCCAAGATGAAGGATGGATCCTACCTCATCAATAACGCCCGCGGCACTGTTATTGATATCCCTGCTCTCATTGAGGCCAGCCGCAGCGGCAAACTCGCTGGTGCAGCCATCGACGTGTTCCCTCACGAGCCAGCTGGCAACGGTGATTACTTCACAAATGACCTCAATAGCTGGATCAAGGACCTTGTCGGCCTCAAGAACATCATTCTCACTCCTCACATTGGTGGCAGCACTGAAGAGGCACAGAGCGCTATTGGTGTAGAGGTATCAACAGCGTTGGTCAGGTATGTGAACGAGGGTGCTACGCTGGGCGCGGTGAACATGCCAGAGGTCAACTTGAGGAGTGTCAGTGTAGACAAGGAGGATGACGTGAGAGTGATTTACATTCATAAGAACGTGCCTGGTGTGCTAAGACAAGGTATGGCTCCTCCCACAGAACATTTCGCTTGATTTGGAGTGGGTACTAACAAGGGTCAGTGAACGGAATTCTCCTTCATCATAACATTGAAAAGCAGATGTCTGATTCACGAGGCGAGGTTGCGTACCTCATGGCAGATATCAGTGAAGTCAAGGAAGGAGAGATTAGGGATCTCTTCCAGAGCCTCCAGGAGCTTTCTTGTAAGTCGAACCCGAATTTGATTTAAGTAGCGATGTACTAATTCCACAACAGCATGCATCCGTACAAGAGTGTTGTACTAGACAGAGTGCTGTTGTATCAACTCAGGGAAATATTATTCAATTTTTCATTTCCGGGCGGAAAGGCCAAAAAGTAAAAATTGCATTCAACATGGCGTTTATGGAGACGCGTACAAGCGGCTCTTTTGGGAAAATAAATAAATAAACACAGGGGACCACGTTTACGCAGAGAGTTTGCAGAAAAATATGTAGCAAAATCTCATATTTTGAACATGGCAGTGCTGTTCGTGATGAATGTTTATAGATGATCCAAGGCAGGGTTCAACTAAGTAGGGATCTTCAGACTGGAAGATTGTGATAGTATTGAACGGAACGGTTTATGGTTTCAATGTGGACATGACTACTAGATTCACAATCATGAGATGTTTGCAAATTGCCCAGGCGAGGGGCAGATGATATGCATGTTAGTGGCGAGGTGTGATATATCCTGTTATCTCCACGTGCCGTGTTTCAGAGTGGTGGCCATGTTAGAAATGGTAGAAAGCGAAGGCGGAGGTTAGTGAACAATCCCCGAGGCACGAAAGGGCTGCAAGGTTTCTGCTTGCGGACTGCTCGGGGGGCTGTCCCGTTGCTTTTACTGACATGCACCCATGCTCTTGGTAGGTGGGGAATGGCACGATGCGAGTAAGAATGCCTGGTGCGTGTTTGAGGTTGCACGCAGCATGTAGGTTGGCCAAACAGCGGCACAACAGCAGAAAGGTTCGTTGGGGCAGGCTGCAGATCGGTGACAGGCTGAAAGAGGGTTTTCACCTGCAGGCTTGAGGAGGTGCATGGTGGTGAGACGGCGTCGGCGCGGCTCCAGATGCTCATGGCGGTGGTGGTTGGTTGGGGCCCCTGGGCTTGGCTCGTGCTTGCAAGCGGGATGTTGGCGGTGAGAGCAGTAGCGCGGCCAAAGAAAGTCGACATCCACGTTCCCAGCAGCTTTGGAGTGATATTCTGCATTTTCTCTGCTACGATCGTTATTGCACCCCGTGGTTAGGGATGCATCCAGCACTTTGACTGCAGCGACACCGCACGCTGACGACGACGAGACCGGCGGACGCACCCAGTAGCGAGCTGGCAGCTTTCTTGACCGCCCGCAGGGAGTCTTGGACCCTGACTTGAGCGCTGTTGAGCGACAACCACCACCGCCCAATATGGCACACATCTACGACATTGGGACCCGGGCATGGCAGCCAGACACCACCGAGGGCTGGGTGGCCTCGGAGGTGTCGGACAAGCAGATTGCCGGCGACAAAGTGAAGCTGGTCTTTCAGCTTGAGAATGGCGAGGTATGCAATATTCAGTGCGAGCCACATGGAGGGCAGGTATGGCCGAGCAGCGAGGCTGACGATCCACTGCACAGAAAAAAACTGTCGAGACCACCTTGGCCGCCATCCAGACGGGCAATGACCCGAATCTGCCCCCGCTAATGAACCCGGCCATGCTCGAGGCCAGCGACGACCTTACGAACCTGTCACATTTGAACGAGCCGGCTGGTATGCACATTTTGTATGCAGATGGATGTTCCACAGGAATACTGACCAGAACACAGTACTCCAGGCCATCAAGCTGCGGTACCTGCAGAAGGAGATTTACACATACTCTGGTATTGTCCTGATTGCAACAAATCCCTTTGCCAGAGTGGATTCGTTGTATGTGCCTGGAATGGTGCAGGTATATGCCGGCAAGCAGAGATCCTATGGCGCTCCGCATCTGTTCGCGATTGCTGAAGAAGCTTTTGCGTAAGTCTCCGTCTCGTTGCCCCGCTTTCACCGTGAGTGGACATTTTGGGGCATCTGCTAACGCACCCGTAGCGACATGTTGCGAGACCAGAAGAATCAGACCATTGTCGTCTCTGGAGAGTCCGGAGCCGGTAAAACCGTCAGCGCCAAATACATCATGCGGTATTTCGCTACACGAGAATCTCCCGATAACCCCGGCAAGCGGAGAGGCAAGATCGACTCCATGAGCGAGACTGAAGAGCAGATTCTGGCTACCAATCCTATCATGGAAGCCTTCGGTAACGCCAAAACCACTCGAAACGATAACTCCTCCCGCTTCGGTAAATACATCGAGATCATGTTCAACAAGCAGACGGACATCATTGGAGCGAAGATCAGGACATACCTACTGGAACGATCAAGACTGGTATTTCAGCCGCTTAAGGAGCGGAATTACCACGTCTTCTACCAGCTGGTTGCGGGTGCTTCAGATGCAGAGCGAGAAGAGTACTCCTTGAAGTCGGTTGAAGAGTTCAGCTACCTCAATCAGGGCAGCGCGCCCGTGATTGATGGCATGGATGATGTAGCCGAGTTCAAAGCAACGAGGGCATCACTGACCAAGATTGGTGTCCCGCCAGAGACTCAGAATGGCATCTGGCGTCTCCTTGCTGCTCTTTTGCATATCGGCGATGTCAAGATCACGGCAACACGGACAGATTCGAGTCTCTCACCTGAAGAGCCTTCCCTCGTCAAGGCCTGTCAATTGCTTGGAATCGATGCCAATAACTTTGCAAAGTGGACTGTCAAGAAGCAGCTTATCACTAGAGGAGAAAAGATTGTGTCGAACTTGACACAACAACAGGCCATCGTCGTCCGAGATTCCGTTGCGAAGTTCATCTACTCGAGTTTGTTCGACTGGCTCGTCGAGCGCACCAACGAGAGTCTTGCTACCGAGGAAGTATTATCGCACGCCCACACCTTCATCGGCGTTCTGGATATTTATGGTTTCGAGCATTTCGCAAAGAACTCCTTCGAGCAGTTCTGTATCAATTATGCCAACGAGAAGCTCCAGCAGGAGTTCAATGCCCACGTCTTCAAGCTTGAACAAGAGGAGTACATGCGGGAAAAGATTGACTGGACTTTCATCGACTTCGCCGACAACCAGCCATGTATTGATCTCATTGAGGGCAAGCTAGGTATCTTGTCTTTGCTCGACGAAGAATCGCGTCTTCCTATGGGTTCGGATGAGCAATTCGTAACCAAATTGCACCACAACTACTCTGGAGAGAAGCACAAGTTTTACAAGAAGCCACGATTCGGCAAATCCGCCTTTACTGTCTGCCATTACGCCGTCGACGTCACGTATGAGTCTGATGGCTTCATAGAAAAAAACCGAGATACCGTTCCCGACGAGCATATGGCGGTTCTTAAGGCTTCTAGCAACAAGTTCCTACGCGAAGTTCTGGACGTTGCATCACTGATCCGGGAAAAAGAGAACGCTAATACCGCCTCGAACAAACCTGGCACTGCAATGACTGCTGGTCGCAGGATAGCAGTAAACCGGAAACCCACCTTGGGCGGCATCTTCAAATCTTCTCTCATTGAACTTATGCACACCATTAATTCAACCGATGTCCACTACATCAGATGTATAAAACCCAACGAGGCTAAGGCGGCCTGGCAATTCGACGGCCCTATGGTTTTGAGTCAGTTGCGAGCTTGTGGTGTGCTCGAGACCGTTAGGATCAGCTGCGCTGGATATCCGACAAGATGGACTTACGAGGAGTTTGCTCTTCGATACTACATGTTGGTCAAGTCTGCAGACTGGACGCCTGAGATCCGCAATATGGCAACGGCAATTCTGAAGAAGGCTTTGGGTGCCGGCAAGAACGACGGAACCGACAAGTACCAGATGGGTCTGACCAAGATCTTCTTCCGCGCGGGTATGCTTGCGTTCCTTGAGAATCTGCGAACAGCCAGGCTCAATGACGCCGCTATCATGATTCAGAAGAACCTCCGAGCGAAGTACTACCGCCGTATTTACCTCGAAATGCGCGAAGCTATCATCTCTGTTCAATCATTGGCTAGGGGCTACATGACCCGAGAGCGTGCTGAAGAGGCCCGGCAAATTAGGGCTGCGACAACCATTCAAAGAGTATGGCGTGGAAGCAAGGATCGCAAACAGTACAACCTGGTCCGTAATTCTCTCATCAAGTTCGAGGCTGCCGCGAAGGGTTTCCTTCTCCGAAAGAACCTGTTGGACACCAGGCTTGGAAATGCTGCTCGCATGATTCAACGCAACTGGCGAAGACAGCGATGGATCCGCGCGTACAAGAAGCAGCTCAAGGACATTATTACTGTCCAGAAGCTGTGGAGAGGAAGGAAGGCCCGCAAGGAATACAAGGTTCTTCGTGCCGAGGCCCGCGACCTCAAGAACATCTCCTACAAGTTGGAGAACAAGGTCCTCGAACTTTCCCAGAACAACGGAACCCTCAAACAACAGAACAAGACCCTCCAGTCCCAGATCGAGAGCTACGAAAATCAAATCAAATCGTACAAGGAGCGCAGTCGGACTCTCGAGAACCGGCAAAAGGAGCTGCAGGCCGAAGCCAATCAGGCTGGTATCACTGCTGCCAAGCTGAGCCAGATGGAGGACGAGTACAAGAAATTGCAGACAAGCTACGAGGAGAGCACCGCGAAGATGAGGCACCTTCAGGAAGAGGAGAAGGAACTTCGTGCTTCGCTCAAGAGGACAACCGAGGATCTCGAGCAGTCGAAGAGGAGAAGCAACGTCACCGAAAACGAGAAGATGTCGCTGCGACAACAACTCGCCGAGCTGCAAGAGCAGGTCGAGTTGATGAAGCGCTCTGGTCCCATCAACGGCGAGATGGGCAATGGTCATATTCCGATGACCGCAAGCAGCCTGATCAACCTAGTATCTTCGAAGAAGCCGAAGAGGCGCAGTGCTGGTCCAGACACTCGCGATCTCGATCGTTTCAGCCAGCAGTACAATCCACGACCTGTTTCGATGGCCGTTGGTTCTACTGCTCACAGGCAGAACTTGTCTGGCTCCACGTTCGCTCAGTTCGAAAACGTTGAGCTTGAGCTTGAGAACATCCTAGCTGAGGAGGATATGCTCAACGACGAGGTTACTCTGGGTCTTATCAAGAACTTGAAGATCCCATCGCCGACCACCACACCTCCACCCACTGACAAGGAGGTCCTCTTCCCCGCTTATCTCATCAATCTCGTTACTTCCGAGATGTGGAACAATGGCTTCGTCAAGGAGTCCGAGCGCTTCCTTGCGAACGTCATGCAGTCGATTCAGCAGGAAGTCATGCAGCATGATGCTGACGATGCGATCAACCCAGGAGCTTTCTGGCTTTCCAACGTCCACGAGATGCTTTCATTTGTTTTCCTGGCCGAGGACTGGTATGAGCAGCAAAAGACTGATAATTACGAATACGATCGATTACTGGAGATTGTGAAGCACGATTTGGAAAGTCTTGAGTTCAACATCTACCACACCTGGATGAAGGTTCTCAAGAAGAAGCTGCACAAGATGATTATTCCCGCCATCATCGAGTCGCAGTCCCTTCCCGGATTCGTTACCAACGAGAGCAACCGTTTCCTCGGTAAGCTACTCCAGGGCAGCAACACACCTGCTTACAGCATGGACAACCTCCTCAGCCTGCTCAACAGCGTTTACAAGGCTATGAAGGCATACTACCTTGAAGACTCCATCATCACACAGTGTGTCACAGAGTTGTTGAGGTTAGTAGGCGTCACAGCCTTCAATGATCTTCTTATGCGCCGCAATTTCCTCTCCTGGAAGCGTGGCCTCCAAATTAACTACAACATCACTCGCATTGAAGAATGGTGCAAATCGCACGATATGCCCGAAGGTACCCTTCAACTCGAGCATCTTATGCAGGCCACCAAGCTCCTGCAGCTCAAGAAGGCTACTCTTAACGATATCGAGATTATTCAAGATATCTGCTGGATGCTGAGCCCGAACCAGATCCAGAAACTGCTAAATCAGTATCTGGTTGCCGACTATGAGCAGCCGATCAACGGCGAGATCATGAAGGCCGTTGCCTCGAGGGTAACGGAGAAGAGTGATGTGTTGCTTTTGACCGCAGTGGATATGGAGGATTCAGGGCCGTACGAGATTGCAGAGCCGAGAGTTATCACAGCCTTGGAAACCTACACGCCATCATGTAAGTTCTATAAGCACCGCGTTGATGACGCGATCACAGTGCTAATGCTGTTGTTAGGGTTACAAACTCCTCGTCTCAAGCGTCTTGCTGAGATCGTTTCGCAGCAAGCTATTGCGCAGCAGGAGAAATTGGAGTTTGATACCAATGGCGACGGTGTGAACGGACATGACACGATTGAGGAAGGCATTGAGGCGTAGACCGGGATATTATAACTGATTGAACGACGTTTAGACATGAGAGACGACCATTCTAAAAAACCTCTTTGGGTTCTGTAGTTGTAGGTGTCTGTCTAGCTGGGCTTTGTTCTGGGAGGCACGTGATGACGCATGACATCTTGGGTATATAATGTGGAATCTGTTCTTCTTACTTGAGCTTGTCACCTATATGAGGCTATGAATACGGGATATTTCCCCGTGCCAGTGTACGAATCTCTCCAATCATAGTATTATTGATTACGAACAAACTTGCTGCAAAGACTTCACTTCGACATTGTGTGCATCTTGGCAGATGTGGACCTCATTCGCGGAGTCCTGTGCTAATCAAGGGCGAGAAATAAGGTTTTGCCATGATTGGGCTCTTCAGTATTTTCAATACATAGGTAGTTCAGTGTTTTCAGCTTGATATACGCGTAGCTCATACTAGCACTATGACTATTGATGTGATGCTGGGGGAATGAATGAATGGGCACGTGAAATCGTGTTGCGCTAGGATCTACCGGAAGTGGATCCTTGTTTCACGTGTTGCCCGTTCAACCCATATGGAGATCCCCTATTTTCACGATATCACATTGGATAACACGAAGTCAAACATCTATAATCATCATGATGGGCAATGCTAATTCATCTCCGGTCACTGGACAGAAGCGCAAACGCCCCGCCTTGTTGTACGTTCTATGCAAGTGCGAGGTCCCGACGCGTTCCGGTCCGACTCGCAATTGTGAAAGACGACAAGTTTGCTCTTCTTGCTAACCTAGCTTCCCAGATCAGTAGACCAGAGTCTTGTAAAGATTTCAATTGGAGATGGAGTTGTCAAGGAGAAGACATCCTTTATGATCCACGAAGGCTTGCTTTGCGCACACTCGAAATACTTTAGGAAAGCTTTTAAGGGTGACTTCCGTGAGAGCAGAGAGAAGACGATCCATCTGCCAGACATCAGTGATTCTACTCTGCGCCTTTTTCAGTTTTGGCTCTATGGACAGTCTACAAGGGAGGCGCCTGAGCGCGTGACCAAGAGAGCGAAAAGGAGGCACCGACATGTTCCTGATGATGAAGCTGCAGGCGCCGAAGATGATCAATTATCCACACAAGCAATACGAGGGGACGATGAGGCAGAAGAAGAACTGCGCGATCTTGAATGGGAACTTCTTAAGAGTAATCCGGATCCTGCCGCATGGGTGGCTTGCGAAGGTAAGATTATTCCTCAGAAATGCTTCTGCAAAAACGACTAAAGTATGCAGAATTCTTGTTTCAAACAAAGCCCAACTATCTTCAGACTCTAGCTCGTCTTTACGCCTTTGCAGATGTTTACAATACACCGCAGCTTCGACAAGACGTGATGACTATCTTGATCGAGCTGCAAAATCTTAATCAAGACTGCGAGGAAAGCGATACTTCTGGAACTCTTTTAGAACTCTACGATGCATTACCGTCGAGTGCATCCATCTGTCAATATCTAGTCAAACGGACAGCAGTATATGGAGATTTCAGCAACTCAACGAGCTCAGAATTGGATAACCTTCCTCACGGGTTTCTCGTCGACATGCTTTTACTTTCCGTCCCGCTCAAACGCGTCAGTCGCACCAAGTTGAAAGAAGAACTCCACGATAGTTGCAACTTCCATGAACACCCAAAGAATCGAGATGACATCATCGCCTGCAAGAAAAGCCAGTTACGCGACGGAGCGTTCTACGGGAGCTTCTTGCGCGCATGCATGAGCGAAGTGTATGCACTTGAGGACGAGGCAGATCAAGCACAGCTTGAGGCTATGCGACAAGAGGAGAATCAACACCGGGAAACGCAGGATGATGAAGATACAGCTGAGGAGTTTGGGGCTGGAAACGAAGCAGATGATACCCTGCTTGGTGAAGAGAGGGACGAGAAAGACACAGAATTGGATTCGGAAAGTGAAGCTTCGACGTCAACGGAGGGGGCTCCTCGATCGCATTTTCACAGCCTGACGAGAAGTGCTAAATGTACTTGCTTATGGCTTTTACAGAATGGGTCTGGGCGACGGTGACAGATCGCGAGAGTTACGACCACCATATTCGTAGCTGTACTTTTCATGATCTGTTTTAACATGAACCGCATATGATGGCGCAATCCGGCGCTCATACACTTTTTCCACGAGTGTATCCCATTTATCCTGTATAATATCGTCTTTGCTTGACTTGGCAATCGAGTCTTTTGGAGCACAGCCGACCCCACGGTCGACGCCTGGTGTAGAAGATACGAGGCTGGATAAAATTAGAACTGTGCAATATGAACGGAAATGCATCATCCACTGAAGGTGTCGCCTCAGTTGATCCAACCTCGCCTTATTTTCTTGGGAGGCTTGATGTTGGCTTATTGTAGGGCAATTGAGGGACAGACTGAGTTGTAGCGGGTTTAAATGCGAGAATGAGGCCAGAGTTCGAAATAGGATAATGATATTCTGGCTTGAGCATAATAAATTAGCATTGATCCAACGTGACCTTGCTCGACCTAAGAATATTTTGGGATCGGCTGCATGCAAGCCAGCCTTGCCATTTGAAAGACCTTGTTGGATTGAGTATACTACGAGAGTATGCACCAAGACCAAGGTGAACAGGAGCGACAATCGGAACAGTTACTACGATTCCTCTGGATCCTAGCTCGTCTTCATTGGCATTCGATATGCTCTCCGCGCAGCAGTCGCGCCCTAACGCATTGTTTTTTATCAAATCAATCAAATCAGGAGCTTCCTCCTCTGCATGACGTTTGTATAGTACGACAGTGGGCAGGAGGGGGGGATGGCTACTTCCTATTCTGAAAATTGCCAGAGGTCTCAGCTTCAGGACGCAACAGGAATAATGACGGGTTAGACCTTGAAGTCACAGGCCAACCTCCCTAGTATTGCTAATAGGTTGATTTGGATTTTATGAGGTGAATCAGTTTTTGGACGTAAGTGCGTTTGGAGAAGACCAAATTGGTCAGGACATTGCCCCTTTGGTAGCGTTCGCGTTGGTAGTCAATTTTATTGAGGCAAACCATTGTTAAGAATGATTCAAATCATATAATGGAAACTCATGAGAGGGGTGGGGATTAGAAGTGGTGGAGTAGATATAGTGTAGGAGTCATCACACTCTGACATTTGTATTTCTCTCTAGTCACAATATGTATTCACGCTATCCTGTTATATTCTAGGCTTGATGCAGCGGAATGAAGATTAAGCAGCCACGAATAGTTCTGATGGCCTTGGTTCGTATTGCTATCGGCTCTTGAATGTGAGTATCCAGATATTTTAATTATCTCTGTTCACTTCCGTGTCGATGCATTTAAATGATATATGCAGAACCTGGACAGCCAGCTCTTTGCGACACAGATGCAGGAGGAAGTCAAGATGCAAACAGCAAAGAAGAGCACCTGTGTGAAGTTGAATTTGAAGAGATCCCGAGCCTTGAACCAAGCAACCAGAATTGCCTAACGAGCAATGCGAATATTTCAGCCCTCACTGTAATCCCGGATGACATTATCTTTAATGAGTTTGAATCTATAGCTATACTGCAAAAGCACGACTGAATTCTTCTTAATAAATATGGTGAGATATGCCTGAATGTGTGGGTAGCTAAAGGGAGACTTGGCCGTAAACGATGCATCGTTTCCCTATCACCCCATCACGAGCGCACGTGATGTGCATAGATGCAAAGGTATACATCCCCGCTAGTCTGATTTTGTAAATACACGTCCAAAGCGGGTCAGTTACCTTCACCATAGTACTGGCGATGTGCAATAACCTCTCGCTCTGCATAATGCAGCATTGACCTACTCATGTGACTTAACGGGTGCGGCTTGGCCAGCAAGGCAACCATCATGGACAGCAGAGGAGCTCAGCCTCGACAACAATACCAGCCTCATCACTTCAACAAAACAATCCTACCAAAAGAACAAGGAAAGAGTCATATATGATATAATGTTATCGTCATGTCCCCGCATTTTTATTCCCCGCTATCATCGGAGCACCATAGTATTCGCTTACTTCGCTTGATGCCAGACAAAAACGAATCAGCTGATATTCAATGCGAGCTCTTCGAATACTCCCTCCAGAACTCATGTGGCAATCATTTGTACGAGGCTTTATCCTATGTATGGGGTAATCCAGAACAAAAACAGCGTATTCTTGTAGGTAGTCAAAGCCTTGATGTTACAGTCAACCTTCATGCGGCGCTTTTACGTCTCCGAAATCGCTTCTTGGAGCGAATTCTTTGGGTAGATGCCATTTGCATTAACCAAGGAAATTCGAAAGAGAAGGGACACCAGATTCAGTCTATGGCAAAGATTTATGGTCAAGCAAACCGTGTAGTTGTTTGGCTTGGAGAGGCTGCAGACGATAGCAATCAGGCTCTCGAAAGGATTCGACTCGCTGGAGGCAAGAAGTCTATACATTCACCTAAAAAAGATGTAATTGACAAAGCGGTTCTTTCGCTATTACAGCGGTCATGGTTTCGGCGAATCTGGGTAAGTCAACAGATATTCGATAGCATCTGCGATGATGACTGAAAGATCGAATCAGATACTTCAGGAGGTCGCTGCAGCTCGACATGTGCTAATCGCCTGTGGTTCGACAGAGATAGATGGATACGCCTTCTGCGTAGGCGTGGAAACATTGATGGGGTCCTACAATTTACAGCCAGACTTGCATAGTTTGATCCGTTCCGTGGCCTTTCTGATACGAGGGGCGATATTTAGAGCTAAGGGGCCCGGTAGTGTTTCTCAAGAGATATGCCCACTGTTCGAGCTGATTGATATGTACCATACCCATGAGGCTACGTTGCATCACGATAAAGTGTATGCCTTACTGGGCATGAGCTCCGATGATCTCAGCCAAACTAGTTTATCTCCTGACTACAATCATCCATGGAAGGACCTATTTGAAACACTAACCAGATTTCTACTCTGCGAAGAGATATCCGTAGAGGCGTCACCACACAAGGAGAGTGCAGTAATCAATAGCGAAGGGTTTGTTCTGGGCAAAGTTTCCTCGATACAGCGTGATATCAGTTGGGTTGACGGACAGAGCGTAGATGTCATTTGGAGTAACCAATTGAGTACACCATGGGATATAGGAAACAGGCAAAATATCTGGACTCTCCAGCCTACAGCAAAATCCATTATGGTAGGGGATATAATCTGCCTTTTCCACGGAACCTCTAAACCGACCATCATTAGGGATTGTGGCGATCATTGGGCTATAATCGTGATAGCAGCTGTTCCTCCGCAAACCATACGAATGGGGAAGGAAGATGTTGAATGGTCAGATTATTTGCAACTGGTAAAAACAAGACCTCACAATCTTCATTGTGTCTGGGACTGGGAAGCTTCACCAAAAACATCGCGAAATCAAGGAGAACATGGAAACCCACAGGGCCATTTGGACCAAGTAATTGTGTCGTGGGAGTCTGCACTTGTTTTAGGAGATGTGAAAGAGTATAGAAGGGCACAGGAGAAATTCGAAGACGCAATGAAGGGCTATGAAATAAGACATGAGAAAGATTCTTTGCGCGAAGTAATAACAAACCGACGAGGCTTGACAAACAGTGCCGATCTGGGCTGGATGAATAGACAATATAGTCAACCGCCGCTGTTGTGGGCAGCAGAGAGAGGGTACAAGGCTGTATTTAAGCTCCTGGGTGAGACTTATAAGGCTAACGTCAATCTTAAGGACAAGAAAGGTCAAACATCGCTTTTATTAGCTGCAGGAAAAGGCCATCTCGCAGTTATAGAGATACTACTGCAAGAAAAGGTAGATGTCAATGCAGCAGCAGGAAATAACGGTAGGACAGCATTGCAAGCAGCAGCAGAAGGAGGCCACCTCGTAGTTATAGAGCGACTACTGCAAGCAAAGGCGGATGTCAATGCAGCAGCAGCAGAATACAATGGCAGAACAGCACTGCAAGCAGCTGCAGAAGGAGGCCATCTTGCAGTTGTAGAGCGGCTGCTGCAGGCAAAGGCAGAGGTAAATGCAGCAGCAGCAGAAGATGAAGGCAGAACAGCGTTGCAAGCGGCAGCACAAGGAGGCCATCTCACAGTTGTAGAGCGACTACTGCAGGCAAAGGCAGAGGTTAATGCAGTAGCAGCAGAATACAATGGCAGAACAGCACTACAAGCAGCTGCAGAAGGAGGCCATCTTGAAGTTGTAGAGCGGCTGCTGCAGGCAAAGGCGGATGTTAATGCAGCGGAATCAAGATATAATGGCAGAACAGCACTGCAAGCAGCTGCACAAGGGGGCCATCTCGCAGTTGTAGAGCGGCTGCTGCAGGCAAAGGCGGATGTTAATGCAGCGGAATCAAAATATAATGGCAGAACAGCACTACAAGCAGCTGCACAAGGGGGCCATCTCGCAGTTGTAGAGCGACTACTGCAAGCAAAGGCAGATGTTAATGCAGTAGCAGCAGAATACAATGGCAGAACAGCACTACAAGCAGCAGCACAAGGAGGCCATCTCCCAGTTGTAAAGCGACTACTGCAGGCAAAGGCAGATGTTAATGCAGCAGCAGAATACAAAGGTAGAACAGCGTTGCAAGCAGCTGCAGAAGGAGGCCATCTTGCAGTTGTAGAGTGGCTGCTGCAGGCAAAGGCGGATGTCAATGCAGCGGAATTAAAATATAATGGCAGAACAGCACTACAAGCAGCAGCACAAGGGGGCCATCTCGCAGTTGTAGAGCGACTACTGCAAGCAAAGGCAGAGGTTAATGCAGTAGCAGCAGAATACAATGGCAGAACAGCACTACAAGCAGCTGTAGAAGGAGGCCACCTTGAAGTTGTAGAGCGGCTGCTGCAGGCAAAGGCAGAGGTAAATGCGGCATCAGGAAGAAGCAACGGCAGAACAGCGTTGCAAGCAGCAGCACAAAGGGGCCATCTCGCAGTTGTAGAGCGACTACTGCAGGCAAAGGCAGAGGTAAATGCAGCAGCAGCAGAAGATGAAGGCAGAACAGCGTTGCAAGCGGCAGCACAAGGAGGCCATCTCACAGTTGTAGAGCGACTACTGCAGGCAAAGGCAGAGGTTAATGCAGTAGCAGCAGAATACAATGGCAGAACAGCACTACAAGCAGCTGCAGAAGGAGGCCATCTTGAAGTTGTAGAGCGGCTGCTGCAGGCAAAGGCGGATGTTAATGCAGCGGAATCAAGATATAATGGCAGAACAGCACTAGAAGCAGCTGCAGAAGGAGGCCATCTTGCAGTTGTAGAGTGGCTGCTGCAGGCAAAGGCGGATGTTAATGCAGCGGAATCAAAATATAATGGCAGAACAGCACTACAAGCAGCTGCACAAGGGGGCCATCTCGCAGTTGTAGAGCGACTACTGCAAGCAAAGGCAGAGGTTAATGCAGTAGCAGCAGAATACAATGGCAGAACAGCACTACAAGCAGCTGCAGAAGGAGGCCACCTTGAAGTTGTAGAGCGGCTGCTGCAGGCAAAGGCAGATGTTAATGCAGCAGCAGAATACAAAGGTAGAACAGCGTTGCAAGCAGCTGCGGAAGGAGGCCATCTCGCAGTTGTAGAGCGGCTACTGCAAGCAAAGGCAGAGGTTAATGCAGTAGCAGCAGAATACAATGGCAGAACAGCACTACAAGCAGCAGCACAAGGAGGCCATCTTGCAGTTGTAGAGTGGCTGCTGCAGGCAAAGGCGGATGTTAATGCAGCGGAATCAAAATATAATGGCAGAACAGCACTACAAGCAGCTGCAGAAGGAGGCCATCTTGCAGTTGTAGAGCGGCTGCTACAGGCAAAGGCAGATATAAATACTGCAGAAATAGGATACAAAGGAAGAAAAGCACTGCAATTGGCAGCAGAAGGAGGCCACTTTGCAGTTGTAAAGCGGCTTGACTAATTTAGTGCTGTAGTATAGGTACTCTCGCTACCTACGCAAACCTGCCGCATTAAAGAATGGTCTTAAGAGATTTCACAGTCTTTTAGCATTTGGTCTTATAATAAGGTAAACAAATCTTAAATAATCAGAGCTCTTTAGTGTTAGTAATATTTTGATTTAGAATAGAGCTCTTTTCTTTTTAATTACAGTTTAATCCCAGTTCAGTTCAACCTCGTTTACTTAATTTGCGATTTCTCTGCTTCGGTGTAATTTTTAGAATTATTGTAGAATGTGCAACCTTCATTGTGCTAGACATAGTGCTAGAGTTCTGTAGGCTGGTATACATACCAATATATTTCTTACGTCGAGAACGATCAAAATTCCTTCACACCATCAATCTGCTATGACAAACACCACAACAATCACAATGGGCCTGCGCATTGCATATCATGTCACCGTCGCCTGGCAGATATAAGACTTCAAGCTGTTTCCGAGCGCTAACGCAACATCCCTAGCGGAGAGAATTGGCACAGCCTTACCGGCGAATACATCCGCATCCAGCACAACCCAACCAACCGCCCCGACCGCACTGGTCTCAATACTGCAGCAAGAGCCGGAATAGGAACCGGTGCGGTCCACGGAGCGGCAATTCTCGGAACACAATCGTACTGCTATATCTGAGGAAGAGGCGGAAAGCTGCTTCTACGCTACAGGACCCGATTATCCTCGAGATGGAAGATCAAGACGGGCAATTCAAAGAGCACAGGTGGTTTTCGGGCGGGAGATGGAGAAGTGAAGTTGAAGGTCAGACTGTGCAGAATGAACTTGACTCCAAGACTGTGCATGTAGTGCCGGGACCTCCAGCTGAGATGGACGCGAGCGCGTCGCAAACCATTTCTGATATACAGGACCAGGATGCATAATGGTGACGAGCACTCGCGGCTTCGTTAGGGTGGGTTGACGCACTTGGAATAGCTTTCGATGCTGAAAGTCAGCGATGAGGTTCGGTAAGAGCAGAAGCCTGCTGTTCACACTGCTTCCCTGGACAAGGCGGTAATTACGCAGGCGCCATTGGGCATTGAACTGAAGCTGCGGAACAACGTGAACGTGGTAACACCTTGTACTCTGGAGGAACTGGAAAGTAAGTACCAGCCTCCAGGCTCCCATCAAACACATAGCAAAGGTCACCAATTCCGAGGGACAATAATGAACACATATCTAACACCCCCAAATATCTCTTTATTTGCTATACAATGTTCTTATTCCTCTCTACTATCCCCTATGCTCACACTCCCACACTGTACAACGGTCTCCCCCTTTCCACGGTAGTCTTTAAAACGCCCGCGTTGCGCGTATTGCCGCAGACAAGAGACAACAGTAAAAACAAATCATGTTTGTTGGAAAGTAAGTTAGGGTGGGTTTTGGGTATCATAAACTTCATAATATAGCGAAAGCCTCCCACCGCGAAAAAAAAAGTTCATAATCTTGTTTTCGACGGCGCAAATGTTGGGAGAACTCCGAAAAGAAAAAAGAGAGAAAAACGCCATTCGCTATGCTTCCTTAAACCTGTATGATGCTAGGAACCGGAAAATGATATACAGCGCAATCGATATGCCCATGTTGCGTCCTGCCTCGGCAGTCAAATTTGCATTTCTTGGGTTGGTACTGTTCAGTCAGAGAGCTCGATCGCGTCATCCTCAGTTGCGCCTGGCTTCTCTGCTGGCTTCTCGCCTTGCTGAGTTGCTGGTTGCGTTGAAGGTCGAACGAATTGCTGTTTGATAGGCTGAGCGTACTGCGGTTGTGGCGGGCTGTCTTCCTCATCCTCGGTGTATTCGTCATAGTCTTCGTACACCTCCTCACATTGCTCTTCTTCTTGAGATCCTTGTATTGACGCAAAACCATCCTCATCTTCCTCTTCCTCATCCTCTTCCTCTTCTGTATCTGCCATGTCTGAATCTTCATCCTGATATTGCGGTTGCGGGTAATGTTGATTGAGAGACTGCCGGAATCCGTTGGCGCCGTTGTATCCCTCTTCTTCAACTTCATCTTCATCAGTCATGACAGCGTCCTCGTCTTCCATGTCAGCATCTACGAGCTCAATACCGCTGGCGTCTTCTTCCTCGCTGTACTGCTCTTGTTCGTGCCCCTGCTGCGGATAGCCTTGCTGATTGGTGTAGCCTTGTTGTGTCGGAATCGGAGACGACTGCAGAAAAGGCTCGGTACTGACAGGCCGCGTGCTGTTGGAAGGCGACCTCTTGACATACTGATCATTGTATGCGCGAATCGCCTCTGGCCCTTTGCCATACAGATGCCGGGGAACAAAGCGGCTGGCTCGACCCCAGTATGCTGGGCGGTCAATTGTATTTACGGCGCTAGTACTTTTACCGAATGTAGATCTAGAACTTGTTGATGCAGTAAATCCGAGGTTGGGAACACTACGACCCCATTCATGCTGGACGTTTGGCGGCGAGCTGTGCTGCGTTGATGCATTGGTTACGAGCTCTCGGGCTTTGGCTATGAGCAAGCTCGACCTTTCATTTGAAGTTGTTGTTCCATTGATCGAGAGTGCACCGTGAGCAGAAGGGAGTCGCGATGTTGCAATATTCGGTGTAGGTGAGTTAGCAACGAGCTCCCGAGCCTTGGCAATGACGCTGGATGAATTGACAGACGCATGCCGGTTGGTCGAGTGTGCTCCATTGAGGGATTGAGGTGGAGATGTTCCAGACTTCCTGAACGCTTGTTGAATGGCACGGAACCGAGCCAGCTGATCTTCGGCCGTTGTTGGTGTTGATAGAGATAGCTCGCGGCTATCAGGAGGCGACAGCTTTGGTCGCTTTGATTCGGTTGAGAGCTGCTCGTCCTCATCCGAAGTCGAGTCGAAGCTCCGCTTACGAATTTTGCTTGGATCAATGCCCATCGCCCGCAACTTGAACCAATCTGTCTCTGTTCGGTCTATAGGAGCGGTTGATTGTTGATATGACTGGGAATAGCTGGTAAGGGAAGTGGGTCCGTTAGCCGAGTTGGTCGAGGTAGCGGGATTGGGCAACGCAGCTATCTGTTTAGAACCATTTGAAGACATGACCGCCTGGGAATCTCCATTCTGTTGTGAGGGATGGCCTCCACGGCGCTCCTCTGTGCGTCGAGCACGTCGAGCGCTTGCCGGTATAGCCGGCCGTTGAAAATTTGAAGCGCCATTAGGTTGACCGACTGACGTTGCGAAGTCTGTCGATGCAGGAACGTCACCAGAATCTATCTCTTGCATACTTGCCAGCCGGGCACGCTGTTCCTTTATTCGTCTCCGCCTATTTCGAGTCTGCTCAGTACGCTTCCTCTTCTGTATTATTCCGATCCAACGAGCTATAACCGCGCGTGCAAGCAACAGTCGTTGCTGTTCGCGTCGTTCCGCTTCCAACTCTGCTCGCCTCCTCTTCTGCTCTGCCACCATAGCCTCCTGTACCAAGTTGTGGGTTGCGTTCTCAATGAATTGTATCAGTAGTCCTTCATCAGGGTGGAACATGATATCTGCCGTTAGTGAATGTAATGCCAACTCCCGCTTTCGTATCCTAGCCACCCGTGCCTCCTCTTCCTGCGCCTGACGTCGACGCTCGTCTCGAATCAGTCGTTCTTTCTCCTCTCTTGCCTGTCGCTCACGCTCTAGTTGAACCTGCCGTTGCCGCTGTTCTTCTGCCTCCGCTTCCGCTTGTCTTCGGCGCTGCTCCGCCTCTTGCGCCGCTCGAGCTCGCTGCGCTTCTTGGATCGCTTCCTGGGCGCGCTTTCGCGCTTCTGCCTCTCGCCTCTCCTTTTCGGCTGCTTCCCGCTGCTCCTGCTCTGCCTTTTTCTTTGCATCATCTTCTGCGGCTGTGGTAGCTTGAGGTGGTAGTCCGATGGGAGTGAACGATGATTCAGGCTGCGGACTTTGTTGGGGCAAGTTGCCGTTTGGAGTCAATCCGGGAAAAGTGAATTGAGGAGCTGCTTGAAGCGGTGTTGTTGTGACAGGCTGTTCGGGCTTTGGAGCAGCAAACTTTGCGAAAGGGTTTGACTGTGGGGTTGAGGTTGCCGGTGCTCCACGCAAGAACGGATTCGCGGGCGTGGAGGGAGCATTGTTAGGCTTCGCGGCTGGCGTACTAGTAGTGCCGTTGGGTGGCGCAAACTGGATTGGAGCTTTCGATGCATCGAATACACCAGGTTGTATACCAGGTGTCGTGAATCCGGGTGTAGCTGACTGTATTTGCGATGCTGCCTTCAAGAATGGATTCGTGGCTGCGACCGGAGTGTTGCTGGGCTGAAAGGGAGATGCAATTGGATTGAGAGTCGGTGGCGTACTAATGCTAGCAGAAGCAGCAGTATCTATCCCCATGGGCCGCTGGGAAAAGATATTGGAGGGGGCGGGTGAGGCTTCGGGAACAAACAGTGAGTTCTCATCTCCCATCTCTTCCTCGAATTCCATCCCTGACTCCTCTGCATAGGTCAAGTACCCGCTCGCTCTGGCCTGCGGTACTGACATTCCTTGGATGACCGCTGAAAGTGCCCGATCGTGGCGCTTGAATTCCACGAGGTTGGCGGAGAATGTCTGTGGCTTAGTCTCAATGGGTCTGGCAAGTACTTGGTTTGCATAACCCTTCTTGGTGATGTCCAGGAATGTTTGTCCGGCCGCATTGAGGCTGAACTCGAAGCCAAAATCTTCGCATAGCTTGACAGCCTCTTGGTCGGTGTCCAGGCCAAGAACCTCTTTCAGCTTATCGGTGGTCCAATCTTCTACCACGATGGTCCTCTTGGTGTTGCCTTGCCGATACGCTCGCCAGATGCAATCCAACACGACGTGCCGTACGCGGTTGAAGGAAACCTCGGCTGCACATGCCATCAAGTAGGACACTTTTGGAGACCTGACCAAATCCCACAACTTCTTCCAATTTGCTTGGCATTGGACGAAGGACTTGGTATCCCCAATGAGAACTGATTTGAGCAGCCGGAAGATCTCAATGGCCGTCTTGACTCGTATGTTATGTCGTAGATCGCTGGGCAAGCGGTGCAATTCATTCTCGAACTGATTAGTGGCGTACTGTGGAGCCAGAATGAGTCGATATGCCCAGAACTCTGCTTCGTTTTCTGAAGGTATGCTCGCACGACGATTGTCTGTATAGCGCTCCCTCAATGACATCATAGTCTGATTGAGCTGCTCCATATCTTGCTGATGGGTATAGTCTTCTTTTGTGCTTTGAGCCATGTGATGCATTGATAGCAAGTGGAATCGTGCGGTTCGTTCGAGGCATGTGAGAAGGATGTTGATGTCAGGCTTGCTCTCGATGCGTTGTGTACGCAGGTCCTTGCGGACGGCTCGCGTTCGATCCCAAATCCAGCTTTGAAGGTACTGGAACTCGTCGTTGTCCAGTCGGTCAAACAGATAGTCGATGGTTTTCTATTGCTCATTAAAGAAGGCTTGTTCTCGCTTGCTATGAATCTTACCAGACATGCAGCTGGTGATCGCATCTCTGAGACCAGCTCTACGTCCATGCCAGCTGCCGACCGTGCATATGCTTTGACCATGCGCGACTCATCTGGTATTCGATGGGCGCGGGATAAGTGTTCGGTCTCCGGTGTCTGCGCATGTCAGGAACCTAACCAGGGTCATAAAGAGATCATACGTACGCATTCCGGGGCCTTGACGTCGTTTTCTACTATTCGGCGCACGCGCTCAAACTCCGGACACATATCGGTGCAGAGGCCGATCAGCTTGACCGAGTCGCTGAGGCGCATCTGGCCCTCTGGGTTCATAAGACCTTGCTTGATGAATTGCTCGCGCTGGAGGGGGCGCGCTGCTTTGATCTGCAAACATTGGCATTGGTTCGAGGCGCGCAGTTTGCGGTACTTACACGTTCGAGTCGCTTCTTGTAGTCTTCTGGCGCATATTGTGTTGCGGTTTGCGCACCCGTGGGATTCGAAGTGAAAACGTTCCTGGGAATATCCGTTAGAACAGGCCGCGAGCGGCTCAATTGGCAACCCTCGCCCAAGCATACTTTGCTCCCCTAGCAAAATTATCCCATATGCATCCCCGATTCGCCCGCGGCCTGTACGAAAGGCAGAAAGAAAGATGGGGGCTTACGTGTTGCCGCCCCGTCCACGAGTGTTCCCGCGCGCATTTGGACCTCCGCGAGAGTTCATGGCGCCTCGCACACCCCCACCCCGTTGGCCGCGCTGTCCTGCCGGGCCTCGCGGTGTGTAGAGGCCTTGCGCAGGCCGCTCGCTGTTTTGCGCTGGACCATTGCCTCGACCGCGCCCGCCTGCGCCACGGTTGGGCATGCTGCTACCTCGTCCGCCCCGCCCTCGCTCTCCGCCTCCTCTACCACCGCGTGGTGTCGACATGGTCGTCGCGAGTCCGCCGTGAACGTCGTGGTGCGCCGAGGTTGGATGGAGCTGGAAACGGGCCGTATTATGAGGGAGAAAAAGAAAATAGGGCACGCAATGTATCGCACGCGCAGACCGAGTCGGGGGTTGAGGTCGGCTGGCGGCTGCTGAAATGCAACAACGGCCGTTGTTGCGATCGCGAACAAGAAGACGCTCAGAGTAACAAAGTAACCTCTAAAGCCCGGACCAGTGACGCGCGATTAGCGCCTTGGCATACGTTGGCTGCTTCACCCAACCGCGGTGTCACCACACCTTCACTCTTCCTCCTCCACATCGTCTCCGACTTGGTGCACTTTTGCTCACCAACGAATATAAGGTTGCATGTAACGAACCGAAATTGTATTAATTATTGTCGACACTGTCGTGTCTTTTTTCACCCCCACGTATTCCGGCATGATTATGCCCAGTTCAAGCCGCCAGGCCTGCTAATCCCGCCTATTCCACCACCACACCCCTCAATACCATATTGTACAGTTGAATTTTGCCCACCGAATATGCCGCCCAAACAAATATGTTCGTTCCATCCCGTTTATGTTCACCATTAGGGCAGCTATCGGCTTTCCTGGTCGTTGCCATGTCCTCGCGGACGGCGTTCCATCATGAGCAGCGTGACGTCGTGAAGGGTATATTGCGTGACATGGACGAGGCCCAATGCAAAGCTTGCAAGCAACAATAAGAAATGCGCACCTTCCAGCACTGATGCCGAAGCAACAAGTGGACGCTGTGCTGGAATAGCGGAACAAGTAAAATGGATGCCATGAAACGCCTCGAACAAGGAAATAGTCATGATCATAAGTCATTAGATGATGCAAGCTGGAATACGGAAAGAAAGCACATAAGAGAGGATATGTATATCCGATATGCGGGCGAACATGCCATCAATGAGGCAACCATTGATGCTGAAGCCGTCTGTTAAAGCGCGGAGGAATGTTACGCTAAATGATAGGCAATCAGAATTGATGCTCATTGCCGTTTGAGGTCCTCTGGTGCACCGTGAAATGATCTATTGGCATGAGTAGTCGCAGGTACAGGCGGGAAAACGCCCTCATACTCGTAGGGGAAACCGGTATCAGTGGAAGACATCGGGGCCGAGAAGGTGGAGCCGCTGGTCTGTGGCGGAAAAGATGCATTGTACATTGGAAATCCTTCCAAGAAGCCCCTTCCGGATTCATGGGTGAACGGTTGCGAGGAGCTGGTGAAGGGGCCTGTGTTGTCCTGAGGCTGAAAGACTTGATTGGCGTAACCTGTAAGGCAGCCAGGGTACTGCGTCGATTGGCTGATTGTGTACATATTCGGAAGAACAGTCTGCTCTTCGTACCGTGTAAAATCACTCTTGGCGTCCATGTCCACGCCCTCGCCGAGATTCAAGCCATTCATTGATTGATTGAACGAATTGTTCGGTGTTGGGTAGGGATGATTCGAACAGAAGTCCCGCTGGGCTTCTGCGGGCGACGGTCGACCTGTCGCTGGTGTAGTTGCCGCAGTTGCTATCGTTGCTGCGCTTGTTGTGTGTGGAGACATCTCTGCCACTTGCTGCTGAGCTGCTGCGATGTTGTTGGCTTGTTGTGAGGTGCGGGCCTGCTTCCGAGCATGGGCCTGACGGCGACGCAAGAAGGAGTTGCTAACGGTATCGTCGACCTCAGTCTCGTCTCCGGATTCATCAACATCACAGTCCACTGTCGGAGCTTGAACTGTCCTAGTCCTGCGGGCTCGCTTTCTCTGGACGGGTTGTCTGGATGGCCTAGTGATTGTATGCCACGTGTGGTGTCTGCCATTACCTGGGTCTATCGCCCCTGCGCCCTCATACAAGTTGTATTGCGCTAGATGGTCTTCGTATGATTGAGCAACGTCAAACAAGGTGGGCAAAATCTGTTCCAATGCCCGTTGTCTCATCTCCACGTTGAATGCAGGACTTTTAGACGAAGAAAAATATTCGGGGGCCGTTGTTTCGACGGCATACCGGGCTGCGTGTTGAAGCTTGGCAACCCAAGAACCCTTACGCTTTGCTTGGTCGATGTCGCGGTGTTGAAGTGTGATGTCCACCGCCAGCGTTAGCAGATCTGTAGTCGTATAAGCTGCTGAAGATATATTCATTGATTTTCGAGGCGACTTACGTTCTTTAGACAGGTGCGATGGCTCGTTGTAGGGGACATCCCTGGGCCACCATGGCGGGGTGCACTCGGGCGGGTGTTCTGACGGGAGGTGCTTGTGATAGGGCCCATAGATGCTCAGGCGTCTGGGTTCAAGTTGCTTGATCCAAGCTGTGACCATGGACCGGACTGGCTTCATAGTCAATTCGTCGAATCGACGGCGGAAGAATTTCATCACCTCGGAGAAGTCGCCAATGTAGAAAGTGTACGACTCTTCAGTCAGGACCCGAGCATGCTCATCATCGGCATCGTCAACATTCTCGTCCTCGCTAGCATTCTGTGGTGTGCTGTATTGCGGGGCGGCTACGAATCGACTTCGTTTGTGAGCCTTTCGCTTCGCCGGCCTGGGCACAGTAACAGGGATACCGCGAGCTACACGCGAGCCAGTGCTCGGGGCCAAAGGACTCTGGCTGACGCTTTGCATATAGGCTGCATGTTGTTGCGATACTCCTGCGCCGATCGACCCACGATCCGCGGCGCATGGCAAGGCCGCCTGACCCGGTACTTGGGTCTGCGGTGGCCCAGGAGGCGTCTGGCCTGTGTTCGGCGAACGGTAGGCGCTGGATGCTCCCTGTCTGAGTCCTTGCGCGTTAAAGCAGTGCTCGAAGCCAATAAGCGGCTGGTAGACAAAGCCAGGGATCTCATGATAGAACGGAAGCTCACGCCCATCAGCCGTGACTATCTTGCCAAGTGGCATGGACATGGCAATGGGTATTGGCAAGGCTACGGCATCCTGCTCTGCATCCTCCTTGATAGGAACTTGGGCGGTACATGGTGCTTTGACCTGGTGTTGTCAGCGATATGTTTACTGCTATTGCCGATGAGGGCTGGCTCCTTGTCCCGGCGGTTTGGGAAAGAGCGGCCGCTAGAGAGGGCGGCACGTTTGGCAAGCGCGGGCCGAAGGCTACTTTAACGACACCGAAGCACGAGAGTCGCACTCACCGTCGACGCTCGAGAGACTTCGCGCCCAGGGGGTTCGATCCAAGGATCTACACCAAACCCGTCTTCCTGTGCTGCTGGATTGTGCCGACGCCGCATCGGTGGCTGATCTCTCTTGTGCGCGGGCTGAATTTTGGCCATGGGGAGCTGCAGCTAGTCGAGTAGGACAACCCACGGAGCGAATTGTAGAAGAGCGGCTTTCTATGACGCTGTCGGCATGCGAGTGGGCTGTCCAATCACTTGGTGTAAGTTGCAGACGAGTGTACTACGGACAGTCGTCAGTATCGGTAGGTCTGCTGTCGATGTTTTCGAGATGGAGAGAACACAAGAGCAAGCATCAGTGCGAGCGGGTAGCCCAAATACACCTATGCACAATTGCTCGAGGATGCATGCCGCGTCTCGCCCCGGTTTCGACACCCGGCAACACTGACTTCGCTTAGACCGCGGGCGCTGGGTGTGCTTACCTGAAGGAGCAAGATGCGATCGACACCCCAGTCACTGCCCAAAAAGCAACATGAGTGTGTGCCCGAAATGGGTTGAATAGTGTTGAGGTCGAGCTCGAGTTTCTCCTCGCGAATTTGTAGGATGCAAGAATGGTTAAGAGCACGACCAACGCTGCACTGGCGAAGTGCTCCGTCACCAACTCTGCTGCAAGAAGATTGACGAAGCAGCAAGCCGACAGCAGCTGATGGCAGAAATGAGGAAAGGTGGTACAGCGAGCTTGCCACTCTTCCGAGAGCCGTCCAAGGTTGCAAACCGACGCTGAGCCTCAGCCAGGGGCTAAAGAGAAAGAACAGGATGTCAGAAGGAACAAATTGGATAATACTGATTGTATTGACCAGGCTCTCGAGGTTTTAAAGCAGGCCTTCCTTCTACTATTATCTCTGCCGCCCTGGTCCGCGGCACTGAATCTAGGGAGGTACCACATCCAACCTCTGCGGGCTTCCCGTAATAACCAGGGATCCTGTCATCCTTTCAATGAAGCAAACAAGCAACATCCTATCACGCGATAGCTCACGGAAGGACAAGGTGACAGCCGTTGAGTTTCCTCCCCCGTCAGGGTCAAGGATCTGGGAGGCGCTGCTTTTGACTTCCCTCTTCCCCGCCAGCCAGGTTGTAACCGTTTTGGGACCGCCCGCGCTTGAGGTGTGGTTCTGAACGCTCTGAGAAAGCGACGAGAGCGGCAGCGCAGGGATTTGTGGGCGTTTTCTCCGCAGTGATGTATACAACCTAGGGTCCTAGCTTGACGAATGGCGCTCTTAGCTGCAATTCCCGGCCGATTCTAGCATGCACATCTCGTATATTATGCCGTCTAGCCCCGGGAAGTGCGTCTCGCAATCAGCAAGAATCGGAGTCTAGTCATCTTGTGAAGACTACCACTGATTTCACCAAGCAGCTAAGATCTAGATCTAAGATTCGAGAAGCTCCGGCTTGAGATTTGCAAACCTTCCACACAGGCCCTCCCGCACGGTTTCCAGACCGCAAAGAAGCCGCTCCTCCTGTTGGAGAACCATCACGCGTCCGCAAGTCTGTGACACAGCAGTTCACCAGTGCATCAGTCTAGTAGCCACCATGCGCGCAACCTCACATACACGACATAGCTTCCCGGGATCTCCCTCGTCATTCACCCTTGACCTGCCATCCAGAACCCATCAGCGTCTTTTGACACCGTCCCTTGACGCCATCTTCCCTACACACCACCCTAAAAACCGCGTCAATACCTGCGCTTATCCAGTTCTCGCCGTCCTTCCCCCTTCCCCTAGCGCCCGAGCCTCACCAGCTACGCCACTCCCAACATCTAAGCTAACTCTCTGCACACCAATCTGAACGGTAAATCTGAGAATCTGTTAGATCTCGGCTTTTCCCGCTCGGCCATCGGCCGTCTTTTCGATCGACCAAGAGCCTGGTCTACGGACTCGATTCTTAGCTCATCGAAATCGCGCATCGAAAATCGAAATCGGATCTTGATGGAAGCGCGCCAAAAATGAGCTAACTACACGAAGACTTTCGCCTTCGCTAAAGCTTGCGGGGGCCCACGTTTGCTCACAATCAACGCTACGATGCAGCCGACGATGAAAGTGATTAGTTGCGTACTGCGGCGAACCGCATTTCCCCCCCCCCCCACACAGTCGCCGTTCTACCCGGATATTAACTTATATACCCTCAAGTCAAACTACTACTAGCTGCGGTCTTTACATTTCAGTGATACACCATCTGTTTCGCTCGTCGGTATCGAGATAGAACGAAGCTGGATGGCAGCAAGGGCGGCAGCAAGGACGTGAGTAGACAGGAATAGATCTCCGGAACTGCCGTTCCGCTCGGTACATAGCATGTAGCGCAACCCAAGACTTAGCAACAGGTCGCTAAGGGTCGCCAAACCTAAACTGACCCCGGCCCTCCGAGGCGAGAACAGGAAGGTGGCGGTTGGCAACACTCGTCCACCTGCACAACCGCTCTCCGTCCGTTCTACGTCTACGTAAACTGGGATGGCATACATAGTGCTACAGGGTGCGGTCCGTTGCTCTTTGTTAACCGCCCATTGCAGCATCGCTCATCTGCTAGTGGGTCAGTGTGACAGCACACCACACATGTATGTCCCACGCTTTCGGTCTCATGCCGGGGAACAAATTGAGTATCCTTCCGACGAGATGCCTGCGATCAGTGTTCGAAGTCGAAGTTGCGGACAAGCACGGTAGAAGGGACTGGATGTTCGGCAATTAACATAACTTAAGGCAAAGCTATGTACACTATATTTTATTTTTCCGCTTGTTTCACCGATCAAAACCGTTTCATACAATTTTGCTTTTTCCCAGTCTTTTGCTTTTTTTCTTCTCGTCCAACCTGTCACCGATGGTTGTCGTCTGGCAACAGCCTCATCGTGTAACCGACCTGGCCAATGCTTGTTCCAGCCAGCTAGTGTCCAATGACGAAAAGCTTGCCCGGTCACACGCCTGAGGCCCTGCGGCGTTCCCCGGGAAGCTCATCCCCACCCCATGTTGTGGGTTCACTGCGCAATGCCCCCCAAGGTTGAGAAAAATTTCCAATTAAGTCCTTCTCCCTCTTCAATCTACCGCCACTTCCTGCCTCGCCAATTGGGTATATTAACCTTGTTATTGTGTTACATCGAGAGCATTTAGGAGGTTTGCTTCCTTAACCAGATCGTAGAAGAGGCCTTTCCTGCGTACCAGTTCCGCAGGCGTGTCGAACTCGGCCACCGTGCCCTTGTCTAATACGATGATTCTGTCAGAGTCGAGAATTGTGTTGATGCGATGTGCAATAGTAATGATGGTTCTGTTGTTAAACATGCCACTGCGTAGCGTGGTCTGCAGCAGTGCGTCTGTTTCAACATCGACAGCAGCCTGCAATTCTGCATCAGTTTCTGCTATTCTAATATGGGATACATCACTTGTACGCACCGTAGCTTCATCCAGGACTAGAATATTACTAGGAGCAAGCAAAGCGCGCGCTAGGGAGACAAGTTGTCGTTGTCCAGCGCTGAGATTGGACCCTGTAGACGATTTAGTTTCTTGGCTTTGTGTTGAGAGTGGATCACAAGGGGCGATGCAAGACGTACCCCCTTCATTAATGTGGGCGTCTAGCTTCCCTGGCATACTCGAAACGTGCTCTTTGAGGCGTGCATGGTCTATGACTTTTGTCAGCCGCTCTGCAATAATCGTTTTGTAGGCGGACTACGTACCAAGAACACTCCAGAGCTCAGTATCATCATGAACATGACCCGGGTCCAGATTGTCTCGTACAGTGCCCTCGAAAAGCGCTGCATCTTGCGGAATGATGGCCAGCCTTCTCCGGAGGTCTAGAAGACCAATGGTGCTGGTGTTCAGATTGTCGATGCTCACAAAGCCCTCAGCGGGCTCGATTATGCGGAAAAGGGCTAGTGTGAGCGAACTCTTGCCAGCGCCTGTGCGACCGACTACGCCAATCTTCTCATTGGGTTTGATCTGAAGGTTGATGTTCCTCAACACCAGATCGAGGCCTGTCCGGTACCGGGTGCTGTAGTTGTTGAAGGTGACAGCGCCCTGCGACGGCCAACTGATCGGTGGCCTATTCTTGGAGATTATTTCAGGTGCTTCGCTTGGTAGAGCAGCATATTCAAGGACACGCTCGACAGACACGATATTAGTCTCCACTTCAACCGTCTGTCGGACGATCCAATTAAGACTCTGGGTGATCTGAAGTGCATACGACATTGCCAGACCCACCATGCCGGCAGAAAGTCCACTATGGCGGGTGACAGAGATAATTGCAAACCCAGCGGCAGCCAGAATTATGACCGAGCCAAGGAATTCCAGCCTCACCGCTAGCCATCTGTTGGCGCTGATGGATGGGTAGTACGCGCGCAGGTTCGCATCCACTCGCCACTCATTTTCGAGCTCGAAACGCTTCTGCTGGTTGTATGCACGAATCGTGCTCATTCCGCTGAGCGATTCTTGAAAGTGCGCATATATAGGGCTGCGGCTAACGCTGTCAAGTCGCTTAAGCTCTCGCGACGTGCGCAAGTAGTACCTCTGTATGTACAGATATAGCGCGCCGAGTGGCAAGATGAGTGCTATGAAGATAGGGGTGGAGGCGGAGATGACAACAAGGGTGAACCCAGCTGCTTCAGTCAGCTAACGGTGACACAATCGAACAACGTGGCTAATTGCATACCTCGAGCGGAATTGACGAAGAGCATATTGAACGTCCGGCTAGTGAATGTTAGGAAACGCTCGCAAAATAATTGGAGAACAAAGTCTCAACTCACGCTAGAACTTCATCGACTCGGTAGATGTCACTATCATGCAAGTTAGCAAGTGCAAACCAAGCCGCACGTGTGTCTACGAAAAATTATCATTGGGACGGCTTGCGGACAGTTCATCGGTAAAGGAGGATCGGGCCGTGGGGAACAGGTTAGGTACAGATGACGAAAACTTGCCTTGAAAATCTGTTTAGGATGCGTCCTGCAGGTGTGGTCTCGAAGAAACTCATTGGAGAACGGAAAATGGCAAACGCCATCCGCTCATGTAACTTTCGGCTAGCCTGAGAACCATATCAGTATATGCAAGCCCTTCATGCACACTATTGCTAGGGATCATGCAGAGACATACCTCAATCGAACAGAAGATCCACAGAATGAGCGTCTGTACAACAACAAGTGCAGCAGATCCAACACCAAAGGCGAAGTAGATGCCGATATACTTGCCCACATGGGGGTTCCCACCGTATTGTTGGTTGATCTCTGACCAGTGCTTGAGCCATACGCTTGCGCCTGCAGGAATTAGTGTCTGCAGCTCAGAGACGAGAAAACGACGAGCCAATAGCATCAAGCTTACCGATGGATCCAGTCTGCGCTCCGAGAAGGAGTATCAAGTAGATGGCGACAGCTGCAAGATTGCTAGTTTTTGCATATTCACCATACACAGACCACTTGACCTTGCCCTGCTCGGAGAACTCTTTCGTTTGCTTGCTCTTCAGCCCGCCACCCTCTTCATCTGTTAGTTTGCCGCGCGGTCCCTTAAAGCTTGCAGTGCTGGCACGCCGGAGAGTATTGTTACTGACCCTCCGGGCCGTAGCGCCTCCCGTTCTCAAGGGTGCGAGGTGAGCAGCATTCTCCTGTGCAGCTTCGGCTTCGGTCTGATCTTCATCGTCCTCTATATCGGCTGGGCTTCCGCCGTAAATGGTAGAGTCTTCATCGCTCATGACGCTCTCGGACGTGCGGTTGCTATCAGCCTCGCTCTGATCCTCATTCTGTGATGTCTTTATCAAGTTTGCGATTTCACCTTTCATTGCCATGAGCTGGTCGTAGCTGCCCCGCTCAAGAATCTTGCCTTCACGCAGAAGTAAAATCATATCGGCTTCCATCAACACTGGGATAGAGTTCGTTGCAAGAATCCTTGTTTTCCCAGCCAACAGACCTTTTGGACCGAGGACATTGTCGATCAAGTGCCTTCCAACGTGCTGGTCGACTGCCGACAAACAATCATCAAGAAGATAGACATCGGCGCGAGCATAGACAGCGCGAGCAAGAGTAAGCCGTGCCTTTTGCCCACCCGACAGAGAGATTCCTCGTTCACCTACTTCCGTCTGGTCGCCATCAGGAAGTTGAGCGAAATCATCACGCAACGCACAGGCCTGGACAGTTTTATCGTAGAATTGCGGGTCCCAGCGGTGCCCGAACACGATATTCTCCCGAACAGAAGCGTTCATGACCCAAGCTGACTGTGGAACATACGCGGATTTACCTCGAATCACAACTTCACCATGGATCTTCCACAGATCTCCGAGGACAGCTTGCAAAAGCGAGGATTTTCCCGAGCCAACGCGACCGACAATGCATGAAAGTTCGCCTTTATGTGCACTGAAGTTGATGTCATGAAGGGCGCGACGCTCAGTGTTTCGATCCCACGTGAAGCTGGCATCTCGAATGCGCACTGACTCATCGCCATTCTCCTCGACAGCGTCCTCGCGAATGACCGCATTTTCTTGGAGTTCGTCAGCGGTCAGATAACCGGTGATGCGCCCCACGGCAACGCTAGCTTCTACGATGGCCGTGATGACCATAGGAAGAATAGCGAGCGGGAAAGTCAGGAGGTTGAAGAGCGTCAGGGCAGGGAAGACAATGTCGGTTGTTAGAGGGCGATGTTGCGTGAGAACAAACACTCCAAATGTTGAACAAGATACAAGGAACGGAGTCGTAGACCATGTGAAGGTAGAAAAGGCCTGAGTGGCGCCGATCTTGCGTAATGTCTTGAGTTCTTGATCATTACGGATAACATTGAGGCGATTGGCAAATGCGGTCGTCCATGCATACAACTTGATCGACTTCATGTTGTTGAGGATCTCTGCGATAAGTTTCGTACGCGCATCTTTGTTCTTCATCTGCTCTTTCTGTAAGGTCTTCATCCATCGCGCAATGACGCCATTGATGGGAATCATGATGAACATGGCAGCCACACCTGCAAAGCAACTATAACCAAGTAGCTGGTATAGCGACAGCATGCACAGGATGATTTGGAAAGGAGCGGACCATAGCTGCTGACCGTACTGTGCCAAATCCTGAAGTCGCTGAGTATCAACAGCCATATAATTGACAATGTCACCAGTTGATTTGGACGCTCGTCCCTCGTTAGACAAACGGGTTGACTTGGAATATATGGCAGCGGTGAGAGAGGATTTGACACGCATGCCAGTCTCGAAGGACCGTTGAAAGTACTGATGGAGGCAAGCCGTCTGCGAAACGGACACTGCGAACATGGCAAGCGCAATGGCCGCACCTCGAACTATTGGCTGCGGCGTTTCGGTTCGATAAGAATCCACAAAGGTGATTAGGAGCCTCAACAGTTGCGGTTGGACGAAGTTCAAAAGATCGCTCAGGGTCTTGATGGCTGCGCCTCTGAAATAAGGGCCGCCGAATGAACTGAACATTGCGATCCACAGCGAAGGGTGCTTCTTTTCCATCTCATGTGTCCACGCCTTCTCAAATGTCTGTGATGTGTGTCGGGTGCTGTCTCGCTTTCGCAGATTCCATAGATCGTCCTGGGTGAGAAAGGCCTTGTAGCCGTGCTTCATCATTGGCGTCATCCATCCAAAGGTCAATACCGAGAAGACATCGGCATATTCGTAGGGGCATTCATCGTCATCTCCCAGCATATCATAATCGCTGAGACGCTTGGGAACAAGCCATTCCAGGATGAATTCCAGTGCTGCCAGTCCAACGCTCACGCAGAAGACTGCAAAATACGCCACATGCTCCAGGTGTACTTGCTGAGCGATGAGCGAGCGGAGTTTAACAGCGTATGCGATGAGCAAGAACAGCCAGAAGAAGAGGACCACACCATTGGCGTTTCGTGACCTCCAATGCTCGATATATTGTATGTAGAATATTACCCCAAGGGACACCAGAGTGAGTACAGAGGTCCAAAAGCGAAAGTCGCCGGTCCATACGTCTTTATAGTATTCGATCTGAAGAGCTGCCTGTACTGCAGTAGCGGTGATAATCGCTCCGAGAGTAATCTATTAGTCGCATAATGTTAGCGACTGAGTTTCATGAGCATCTTAAGGCCCTCAAGACGACTCGCATACCAGCTTCGCGAAAAAGTGCCAATTGCGC
This sequence comes from Pseudopyrenochaeta lycopersici, assembly GCA_003313425.1. Taxonomy (NCBI): domain Eukaryota; kingdom Fungi; phylum Ascomycota; class Dothideomycetes; order Pleosporales; family Pseudopyrenochaetaceae; genus Pseudopyrenochaeta; species Pseudopyrenochaeta lycopersici. Next base: position 896,057 of record NHZP01000009.1, read on the forward strand.
TTCACCGGCTGTGGCGGGCAGTACCTATAGAGGTACCACAATGCGCCTGCGCCTCCCACAATCCCAAACGCTGCCACCACGGCTATCCAGACATCGAGAAAGCACGGTGTGAAGTCATAGCGAATAGGGCTGATCGGGCCCCAGCCTTCGCTATTGCCGCATAATGGCTGGCGGTGGTGCTTCGAAGCCTCGAGATAGCCGTAGGCGAGCGGGGTGGAAGGCAGAAACGGGATTTGTTGTCCCTGCATCGATCGTGTGTATTAGGCGATGCCGTACTCGGTGTCGCAGAGTTAAGGCAGCAGTCGTCCAACGGCGAGGGTGAAGCTTCGACCTTCGCGGGTGCGCCGCACTTTTAGTGAAGTTAGACGCACGGGCTACCCGTGTGATGATTAATGATGGCATACTAAAGTTTGCGAGTCGCGGGGCTAGCAAATAAACCCCGACGAAGCCGCTTACGGGTTCGACTCACCCGAGCCAGGACTGAGCAAACCACTGTGACTCTTTTCAAGCCAATTAATCAGGGCGCGGTGGACTACAGCATGAAAGCTGCATGGTCAGCTTGTGATTCACCAGAGGATTCACCGGTGCTTCGCCCGGTGCTTCGCATCCTCCATGTACGGCTCGACCCGATGTTCCGGCCTGCCTCAAGCCGATGAACCCTATTTGTGCAACACGTCCCAGTGCCGCTAGGCAGACACCTGATCACGTGATTTGACTGTATACTGAAGCTATCAGTATTCAGGCGCCCTATTCGAGTGAGTCAAGGAGAACACATCCGAAATTCACTTGGATTTCTAATCATCTTGTCAGAGGTTATACAGCCGGGATGAGCAGAGATAATCATCTTGTGCATCTGAATAGCGCAATAGAAGAAACATGGCACTTCGTAGTGTTAGCTCATCTAGCATTTAAACAAGAATCTTGCAGCTCATAGCCAAAGATAATAGCCCCAAATCTTTATATTGTGAGGCGTACAAGGCTCCTCAAGGCACAGTCATACGAATAATGGACAGACGGTCTCCACTCTGTGTTTCTTTTGTCAACCTCATAGCTCACTTCTTTCTTCATACTGCTTTCCCAATTTCTTCGTGGCCAAATCCTTAAACCCCTCATTCGCCGCCCTAAAATGGTCAAAGTTCGGTGCATCCTCACCAAGACCCCAAGCAAATACGCCTCCAAGTTTATAGTCATCAAAAGCAGTACGCAGCTTTTTCTGTATAGCTTCAGGTGTGTCCCAAGACCAGAACAAACGCTCATCTTCATCCCAGTAGTAATGCCCTCCTCCTATTGCGTCATACACGCCATGTGCCAGCACTTTCTTGAACGATATCGCGAGCTCAGCAGGTACCTCGTCGTGCCATGAGAATGCCCCCGCTTTACCAAGATCTGCTCCTGTAACTGGATCTTCCATAAGCTCCGTCTTGCATCCGATGGGATTCACATGACAATCCGCATCTGGAGCGCTCTTAAACCATTTCACGTAGAATGCTAACCCTATATTCGCTTTCTCGGGTGGGACGCCCCCCTTAATGTACGCATCGAGTGCATCTAGTGACAGCTTCAAGCCTGTATGATGTTTCGTCACGTAATCCCGTCGGTTCATCAAGTCATAGGTCATGATATTGAAGAAGTCGACAGACTCTAAAATTCGGGGTATAAAGGAAGGCGTGAAGGCTAGCATATCCCGTGGTAAGCCTGGTACTGCTGCTGAGATGACTTTCGAAGGGCCGATAGCTGCCCGTATTTCTTCAAGGAGTTTTGGATATGCATCAGTTTCCCACGCCTTCTCCGTATTAGGAACAGTCTTGTAATCTTCGCCGTTGCCACTACACGATCGTTAAACCCTGATGCTGTGATCGCCTTTAGTCATACGGAGGATATTTACCCAGGATACTCCCAATCAATATCTACGCCGTCAGCACCAGTACTATCAAGCATAGCCTTCACATTAGTTGCGAAAAGCTTCCGACTTTCGTCTGTCTTCGCTCCATCCGAGAAGCCATCTGTGTCCCCCCATCCACCGATCGCTACTTGGATCACTGTACCATCAGTGAACTTGTGTCGTACGTCTTCAATGGCTGTAAAGAGCGGCCATTCCTCTCGTCTGGCATCATTGAAGATCTTAGATTGCATGAAAGCCAGGGCAACATGAGTAACATCCGCAACAAGAGCTGGTTCTGGTACTACGTTATGCTGTCTCGAGATCCTCAGCCTATATCACTATGACTTTATGTTTAGTGCATTACCCTGTCAAGTACATAATGAGCTTTAGCTTCGATGCCTTAACCGTCGACATGGATGTGGCGAGAAACACAGAAAGGGCGAGGTAGCACAATAGAGTAGTCATTATTTTCAGGATCTGCAGGTTCGCAAAGGATAAGACTCGATGAGTAGTAGCGGGAAGATGTCAAACTAGACATAGGTAATAGCGGGGATTCGCTAGTGGTCACCCACCTAACTATTTATCTACTAGTGTCTTGGTCAAATAGAAATAAGTACACAAGGAGCCTAGTGGTGACTCGTGCAAGTCCTATTCATTGCTTTTTGTACGTTGTCAAACCTTTCACATTTTGGGGATATGTGCGCGAAAGGGCAATGAGGAAGGACAATGAGGCTCCCTGAGGTCTAGCATCTGTTCTAGTATTCTACTTGTATATTCGCAAACAGTTTCCATTCCCCTATAATAGCTTTGTTTTCAGTATTGTCTGTAGACCAAGTGCTGCTATACAACGCTGTGCAAGAGCTTTTCTTTTGGCAAGCTGCAGGAGTTCCCCTCACGCCAAACCTGTTCATGACATGTGACCTGCAGCCCCACCTTGGAATCGTCAATATCGGAACATAAGCACTCGTTGTCTGATACTCCATTCATTTTGCTAATCTGAATTGTGCAGTTACAAAGGCTGGGCACATTTACAATTACGATTTGCAGCATCAATCTTCAGTACTTCACTTCCAAAATTGCACCGCTGTTCAAACGAATGCGATTATGGAAAAGACGGTGACAAATGCGACCGACGTCTTCGGGCAGAATGAACCACCTATGGATGTTCATTCGCGTCTGTTCCGGTCAGATGTTGCAAATTACAGTCATATCCTTCCAGACCACTTAGCGCAATTGCTATTTGGCGACCTTGGTGTGAATGCAAAGTTGGCGACTGGCGACCGGCCTGTCACATCTCCTTGTTTAGTTTGCAACAATATCAGAAATCCGAACAATACCGTCGATCTAGCTGAAGCTATGCAAAGAGCTAGCGCTGGCTGCTTGGGATGTAGATTTGTCATCTGTGCTTATGAGAGATCCATACAAGAATTCGAAAAGTCGAGACTCCAAGGACCTGAGCGTAAAGTTCCGCATCGAGAAAGCAAAGACGCAAGATTGGAGATACGAATCGAGGTTGCATCCCACGGGATCAGCATGAGCATCAGGTCGAAGTACGGCTTTCGGACTTTTGAGATTTTTACCACTGCCGAGGTTGGTCATATTCCGAAGGGAATCGCGCAGAGACAAATCAGTTCTAAGAATTCTGGCTCACGTGAGAGCTTTGACCTGATCTCAAGATGGATTGCAGACTGCTGCGCGCACCCTGACTGTCCTCCAAAGAAAAAGCAGTTACCAAGCCGGGTCCTTGACATCGGCTGTCAAAATGAAATCAGATTGCGACTGGGTGCGGAGGTGACCGGTCCGTATTGTGCCTTAAGTCACTGCTGGGGTTCATTAAATAAAACAGTACGCACAACCAAAGCGACTCTGGCATCACATCAAACAGGAATCAAAGAGAGTGTACTCTCTAAATCCTTCCGCGATGCGATTGCCCTCGCTCGACATCTTGAGATACAATTTCTCTGGATAGATTCTTTATGTATTGTTCAAGACGACCCGGAGGATTGGGCAAATGAATCTGCAAAGATGGCAACAGTTTACCGGGACGCCTTTCTCGTCATTGCCGCAACTCGAGCTGAAAATGGTGACATGGGTTGTTTCTCAGACCGCTCTAGGCCTACATTATGCTTTGAAACCCCACTGGCCGATGGTCGGATTGCGCCTGTTTACCTTCGACATCGACAAGAACACTGGTCCTTCGATCCATTATACATGTATAAAAAGATTTCCGGTGACGAGTTGCCTCTGTTATCTCGTGCTTGGTGCTTGCAGGAGCGACTTCTTGCAACACGTGTAATTCACTTCGCAGGCGAGGAACTGATCTGGGAATGCCAGTCACAGACGCGATGTGAATGTACAAGTCTAGACGAGTCTAAACTAGACAGCTCTGCGTTCAGGAAAAGTTGGGCAATAGAACACCGTCCCAAGGAATTGTTCAAGGTGTGGCACAAGATAATACAGCTTTATAGTCCACTACGCATCACATATTGGTCTGATCGACTTCCAGCGATATCCGGCCTAGCGAAGCATCTTCAAGCCCGCGGTTGTGGCGAGTACGTGGCTGGGACTTGGGTGCAGAACATCTTTGTTGACTTGCTATGGTCTAACTTTGGTAGGACTTCGAGACCAGAGGAGTGGAGGGCTCCTTCTTGGTCATGGGTCTGTGCAGACTTTTCTTACCTTCGTTTCCCTCAGAATCACGATATCGATGGCGAGAACCTCAGAGAAATGCCGCGTTCGATGCGGACTCCTAAAGGCCAGGAATTCAAGACCAAAGTCGTGTCGCTGGACTATGAGTTGAATGGAGCCGATCCCACTGGAGCAGTGAAACGAGCAGTGTTATCGATTTCTGCACCAGTGATCGATGTCCGGGTAGTAGTGCGAAGATTTCCGCAATGGAGGCTGTGTAAGGAGGATGAGATCTTAGTGGCACACGACATGAACGAATTGGATTGTCTTGATGACTTTGCAGAAGACGAAGTCCCTGTACTCTGCGTCTGGGTTGGGACAATATGGGTAGAAGCGGAGATGTGTCCACAGCTCTTGCTCGTGCAGCATTCGCGTGGGCTCAGTAAGAAACAAGCAACGCCTGGTTGTTATGAAAGAGTTGGAGCGTTGACACAATGGGAGGATGTTTCTATGCTTCTCAAGTGGTTTGCAAACGCAGAGGTTCAATGCATTAAAATCGTGTAGAATTGTATAAACAGGATTTTGTCTACGCATGAAGCGAGGTATGACGATTTAGTAGCCAAAGCTAGTCCATCAACCATCTGAACTAGCCCCTAACACTACCAGCGTAGGCTACTTAGGCACTGGCAAATGCTATTCTATGCACACATTCAACATGTTCTGAGCAAGAATACACTTTAGTTGGTAAAATACCATGGGGCTATTTCCTGACACCATAGTTGATCAATCTATTGTGTGGAATTCGGTTGTAAATTGGGACCGTACATGAGACTGGTTGCTCACTAGACCTAAGATAAGGAAATTTGGGAAGCACCTTAAGCATTTTATAAGCCTTAGAACAAAGTCTCTGCTATTATAACGCAGTTCTATACTCTACGTGCAAATGTGGAAGTAATGGTGATTGTTCATTACTTTTTAGTTGCTGGGAAGGCATCGGCGGTGACTCTAATCAAGCGTTCAGTGGATGGACCCTAGGCCCCCAAAAGTAGGCTATTTCGATTTCACCCAGGGAAAATTCATTCTTCCCTTTGCCAAACGAGACTTCTCGTACATAAACAGCTTGCGTCTGATCCCCTGTCTTCTCATATTGCTTGGCTAGCAGTGATGTTAGTCCGTTAAACTGCCCTTGATCTGCCCATTGTACTCACCTTTGCAGGCATCCCCGCTCGCGCCCGCTGAAACAGGTATGCCTTCTCCCTGCATAGATACAGAAGCAAAGATTTCTGCAGTACTTGTTTTCCCACCGGCTTCGATAACTCGAGTGTTGGTGTAAACAATGTATCCAACAATAAGATAAACGCGTCTGATCTGTCGCTTTTTCCGAAGCGCCCAGTCTCGGGGCTCAGACAACCGCATCACATCTTCGAAATGCTCTTCGAAATCCTCAAGATGAATTTCTCTAGCGCAGTCAAGTTCAACTTGGACAGAAACCTCTGTCCTATTGGAGCTTGATCTGCTATACGATGATACGTAATCGGTCCAGAGATCCTTACCTGGGGATGCAGTATCGAAATACGATGAGAGAACCTCATCCCTTCACCGAGACTTATCTCAAAAATTCTCCTTTTAATATGTCCAAACTTATTGAACATCTATCGACGCGAGTAAGTGGATGGGTTGACATAACCATACACAGGCAAACATACAATCGGTATCTACATGAAAGTTATGCTATAGGTAGGCAGAGTTACTTTTACTAATATCCATCCTTCCGGGATAGAGTGTATGTGGCCTTTGTTTACCTGAGGTTGTTTTAGTCTTTGATCATTGAGGTCCATATCAGTGGCTGCCAACCGCAATTCGCTACTCAGTTTCTGCTTACTTGCGCTGTAGCAAGCAAACGCGACTTGGTCAATTCGGGACTCTCGCAGGAGGATATGGGAATAAGTTATTTTGGCAGAAATTATACAGATTGATCGCACTATCAATATGTATGAAAGCAGAGGGGAAGGCCAATAGGAAGAAGTGATAAAAAGTCGCGAGATGTGTAATGTCATGTCGAATATACATTAATTATATTTTTGAGCCTGTTTCCGCCCCTCGGCGCATTGCTCGGGGTATAATGCTGAATTTCATTTCCAATTTTTTGTCGTCCAACGAAGCGCTGTGAGACGTCTTCCTTTCCTTCATCCCATCCTACCAACCTCTTCTATTCGTCACCCATTTGTGCTCGATGACAGCCTCTCAACGAGCCCATACATCGATGCCCTATTGCGATACATTTTTTCTTGAAGTGATTCACCTCGAAATTTAGTTACTGGCTGTCGGTCCCATCTTGGTACCAGCACCATAACTTGCGTGATACGCGGCGTTGACGCTGCGGTGATGCTCAGCGGCTGCGTGCTTGATCTCCTTCCACATCTTCTTCATCGCCATGTTCATGGTCATGTGGGTCTTCTCCTCTTGGGAGACGAAATGGTGCGCATCATGTGCAGACTCGTGAGACTGGCGTCTTGACTGAGATGCTGGCGTAGAGGATACAGACGAGTCTGGGGAGGTCGCGCTGAGAGACAAAATGCGGGGGTGGGAGTCGATGTTGTTCATTTTGGTGATTGTTAAGGCTGTTGCAGATCGTGTGAGGGAGTTGCGGACAATTTGATGTGTATGAAGAGTACTAGATTGGAATTCGGAGAAGTGATAGTGTAGCAGTGAACGTCGATGGCTAATGTTGATACCCTTCCAATGTTGCACCTTATATACCTAAAAACTTGAAGAAATTTTCACCCAACACTCCTTACAAGATCCTGAATCTCACGATCCAGCTCACATGTGTCGTGACTGATTTTTCGCAGTGGTGCACATGTGGGTCTCCCGTGGTGACATGGCTCGTTAGCCTGTCAATTGCCGAACGCCACAAACATACACGGCAAAACGTCATTATTGGGCAGGATGAAGACTTTCTAGAAGCCCGATGTGGTAGTCGCTTGCCTGTATTAGTGTCGGCGCCATGGCAAAATGTCTGTTAACTGCTTAGCGAAATGAGAAGTTAGTGGTGCGGTGTGATGGGGATGCGATTCGGTTGTCATCGGCTGTATATCGCGTCAGCCGAGCAGTGTCTGTGCAAGGCTCCACTGAGCAAAACATGACGAAGTGTATTTTGACACATGAGATACCTTTAACGGCGATTTCGTGTGTCATAGTCGCCTTGCGCAAATTCGAACGTTTCGACGTGCCCCGAGCTACAGCGCGCATTGGCTGCTATTCCAGAATTTGCGGCTCAACAAACGATCGAGATGGTGCACGTGGATTCATATTTATGGCGAGACTGATGACTCAGTTTACGTGCTTATGTCGGTTGACATGATAGATTTGGAGTGGAATGGCCGAGTTCGTTTCAAGTCGATGTGCTTGTCGTGTATTGTTGAAGGACTAAGAGACAGAAAATGTATTAATGCAAAACTTCGTACCCCGTAAGAAAATGTACCCAGGCCCAAAACATTATCGTGTCGTAACGCCGTTTCCTATGCCCTAGAGGAAGATGGAGTAAGAATGCAGTCAATGCTGCGCGACAAGCGGCCGCCTCTCTTTGTCTCCAAGCACCTCGTCGTCTTCGTCATCAGAATCAAGGCCTTCGAGTTCAAACTCCTCGGCGTCTCTAATCCTTCCATCAGGCCTAGCATAGCCATTGGAACCTCTGTTCGCATGACCATTTGTCATGCCATTTGTGCGAGGAGTTTCGGTATCAGATTTCGGTTTTTGGCCCCACACATGGACAGCGTAAAGATGAAGAAGCATATTAACGACTGAAGGTGAGTTAGCTTGGAGATCTACATGGAAGGTGAGCAACAACTTACATAAAAATAGTAAGAAAGCGATGCTGAACAGGATAAGAACGTAAGATACGTGCGTAACGTTCGCATCGGAGAGAACCTCCATTTGCTCTTCCGTAGCGCCCATAAACAAGAACCCACCAGCAATCAGGAGGAATGGCGTCAAGTACTGGAAGCTATTGGGATCTGAACCGTCAGTCGTAGTAGCGCTGCGATCTTTGAGAACGAAGGATATCTCGATAATCCTTGCGGCTCCTGCAGCCATAAGAGTGTAACCGAAAACGGTATGAATCATGGTCGATATGGGCAAATGTTGAGGATGAGCAGACATAGCCCATCCAGTCACGAGGATGACGATACCAGGTATTAGGTTTCGCTTCGGGCGACCATCTCTTGTGCGGCTCAGCCAAACACCAACAAGCCCAGCAGCCCACCAAATGATACCCATAGACGTGTGTTGCAAGTCATTATGGACCCAAGGCCCTCCCCATCGGTGCTCGGTGAAGGTATTGACGCAGCCCCAGGCGGCAATGACGAGCGAATCGAAGAACTCCTGGCTTCGTCCGGTCCGCCTCAGCCACAGCTGGCCGACCAGGAGGAGTATGATGAGAATGATTCCGTAGGCAATGAAGGCACTTCCCATGATAAAATGCGCCAGACATTGTCCGGTATGATCGGCCCTGCAGAAGCCAAGCGCTGTGATGCCGCCAAAGACGAATTGGACCCAGGTCACTACTGGTAGCGCTTTTCCAACAATGCCATGTGCTTTGACCACAATCTTGCGTATTTTCCCGTTTATGCCCTTTTCAAGATGAAGCTTCAAATAGACGCCCATAGCGATCTGAGCTATCAACAGGAGCATTATATACGGGGCGAACTTGGCGTGAATGTTCTCTGCAAATTGTCTGCCCTTGTGTTTGTGGCCAAGGAAGTAGCCCACGATGGCAAGGAGAGAGCCGACCGTTTGTACGGGGACGTGCCATTTCGATCGTATTATCTGGTTGCGTGTTAGTCTACACTCGGACGCTTGAGAGGCTCAGGCACATACGCCCAATACCATGCCCGTGGGGAAGAGGATTCCCCAGGCCAGCGATTGAATTAAAATGTGTATCCATAGTGTTGAGTCCTGGGACAAATGTTAGGCTTTGCGTGTTGTTGTTCGGCTTCTTATCGGGCAGACGTACGATAGGATCCCCAGACACCGCATGGCCCTCTGCAATTTTATTCACATGATGCTCGTGAGCGCTGGTTGCAGTGCTGAGCAGCAGCGCTACAAGGGCAGCTCTTCTTGCCTTGGATGCCATGTCGGTCGGTCAATAGGGACGAGTCGCGTCGCCGCTGAGGCTACAACAGGGAGAAATACTGGGGTTCAAAGGCTCCTCTGTGGAGCGTTTCAAGGCCGTATAGGCATTCGGCGTACCTGGAAGTAAAATCTGGCGCGTCGCGGAGTGAAGGACAGTCAGAAGAGTCGCGGATGCCCCCATTCATGCGTCGCAATATATGGGCTTACGTGAAAGCAAGGCGCGCCCCCCATTGGCTTCCGCCGCGGTCCGCTGTGGAACCCCAGGCCGTTCCAAGGCTGTCTCCCGATGTCATCACCACCGCCGCATTCACCACCACCACCAGCATGGCCTTTGGGAAGGGCAGAACTGAGGTGCAGGACTCTGAAGAAGAGCCAATGACGTCTTCGCCTGTCAGCGTGCCAGGTGAAGCTCATGACAAGCTTTCTGCAACGGCGCCCGTTTCGCTCCAAGAGCACCAAGACGCGACACAAGAGCCCAATGGCGCTCTCCGAGAGCACGCCGAACGGATTGGCAACACTGTCCCAGACCGCACTGATGGCTTGGATGCCGATCAGAATAATGCTTCACTTCACGTTAATGCGCCAATATTCGACGAAACTAACATTTTCGCGATGCGCCAGGACAGAACAATGACTGCCATCGGCAATACTTGTGCGGCATTTCAGGCAGAAGGGGCCTCACCGCAGGCTAGACTTGGCCTTTCTCAGGGGCGAGCTGGGCACGATGCGACGCCGGAGTTCGATCGGGAGACGCCTTGTGAGCCTGGCGCTACAATTGATCAAATCCCAAAAGAGCTCATCACAGACACAACTCTGAACGAAGCCCCCGCGCCTATGGAGCTATTGCGAGCTGGAGAGACTGGTGCAGAAGACCAGCACGCCTATTTGGCCCAAAGCTCAGTATCACAGGCAGTGATGCCTAGCAACCTCGCCATGAGTCAAGTTGATCAGGAGAAGTCAGAATCAGCAGAAATCCTCATTTTTAACACGTTACGAGGTGGAGCTGACAGCATCTTCAAGCACCAGAACACTTCGCAGGACCCACATGACTTTCCGGGTTCCCCTAGTAACCCCTTGATGGCAACAGGAGGGAACTCATCGATCTTTCATCCCGACACACAGGCCTACCAAACCACGACTGCCGACATGCGAAATCCCTCAATGATTGGGGCATTGTCTCAGATGCAATCAAATGCCAAAGTGCAAAGCTATGCCCGCCAACCTGACACTGATGCGGCAGTGACGGCTGAGAGTGCAGTCTGTCTAAGAGTAGTTTCCTTCTTTTCCATGCGCTCACATGCTGCAGGTTGTCTCCACCCCTTCACTGTCCACATGTGTTTCTGAACTCCCTGAGATTATAAGCACCGCAATGAAAGACGATAATCATTTCCAGGCATGGAGCCGGACAACGGAGGCCAATCGTGTGCTTGAATCCGCAGGAAGTCACGTTACAGAACTCAACAGCACCCCAGTGCAGACTGCGGACGGTATGGGCGTCTCCATGCCCAAGCGGGAACTGATTACCGACCCACTGCATGGTTTGCAGCACGATCCGCTCAGCACACCTACGGCGGAAGCTCCCGTTCTAGGTCTCACAGCGCACAAGCCCAAGTCAGCCGAAGATGTGATGGTTGATGTTGAAACCGCGTCCGCGGTTATGGACTCGTTCGGTCAACCCCAACTCAGTCCTTTCGAGCAGCTTGAGCCGGCACCCATGTTCACTGCCCCTTCAATGACTCCTCAAGAGATTGTATTGGCCGAATTGAAGGCTCAAAAGGCAGCCCTTATAACCTCGCTTGCTACTCTGCCAACTTTTAAAAACTTCATTGAAGAGAGCGCATCCTCCCATGTGGACCTCTCAGACAACGATAGTGGACTTTCAGAGTCCGATGTCATGGCTGCCGCAAACAAGATTGTCAAGGATCACATCAAACTCCTCCATGAGTACAATGAGTTAAAGGATGTGGGCCAGGGCCTCATGGGATTAATCGCCGATCAGCGCGGCGTAAGGATTGTGGAGGTTCAAGATGAGTTTGGCATCGATGCAAAGGATTGAATGCAAGGGCAAGATGAAGACAAGTTTCACTTTCGAAAGACTTATCGCCCGTGCCACAACATCAGAGTATCGTACGATCTAGGCAAGGCTCAACACCTCTAAATTGTGGTGTCTTTGGGTCACTGCAATGCAGAACATTGCTAGCGATCGTTCCTGATAGCACTTAGACCAGCATCAGATCACTCGAGATTGGCGACCGCTAATCTAGTGAGATGAGCTTTGAATGATCCATGCTTTCAGACCGTGTTGCACGGCCACAATAGGGCGCTCTAGCTATTGTATGCAAGCCCTCGTCCAATCAAGCATTGAGATCAATCGAAGCGGCTTGAGAAATTTCGTTTAAACGTAATATATTTACCTGGTATATGTGGCTGTAACATTAATAGACCTTTCCAGAGCTGCTGCAAAGACACGCATACCCGGTAGTCATCTCAAGTTGCGGCTCAGGCCACACTTTTGGAGCAGCGCCCGACCCTTGCTCGTTTTACCGACAACGTGGCATTGGAGTTCGAGATTCAATTTCCCGTTGGCTAAGAACGCCTTTCGGAGTGCATTGCGACCATGACGGTCTTATTGGACGCATGTCTTCTGGAAGTTTCAGGAATGGCGCTAGCATATCTTGCTCGTTTTAATGTTTCAGGTGGTCCATCCCTGTTAGTTTCGCATGCGATCAATGAACAATGGCTGGCAAAGTCTCACTGGGGATCTGCTTTGGTTCTCAACCTCACTCTACATCATAGCGATTACTGTCGGCACATTAATAAGGAATCAATCGAGGGCTGTTGGCCGAACCAAATCAAGCATGTGCTGACGCCATCCCCCTGCCCAGCCCAGCTAGCCCAGCCAGCCCAACCAGCCCCGGCGGTTTTGCCTCGGTCCATTCCTGATCATCAGGGGCCATGCACAATGGCGCAGACTGAGAAAACCACGCCCCGGGCAGGTTTCAACAGGGCGAAGAAACGCATAGGCATGACGCATTTGCCTGGTTGTGAAAAGTAGCCACTGAGAATCATGCACTGAGCTTATTCCCTGACTGTGGGCCGCCTGATGAGGGTACTTGCACGTAGAAATTTTCCATATTCCCTAACGTCGATCTGTGCGCCTCGCGAGCGCTTGGGTGGAGATCCCAACCTCATATGTGGGGTACATCACCGATGACAGCGCAGATCTATTGTACGTTGTGCGCATCGGCTCTGAACTCAGCTCTGAAGTCGAAGACATGATGATGTTGTGCCCAGTACCTGGGTCGCCTTTCTCCGCATTTGAGAGCCGGGTGAGGGCTCTAGTGCATTGTAAATGTCACTCCAAACGGTGAACGCTCACTCCAATTATGGCATCTAGACCACTTCCGGGACCTCAATTGACCTGTCATTCAAAATTCGACATTGCACCACAACAAGGTTTCGGAGGTGGCGTCGGTGGCAATTCCCTCTCTGGCACATTCGCCGACTATAGCATCCCGTGGGGCAGCCTACACTTTAGTTTGGGTGAAGCTAACACACCACACTTCCCGTGCACACAACATTGAACGGTTCGCTTTCAGGGTTCGTCCTCTCCAGCCGAGTTCAAGCCAGGGTGATGCGTTAAGCGATTACGACCGCCCAAGTCGCCGGTCAGACGATTGCCACTGAGGCAAGAAAGCAGGGTGAAACCTCCCCGCTAATAACAACACTACTATCGTCTCGAGTCAGTATGCATGGTGCTACACCTTGCGGCAGCTCCCCTTCCACGGAGACGGGATGATCCCTTTCTTTGGTACATCTGCGATATATTGATAACCTGAACACCTCGTTCTCTACTTTTCTATCGGGGATTCTTCTTTAGCGACCACTCGTTCTCGCGATAAGATACTTGACGACCTGCCGCCACACATAATGTCGACTTCAGTACAGGACTTCCAGCTTGCAGCTTTGGCTGCTGGCTTCACCATAGGCTTCGGCTTTCTAACAGTATGGGAGGCTGTCAAGCAAACAAGGCGAAATCGTAATCCGCTCAGGTCTGCGTATATTTATATGATCTGGGGAGAAGTCTTTGCCAATGTTATGATTGGCATCATTGGATGGTTGTTCCTCAATGGGATACTAGGACCAACGTAAGTCCTCCTCGTCATGCAAATGCATGGCAAAGTTCACCTTCTGACGGAACAATGTAGTGTGGAAGTCCTATTCTTCAGCCTTTTCTTCTGGGTCTTCCAAATCCAACTCCTTATGCAGATTATCATCAACCGTATCGCCCTTATCGCTGAGCATCGCAACACTGTCCGCAACATTAAATGGGGCACTGTCGCTATTATCACCGCTATCAACATCGCCGTCTTCATTATCTGGATCCCGGCGCATATCGTACCACCAGCTAGTGAATTATTTGTCAAGATCAACAACGTCTGGGACAAAGCCTCGAAAGTTTTGATTCTGATTGTCGATGGTGGATTGAATTGGTACTTTTTAAGGACTGTGAAGCTCAGGCTTGTGAAGCAGCACGGTTTGACGAAGTATCAGCCTTTGGTGGGCTTCAACGCGAAGTTGATGGTCGTCAGTATCGGTATGGATGTAAGTTATCAATACATCAAATCCGCACACTCACTTGTATCAACAACTAATATGATTTGTCCCACAGGCTCTACTTATCGGCCTGATGTTCCTTAAGAACCCAGTCGTATACATCCAATTTCACCCGGTCGTTTATATTGTCAAACTTAACATCGAAATGTCTATGGCCTCGCTCGTCGTCCGCCTCGCACAGGGTAAACCACAAAACGACATGAACGTTGAAGAATTTCTTTCCGCCTCGGATCCTAACTCGCATACCATCTCGGGACATCACAACGGGTTCAAGTTCAATAACGACCTGGAACAGAAACAGGCCATTCACTTATCTTCACGTTCAAAGAGGGCAAATTCGATAAGCAGAAGCGCAGGCTTGAGCAAGTTGGACAGCGACGAGAGTCTAGGAGGCATTCAGTGCAGGACAGACTTGAACGTTGTGGTCGAGCGGATTGACCAAAAGGGCGCACCTAGTTCGAGGAGCTCGAATGAGGTCGCGCACTCGGTGTTCGGAGACGAAACCCCGTTGCATAAGAACGGTGTACACGTGAAGCAGAGACCGCTCTAGCCATTTCCTTATGTTTGTAAAAGTATGCAATAACTTAGCGCTGTAAAAATCCAGCGGTTCCCATCAATGCTGTTGTCTTGTGAGGTCAAGGATGATTCCTCTTGCTAATGCAGCCGTTGGAACCGTATTTTCGGGTTAACTTACCTATGGCCTCCCCTGTCTGTATTGCATGTTGCAACTCCAGACGAGCCCCGCTGTGATGCGGCAATGCCAGGACAACACAGCCATCGTTTCATCACGAAGCTGACATTATCAGACCACACGAAAAGATTCACCGATACCTCAGACAATGCCTTGTGGCTCCGGCAGATTCCTCAAGTCGCGGATGAGAAAGGAACAAGGATGTGTTAACGCAGTGGGAACGTGGGGTATAGAGGACGTTGCAATAAGGTATTGGTAACACCGACAATCGGCCGACCAACCCAAAGAAATAGAGGACTAGGGAAGCTCTATGGGTAGAGAGACGTTGCGATAAAGTAGCAGTGACACCGGCAATGCGCCGAACCACCCGAAGAAAACGTGAAGTACGATGGAGGATTCGTGATCTACGCACTTCTCGAGTCATGCCAAGGTTCGCGCCCATTTACCGTATAAGTCTCCTCAACGCCTACTGAATTAAAACTGAAAATTTGGCAGAGATTGGTAATAGCTATTCAGTCCGTGCCTGACGTCCCGTCGAAGGCGCAACGCAAACATGGTTGTAGGAAGAAATTTCCAAACACGTTATAGCGTGAAACATATCTGCATGCCGTCGATACTTGTTTCCTGTTCTAGAGCTTGTTCGCAAGGAACCAACGACGGCGCTCGCCGTCGGACTATACGCTAGGACGATTACAATCTAGCAGGACAGGGCAATGACTCCCTGCAGCTACTTGGAGTCTTACAAATACCCCGCCACAACATGGGACTTCAGGAGAAAGCGAGAATGGGGAATGTGATATGCCGGGTTACTTGCATATGTTTCAACTAGGGCCGTCAAAACATTTACGAACGAGCGGAACATGATATCCGCTATCCTAGAACTCTATAGTATTCCCGTCGCTTCACATGCTTGGCCCCTATTGCCATTTCTCCGCATCCATGGGATCCTTTTCGCACGGTGCCCGAACATGTGCACCGTGCTTCCCGGGACATTTAGGGCACCCTTGCATCCAACCTCTGACACTCCCATGCTGCTTGCCCAACGCCATTTGCGGGATCACTTTTTGAGCCGACACGCAGAAGGGGCCTATCATTGGGAGATCCATCATTTGGACAGCTTGGTTGATCGAAGCGGGCCTAAGCTCTAATGAACCATACACTGTTGCTCCGGCATCTCCATTTGATCGAAGTCTTTCGTCGATCCACTGGTCTTACGTACCGACAAGGAAATTCATCGCTGTCGCATGAGCAGATGGTGTGCCAACTCGAAACACAACAGGCATACAAACTAGAGACCATCTTGTGTAGCTGGCGCTAACAAAACAGCAGTTAAGGACGGTAGACGCCCATTCTCGAATACATACTTGTCATAGATTGCCGAAGTCGAAGGGTAGGATTTTGGCGCCAGTATTGTCCTGATCGACCACTAGTATAGGGTAGGGTCGGCCGTAATCCGGGAAGTCCTTTTCGGAGTGGTGGCTTTGGCCCCGAACACCTTACCAGAATTATTTCGCCAATTGTCTGTGTCTCTTGGCTACTGTTTGCGTCGAATTTGATCTTTGGGATGGAGGTCGACTAGATTCTGGAGAAGGTTGGAACTCCTCAGGATATTTACACAAAAATAGGCAACAGGTCTGTATTAGGGAATAGATGCACTCCGTTTAGTATGGCTTTTCCGCTACGCCCGAACAGGACTTGACCTCCAACGTTCCGTTATCAACGGCCTCTCTCCACGGTCATTTTCTATCCCTCTTTCACACACATTGCTCTCTACTTGTATCCCTTGCACTCATTCACAAACCCTTAACTGGACAATCATAACGGCCTCGACCCCGATGCCTTGCTAGCCAAACCCGCCATCGCGGACCAATGCGGTGCGGGGTGTTTATGCCGACGGGGTTTAGTTACCCCACTAGAACCTTTGGTTTCGTCCCGTCAACGCTGCCTTTGGTTCTAGCTGGGTGAAGCTACAGTGGTCAACGTTTAATAGAAGAAGAAGCCGTCCAAACGAGCCAGGAGGTAGGGATTTTTTGTGGCTAGAACGGTGCTGTATGTTAGGTTCAAAATAGCATTTGTTCTTTAGATTATGTCAAGCATTTGGCAGATTTATGTTGAAATATAAAGTTCTAGCTAAGAAGATGTATGATTGCTGTTTTACCACGGTGTCCAGTGTTACCGTACGCCATCTCCCCGCGAGTATCTCTAGCGTCTTTATCTATTCCGGCTTGAAGAAGCAATTGTACAG
Organism: Pseudopyrenochaeta lycopersici; assembly: GCA_003313425.1. Classification (NCBI taxonomy): domain Eukaryota; kingdom Fungi; phylum Ascomycota; class Dothideomycetes; order Pleosporales; family Pseudopyrenochaetaceae; genus Pseudopyrenochaeta; species Pseudopyrenochaeta lycopersici. The sequence goes on from NHZP01000009.1 coordinate 913,253, forward strand.
TACGTTCATTAACTCCCTTAACCACTTTATCTGACGTACAACCGTCAAAACTGGCTCCGTTTTCTAACAATAGTTTTATCAGAACATCGTTAGCCCAAGTTTAGCGAACAATGACCCTAAAATTTCACAGCCTAGCAGCGCCGCACTTTGAATTTTTGTACTTGAAGCCTTAACACTTGGTCTTACCGCAGGTTGTGAAAGTTCGATAGCGCTGTTCGCGTATGTGAAAGATATGCTAAGAGTTGGTTGGATTCCTTGGGCTTAACTTCGATACTACGGAGGGGTATTGACAGACACCAATTGAAGGTTAGAGTACATGTGTGGGGTGATTACCGATTAGAGAATGGGATCTAAGCAGAGAATTGAGATCAATGTTTCAAATGAAAAATGTATTGTATAGCTTTGAATTCAAAAATTCATGAATTTCAACAAACACACCTAGCTGTATCTTGCTCATCATATTCCTCTGTAGAAAGCTCTAAATGCACTTACAATGCCAGAGTAAAGCAGAAAGCGATGAGCCTACCAGAGCCTGAAGTCATATTGATGATCAAGAGTCGATAAGGTGCATGTTGACTTCGAACTACTGGTGGCCTTGGCCTTGGTCTTGGTCTTGGTCTCGGTCTTGGTCTTGGTCTCGGTCTTGGTCTTGGTCTCGGTCTTGATCTTGGTCTCGGTCTTGGTCTTGGTCTCGGTCTTGGTCTTCGAATGCAAACGTGAAAGTATTGTGAAGATGTTGCTCGATACTGTTGAGACACGATGTGCGTATGGAGGTGGCAAGGATACTTCTGGCCTTTTGAGTAGCACAGGTAATATATCTAGGGCCCCGCCGGGAGTCGTAGCAGAGTTGAAACGGTGGTTTGCGCCTGCCGTTGTGGAGAGCCCCTCGAGTTGCAAATCCGGATCTGTTGCAAGAGCATCACCAAGACACCCGGCTCCTCTAGCGGCATCACCATCATCCTCATCGTCGCCGTCCCGATTATTAGACCAGCGGTAGCAGTCCATAGCGCTAACCCCTGTATTTGAGATGTTCGGGTTCATAGCCTCTTCTAGATGTTCAATACCGGCGGGAGGTCGCGTCGATGTCACCATTCGCAGAGACCACAATCTGGCGAAGGAAGCCTTCGCGCCAGACTGTAACGCAAGCCATGCCAGCATGAACACAGCGACCATCGAGGAGTACCAACTGTCTCCATCCCCGTTAAAGCCCCAGAAAGTATCATATGAAGATCCGTTGCTGCCACTCCCACTCGCCCCTCCAGCAGCCCCACCATCCCCGCCTCCGTCGCCATCTTTGCCCCCTCTTCCACCCTTGCCGCCGAATCCTCCTCCGCTATCATCCCCCCCGGGACCACCACCACCACCACGACCAACACTCGGATTTTTTTTCTTTTTCTTTTTCTTCTCTTCCTCCGTCTCAGAATCTATCTCGAAACTGCTGCTGCACTGGGCAAACTCGCAAACTGGCTCAATTGAACTACCAGGGCCTAGTTCATGGACCAAATTGCATCGCCCGCACATGGGCATGCTTGAATCGCAAAGAGAAATCAAATTATTCAAATCGAAACCAAGATGGACCCCATCAAGCTCCTTTTGAAAGACCATTTCATCGTTTTCACTCCATTCGCTCGGCCAAATGAGAACTTCTTGCCCTAGAGGATGATCCGAATACTGAATAGGCACTGAGCCAGGTACTCCAACCGGAGCCGCCATTGCGGTAATTGTGCTGGCTCCTTCTGCAGCGGGTGGAAAAGAGAAACTGGGTGGATGCGAGTGTTCCGCTGCCAGTTTGCATCCTTGGAGGTAACAAGTATCTGTACCGTGATCGCATGAGGAGTTCTCAGAGGACGCTCCGGATACTTGGGAGAGCGGCCGCAGCATGGTTCGCTGGAAGAGCTTGTTTCCAGGACAGTTGGTGGGGTCACACTGGGATTCGTCAGCACACGCACTACATATCTTCGTTGACGGGGTTGATGTGCAGTTACTTTCGTCCTGGCCGCCTTGTGATTGTCACAGACATTTCCTCGGTTTGCAAAGACTTGCACTGCCTCTGCTTCTCCAAGAGTTCTCCTGGTCCTCTTCTGTGTTAACTCTCCTGATTTAAGATCCCAAACAAGTAGGTTCTGCGAGAATGGGTATTCTGGTTGAGAGACTGCCTTCGCGCATGATTTTCTGGCCCTCTTCTTCGATTTGGGCTGATTGGCTGATTGCGAAGAGGTTGTGGGCTCTTGCATTAACGAGTCAAATAGGTGAGACTGTGCGGCTTCTTGAGGAGCTTGTTGTGCATGGAGGTTTGGGGTCTCTACTTGAGCTGTAGGTTGCGTTGATATCAAGACTGGGGTTGGATTAATAGCCTTTGGTTGCACCGCGTGTGCAGTGCTCTGGTGGCGGGGTTGTAGAAATAAAAGTTGCGCCTCTCGCATCTTCTCATCGAGTGTTCTCGGCCGAGGAAAAGCTAAGCTCAAAGCAATAGCAAGCTCTGGCGAGTCTTGTGGCGGATCAAATTGGAGCGTGCCATCTGAACCAAAGCTGATTGTGTAGGTAGGCGCCAGAAATCCCGTCTCTTGGCTGGCTGCAGAGTCTACCATGTTTGAAGAAGAGATGTAAGATTTGTTGTGTCAAGAATCGAGAATAGAGAGGAGGAACGATCAATGCAGGCGCTTATGTAGTAATTACATCTTGACCGTCGGTGTCGCAAATACTTGATGTGATCCGAGATCAAGTTGCGGTGTCTTGGCATCGCATTGAGCGTGCCTTCGGTCACCCAAAAGGGTTTAGCGGCTGACTTACAGGGGCGAACCAGAAGACACCAACTGTACTCAATATGTACATGATCAACATGAATGGCAACCGAAGCGCCCAGGTAAGTGAAGCGCCCACCTAACTAAGGTTTTGCGTCTTTGCATACAAATAACTTACCACTATTTGCAGGTCTAGAAATAATTTCAAGTCTATTGAGACCTGGGTCACACAGGGCTGATTCAACTAGCAAGTGAAGCCTCTACTTAAGTATACCCAAATCAAATTGCTTGACACACTGTCATAGCCAGTTGCTAACAATTAGCTATAGTGCAGACTGTATATTAATCCTCTGCCCCTTTGTAACATGGCAAGATATGTTGTAATACTGCTACTTACTTATGCATCATTGTAATGCGAAAGCGACGATTGGTAAAGGGATAAATTGTGCGAGTTCTGTCAGTTATCCTCCGGGTTTAAGCTTAGGCAGAACAGAAGGGGTTTCTGTCATTACTATAATCAAGTAGAGCAAGAACAAAGAGCGTGGATAGGATCTAATTCACTCGAAAACGCGTCTATATTTCTGCTCTTCTTGAACAACTGTCTAGGCAATGAAGATTAAAGTTCACCAAGTAGATCGCGTCTACGTCAATTGCACTGGATCTTGTGATTGCGGCGTCAACATTTCGATTGTCCTCAATTTCCAGCCAAGATTTTGTTACGCTACCGTGTTTACCCCGTAATGAGTGCTTATGTCTTGGCAATGTCCCCGCACTAGTCTGTTGGACAAACCAGCCTGTATCTCAAATGCCGAGGCTGCACCATCGCTGAGAGTCACTTCATTTTTGATGCTCATTATTCTGCTTCTCAAATTGCAGTCCATGATGTTCAATATCGTGAATCTTATGTGAGCTTCAAAACTCGACCTTGTTTGTACCTCCATAAACGCCATGGAACAGCAAATCATTTCAGTTGAGAACGGAATTTCGGTAATACCAGCTCAGCATTCTGAAGACCTTGAGCTCGAAACGAGAACAACCGTCTCAAGCCAAGCGACCACGTTCCCGCCAATCGATGGTGGCCTTGCTGCATGGCGTCTACTACTCGCAGCTTTCGTCTTCGAAGCCCTCCTTTGGGGCTTTCCACTCTCATTCGGCGTGTTCCAAGAGTACTACTCACACCTTCCGGCGTTTAAAGACAACTCGTATATCTCAATTGTTGGCACGACTGCGTCAGGCATCTCGTATCTTGGTGCTCCCGTCGTTACACCACTGATCAGACGTTGGTCTATGTACCGGACACACATGATACTGGTAGGATGGCCGCTTTGTATCGTAGGATTAATCGCGGGGAGTTTCGCAGATCGGTTAGGTACGCTCATATTAACGCAGGGAGTCATGTACGGTATCGGATTCATCATTTTCTACTATCCAATTCTTTCAATGGTGGATGAGTTTTGGGTGAGAAGGAGGGGGATGGCGTATGGACTCTTGTGTAGCGCATCTGGAGCCTCTGGTGCTGTGACACCGCTAATACTTCAGGTACTGTTACGGAGATTTGGATATCGCACGACTCTGAGGGCTGTTGCCGTTGTTTTGGTAGTGTTGACTGGACCGCTAATACCTTTACTCAAAGGTCGTGGTGGACAGCAACACAGCGTAAGCCTGAGGACTGACTGGAGTTTTTTCAAAACGCGATTGTTTTGGATATACAGTCTGAGCAACCTGTTGATGGGAATGGGATTCTTCTTCCCTTCTCTATACTTACCGTCGTATGCGTCATCGATCGGTCTGGAAGCATCAAAGGGTGCACTGCTCTTAGCGCTCATGAGCGTCTCGCAGGTTGGCGGTCAATTCACGTTCGGCTATCTCTCTGACAAGAACTTGTCGTTGAATGCGCTTATCACAGTGTCTGCATCAGTTGCAGCTATCGCAACATTGAGCGCGTGGGGACTTGCACAATCGTTGTTGCCTCTCATTTTCTTTGCACTTCTATATGGATTTTTTGGTGCAGGATATACGGCTATGTGGGCTAGAATGGTCACTGCAATCAGTAAAGAGCCCTCCGCGTCGCAGGCAATGTTTGGTCTGTTCTGCTTCGGAAAAGGCGTTGGAAACATATTGGCGGGCCCTATCAGTGCAGGTTTGTTAAGAAATCCAATTGTTGCAGGGAGCTATGGGCATGGAATGTACGAAGCAGTCGTTGTTTTCACTGGAACATGTTTACTTTTGAGCTCCGGAAGCTTGATTACGATCTACATTAAGCCGAAGAGGTAGCTGGCAAGAAGAGCTTTTACCATTATAATCACTACTACCGCAATCATCTTCACAGCTGCTTCATTGCGCACCAATACCCGCTATTACGATTTTTGATTCATCGGATAGAAATCATTCTGAGGTCGTAGCAAATACGGCGCCCATAGTATGTATGAATCTTAATCGCATTGGTGAATACTCGACTGGCCTACAACTCATCTTCAAGCAAAACATCTAATCGCAACCGTGAAACAGCCTACTCAGTTCAGGTTCTCGTCGAACGAGCGCATTCAGCCTTGATAGCCATAAAGGAAGTTTATTTTTTATGGTACGAAAGTGTGTAAAAGCCCTAGCAATCCTCGCTGATATACTTCCGTGGCAATTTATCAACAATGATTTCGCTACTAGCTGTGGAAACACATGCTGGCACCACTATTATAAGGGATTGTGCTGGCTTTGCTGCACTCCCAGGCTAGTCAAAGCTCCCAAAGCTTCTAGAACGCCCTGCGATCATACTAATTCCGGGCGACCCTTGATCTTGGAGATATGGGTTCGCCGGCGGCCACAGGTATTCTGTAAACTGGGGTCAGACTTGGGACCGGGATCGCAGAAGTAGATTTAAGTATGTGGAAGCATGATCTAAGAGGGCCTCCCTGACGGCGGGGCAAACCGCATAAACTTTCTCAGAGCTTGGATCTGAGAATGCCAGCATCTAGTTGGAAGGAGATACAATAGTTGGCGTGATGTAGAACATCGTGCGTTCAAATACGTCTTGCCTTATCTTCCATTTGTTGATATAACTAGTATTTCATACCTCTCTCCTACTCAATAAGGACTTCTGGTCATATTGTGGGTGGGTTTAGATGATGTATTCTTATTATCTGCTTTGATTGGGATCATGTTACGGTTTTTATGATCAGGTCTTCGTAGCACAAACTAACAGAGGATATACCGCACCGGAAGCTACTGATATCGTTTTCCAACCTGTCGCCGCAAACAGGGCCATGATAGTCCCTGAATGTGATGTCAGGGAGATGAAGTTATTTTCATCCTTTGAGAATATATCGTCTAACAGCTCTTTACTCCGAATTATGTGTGCTTCAAGTGTCTCCGCCCTATTAGGCAGCCATAGGTCGTCGTTCTCGGCGAATCCATCTTCGAATTTAAAGGAGGGATAGCTTTCGGCGATCCAGGTTTTGCTACTACGCTGGTTGCAAGTCTGAACACCGAGCCTTTCGCGTAACTTCTCCTTGATGGTAGGAATTCTTCCGGATTCCGGATTCAAAATGGGGGCGAAAGCAAGAGCGGTAGTGCGCAAGCATCGTCTAAGGGGGCTTCCATAGATGCTCTCTGGAGGTGGGATATTCTCAGTGTTCCATAATGTCGCGATTTCGCTGGCTTGTCGTTCACCCGTGGCTGTCAATTCTGCATCCAGCCATGTTAAGATGCCATCACCTGGAAGTTTTGCCCAACGACGCTGTAGTTAGAGTCAGCACAGACACATTGCATGGCCCAAAGATAAGTGTGCTTTCATAATTATGCTTGTGATGCAGGTGATAAAAGCGAAAGTTCACTGAACGCTGTTCGAAAACTTACATCCCATTCCTGTCGCCCGACTGCCCTCTCCTTCACATTGTGTATCCCTTCGCCGTGACGAACCAGGTATACTACTTTATAGCGTCTACTCTCAGGGTCTTCCCGGTTGAGACTGCTCACATAGTACTGCAATCGTTCCCAGTCTGAATGCTCGCGGCTCGGATCAAGTTCGGCATCTGTGGGATACTCTCTATGAAGGATCCCGAGTCCCACTCTGGTCGTCGCAATGAAGTCCCAGCTTTCGGGATCATCATCATGAGAAAAGAATCCACGCTGCGCCTCATATTTCCATTTTTGGTTCATCGTGATCGCAGGTCTTGTTCGATGTATAGATGGAAGGCAACAGGGAGAGCGATGAAGGCGGCAAATGCTTTTATCATGTGGAATGAGAGTAAAGTGGCTGTGTAGTACTTAGGCTAGCCGTAGCCTAGAGCTGAGTGCCTTTCAGTGGTTTTTTCAGCTACCTTTCAGCTGGAGGCGTTCGCACTTCAAAGGCATTTCGTGCCAGGCGAGATGCGCTAGCTGAAACAAGTACGGTACAGCGAATGAGGGGTGTACCTTCAGCTGCCTTCTAGATGAATCAGTACCACCACGTTCAACCTCATTATCCTGTCATGTGTCTGATCTTGTATATAACAATCTGAACAAGAACTGATGTGCCCCGAAAACACCAAAAAGAATGCCAAACGTCATTATGGACCTCTCAATCAGGATGCTTGCACAAATCCCACAGCCCTCGAAGTGTGCGTTCTACATATTAGCGTCAAACCTATTGAAATATCATAAGAGTTTGGTACTTTAACCATTGCCTGACTCTCCTGGTCTGTATTCAGGACGCATTCCTGCAAGTTTGAAGCTGCTTTCATTGTTTCACCAGACAAGGCTGCCTTACCAAGGAAGCGACAATGAACTACATCAATAAGGAATCTCTAAGGTTAACTGACAGCATTTAGAAATGGCATCTGTGCCGCTTGGTATCCAGGCGGCATCGCAATCCCCTGACTTGATCATAGAGCGTTCCCGCACTACCCACAAATTGAGTAGTGAATGGAGAAGATTATCCTATACAAGGGCCCGTAGCGCCAGAACATTCTGAAGTCCACAGATTACCGATCACTATGATCTGCAGAGATCATCTGGAATAGAAGAAACTTACACGAATTTAGAGAACCTTCACGCCTTTCTTCTCTATTGCGCATTGAGCCAAGGTCAGCGTCTAGGAGATTTTGCATGGGTGAAGGCAAATTGAACTCAACTCTAACGATGCTGGTCTGACGATTTATTAAAGTTGAGTGTCAAAGCTAACGCAAGCGAAGTGTTTAATTCCATAAGTTGCCTATTCAAGGATTTTTTTTATTTATATGGAACTCTAGCTATGTCTTTTTACGTGTTGGTATGTTATCTTGCCCGACTTAACCCCATTTATGTTGTAAATTATATTAGAATAGTAAGCCCTTTGCATGGCCTAGCCCAACAATCCTTGAATGCAATCTTTTCAAACCGTATGCTCCGCAGCGGACCGAGGCAGTGATTTACTCGAATGGATTGTCTCACTTAATCCCATTGGCTTCTCATCCAACAACCTCCCATCGTTCTCTTCATCTACCTTTCGAAACACCTCAGGCACCAAACCCCTCCGTGGATCATCATTTCTGTTATTTCCCACGCTTCGAGTGCTCTTTGCGCGATTAGGAGATGGAGAGGGAAACGTAGTGCCATCGCGCAACGTCATAGCAGAAGGCGGAGAGCCCTGGAGCGGCAGCTCTAAAGACTTATTCTCTGAAGAAGTGTGCGTGGGAATGCGGACACAAAGTGGGTTGATAGATGTCGTGGTTGCTGCTTCGCTTTCGCCGCGGGAATGCCGTTGATTGGCGTTCTGTCGACGCTTGCGCAAGTACAAAAACAAGGCGACGAGGAGGAGCGTGCCGATTACAGAGCCGACAATTGCTCCAGCCAGGGCAGCAACTTGAGACTTTGGTTTCACGGCAGGCAAGACACGGCATACTTGCTTTATCTTTGCGTCTGCACCTTTGGGGTCGGCCGGTGCGACAATCGCGGGAGCCAGCTGAAAATTCCGCGCATCGGGGTCTACGATAAGGTAGTTTTGAGTGAAGAAAGGAAGGCCTAGGGATGGGAATCTAGTTGACCCTGTGTGATTCGTCACAGCCATGTTGTATACTGTCGCATTGTTCACTTCGAGTAATCCTGCAGCATTATATTCTCGTGGTTGATGGTAGAGCTCACTTGCCGGAATGACTGCCTTGTACGTGGCGACCGAAGGCTTCGATGCATCTTTAAGAGGAGCACCCATATCAGAAATCGTGATGGTGATGGTGCCAACAGGAGCTGTCGTGGCGGGAAGCTCGAATCGTTGAGAAGTCTTATTCCAGACGGCAGTCTTTTCGGCCGCCGCAAGGTTCTGAAGCATCTCTGCTGGGAGTTCCAAATCTGAGGAGTAGGGGTCGAGATTCACGATGAGTGTCTCAGTGGCATCCGAGAATAGCGTTGTGCTCTTGCCGCCAACATCGTAGGTTATGGCTGTAAGTACTGCACATGTCGGACAGTCTGAGAACATAGGAAAGGTAGTTGCGGCGCTCTTAAGTCTGCTTTCGTCGTAACCACCAATGACAAGCAGGCCATCTTGTGGTGTTTCTACAGATTCAGATCCAACCCATAGTCCATACGTCCTGGAAGAAGCCTGCCCAGAGTCGACAAGGTGGTTCAGGAACGTGGAATTCATTCCTAAGGGTAGTGTTGCTTTCGAGTTTGGTATGTTCTCCATAAAAGCATCAGCATTGGCTATGAATGGTTAGCAGGATTTACACGTAGCGGCATTCAATCGTGAACTCACCGTGCGCAGAGCCATTTGTGTATGCGGGGAAGGGCGAAAACTTGTTGGTAGTCGGTTTCATTCCAAACGCCACAGCATCGTCAAAAAAGACATAAGAGCTTGCTGACGCCAGGTCAACAGTATCTCTACTACCTTCCCAAGCTGCGTAATTCACCTGTGCGAATGAGGTTGAAGCAGAACTGTCGTAGATACCACCCAGCTGGCCAATGCAGCTACTGTTTGTAGCCGCTACGCATTGCGCTGCGTTATTCACGAACAAGTTGTTCGAAAGTGTCGATGGCGTCAAAGAGAATGATTGTGGGGGAGTGCCAATAGCGAAGGAGATCCCCCTGGATAGAATTTTGCCGGCTGCGGAGACTGTGTTGTTAGTCCAGGGCAGGAGCAATGGCACGGAGCCATTGGAACAGGCCATCGCGACCACAAATGCCTTCAAAGAATGTGGAATCTGGTGTTGGACATGTGCAGCAGAGTTTGCCTTGTATTGATGTTCCTGGGGATCATCCATTCGGCCAAGAGGCCCCTGATATGGATGTGCAGGTAACCACGAGCCATGGGTATGATCGTTCACATTGTCGCAGGGGCTCCAAGTTTGGGTCGGGCTTCGATGGCTCTGGGGCAGTGGGATGAGTGGACAGGAGCGAACCCGATGGGATTTGTAACAATTCGTAACAAAGTTGTTTGTTCTGAATCCATCATTTAATTACGCCGTATCCCAGACTCCTAGAGCTTGAATTTGAGCTTCTTGTTTCTCGTCTCTGCCCTTCCGGTCCATCCCCAAGGCCGTGGCATCATCTCGTGGATGACGATATCGATTTCGTCTGTGCACTAGTCTTCGGGACTTTGAAGTCTGAACAACATGCGGCTCCAAAGTGTAATCTGCCTGACGACAGGGGTCTCTTGTTGAGAAAAGCTGTCATAAAAGTTGGCATTCGGACCGTTGCCTTCGGAACAATGTGAACCACGCGCCTTCCCGCACATCAAGCGAATCAGTACTCTCTAACCTTTTGGCAACCCCTGCAGGAAGCTTTCGCATCTGCGACGACTCTGCTGATCTGTATCGCGTCTTTGACGATCCTGTCGATCTTGTTGCCCAATTTCGGTGCCTAAATGACACCCAAACTCGCTTATAATTCCGGATCAAAGTACTTGCCTTGCTACTCTTTCCCTAATCAAAGTCTTGTGTATCGGTATGCCTGTTAAGAGGTATAGCTTTGCTACCAGTGCGTTCATCTATAGTCACTTGATAGGCAGGACCGCAGGCGTGCCTGCTTTATCGACTGCATACCATTAGTGTCGTATTGGGAATTTGTTTACTCGTAACAGTATAGCCTGAAAATACAAGCTTCTTTAGACCTGCTTTGTAGATTCCTGTCCTAGACGCATTAAGGATGACGCTGCGGCATGTAGAAATTCCTGCTTTGAAGTTATAAGCAATCACGAAAGCTCACCCTAGACGCCTCCTTGAACTCCTCATACATCCACATATTTTTGGAACGTTGCGATAGGGTATATCAAAGCGTATTGTACAGAATTAGTAGGTGTACCTAGAACAGCTCATGAGATCGGCAGCCTAGCACAGTTGTTCGTCGCTCGTTCCTTTTGCCACCGTTGCTTTCGTCACAGCCTGTGTGAGTCGTGCTTCGCTGTTGCGGAAAGCTGAGCACCCAACGTGGACAGGCAGCAAGTGTTCTTACAGCACCGTCCTCTTGGTCGAATTTATAGAAAGGTGCCGCGCAGCAGGTACTGGGCGATCAGATGCATTTTACTGTAGCTATCAGTACAGCGCTAGCTCTGAAAAGGCATCGAAGGTCCCAGGGCGCATCGACCTTTTGTGTATTGCCATGCGCATGGTAGTCAAGACGGACTTTTAACGGTTGCAGACAAACCTCTAGCATCTTGCAATATATACCGAAAGATTGCGTGCTCGCCTGCTGCAAATATTCACGCAAGCTGAATCCACTCGAGGTCGCAGCGAAAGCAGAACAGGCTAGCGCGATCCAGGTTAGCCTTGAAAAACAGAGCAGTTGGTGCCACACCATGAAAGTAACGCCGAGATGGTCCCTTGCACCAAGTCTGGATGCAGGAAGAACACCCTACTGGACGAAAATACATGCTAAAATTCTGCTTGTCAATAGGAACTCAAAGATCGCTAGCCTATTGTAAAAAGTCTCGAGAGTTCTCGTACGCCAAGAAGAATCAACAAACTCTTGCAAGGCTTCCCACGTTGTGTACGAAACCGCTTCTTCCCGAGATGGCGTGCGGTATTGCGTAACGTTGAAAGCGATGTCCCCTGCATTCCCTTGACAGCTGACAACGGCCGCCTCTTTACTATGTGGTATAGTCAATGCGGTGGAGGACATGTCAGGGCACCATCGCAGGTTCTGTTCGAATTTCTGCCATCTTTCCGAAATACCGCACAGAACGTACATTAGCTGAAATTACACGGATCACGAGCTGCTCTTGCCGAACACATTTTAGGGACTTTTACATGCAACGTAGCCGCGTGGCGGCCGAGGCCTGCGGTGAATGTAATGACGTGCTTTGGGTGGTGTCGAAGAGAATTCTCTGGTCGATTGAAAAATTTATGCGTACTATGATAGAAGAGAGCCACGCATGGCTCGACAACGTGCTGTTGTTGCCTGCACATCTGCTTCCCCAGATTTTATGCTACCATGTTGAACCACGACAGGGATATCGAAAATTCGCCTTTTTCCGACCAGCACATTCCCGATGACGCGCCCATACTGGAGCCGCAACTTAACGTTGGCGGTCACGGCGCAACGCAACGCCGCCTACAAAACTACCATGTCACTATGATTGGCTTCTGTTCTGGTATAGGGACAGGACTCTTTATAGGGACAGGCTCTGCATACGCGAACGCTGGGCCAGCAGGCCTGTTGCTGGCGTATATCATTGTTGGAAGTGTATTGTGGTGTGTCATGCAGAGTATCGCAGAGCTGGCTACTGTGGTTCGTAAATCACTGCCTTTATTCTCAGATTCTGCTTACAATTTGTTTAGATACCTACTGCTGGTTCGTTTCCTCACTTTGCGAGCCGTTTCATCGACCCAGCTGTTGGCTTTTCGTTGGCGATCAGTTATGGATACTGTTATACCATATCCGTCGCAGCTGAATGCTCAGCATCCGCCATCCTCGTTGGATACTGGACCGACATGTCACCTGCCGTGGTCATCACCATTAGTCTTGTCCTGATTCTTGCAATCAATTTAATGAGCGTAAGCATCTTTGGCGAGTCGGAGGTTGTCGCAGGAGCAATCAAGGTTGCCTGCTTCCTCGGTCTCATCGTTGTTTCCATCGTCATTACGGCCGGCGGAGCACCGAACGGCCAGACAATTGGTTTTCGGTACTGGAACAATCCCGGGGCCTGGGTCGATTATAATGGCATCACCGGGTCCACAGGCCACTTCTTGGGATTTTTGTCTGCATTCGTCAACGCTTCATTCTCTTTTATCGGCGTCGAAGTTGTAGTTATTACAGCAGCTGAGAGCATAAACCCACACGTCGCCATTCCCAAGTCCGCTAGACGCGTGACGTACCGCATCGCTCTCTTCTATGTTCTGGGCGCCATCCTCATTGGACTTATTGTGGATCCCAGAGACCAAGGCCTCGTCTCGGGTACTGGGAATGCCAACTCTTCGCCCTGGGTGATCGCCATCAAACAAGCTGGAATTGTCGGTCTTCCTTCTGTTGTCAATGCCTGTATCCTTATATCGGCCTGGTCAGCAGGTAACTCGTATTGCTGGGTCGGCTCTCGCATCATCGTAGCCATGACCACAGATCACCAACTTCCGCAATTCTTTGGTCGCACCTGGAAGAATGGTGTACCGTTTGTGGCAGTCCTAGCTTCCTGGCTCTTTGGGCCTCTCGCGTATCTAAGTCTGGGTACTGGTGGTGCTGCACAGGCATTCGGCTGGCTGGTGAGTCTGAGTACCGTTGCCGGATTGATCGCCTGGGCAACTCTATCGTTCTGTTACATCCGTTTTCACGCTGCAATGAAGGCACAGGGACTCAGCAGGGACGGTCTGCCTTGGAAAGGCCCATTCCAGCCTTATACGGCTTGGTGGGGATTCATCGGGGCTGTGATCATCACGTTTATCACTGGTTTCCCCGTCTTCCTGAAAGGGAACTGGAGTACAGCTGATTTCATTGCTTCGTATATTGGAATACCCATTTTCATTGTTCCTATCATAATTTGGAAGCTGGTACACAAAACAAGGGTTAGTTCACGTCGTGTTCTCCTGGAAGGATCTTCACTAACTTCGCGTAGTTTGCTCGTGCTAAGACTATAGATCTTTGGTCTGGACGTCTTAAAACGGCTTAGGTAAAATAATGATCTAAGTGATGATATCGATACTATCAGCGCCCATTTTGGGCGTTGTAGCGGCAAGGCTACTTGTTACCTTTACGTTGCGCCTTTTCTGTATTCGTCTATCTCCAATGACTAGTTCTTTGGCGCATCTCCCGTGTAAAGACGCATAAGGCGGCCAATATATTCTTATAGATGCTGCTTGGTAGTATATTAGTATGTCAAATAATAATCAGGGGCTCTTTATACGACTTCATTTGTGCCTAATTCCAACTTGCACAGCTCTTCGATTCGCTTGGAAATCGGACCTAGCCTCACTTATCTTTGGAGAGGCAGGATCAACTTCATTTAATAGCCGTGTAGTTCCCATGAAATTATATCTTGAAAACACGAGACCTTGAATTCCATGGCGATCTAGCAGCAACCGAGGTCCTTCATCACGATTAGTGGCACCTTCTGTGAATAAGCCAGTTCAATGTTGAAGACATAAATAGAATCATAAAGATGTCCTGAAGACACTGTCTATCTACTTCCGCTTCTGCAGGGCTTAACCAAGATAATGCAGAAATGAATCTGATGCAAACGCAATTTATGAGGTGGGAGAATTGGGATTAAAGATGCTTAATGCTTTCCACCGCTACAATACGACATAACTTAGGAACTTCGGGTTGGTTTCTTGAAATCACCTTGTAGAATGGTGTTTATTTTACTGTGACCGTGGACATGACGTACGTATACTAGAGGAGGCTGAGACAGCAGCCGCACTGCGATGATTAATTCAATTATATTAAGATGATGTGAGACTCAGAATGAGCCAAGAGTCCACGAGTTTCCGTAGCATGCTTCATATGATCTTAAATGTGGAGCGCATTTAAAGCACATCCAATTAATTTACGCCTTAAGAGCTCGTATTGATCTATACCCTACTCTATCACCCTAGCGTTCTGGCCAAAGCAGCACTTCCAAGCGCACCAACGTCCCGCAGAGATCGAAGGCCAACGTTTTGTCCTGCTCATATCTCAAGGGTTATATGTATTGTAATTCCCATAGGTGGACCTGTGATACTGGAAGTCCTTCGGCGAAGGCAAAGAACATAGAGCATGGGCTATGGACCCTTACCCCTCTTCCTGTTCGCAACGATAACTATGGCCTCAACCCACACCCTCCGTCGTCAAGATCCCACATGGGACACCACAATCTGCCCCGAGTCCTGGCAAATCGACTTCCTATCCTTTCATGGCCCGGGCTGTCCTGACTCAGATCCCGCATACAACAGAACCGGGTATTTTCACACAACGCAAGGCTGGGGATCTCACTTTGTTCCTGGATGCGAAACCCAGTGGGCTTGGTTCAATTTCCCTTGGATGCAGGCACACATCGGTCCTGGGGCCGCAGAGGAGAGGAAGAAGACGTGGTGCGAGGCGACAATCAAGTATAGGGAAATGAAAGGAACATTCGCGGCATATCCGGCGAAGGATCCGAAATTCAAATTAAGAATGCATAAGAATGGGACGACGGTGGAGGCAGAGTATGTATTGGAAGAGAATTTGAAGGCAGTTTGGACATTTACATATCTTGATATCGAAGAACCGAAGGTTTGTTTTTCATAGCCAGGCCTGAATTAATTCAAATACTAACAGTAAAATAGGCAGTTGATAAGATCATTGTTGAAAGTCCTCTACACAATGGGACGGAGCCTGCGACACAACTCGACTGGTCGGCTGACGGCTCGCAGTCGATGCAATGGACCGAGCCTCAGTGCGGGTCCGCTATTTTCAGCATGCGAATTGACTTGGAGTTGGAATCAAAAACTTCAAAAGCAACCGGCAGTGTTGTTTCGAAGCGCACTGCAAGTTCGGGGAGCTGGCGTGGAGCGATAATAGGTTTCAGTTACGATTGGGAGCCTTGTATGTAAGATCCCTGCATGCGATGCTGAATTGATCACATTGAATAAGAAATTATTCCCATATCTCTAAGGGTTGTTGTAACAATGGTCACTCTCCTCACAGTCTCGTCCCTTCTGTGAAGAGATAATGGATCTTGTTTGCAGACTGCTCCAAAGTACCCTTGCGGTGTAACACCAAAGATAGTTTGAAACTCATCGACAAAGTCTTCTCCAGTAGTGCTGTTATTGATCGACTATTTTGCAATGCTGTGAAACATTAAGAGAGTGTCTACACTTTCCATTCACAACAGCCTTGCCTTTAGAACCTAAATGCAATATTGCAATCCAGTATAACGTTTAGCCATTCAAGGAGGTACCTAGCTTAAATCCACCTGGCACTAATACAGGGGATGATACATTTCAACAATCGAAAAGACTCCAGTAAGAATACAGCTTTAGGTTAAGTGGTAACCAAAACCGGACACAAACCTGAAAACAAGGCGCAAAATCACAAGATTCTCTCAATTCTTGTCCCACATACTGCCTACTTTAAAACCTACGAGATGCGACTACACAACTTTTAGGAGGCCATCATCTGAGCAATTATAATCATGTTTCTAATGCCGGCTTTAATTTTACGTCTCCTCCTCTAGAAGACGCTCGCATTAGTTTTCAACGTATACCGCATCACCATATTGTTATCAGGATTTCATAAACTAGATGGATGCCAGTGATAAGAAACATGATATTATTCTCAACTTCAAGTCAAGATCGTCCCATTTAGATAACCAAAAGAAAATCAAGAAATTGGCGACAAATGCTGATCAGACAATGCCCTGAACAGAGTTACTACGTAACGTGTCGCAAACAAAGTTCTCATCTCGGCCCAGGGTATAGAACGCCAACTGATGCTGCAATTTCAATCCCAAAATCTAATTAGCAGAGGCTTTGCGTAACTTCTTAATCCGACGAGAGGTGCCCGATGCCTCGCCCTCTTCGTCGTCGTCGTCGTCGTCGTCATCTTCTCCGCGGGCGCGCTTCCTTTCCACCTCTGTGCCAGCAGCAATACGGTGTCTTTTATTCTGATTTGAGACCTTGTTGCTTGCAGAGCGGCGCAAGAGCATACGAGGGTTGCCGATAATAGCGTGGAGACGCTCGCCCTTCATAATGTCCTGGCACGTCGTCTTCGAGTGCTGAGACTGTGTTAGCAGGAGGCCCACGATCAGATGCAAGTAGTAGCATACCGTGAGAAGCTTCACAACCCCATCAAAGCGCTCTTCGAATGTGTCGAACATGGTCTGTTGAAACAAATCACGCTGATCCCTGTCGAGAATGGTCTTCGTCCATCCGTTTCGGTGGATGTCGATCATGGCGAACTGATACTTTTAGCCCAAAACAATCAACCAATTGAGATATTGAACATACAAGAATTTCATTGGCAGCATTGCTGATTTCCTGTTGGGAGTAGTATGTGGCATCGGCGCCCCATCGATTCAAGAACTGCGTCGTGGTGCTGACCTCATTAGTGTTGTGGTTGTTGCGCATGGCGTTGATGAGTTTCTCAACATGGTTTTGAATCTCTGCCTGAGTGTAAGGGATTGTGCTATCATTGCTAGGAGCTCTCCAAAAAATTCCGCCGATAGACACGCCTCGTGCAGTCTCGGTAATGTGGACTTCCGCGCCCATCTGCTTTGCCATGTCAGTCTCCAGCTTCTGTTTGGCAATGACACGATTGGCTTGCTTCTGCTTGTAGCCTAGAGTATTTTCGATATCCTGCTCATTTGAATTGTCTTTCTTGGTACCATTTCGTGGCGCTTTCTTTGTCGCAATGAGCTTCATCTGTCGGGGTTTCTTGGCAGGCGTTTTCGTCATTGGATTCTTCGCCGTCGCCTTTGGTTTGGTGATTCTGTGGGAAGTCTTAGTGGGCCGAATGGTCTTGTCTCTCCTGCTCTTTGAAGGTGTATTCAGGAGCACACTCTCCATGTTGTTTACTCCATCCTTAATAGTTCCACTACCATGGCTATCATTCTGAGTAGAACTTTCCGACGGCGAGACTGGCTCCTGAGGGTTAGTGTTATCACTGTTTGAGACTGATAGCTCCCCCGGCGGAGTCAGTGGTTGGAAGGATTCAGGGAAGTCGACCGCAGCCAGATCGAAGTTGGTGTGCATCTCGTTGTGTATTGTGCTGTCGTTCAAGTGGAGATTATCACCATTGGCCATAACTGATAAGGTTAGTGTGCAGATTTTGTAACGACAAACGGGCTACCTACGAAAGAATGAATCGGTGGGCCCGGAACTACCATAGTCGCAGTGAAGATCTCCAGGCTGATTCAACTTAGGGCAGTTATTGTTCGAATGTGATTGATCCGAGAATTCGGGCTGTAGTATCTGGTTCGTCTTGCTGCAGTCGCCTACGAACCCGTTGTTCAAATCGCCTGCGAAATCGAATGGGCTAGACTGCCACATGTGGTACATCGGCTCGACAGGCGCGAAGAAGGAAAAGGGAGAAGTAGGGCGTGGTGTGAATGAGAAGGCCTGTGGAGCGAGGCTGGAGTTTACCGTCGAGGGAGTAAGCATGTAGATACCATCATTGGCGGGGGTAGGATTGTTCAAGGTGGAGGGAGTGCGCAGGTCGCTGCCGTCAAAGGCAGAGCCCGACGGTGACTGAGGCATCAGAGCTGAGCTGATAATTCAATCGAATGGGAGAGTAAGCTAGATAAAACCTTAAAGGTTACAACTCTGAAGAATGTCGCTGGTGGAGTATGCTGTTTCTACAGGGTAGGTGGCCAATATTCCAAAAGTGTTGTAGGTCAAAACCAAGTTTATGTCGAAAACAAGCCTGCAGGCGAAGCTTTTGAGCTTATTCTGTGTGGCCCATACGACACTTGGCGAGACTCGTTAAACAAGCGAATTTAGTGCATGTGAGCTGCCCTTATCAAAAGTATGCGTCATATTCTCCTTCACTTACATGTTCCCGGGCCCTTTGCAAACAGTGTAGGAGCAACGCATGTGGATCAGTCAACTACATGTGTCCTAGGCACTTGGATCCTTGAGATTCAGGTAGATAGCGAGAGACCCAGAACTTAACTGAGCACTTTCAGGTTTTCACAATTTCTTGATGTTGCTGTTATTGTTGTTTGTTGTTTAGATCGTGGCGCCCTGCTTTTTTGCCAAGCTATCGCCCATTCATCTTCACCAGACACGCAACTAGGATGAATCGCAAGATCACGCATTCCCCAGACTGGCACTGTAATTTTAATATCTGTTTGCGGTATCCTGAAATAAATGACACTGTCACCGAGTAGCTTAGGAGGCTGAGGCAGGAATTTGAAGCGTCTGCCTGGATTTCATTGGTCCATCGAGGTGAAAGAATAAACAATAAAAAGTCTCTAGGCAGCTACCAAATCCTCGAGAATAGGATCTGAAAAGCCTAGCCATACTTGAACGCGGTATAACTGGCATATAAGTTCCTGCAAAGGTATTGATACGGGGATCGGTATAATTGAAATATTAGTAGATGAAACTTGCAATAGTAAGACTATTCCAAGGTACAATCCGTGCTGGGCATGCGTTGTACAAAAGCATACACTGCCATCTGCAATGGCTCTTGAGTTTAGGGTCCATTTGAACTCTGAAAACTTCTCTTGGGACTGCGTTTAATTTTATGTCGCAATTTGGTTGAGTGCTTCGAAACACGAATCTCGACAGTAATATCAAGCTCCCACTAGGATTGTAACGACGTTCAGACGTCGTCATATTTGGGGGAGCCAGAAGTTCCATTACTTGGTGATTGGAAAGACAATATCCCGCTGTCTCATACTGAAGATAAAGAATGAATATAGAGACCTTTACGCTCAATACAGTGTGCATACTAGTAGCGATAATCCCATTGAGGAGGGGTTTTATGAGTTATCAAATCAATGGAATCAATATTCCAAAGCGTTAGAATTGCAGTATGGTAATCCTTGCAGTTCTTGTTGATATAGCAGAAGGGATTGGCGTATTTCGGCACGAATGAGGCAACGGAGAGGAACAATTGAGGCCAAGAGCAAAATTATCGGGGTGTTTGTTATTCGATTGTGAATAGGAGTTTCTGTAAAGTAACGACGACAGAAATAGGGGACCTCGAATATATGTACATGCTACATCGTAGCTGGCAGATGATATACTCTTTTCTTAATGATGTAGCAGTACCTATTAAAGCTAGGTATTCGTTCACATGAAAATATAAAAATGTTTTCTGAAATTCTTTATGGAATATTACCCAATACACAAGTGCGGAACCATTCTGTGAAGATATGGGACTGATCGGAGCCCTAGACATTGTGGTTCGATCGAGCACTGGTGCAGCGCGTCCATAAGGCGGCACTCACAACTCTTCCTAGCATTTGTTCAACGCGCTACCGGCACTGCGAGCAAGCGAGTAATCTTTAACGAAATGTTGTGTGACCTATTGTGCTGACCTCGTAAGTTATGGCGCGGTTAAATTTATCCGGTCTGAGAGAGGAAAGTCACGAACCTCGTCTTACTTCTTGCTCAAATATAGAAGGCACTTATTTTACATAGCTTACCCACATGCAGGGCGTATGTATAGAAGTGTGGTTAGATCTGACCACAGCCAAACTTTACAATCTGCCGACATTCCGGACTCGGACGAATTTTGATGCCCATCAGACCCTTTACGAGGCTTGGGGCGAGAAGATTGTGGATCATTGCTTATTCCATGTATGCATATATTAAAACTGGACCAGAATAGTGGCCGAAAATCATTTGAGATCGGTCCTTCACATCATATGGGTGATGGTTCGGAAGTTCCAGTTGACAGAAACTCCCTTTAGAACTATATCGAAGTTGAAGCTACATCGAAACATTATCCAAAAACAGAGTGATGTTATGAGTTAGATGAATTTCATAGGGACACAGCTCAAAGCGTTCTACCTCAAAGACCAAAATGCTGAGTATTTTGCTCAGTGAAAGCACTAGCAGATGCGGTGAAGCTGTAAGGAACTCGTGAAGCTTAGCTGAGACTTTTACAAGACTCCGTATGTCCTTTCAAACAATATCAGTTTAGTGGTCGACTAATATGCAAAGTTGTGGATGTCTTGACGAGTCTGGATGCCTTCCTACCTCCAAACGGAAGACGTGCAGTTCGAGTGCGCTGTACATGATGAGAGCAACGCTTTTGAATCCATTCACGCTGACATTGCTTAAAAGTCGGTCAGATATTCTAAGCCGCCCTGAAGTATCTCGTCAATAAAAAAGACCTGGTGAAAGAGGTCTTAAGCGTTGATATTCATGTTATTGGTAGGCTTCTTTTCCTACGGTCCAGTATCGCAAGAGTACTTCTCTGGAGTATCAATTTTACTTGATGCAATAGATTTCATTGATTGTGAACAGCACACACACCCTCAGGGAGCTATTAGAGGTAGTTTTCCTGGTCCATGACCCGCAGGATCTAATGTGGTCCTCTTCAACACCACACCTTGGGCAACGATTATATTAATCAATATTGTAGTAAGACGCCCGACGCTGTCGCCGCTGTCTTCAAGACACCCACAGAGAACGGAGGGCCTGAATGTGAGGACAGATAAGAAGGACAAGAATTCCTCATAAAGTGTCCCTTCATTGCAACGAGAACGCTCTCGCAAAGCCTAGCCCTCCAAACTTCCTCTATATCTTTGGCTATCATTATCCAATTCAATATGCGCTTCTGCAGCCTCATTCTCACCTTCGCCACCGCAGTCTCAGCGGCAGACATCCGCATCCGGTTTGAGTCGGGTTGTCGAGGAGGGTTCCTTGTATGCGGCAACATTCCCGCCAGAGTACATGCTACATTTCTTTCACGTTTCACTGTGTGTGCCTAACATTGTTCTAGACCTGCTGCAACGGAATCAGAGACAATCAAGGTGCTCCATCGGTCGGTTTTGTTAGCATGCCACGCAACTCTATTGTTTTGGGTTGGCAGGCTACTAGGGATGGTAACGTCTGTGGTTCTGAGCTTGCGCGTGGAAACACTGGCGGCGGAGACAATGCTTGCCTCAATCCCCCTGGAGGAGGATCCAGCTTCGCAGGTGGCAGCTGGGCTCAGGGTTCAAAGAAGAGATATGCGGCCGTCAATGACTTGGATCAAGCATGCACTGCATCCCAGAACGCAGACGCTCTGGTTTTGAGCGATGGAACGAAGTATGAGCTCGAGGGAATGGAGCAATGGTTGGCTGAGGAGCTGTACGACCTAGCCGTGAACGGGACGACAACAGAAAGTATTCCTAAGATTTTTTCGGCGTTCGCAGCCGCAAAGTAGGGAGTGCGATTAATTGCGCAAGAGCTGGTGCAAGAAAGAAAGTTTGGTGCTGAGTTCAGGGGAGGAAGGCGGGAGACAAACATTGAAGTTGAAATCTCATGATTCAGTAATGAATAAGCTCACATTCGCTTGATCTATAAATCTGTCTTTTGCCAAGCAGAAAAGAATAATGATGAATGAGTACCAATAACTGTGCCTCTCTCTGTTGGTGCTATCTGAATGGCTGTTTAGCAGGCTTACCGCGACCTTAAATGTCTTAGATGATGATTCTTGGTCCGAATTCTTCATGTCATTGGTTGAGAATTTGTTGAATCTTACCCAAATCATATCGACCCACAGTAAGCATACTTAGGACAGGGTATGCACTGTCTGATTAATGCCGAGATATAACTAGTAGGGAAGCCAGAATCTAAGCTTTTAGTAGGCTTGGGTCTGAGTATCTTCCATTGTTTTATAAGTGCATTAGACAGATATTCGCGATCTCATGTACTACGCTAAAATTCCTCTCAGCTAGCGGCACCAGCGGCACCAGATACTGCTTTCCCCCTTTGGATAGCTCGTTTCGTTCATATATGGGTATCTTCTTATATTACAATGTTCGTCTGCATGCCTTCACACATTCTCGATAATCCGCCGAACGTAATCGCTGTGGGTATGCATTCAAAATTCGAGTTCCTCAACCTCCATACCACATTCCTCACACCTCTTCCTCGTCATCCCTGTCTCTGGATCCAGTATACTCCTTCCCCATTCATGCTCATGCTTGTCATACCGTCCCTTGATCTTCTGACCAAACTGCGCGTCCCCTCCTCCACCTAATCTAGCCCGTTTGTAGGCCTCTACCCTGGTCCGCTTTTTAAGATCCTCGAGCTTGTTCTTAAATTTCTTCTCTTTTCTTTGTTTACTGATCTTAGTGCGTTTTTCGTACTCCTCGTCAAGTGCTTCCGCTGATCCCCATTTTGCTGGACTGAAGGCATAGGCTTCAACTTGCAGACGGAGGAACAGCTGCATGGCGTGGAAGGACTGTTTGTGGGGGTTCGGGCGCTCGAGATGAGGAAGAAGATCTTCATCCTTTAGTTCAGGATCAGTGAGGAGATAGTCGTCTCGTGCCTCGGTCTTGGTAAGGAGCGAGTATTTGTCAGGAAGCTTCTCTTTGCAGATATTGCAGACACCGACCCCAAATATGTCTTGCCATTTCCAATCAATCTCCAAGGAGCCACATTCGCGACATTTGCCTTTGGTGTCACGCTTGCCATCACCATATTTGCCCTTGAATGTGCCACTTTCTATCTCGGCGTTCTCAGCGGCCTCCAGTAAAGCAGCCTCTTCATCTTCTTCTTCTCTGCCATTTACTGCATCTAGAATCGAGATACCGGGTTCGAATGGTCCCGCCCGGTTCTCCCTCAGCTTCCGCCTCACACGCTCCCTCTCCCAGTCTGCCATTGTCATGCCTTCAGGCTTCTGTTCTTCTCGTGCTTGTCCTTTCCACATAGCCTTATTGTGGGGATCATCTTCTGTGCTCAAGAAACCACCCTTCGTGTCTGTCATCTTACTAAAATCATAATCGATAAAGTCGGATCTTGCGTACTTCTTCGCAGGCTGGATGTAGTCGTTCGAAGGGGGCTGCATGAAGCCGTTTTGGTCGGGTCTTTGCGAAGAAGTGGCGGCGGCGTTGCGCACTTGTGTCGGTGCATTTGAGGCGGTTATGGAGGAGTATGCTCGTTTTGCACCTGCGACAGGCGCTGGTGCAGGTTTGGAGGCCTGAGCCTGTCGTGCGGCGGCTTTGGCTTTGAGACGGGCTTCTTCCTATATGTGAATCAATATGGAGTCCTGTATTTGCAGAAGCTGACAGTACCATTCTTCTAATTTGTTCTGGGGTGGGAGGATTTGGCGGCAACTTTCCCGCTGAGCGCATTGCTCGTGGTGGTGTAGCCGGCCTCTCCGTCATCATGAAATCGAAGGGTGGTTGTCGTCGATCACTACTGGAGCTTGGGATGCGCAAATGTAAAAGCAGTAACACGTAGAGAATAACTAGGGAGAGGGTGAAGGCACGCGCAAGCGGCGATGTGACGGCTGCGGAGTAAACCTCCGCTGGGACCCTTGTGCCTGAACGATGATGCACGCCAAGAGATCTCTCGACCTTCCTTGGAAATTTTCAGAAATGTGAGACCAGTGCAGACATTGATAAATTGACTCCGTGATTTTACCCGTCAATAGACTTACGAGCGCTCAAAGGGCGGCTTAGTACCAAGCTTGTGGTTGCTGCGCCCTTACAAATCCACTATGACTCTTTCATGTGGCTGTGGCGATGCACTTCGCCAAGTCCGTCCTCCTCAACCATGGCAGCTTTGAAAGCCCAAGCGCATAATAAAGCCTTGCGACGAGTACAAGTATTGCCATTGTTTTCCAGTATTTCTTCTTTAGACGAATCCATAACCTCTGCACTTCGGCGATATGTCCAACGCGACCACACGTGCGCACGTGGTCAGCCCTACCACGGCGCCGCTAATCCCTGTCGCAAATCGTTCAGCCGAGAATCTTCAGTCTTCAACAGCAGACGACACCGATACGGACGAAGCAATTGAGCCCACATTACCCGTCAGCCGCAAAGGAAAGCGCAAACAAAAGAAAAATAAACACAATTTTGCTCTCCCTACACCCTCAGACACCGATAACGAGACTCCCTCTCCGCAGCGCACACCTCCAAACAACCCACCGAAGAAGAAACAAAAGCCCACCACCAACGAATTGACCAGCATACCGTACTCAATGCCCCTAGCGAAAGATGTTGCACAGAAAGCATTCCCTCTGCTAATATGCAGTATTGGTAACCCTGGTGCAACATACGCAAACACACTACATTCCGCCGGCCATGTCATCACCTCCTACCTCTCGGAGCGCAAAGGCTACAAGCCCTTCCAGAAAGGCCTATCAGGCCTTGTGTCCAAACCCGATAACTCAACAATGAGCTTCAGTATAATACGAGGGTATAGAAGAGTAGAAGGTGACACACTCCCACTCGAAGACGACTGGACGTTCTGGCAATCTACGTCCCTCATGAACATCTCTGGCAACAGCGTCAAAAAGGCATACAGCGAGTGGCTGCGCTCCATCAAAGCACAATCCGGGTCCTCGGCAACAGAAGGCCGTCTCGTCGTAATCCACGACGAGCTCGAATCCGCACTCGGTAAAGTCACCATTCGTGATGGTGGTGCCAGCCCAAAAGGCCACAATGGGCTCAAGAGCTGTCAGCAGCAGCTTGGCGGCATAAAGTGGTGGCGTGTAGGTGTTGGTATTGGGAGGCCAGAGAGCAGAGACCCGAATGTGGTGAGCAAATATGTGCTAGGGAAGATGTCAGGGACGCAGAGGAGCGCATTAGAGAAAAGTGCCGTGGCGGTTTATGCAGCGCTGGAAGGAATCGCTACGGGGAAGAAGTGAGACATTTGTGAGCTGATAGATATGTAAAACATGACAGGGTCTACAGGGTGCAAAGTGATCTGTTTGCATTGACTGGCGTTTGGGATGCATATGCATAGCATATCATGTTGTATATAGCAGTCGCAAGGTTCGGATGATACCCAATTTACACCGCATGGCGTAATGAAATACTATTTGTTGGACATCTTGCGATCCCCATGAGGAATATAGTGATCAATTGAATAGCAGAAAGCATGGCTAGGTATCTTGCAGGACTCCAATAACAATGCTCATGATCCAATACTACTCCCAAACATGACCTAGCCCTAGTAACCGTAAACTAACAACGCCAAATTTGCTTGAGTTCCCTCAGAAAAAAGGATAATGGATATCAAACTGGAGTATTCTTTCTCAACTTCTTTCGCTCTTCGAGTCGCCGTCTCGCTTGCTCCTTCCTGTCAACGGGCAGAAGCTTGCCCTGATCACGTTTAATTTGCGTGGAGCCTTCCGCGTGTTGGGACGCGATCTTCGAGAGGTCAAGTCTTAAATCAGTCAGATGCGGTTGAACGACTGGTTCTGTCCTTTTAGAAACCTCAGGTATGTGCCCAGTCTTTGGTGTAACGGCATTTGTTTCCACGTTTGCCAAGCGACTCAACCTCTCCTTGCCATACATGTTATTCTTCGCCAGCTCGGTGTTCTCGGTTGATAGTGCAGGCTTCTCACTTCGTCGATCAAGACTTGTTGAGGGTACCGCGGCTTTAGCAGTCGATATTGACTTAGACGATCGGTGTTGCCTAGGCGGAGGATTCCATTCAGGTCGAGAGTATGGTTGGCCAGAAAACCCAGGCATTGCCATCTTATCCATCTGTGGTATCGAACTTTCATGCATATTTAGCCACGGATCAGGGGATGGCATCGGAAGTGGGCTTGATGGGAGCACAGCGGCGGGCGAAATCGGCTCATTATTCTTCTTGCTGGGATCAGTCCTCCGGATCCTAAGCGGTGACTTTGGAGGATGCTCCGACGTTGTTGTTGGCAGTGCTGCGCCTGAAGGAGGTTCAAACAGTTGCCCAGATGCTCGGGATGATTTGCCTATCATGATTGAGACCTCGCCTTCTGCCGTTCCTAACCTTGGGAGAGCATTTGAGCGAGGAGACGCTTCCGGCATTGACTGGCGACGGTGTCGTCGAGGCTTTGGCGAACAATTCTCCTTGGTCGAGGAAGCCATGCTGTTCGATGGCGCGAATGACAGGGCAACCGCCCTGTCCTGTTCAGGCATGGACTCTACAGCCTCTTTGCCTGCGTCTTCGAAGATCTGAAAAGACCCCTTACTTTGCTGAAGTTCTGATGAAGGCATCGCGATCGACCTCTCCAAAGTAGCTACTCTCGCTTTCAGCGCAGCCACCTCGATATGTGCTGCTGTGCTCTCCGTCGTGGCCTGACGGAGCTGTTCCTGGTATTCCTTGTTCTGCTGTTCCAGTTCCCGCTCCCGTTGCCTGAACTGCCTGCGTTCCTGTTCCAGCTTGGTGGTCAATTCTGTGACTTCGCCATCTTTCTTCATCGCGAACTTCTTAGCCAATTGCTGCTTCGCGATGACCTTTTTCATCTCCTTTTCGCTCTTTTCGGCGTAGTTCTCGTACTGCTCTTTCCAATACTTCCCAGACTCAGACCTTGGTGCTCCTAGATCGATTGTGATATCGCTATCGTCCCTCGCTTTTGGTTTCTGGCCCGACTTTGGCTGTGTCGTTGTGCGTGCATCGAGAAGCGCCTCTGTGAGCTTGGTGCGAGGCCGTTTGTCGCTTGCGGGGTCCAGCTTCAACTGTGCGCCTGGTGTCCAAGGGCTGGGGAATTTACCAGGGCAGTCGTTGGGTATACCACTTTTGCCAATATTCCCTCTTTTGCCTTCATTGTCGATCACTTGTGAGCCAAATGACACGGTCTTCCTTCCTCTGTTCGTTCCTGGAGTCATAAGGATGCCGCCCGGCTGTTTCGAGGGCGACAATGGAGGGGTTTCTTCCTTAGGCGGAGGAAGGCCTATAGCTTTCGCATTCGCCAGGTCTACCTTCGCTTTCCTCTCAGCTTTCACTGAGGCATCGTTTGCATCTTCTGGCGCGGGTGTCCCGAATAGAGCGTGCTTGAATGCTTTGACAGCGAATTGGTGAGCTGGGGTCTCCGGCGGTTCAATAAATGTGGATTCGTAGTGGGATTCTGCGTTCGTTAGAATTGAGCAATGCGCAATCAGAGCCTTTGCATACCCGGCTGGAGGTCTTCGATCACATTGGTGATTCGCGGACCCGTAATCCACGAGAACATCGTAGCAATTGAATACTTAGGGTCAGAGGATGCACAAGAATTCTGCTGGAGTCAAGTAGACTGCCGGTGACTGTCGAAGTGGCGCGTCGATGGTCTCGCTGCCTTGTTTTGACGACTTGTTTACTGGCGAAAACGAACGCTAGATACTCGATTGGAGGCTGTCATTCAGACTCTTACGGTAGACGACTAATCGCAGGCACTCCCATAGCAGTTTCCAGTCACAACACCGCTCACCAGTAGAGTCGTGGGGAAGGCGCGAGGTGGTATGGTTTGCGCGCCGTAAACTCTCAAGGCTTGAGGAAGTCGCGTATGGCAGCTAGTGCCTGCAGGGTTTGGCGCGGAAGCGGGGCTAGCGTTCTTGCCCCCACCAACTGTGACTTTCTATGTGTGCTGGCGACGAAGTCTTCGCCTTTCGTCAAAATCTGCCCTCTTTCACTCAAAAGTTGAATCAACAACATGTCTGCAGTGTGAAGGGCAGCAGCTTCGGCTGCTAGTCTCTCCGTCAATCTTTCTATGACGGCGCTTTCCAAACATCCACAAGTCAGCTCAATATGGCACCGCATAAGACACCGCGCAACAAAAAACACCAGCAGAATGTTTCCATCCCAAACCGGAACGATGGCATCGGGGCAACGAGCCCAGTCCAGGAGATGCAGTCTGGGCGCCCTCCAATCGTGTCACAGCCCTCGGAAACCTACGAGAAGGCACAGGAAGACGAACGCGAAGTCCTGAAGGCCGTTTTCATGGAAGACTATGAAGAATCTGAAGCTACAGGAGCATGGAGTGTATGTTCTCGTAGAGAGTTATTTGTTGAAAATAGACATTTGGCTCTTGTAGCGATGACTCAAATCAGACTCAGGGTAGGCGCTGACATTGTATTAGAAAACCACCGACCGTGTATTGCGCCTGAAGTTAAGGTCATTCTCCAATGATGATATTTCAGTTACGCTGTGTGCTAAAATCAGCGCTACTTATCCTAAATCGCTGCCTGCACTTACCTTAGAAGACGGGAGCAAACTGAGGAACAGTACACGAAACAAGATCAAAGAGCTGCTTAAGACTCGACCAAAGGAATTAGTCGGGGAAGTCATGATCCACGAGATAGCAACAGCTGTTCAGGATGCTCTTGAAGACGAAGTGGCTGTGCGCGAAAACGACGGCACGTTTGAGAATCTTGATGCCGAAAGAGCTGTACAGGAAGCCGAAGCAGTTGAGGTCGCCAAGCAGCAAGAAGAAGACCTTCAGAAAAGGCGAGACGAGGAGAAAGCTGAAGAAGAACGCGTCTTACAACAGATGGTTAGGGACGAGATGCGGCGTAAAGATTTGATGGCGAAGCGTAAGAATAGAGCGTCGGGCATCACTCCAACCTCATATTTTCCTACTGAGGCCAGCATCAATTACGTCTCGTTCGATCGAGCAGTTATACTACAGCATGAGGACACAATGATAGACTGCAGTGCAGTAGACGGTCTACTTCCCTATCGCATTGGGCCAGTTACCGAAGAACTACTAGTAAAGCCTGTTGGTAGTGCTACTACGGTAATGCTAGTTCTAAAACGCGCCCGTATAGGTGGGGGTAATTCTGCTGGTGGCCCTCTATTGAAGAAAGCAATTATGGAATTTGAAGAGGAGATGGAAGAAATCAAGAAAATACGGCAAACCGCAATCATGACTGTTCTCGATTTCAAGATCGAGCATCTGCCCGACTCTGGCTGGGAAATCAATATCTTAATGGAGCATGCTAACAAAGGCTCGCTGGGCGAAAAGCTCGATGATGATGGTCACATTGCGGTCCCAAAAGTACGCTCGTGGACTATCGAACTCCTGGAAGCACTAGACTTTTATCATCGGAACGGCGTTGTTCACAAACGAATACATCCCCACAATATCCTCCTGAAAAAATCATTGAGTGGAAGCCTTTCAGTAAATCTGGCGGATGCTGGCTTCCAGGAGAGTCTCCACCATATGAAGAATCTTTGTAGAGGCGAGCAAGCTCCAACAACCTCGAGATCGGCTTTCTGGGTTGCTGCTGAGCTTGCACAAGACACCCGTCGAACACGGAAAACAGACGTCTGGGATTTGGGGGTTGTATTTCTCCAAATGCTCTTCGGACTCGAAGCTCCCCAAAAGTACAATTCTCCAAAGGATCTGTCAGACACACTTGGTTGTTCTGAACCACTTCAGGAGATTTTACGGAAATTCTTCAAGCCCGACCCCAAGAAACGACCTTCCGCTTTTGACGTTATCCCATGCGAATTTCTTCGCGATGATGTGCCTGTTCTTGAACAGCCTCCCACACCAATGCGATCTAGGCATTCTTCAACGTCATTGGGTCATTATAAGCTTCGTCGCGAGTCTTCAACCGGAATTGGAGGATCTTACTCGCGATATGCAACGGACTGGGTTGAACAAGGTCGACTAGGCAAAGGTGGTTACGGCGAGGTTGTAAAAGCGCGCAATAAGGTAGATGGTCGCATTTACGCCATTAAAAAGATCAAGCAAAAGTCAGCTTCAGCACTCACTGAAGTCCTTTCTGAGGTCATGCTCCTATCACGGCTCAATCATAGTTGTGTAGTACGCTATTATACAGCTTGGCCAGAAGAGGATATACCAGGTTTTTCCGAAGCGGAAGAAGATGAATCTACGACCTTTGATGGGGACGATTCTGAGTCTGGGACTGATATTTCCCAAGAAGCAATTGGTGATGTCGGGTTCAGTAGGAGCACTGGAGGCTTGGACTTCATCAGCTCGAGTGGCTATCCAAAGATCGAATTTGGTTCCGACGCTGGATCAGAGGACGATGATGGTGCCATTGTATTCGGCTCTGACTCTGGTAAGTAATATTGTGATCATTCTCTAGCAGTCAATTGCCATTGGCTGACTTTGATCTAGAGGACGAGACAGGGACTGCAAGTGTTGGGCCTCGTTCACCCATGGTAAAGAAGCGTACTTTCTCCAATTCCGCACCCGCTCGATCTTCACGATCCATCCTGTATATTCAGATGGAATTTTGTGAAAAGCAGACCCTCCGTGATCTTATTCGCAAGGATCTATTCGATGACCAAGATGAGTATTGGAGGCTGTTCCGACAGATCTTGGAAGGCTTGGCTCACATCCATGGGCATGGCATTATACATCGCGATCTCAAACCGGACAACATTTTCATCGACGTGGCTAAGATCCCAAAGATCGGTGATTTTGGACTGGCCACTAGTGGCCAGTATCAGAGACCGGATAAGAAGATATCTGCTGGCATTCAGGATGGGGACATGACGCGAAGCGTCGGTACTGCCCTTTATGTTGCCCCAGAACTGAGCTCCAGTGTCACAGGTAACTACAACGATAAAGTAGACATGTACTCAATGGGTATTATCTTCTTCGAAATGTGCTTTCCTCTGAGGACGGCCATGGAGCGAGACAAAGTTATTCGCGCCTTGCGCGAACGGAAACATGACCTTCCGCCGGACTTTGAGAGACCCGAAAAATCCCTCCAAGGAAGTATCATTAGGTTTCTTATCAGCCACCGACCCTCTGAACGCCCCAGCTGCACAGAGCTTTTGCGAAGTGGAAAGGTACCTGTGCAGATCGAGGACGAGGCCGTCAAGGAAGCCCTTAAAGCCCTCTCTGATCGTGACTCTCCACACTATGCCAAGATGATGGCTGCGCTGTTCTCTCAAAAACCGGAAACGCAAGCAAAGGATTATGCATGGGACATGGGCAGTATGACTCAAACTATCAAGGCCAACGATGTGCTACTGCAGAACCTCGTCAAAGATCGATTAGCGATGGTCTTTCGAAGCCATGGTGCGGTCGAGGTTCAGCGCCAACTACTCCTCCCGTGGTCGGATCATTACGCGAATAACAACGTGGTGAAGCTTTTCGACCCTTCTGGAACACTTGTGCAGCTGCCTTATGATCTGACATTGCCCTACGCCCGTAGCATCGGCCGAGGTGCCCCATTCCTGGAGAAAACGTTCACTATCGGCTATGTGTATCGTGACAATTACGGAGGAGCACCACGCAGCAACGGCGAAGCCGATTTTGACATTCTTTCATACGACACGCTCGACCTTGCGCTCAAAGAAGCCGAAGTAATGAAGGTTGTTGACGAAATAATAGATGAGTTCCCTTCATTTGGATCAACTCCGATGTGCTTTCATCTGAATCATGCAGATTTGTTGGATATCGTCATGGAGTTCTGTAGAATAAGTGCGTCACAGCGATCGGCTGTGAAGGCCGTCTTGAGTAAACTCAACATCTTGAAGAACAACTGGCAGGCTATCCGCAATGAGTTACGTTCTTCAGAAATCGGCATCTCATCAACATCATTGGACGACCTGGCATGTTTCGATTGGAGGGATACTCCCGAGAAGGCTTTTTCGAAACTGCGACGCATATTTGAGAGTACCAAATACCTCGACCGTACGCACGCAATCTTCGCACATCTTAATTCTGTCGTAAAGTACATGAAGTTATGGAACATCAAGCGGAAAGTGTACATCAGCGTCTTGAGTAGCTTCAACGAGAAGTTTTATTCTGGCGGAATTCTCTTCCAGTGTTTATTCGATACCAAGCAGCGCGAGGTGCTCGCAGCGGGTGGACGATACGACAAGTTGATTGAAGAGCATAGACCAAGGGGATCAGGTCATGCGCGTCCTACTGCGGGATACCATGCTGTCGGCGTCAATCTCGGATGGGATAGGTTGGTCAACTCAATGAACCGATACCTCAAAAAACCGGAGAGGTCAACTTTCTTAAAAAAACATGCGGAAGAGGATACCCCATCAGTGTCCTGGATGCCTCGCCGCTGTGATTGCCTAGTGGCCAGTTTCGATTCTAACGTGCTCCGCTCTGTTGGTATCAAGATGGTATCCGAATTGATCTCCCATGGTTACACTGCAGAATTAGCTGTCGACGCTCACTCAATTGAAGATATCCTTCGCCACTATCGGGACGACAGACATAGCTGGGTGATTGTGATCAAACATGGAGTCGCACCAGACAAGCCGGAACTAAAAGTCAAATCTATTGCCAAGAAAGAAGACACAGACCTGCGCACTGGAGATTTACTTAACTATCTGCGTAACGAATTACGAGATCGAGAAGGTCGTGAGGGCAGCGCAGCTCAACGCCTCATACGAGCTGCACCTGCCCCTTCCACACCTTCATCAACAGTGGCAAAGTCAAACGTTGATGTCCTCATCGCACAACACCGTTCCAAGAAAAGTAATAAATGGTCTATTGTCGAAGCAGCACAAGCACGTTCCACGGAACTTCTTTCTGTCTTTCAGTCCGCTCCCATTGCAGCCATCGAATCCAAAGAGGAAATTATGGCCCTCATCAAAGAGACACGGCTCAGTGATCCAGACTCTTGGCGTCATGCGATCCAGAAGACACCTATAGCCGAACGGAAATATTTGCAGGATTTGCACGATCTATTACTCAAGTATAAGGCGAAATGGGAGGCAACGAAAAATGAGGAAGGCAGGGGAAGTGGTGACGTTGGTAAGGCTTTTGTGTACAATTTCAGGACTGGGGGATGTTTACTTTATGATCTGGAGAGTTGATGAGAGATGCTCACTAATGTGATTCCTGTGACAAAACGTCATTGCTAGAATACTATGTAGCAAATTCAAAGGCTGTAGGCGAAATCTTGTTCTCTGACAAAAGTTCATGAAGTATAGTGTCGAAGAGCGGGGTAGAACGCAACCGGTCAAGCCATGTCAACTTTCCGGTGAACACAGGTCCCGAATGTACAGACGATCTGGCAGAGCCCAGGGCCTTTCTTTCTTCACAACAACGTAACACCATAGCTCAGCAAGCTCAGCCTTTTCATTCGTTTGCTTTCGGGAGCAAAATGCGATATCGTGACTGCCTGTGCAGCCCGTCGGGAGACATAATCCTCGTTGCCGATCACAATGCCCCGATCCAAAGGCGGCAATCCAACTCATTCGCAGGGTCCACTACGCCTGCTTTCTCGCGACAAACACCTCGAGACCTTGTATGAGACAAGTTCCGCGTCTGCAGTAGTACTGATAAGAAAGGCATTGACGCAAGCCAGATTTGTAGCAGTGGCCGGCATTGGCACCAAGCGGACAAGTGAGTGGATTGACAAGGCTGGCAATCTGTGGCTGGCCCGGATCCAGGCTCCTGGTATTGGTTTGTTCTCATACGAGCATGGCATCAATCATTCAGATACCGATCTATGGCAGAGCCTTCTCGATCATGGACAACATCTCTTGATGTCTACTAAAGCCCTCGTTGAGAAACAGCATGTAGTGGACCCACGCTTTCGTCGTTTCCATATTGGCTTACGTCTTCTCAGCTTCGGCTTTGCCCCATCCTCCTGGTCGGTCACAGTCTTGGTGGTTTCATTGTTAAAGAGGTAATCATTTAGCGTCAGCTTCACTCTGAAGCTGATGTATCTGCTGACATAATTCAGACACTCCGACTAGCTTACGAGCGTACAGAACAGCAATACAATTTCTTTAAGAAGTCTTTGGCAGGTGCCATCCTTTTGGGCACCCCTCACTCAATTTCTGAGGTCGAAGGAAAATGGCAGAATGTTGCGCTCTTGCCTCAGTTGGCAGGTCTAGGATTTAAAGCACAATCTCTGGGGCAAGACAACATCAGGAAACTAGCTCAGAGCTCATTGGCATTCGACCAAGGCGAAGTGGTGTGCCCAATACTAACTGTTTGCGAAACTCGCGAAACTCGATTGAAGCATCTGTTTACCTCAAAGAGAATTAAGGTACGTATCAAATGATTAACCTTATTGATATGATTGAATTTTAATAATGAAACAGCTCGTGGAGAAGAATTTTGCATGTACCGGGAGCAGGGAAGAATATGTCATCGAGGTGGATTCAGATCACAGGGATCTTTGTACTGTTGCTAATGAGACGAAAGTGCAAAGTTTCATAGCAGCTGCACTCGAGGATGCACGTTTGCGTATATCAAGTGGCTCACCACAATGTAAGCATCTAGTATCTACTTCACAGACTATCCAAGTCACGTTCACTAATACTTCGGCAAACCAAGCTGGCGCCGAGGAAGACGAACTTGATGAGCACGCGTATGATATCATAGAGTTCAGCTCCACTCCTCAAACTTCACCCGAAACTGTCTCAGCTATCGCTGGATATTCAGGCCTCGGGTTTGAGTTTATACCAGTGATATCCAGTCTAAAGCTCGATGGTGTAAAACTACCGTGTTATTCTATCCCAGTCTCACGAAACAAAGACTTTTATGGGCGACAAAACATTCTCGACAAGTTAGATCAATATTTCCTTGCCCCGGACGCATCATTTAGAGACGGTGAAAATTCTTCCAGAAGTTTTGCGCTTTGTGGTCCAGGTGGCATGGGTAAGACGCAGATTGCAACAGAATACGTTCACCGTTGCAAAGCATCCAATGCTTTTGATGCTATTTTCTGGATCTATGCGGATAAACTATCCAAGGTATCCGATGGCATTGCGCAGATCGCTATAAGCCTGGGTCTTGTACCGGCCGATTCAAGCGAGGCTTTGGATCTGGTTCTCACAACAAATCTGAGCAAAGAGTGGCTCTCTAATCCGGCGAGATTCTCCACCGCAGCGGATGAGCAACAGAAGAGGCAGCCAACATGGCTCTTGATTTTAGATAACGCCAACGATGTCCAAGTCCTCGAGCATTTTTGGCCGATTCGAGGACCTGGCTGCCTTCTTGTCACAAGTCGAGACCCTTTGGCAAAAGACCCCTATGTTCTTGCTGATGCAGGCCTTGATGTTGAATCGTTCAGCCCAGAAGAGTCCGGTGAAATGCTTGAGCGACTGACTAAGCGTAGAGGCAACGGGCACGCCATTGGCGATAGGCTTGGAGGCCTGCCACTTGCGATAGCACAGATGGCCAGCATTATTATCCGAAACCATATGAGTTTCCAAGACGTTCTAGACACTTGGGACGAAAAAAAAGAGCATCCAGAATTCTCTATGTATGATGACAAGCTTGGCCGATCCGACGGATACAACAAGAATCTATCGACAGCATGGGCAATAGACAGTCTTCAACATGGCAAACAGCTCTTGGAGGTCATTTCTTTCTTTGATCCAGACAGCATACAAGAAGTTATCCTAAAACAATTTCCAGCAGTTGCACTAAGGCAGTATCCCACCACTCATAGTGCTTACCTCAAAGCTAGGAAAGAACTTCTCCAAACGTCGCTTGTGGTGAAAGATCAGACGGAGAGAAAGCTTTCTGTTCATAGAATGGTGCAAGATGTTACGCGTTCTAGGATGAATAGAGAGCAATATCAGAAGGTATTTGAAGCCGCACTACGCCTACTTGCCCGGACCTGGCCATACGCAGCGTTTGGGTGGCGGCACAGCGTCGCCCGTTGGCGAAAGTGTGAGGAACTTTTCCCTCATGTTTTGAGTCTGAATAGTTACGGATCTCACCTTATGGAAGTTATCGACAATGCTAATAGTAAGATCGAATATTGCAAACTCATGAACGATGCGGGATGGTAAGTTAGATCCTAACACATGATTGCACGATCACATGAACTGTTTAGGTATTACCACGAAACGGGACACTTTGTCGAATCCCAAGCTCTTATAGGGCATGCTCAATATGTCACGGAAGCGACGCAGTCAGCCCTATCACGGGTCCAGAAAAAGACAGAAAAGGAAAGGAATTTGGAGAAACAACTCGTTGCTCTAATGGCCGAAACACACCACAATTTGGGCTGTGTCGGCACTGAAAGTAACCAACCCGAGTTTTCGCTCCTACACTTCAGCAAGTTCAACGAAATGATGATTGCTGAAATCGACGAGCAAATGCAAAAATCTGACAAGCGACTGGCTATATCTTGGAATGAACTTGGAAATGCGTTCATGATGAATAAGATGTGGCTGGACGGTGAACGTTGCTACAAGGAATGTCTTCAAGTAGCGAAGCAGATGTCAAACTTTGCGCCCACAGAGTTCTCATTTCCATATGTCAACCTTGGTTTAGCATACTGGTTGACTGCGAGACTTGACGAGGCAAAGCTAACGCTAGAAGAAGGGTTGCAGTACAGAAGTGCCGCATTTGGGCGTGATGATAGCCAGTCCTTCATGTCAGTTGGGTTCTCAAATAATTACTCCGCTATGTACTTACCTGTAGGTACTAATTCTCGAGTAGAACCGGTCGCTTCTTGTATGCACTTGGTAACGTATTTGCCTCGCATGGCGACTTGAATGAAAGTTTTAGCTACCACGAACGGGCGCTTCGACAGTTTCTCTCGACCATTGGCAAAAATCATCACCATACAGGCGATATTCATATAAAAGTTGGAGAGCATCATCTCCGACTAGGCCATCTGGAAGAAGCAGCGTAAGTCCATTATCCCAACGTCATGCCTCGCGAACAGCGGACAAATGATAACTTACAGCGTACATTTCGATGAGGCCTTAAGGATATTCAAAGGGCGAGCAATATTTCGACCAGAGTATGCACGTGCAACTTTTTGGAAAAGCAGACTATTTGAGGCCAGTGGTCATATGGAAGAAGCCCGTAGCCTGCAGGGCGAAAGCGTGCAAATGTACTTTGACATCACTCATGGGGCAGTGCAAGGCATCACTAGTCCTTCACCAGCAGATTTTGATAGCATAGTGGCCTTTTGGTCCCGTTAGTTGCAAATAGCGCGTAAATAAAGCCAATACCATCGCCCTATTCTGCTATTGCCGTGTGCCACCGGATTCATGCACTCATTGAGCTCTTGGCTACCGCCAGGCGAAACCCTAAATGGGCGCAGCCCTTTGCCTTCTGCCTTGTTCAACCCGCCTCACTTTGGGTTCCTGTAGGTCCATGATGACCGGAAGAACCTTAAATACGGCACAGCCTGTAATATTCAGCACTTTTGGGAGCCTTTTTTGCCAATACTATGATTCTTTAACCCATGGCATGCCTTGCACCAGCTTCTACCCGCGACCAGAGGCCCGCGTCGATCCTATCCGACTCTGCAAAGCAATGTGAGACACTTCCTTGCAATCTTCTCCTGTTGAAACAAAGCTCACTAGCCTACAGGGGCTCCAGAACAGTACACCGCGTCAATATCGGCTTTCGCGAAACAGCGAAACACCTCGTTATACGCTGGTGTTCACTTTACGAAACTTGCTCACATCCTTCGTAAACCCTTCGATACCCACGCAAAGCGAAAATCTACGTATAACTACAGCCCCTCGTCAGAATTTGCGACGCTCTACAAATATTATCTTGACGAGCCCGGCGAATATCATACGCTCGCATCTCCTCTTGACCTCATTCAACATGCAGATTCAGAAACAAGCAATATTCTCTTCCTGCGTGGACAGCCTTGCCCACAATGGCTTGTTTATGCTGGGACCTCATTTCATCTTGACCCCGAGTATTTCTTACGTCATCTGAATTTTCTCTCCAAATTATCAAGTAAAAGGTATTTCGCCCAGCCTTCACTTAAGTCAACTTCACGAAACATCATACAACTGAATTACATGACTATCGGCGAGTGTTCAACCCGGCTCGGTGATATCGGTCAATCAGAACTAGATGACCTGCGGGAGTCCTCTATGAGAAAAATGGCAGAATACTTCAATGATCTAGGGAAGAGAGTTGGCCGAAACGCAGCTAGTTCCGAATCTATTGTTCGCGCCTATCATGTCCTTGATAAGAGCCATTTCGCGATAGAGCAGCAGGCATCCATAAGCCTAGGTATCACAGAGAAAGGCTGGACTGGTAAGTTAAGCTAATTCTCATTTGCTGAGTCTTGCCAACAGAACCAGCCGTTGTCTGGCTTGATACAGGACGGCCCTTGACACCTGATTCATCAGGGCCATGGTCAGAAACACTACGCAGCAACCAGCGCTCGTGCCGGGAGACATTCTTGCCTTGGGTACGGTCGCATCCTTTTGCTTCTTTACATGCTGCGAGCATGTCCATAACGCATGAGCGTCGCCCGGCGAAAGAGGTGGAACAATCAGCGTCGCTCATACACCTCGACTATGGAAGAACATTAGACCATCATGTCATGGCCCAAGATCCCTTCTATGCGTTACAGGAGATTTTCATGAGCTGCGCGCACTCGGAAGTTCAATTTTTAAATACAATCGAGTCTAAAATAAGTGAAGATATGGCGAGAGAATTTATGCCGGACCACAGCATTACTCCAACGAATATGATATACTTTAAAGGGCTGCTGGATAAGCACGCGGAATCTTTGCGACGAACCATTCAGGAACTCAACGCACGGGATGATTCGGGCTGGCCGCGCCCACTGGATCAGGGGTTAAGGGACAAAACCACTGCAATCGCTCAAACGCTCGTTAAAGATTACGAAACGTTGTTGAGCCGAACAGAAACACTTTCCAACCTCTGCAAAGGGCGACTTCAAATCCTTCTTAGTAGGGCCGGTATTGTAGAGTCAAACAAAGCCATCGAGCAAGCCAAAGTAATTACAAAGTTAAGCCGGCTCGCGTTTGTGTTCATCCCATTGAGTTTTGTATCGTCCTTCTTTGGCATGAACCTAAAGCCCTTTGTCGAGCGTCCAGCCTATAATCTCTGGCTGTTCTTTGCCGTTTCAACACCGCTGGTAGCTGTCTTACTTGTGTCAATGACATAGAGCCTAGAACAAATTGTTGGAGTTTTTACAAAGTGTAGAACTCAGAAACCAAGTAAGACGATGGAGATGGGAGATAGTGATTGATCAAAAGATTAGCCGAATGCCTCGTTGTCTCTAGCCTGCAGGAACTTTGAGTTCCAAGCCATTACTCAAATAATCCTACGAATGTCTTGGAATCAATTGAATACGTCGATTTATACTTCTAGAATATACAAATTTTAGTTAGTATAGTGCGCACGAAAAATCACTGTGAGAGCATCGTGTACAATCTATTAATGTTTAACCTGCTAACGCCTGAACCCCCGTTTCCAATACCTGCCCTAGATAAGCAGAACATTATAACTTACTCATTTATCGTATAGCCTCGCCAAATATTACGTAATTATCTATTACCCAGCCGCTTTTTGCTTGCCAAGGTTATCCTTCATCAGGAGAACCTTAAACAACTATTCTGCATTCTCAAATGGCGAATTTCGACCTCGCCCTCAACTTCGCACCATAATACCAGATTGCCCACATGCCAATCTATGTTACGTCAGTTCATTGATTCAAGATTATGTTCGTCGATGTTCACTCACAATTCCCATGACGCTCAATCCACCAAGCAGACTGATGCCTTTCGCAACACCCAGGTCAATGTACATGGGTCGAGCGAAAAGGACAGCGCCGAACGCAAAAAGCGAACGGCAAAAATCATTGCCTGCAAAGAGAGATGCAGCATATTGGGGGTAGGACATTGGTACGTATGCTAGACGGCAGAGGTCAGAGACATGTGGCGCATATCCTGGACAAGGAACAATACGTACTGAAGATACACTGTAGCAGGATGAAGACGCTGGAAGCATAGAGGGTGATACCTATAATAGACACAATCCAATGGATAGAAGCCCGTGCTGTCCAACCTGATTCAACGTTAGCAAACTCTAGTCTCATCTTCAAGTGTCCTCTTCTATCCGAGCCAGCACCAGAATAATGGTGGAGTACTCACCAAAAATAAAAAGCCCAATCGGCGGCCCAAAGCTAGCAAAGATAGCTGGGACAAGTCGATGTTCCTGAGCTCTCATGCCATTCTTCAGAATATCCGGGATAAGATACCATTTCAGGTAGGCGAAATGAATGCCCACAGCGATGAAGCATCCCACAATAATACACGTAAACACAATCGCCGTTTCGCCAACGTTGAAGCCATAGATGACTGGATATACAAGCGGGAAGACTTCGAAATACGAGTAGTAGATACCGTATGTGAGTGCGGTGTACAGATTGACGAATAGAATGGCAGGGTCTTTGATGCAGATTTCAATCGGCTTAATGATGGCGTCGACGATTATGGTGGA
Source organism: Pseudopyrenochaeta lycopersici (assembly GCA_003313425.1). NCBI lineage: Eukaryota > Fungi > Ascomycota > Dothideomycetes > Pleosporales > Pseudopyrenochaetaceae > Pseudopyrenochaeta > Pseudopyrenochaeta lycopersici. The sequence goes on from NHZP01000009.1 coordinate 953,890, forward strand.
GAACTTTAGACCCTCACGCTCAATCTCGGTTTGCGTACGGATATGCGCGTTTCCGGAAGCGGCGCGTAGACGAGCAGCGCGGTGGAGGAGGATGGTTGTGGGCTGGGTTTCGGGAAGGAAGAAGAAGAAGAGTAGGAATACCGGCGCTGCCATCCAGAGAATCTCCCATTGAGACCTGAAATATCAGCAGGTGTTTCGTGAGCAGTTTAAAATATATGAGTATGCTTACCATCGCCAGTTCTCTGCATAGACGGAGAATCCAGAGAGCAGAGGCCCAATAGCTGGTGCAGCGAATGCCGCAACTACCCACATGGCAAGTGGATATGGGATGTAGAGTAGTGAATACATATCCTACGGCATTTGTTAGCATCCATGACGTTCCACTTTTAAGAGCATTAAAATAGGAGGTTCATACACCCATACTCGCCCCGCCATTCGCTAGACACGGGCTGCCAAAGAGTCCAAGCAAGAAGCGGAGAACAAGTAAACCGCCCAAATTATCCACAAGCGATGTTGGAACCGCTAGGATGGTGAATAGCGCAAATGTCGTGATATACGGCACATTTCGACCGAATTGGGGTACTAAATTAGACTTGTCAGCCCAAGAAAAAGCCAAGTTGTGACAGTGGACTTGATTGATACGTACTTTCAGACATGGGCGCGAACAAAAGAGGACCAATTCCGTAGCCTGTGATAAAATTTGTTAGAAGCTGAAATATTTCGCTGTAGCATTATTAGACATACCCAACACATACAGCGCCAATCCAAGCGCAGCTTTAAAATGTCCCACGCCAAAGCGCTCCATGATCAACAGCTGGCTAGAGACATAAATCGACGAACTGGCATACACGATGAACGTGTACAGATTGATCAGGAAGGCCGTCCAAGCTTTCTTCCCTTGGGACCTAGGGGGCGCAAGGGAAAACATCAGCCCTTGGTCTTAATCATAATTCCTCGACGGGAAGGTTTTCACTTACCAATTCTGCGGGTTCTCGGGGTCATCTAATGTATACCTATATGCAAACATACCTCGTTAGCCCTAACTTTTCTCATGTTTACCATTATTGCTGGTCACTCACCAATCAACCAATATCGTACCATCTGCTGTCTTGGTAGGTTGCACACGTAGACTTTTCGTTTTACTCTTCTGCAGCGCAAGCGCCGCTTCTGCTTCCAGTCTGCCCTCCGTCCAAGGAAGCGTCTGCGTGCGCTCCATGTGCGAGCCCACTGTTGCTATCCGGCGGAGCTCGCTAGGTGTGGAGGATTGAGAGGAGTGGCTTGATTCGGCTTTTGCGACTTCAGCAGGGATGGTAGCGACTTTCTCGAGATCAGTGGGATTAGAGTCGCTGATTCGTGATAAATCTGGGGCATCTGCTGTTGTGGAGATGTCCTGATCATCATTGTGCTGGTCGCCATGCTTGTGATGTTTGCCGCTCCCTGTTTCATAGAAGTTTGGGCAATGAAAATCTGGCTGCTCCTCTGGGTATAAAAAGACGCGATTGCTAGTAAAATATCTCAAGAGCTGGCCAAACGGCGCATCTCGGACAAGATCTTTCAACATCCTTGCTCCTCGTTTCCGGTATTAAGTTAGTTCTCTAATAAACAATATAGGGGTATAGGGGTATAGGGGTATAATATATTCAACAAAACACAATAGTTGTAGACAATTTTCTTATCCGCCAACAAACGCCAGATCAAGCCCACTATAAATGTCCTGAGAACACATCTACGTACTCCAGTATCACTCTCGGACGTAGCAGCGCAAGCAAACGCAAACCGATGACAAAGAGCTGCTCACCAATACATGTCCGCATTAGTCAACCCACCGAAACGCGACGTTGAACGAAGACCACGTCCAGACAATTTCCCTTACCCAGACAGTGCCGAGCGCTCTCCACGTGATTGGATACATGTATTGCAGTTTGCCAATCGCAGGGCACGTAATTCAACATAGTTCTGTCTTATTTCACCAATAACGGAAAGCGGCCGTCTGATTGGACAGTTCTGAGTGGCTGCGGATCAGCCAACACATACCATGCAATGAGAGACCATCTGCCTCGACTTACCGCCTGCTTACGAAGAATGCTGTGATCGGTAGAGTGCATGCAGATAAGTAATCTGAGAAAACGAGGAAGACTAATCAGACGTTCTTTGTGCTGGACGCAGCCAATCGGAGAGTTTGGATCAGCGCCCCTACCTCCGTCTCGCGCGTACATCTCTTATGGAAAACATGGACACAGGACAGAAGGGCATTATTGTCATGTTTTATTTTGACCGCTGATAAATTTCCGTCGACATTGTAGTGAGATCACGCCTTCAATAGTGCTGACTATGACTCTTTTGATTATGTGATTTTACTCTTTAGCCCTAGAATCGGGACTCGAAAACCCTACTATATTTACATCATCAGCAAGCTACAGGATGCCGCCCAATCAACAGACCCGTGTAAACTCCATAGAATCATGAACACCATGCGAAAAACAAAAATGCTGGGATCGCTCACTAATGCCTCCCACTCGTCCAAACTGCCTCTTGAACATGCATCCCTTTCTACGGTCATACTTTGCCTCCGTTGCTTTCGGTGTCAAACACATTTTCTACTGAAAAAGGCCTTTTGATTCTCACTCCTCCCCTTTCCGCTAATATTTTTTTTGTCAAGGGGCTGAATGCCCTCATACTTCCAGCAGTTAACGATCTCTAATCGCTATCTGCTTGGGTGGCCTTCCTCGCTGAATACGCAGTCTTTGCGGTCTCTGTCAGGGCATCTAATTCGCCGCTCGTCTCGCACATACCCCTGAAGTCGCCACCGTCCTTTCTAATGAGGTCGTACGGGTCGCCAAATTCGATAACAGTGCCCTTGTCCAGCACCAACACCTTATCATAGTCGATAATTGTCTGCAGTCTGTGTGCGATGGTGATGGTAGTATTCTTGATTAGACGGATCGTCTCCTGGATCTTGGCATCCGTCGCGTAATCAATTGATGCGGTGGCTTCATCCATCAAGAGAACTTTCGGCGATTTCAACAGCGCTCGCGCAAGACAGAGCAATTGACGTTGACCTTGGGAAAGATTGGACCCGGATTCCGAAACTGGAGAACTGAGGTTACGGAATGGGTTCTTGTTATCGGCCTGCATTGCGGCTTCCGTAACCTCATCATCGGTCGCGGTTTGACCACTTGGCATGACCACGATGGTATCGTCTTGTGTCTCGCCTCGCTCCCAATCACGATTAGCAAGAATAGACCCAGGATTCACAGTAGATGCAGAGTAGCTAGCGTTCACATCGGCTGTAACTGCACCAGTGGTGGGGTTGGGGATTTCGATTGCTCTTGGTGGTGTAGCGGACTCTGAGGGTGTACCGGTGCCGGATGTCGGCTGGGATGTTGATGAGATGAGATGGACTTCACGAAGGGCAGTGAAGATTTCTTCGTCGGTGAAGAGAGAGAACGGGTCGAGATTGCTGCGAATTGTGCCTGTGAATAGGGTGGGGTCTAAGGATCATTAGTGCGTGCTTGGATAGTCAAATGTGATGAACAGAAATGCTTACCTTGCGGTACCATGACGATATTCTCCCGCAGATCTTGCAGACCGATCAGACCGATATCAACATCGTCAACGAGAATCTTGCCCTGCTCCGCTTCCAGCGCTCGGAACAATGCAAGTGCCATAGAACTCTTGCCCGCACCAGTCCTGCCAACGACACCAACCTTCTCACCCGGAAGGATTTTGAAAGTCACTTGCTTCAGCACGAGATCAAAGTCTGTCCTATATCGTGTGCTGTAGCCAATGAACTCCACTGAACCCTTGCTTGGCCAGTTGGACGGAGGCCTATTCTCGGGGATGACAGAAGGTGCCTCTTGATCTACGTCCAGGTACTCCTTAACACGCTCGACGGAGTTCATATTCTGCTCATTCGCAGAATACAACCTTACGAACCACAATACATTCTCTGTGAATGTAACGGCGTATGTGAGGGCAAGACCGGCGGCACCTGCATCGATGCGTCCTACACTGAGAACAACGAAAGTGCCCGCGAAGAATGCAACCATCGCACCAACGACATCTACTCGGAATGCAAGCCACCTGTTGGCAGCCCAAAGATAGATAAACGGCCGATGTTGAGTGTTGATTTTAGTCAAGTTCTCGCGGATGAATCGTCTTTCGTCACCGTATGCGCGAATCGTTGTCATGCCTGAAAGTGTCTCTCCGAACTGCTGATATAGCGGGCTTCGATGGACTGATTCAAGACGCTTGAGATCACGAGAGGAGTTGATGTAGAAACGGCCGATGATGAAGTAAAGCACCGAGATGACAGATGCGGCAATCAAAAAGCCTGGCGTAATGAACGATATGAGGACAACAATGGTGATAATAGAAGCCAAGCAATGGACGACACCTATGGCGACTGGCGCTACTTCTTGATCGACAGATTCGATGTCCTTGGAGAACCTGTTCATTAGCTGACCAAGGGGAGTTTGGTCAAAGAATCTGAACTTAGCGTGCGTCACCTTCTGGATCAAGCGTTCATGCACGCGTTTAGATGCAGCAAGAGAGCCACCGAATAGGAAACCTTCTCGAACAAAGGTAATGAACATGAATATCAGTCCGAGGACAGCATAGACGCCGAGGAAATACGCGGAGTCGACGTCGTCATTCCCGTTGTGGAAACTTGTTTGCATGGCGTTGTATGAATACACCGTCTCTTTTGGTTGATTGAAGAAGGGGATATTCCAACTGCAGGTTGCACTGCTCATACAAGTTCCCATTCCATTCAACGTAGGAGCGTGTGTGATGGGTGAACGATTGTGATGGCCCATAACCGCATAGCCTTTGTCTGCGTACGCGTTCGCCCATGTTCGAATCCACAAGTTTGTAGACACAGAAGATATCTGCGCGGCCACAAAGGCGATGGTAGCACCTATCCAATAGTACCAAGGACCCATAGCCTTGAGGTACATGAGGATGATGTCCAACTTGACACCTCCCTCCGCTTTCGTCTCTTCTTGACTGTTGCTAGCTGGCGTTTTCTTCTTTTGATCTTTCGCGCTGTCTAGGTTGCCGTTTGCAGATCCATTGGCATGGCCGGCGTCACCCAGTGCTTCCTCACCCGAGGCTACTCGAGAGGGAGCCTTTGATGCTCCTCGTGATGCAGGCCGGGATTTCGTGAGATCTTCCGTGAGCTTACCAGAACTGATGACTTCAGACGCTGTACCTTGCGCAACCACTTTTCCGTTCTCGAGAACAACGGCAAACTCAGCGTGGGGCAGACACAGGCTGACATTGTGGGTGACGAGGATGCAAGTACGGTTGACCATGAGTTGGCCGTAAAGAGCATAGTCGAAGATCCATTTGGCAGTATGCGAGTCAACAGCACTCAAAACATCGTCCAGCAACACGTGGCGCGCTTTCGAGTATAGCGCACGAGCGAGAGAAATGCGTTGTTTTTGACCACCAGAGAGGGCCACGCCCTTCTCGCCCACTATCGTCTCGTCACCTGCATCGAGAATCTCAAGATCACGCTTCAGTGAACAAGCGACGATAACCTCCTCGTATCGGTTCTGATCCCAATCACTCGCGAACACAATATTGTCCTTGACAGTACCGTTCACCAGCCATGCTTGTTGAGCGCAGTAAGCGACGCTATCCGTAAGTCCTGTTTCTGGGTCTGGTTTAAGGTCTTCGCGGCTAACACCTCCTGGTAGATACACATCACCCTTGAGCTTTGTCATCTCTCCTAGAAGCCCCATGAGCAGCGAGGTTTTTCCAGATCCAGTTGGGCCGACCACGACGTTGAGTTTTCCTACATGGAACTTCAAATTAAGATCCATAAGTTTGAAGGCATCTGCAGCTGTCTTGTCAGTCATATCTTTCCCACCCCAGCTGAATGTTCCATTTTCAAATCCGATGATCGGCTGGTCGTCTTCATCCTTCTTGCGCGATATTAGCTGAGCGTACTTGTCCGTCTCGGGCTCATTAAGGTATTCTTCGATACGATCAACCGATACTTTCGACTCTTGGACGTGCGCAATCATATCAGCGAGCTGATCCAGCGGAATCCGGAGAATCTGGAACAGTGATAAAGCGGTAAAAGCAACGGACGGAATTAGAGCCTTGTGTTCAACGTTGGTGTACACCAGGAAGGATAGGAACGTAATCAATACAGGGGAGCCGGACCAGATAGTAGCCGCAACGGCCCAGAGGATGTATCTCTGTCGTAAGTGCTTTAACTCCACATGCCGCTTCTCGCTCACGAGGCCAATAAAGCGCTGTTCCCATGCAAAGAACTTGATGATTCGGATATTGGTGAGGACTTCATTTGTAGTATGGATCCGAGCATCGGTAGCAGCGAGGATGAGTTTCTGGATCTTGGCAAACTGTCGTGCAACGTACATGTTGATTGGGAGCAGGACAACCATCATGCCAATGCCTGCGATTGAGCTGTACCCGAGAATGCGGTAGAGGAGGTAGATGGCGACAACTACCTGAACTGGGGTATTCGCCCACAGGAAGTGTAAGTAAGCACAGATTTCGCTAACCTTGAATGCGTCAACAGCCATCAAATTGATGATTGCGCCGGTGGTAACTTGGGCTTCGGCGTCGGGCTTCGGCGCCTCTTCCTGCTTCGGGCTCTCGGTAGCCTTCTTCTTCTTCCTGCCAAAAGTCATCATGCGTTTGAGTCCTTTCGGCTCGTCGTCTTTGTCTTTCTTCTTCTCTTCGCCGAGGACCTTATCCGTTCCTGCCGCAGCTCTTCGCTTGAGTGCTTTTGCATAGATCTCGCCGATGATAACAGCGCGCAAGCGAATGCAAATCTTTCGGCCAATCCAAAGCGCCTGCCCGTCTGCAAGTGCAGAAAGACTGCCAGAGATGAAAAGGAGGATAACGTAGAACCATGCAGCGTTCACCGGGGTGAGCTCTGGCGTTTCAACATACTCCAGGATGGCCTTCAGGAGCAACGTAGGAGCGAAGGTAAGGAATCCGGAGATAGCTGCCCAGCCAGCTTGAATCAAGAGACCGCGCTTGAAGTGCTTCAGAAGATGGAGAGCCAGGCTTGAAGTTTTCTTGACTTGTCGATAATTGGTGATGACAGCTGCAGCCTTGTCCTTGGGCGCCAAATTCCAAACATCAGACAGCTCGTAGGTCTTCTTATACCCTGTCCAGACGATGGGATCGACCCAGCTGAAAGTTGCGAGCGAGAAAACACTAGCAGTAGTTTCCCTAGCTGGAGCAATGTCCCCTTCGTACTCCAATTCCACCGTCTTGTTACCTTTCCTAGAGCACAACGAGATGAGGAAGAGTAGCGAAACGAGGGCGAAGTCGCTGATCATCAGCTTTTGGTGGACGTTTGATCGCGGATGGATAATAGCCGACCTAAAGAGAAGGACCGTGAAAAGCCATTGAAAGCCATAGATAAAGGCAGTGTGATACCACAGTTTCGGGAAAGAGAACTTGCTGGTACTCGAGAATAGCAGCCGTAGCGAAGCCAGGGCGGCGATGTATGTCCATACAGCGACGCTGGCGATAGCTGCACTTCGTCCATGCTTTCCCCATGCGTTTGTCATAAACACAGCGACATGTATACCCAGCTGCGCCAATACAGCAGCCTCCTCCAGCACCACGACTGTAACTTGACCGCGGGGTTTGTCTACGGCGACTGTGGAATGCTGGCTTAGGGTGGGATGCAGCGCGAGGTGGTCGTTGCGGTCGAAGTCATCTTCCGAATCGCTATCGGTGGCGTCGCCATCATAGTGCGGGCGTTGAGATGAAGGATCATTCCGCTGGTCCCTTAACTTGCTGTATGTGTGGTAGGATGAGCGTGCAGTGGCGCCAAAGTAGAGCTGTGTAAGCAAGTAAACAGCGGACAATCCGCATACAACGAGAGGGAATATCGTCTGGAGATAGCTATGATAAGATTAGTTTAACTATTCAAGTAAACTATCGATGCGCTCATGCGATAAGATGTTACTGCGACTTCGTCCTATAGCCTTCGAGCAGAAAATAGTGGCCGGGCAGTGTGGCCAGGAAATATACGTACTCTTGCTCAAAACACCGCGAAAAGTCATCGCTGCGCCAGATGGGGCCTTTGCAATGAGCAAACATGGTGCCGCGACTGTCCAATGCCCCGCGTGGTGGTGATGTTCAACAACGCCCAGCACACTCGTTATTGGCGATTGGAGTATCGCATTGGGGAAGCTCGGACAGCGCGCGCTCGAGGAAGGAACTTTTCTTGCTGACTGAGCCGAAGGCAAAATAAGCGCGATTCAAAGTCCCTGCTTCTGTAATTATACGGGGATCGCTGCCTCGTGGCAGACAAGATGCTCGCACTTTTGCCTTAGTGGAGCGCAAGAGCCTTCTCCCGCACTGACTGATGTTCACGCGCTTGGGCGGTTCAACGGCCGAAGAGTGATGTAATTTCGAAGAAAGAGTTCCGAGGCGCCACCGACTTATGCACGTCCCACCATCTGATAAGATTGTGCAACACCGCGGCAGGGCACGTCTTGGGGCAGAGTCTGAAGACGGGATTTGATGGTATTTGAGGGTGTCGAGGTAACCTCGAGATAGTCTTAAGGATAGGGCCGAACCCCGAACCGTTCGCGATCTGCTTGCAAGGATCCACTCAACGCTCACCGCTTTGGCTCACGGGCCGTTCGCTTTCGGCCAGAGTCGTGCAGACGCGGTGCACGAGCAGTGCATGCAGCACAAGACGAGAGAATCGGGGCGATTGCGCTGTTGGTGCTATACTACCAGTCGGGTGCTCCTGGTGCACACTTGCTCTGGCAGATGTGATAGGCGCCATGTTTTGACTCACAACCTCAACCCCAGTCCCGCTCTAGTGCTCGTATATCTCGTACCCTAGAAACATTCGAAGCACCATCCAATGGCCCTGACTATTGCCAAACGCTTCCCTCGCTAACGACAGATCTGGGGCAAGCGCCCGTCCAGCAAGCCGCCCTTTTAGCATCTCGATGATGGATTATTACGTGCAGCAAGCCCTTTTTCCTCATATTGAGTCGAAGTGAGCATTGGTGCAGGAAACCCTTCTGATTCGTCTCAGCTTGCATTCGAACTGTCTTGCAATCGAAACTCGGCAATCGCCCACCTGCTCGGAGATATTCATCTGGGATGTCATTTCCGACCAACTGCTTGGGACAAGAGCGCCCCGCGGACTTCCGCGCGGCTTCAGGCATGCCTCGCGTCACATCAGATGCTGTGCCCCTCCGGCCTGTCATACCATTCCGATTGCCAACACGCTATTGACATGAGGTGTCCTCATTTCTTGCACGATTTGCACGACTCGCTACGTGAGGCTGCAGATTGCACTGCATGCGCCACTGGGACAACCCCTGCTCCGGGGAAGACGCCCTCAATATACGTATTGGTGCTGGTCACAGCAACAACCCCAGCATTTGTTTAGGCCCTGCCCACATATGCATGCACCCCAAGTAACTTTTGCAGGCCGCCTGCACATACTCAAGGATCTGTCCACTTGTAGCTCAATACGCAGGACTTATTCGAAGCTATTGGCCTTGTGTTCCAAAAAAAAGAAAGGTTTACAACACGGTCAGACGATACATCTGTAGATGGCCAAATCGTGAAGACTTCAATGCCTACAATAGATGTACTACTGTAACCTCATGCTAAATTCTTTTTGGGCACTACAATCGTGATTTGTAGCCTTGACCTCGACACTGATTCTTCATTGAAGCTGAGAATATGCCTGTAGAGATTCTGGGTGTGAGAAAGCAGGCAACCGTCCAAGCCCTGAGCTTTTCTCGACGTCATATCAGGCACTCAAGGGCTACAGTTGACTCAAAGTCGGATGCTTGGATTCGTTCTTGATATATATAGTGCCTAACAAAAGAAAAGACGCAGTCTACTGTCGTGCCTTCACCACTGGCGTCCAAGCAGAGTACTTGTTCTTCACTCTATTGATTGTCAGCGTGTCCATGTCAAAATTTGATTGTTGCACGTACGTGCTGTAGGGCTTGTATCCCGATCGACTCCAAGTGAGCGTGGGCCTATGCTCCTTAGGCTCCCAGACGCGAACCTGGCGCTGCAGGAGCTTGTCCTCCGATGGTGGCTTGTCGACCATGTATGACATCCATGCGTGCCTGCGACTAGGGTCAGATGCCAACTCGAGAATAGAAAGACAACCCTGAGGTGGGTAATGGGGCTTCATACCACCCGGGTTCAATCTGAGAACTGTGAAGAGTCAGCCTTGGTTTAATCTTTGTATTTGGAGGTGACCAACGGGTCGAATTCATGGTCCTTGTAGTCTACCCAGCGTGTTCTGACTGTGGACGGGTCAACCATCTCCCATACAAATAATAGTATGCATCCAGCTTACGGGGAAGCTCCTCTGCCAAGTTCTCGAAGTACTTGTTGCCGTACTTGTCCATGGCAATGAAAGTGCCGGCTTTGGTGTCACCTACGCCGTGTCAGCACCCGCGTTCCCAACAAGTACCCCAGATGAGCATACCGATATGCTATATGCGCGAGTGAACTCGGTCAGTCATGGTTGCGAGCGGTGGTGGAATCGCGGGGACGGATGCGTACCTGCATCTGGTGGCCATATTCCTGCGTAGAAAGGTCAATTAGCGCTGCAGAGTCAATGGAAGCTGTGGATAATATTCACCTTCAAGCCAATCCTGCGCAAGTTGCGCAAAGTCCTCATAAGGGTCGACATGGCGGCGGTGTCTGCTTGGACAGTTGTGATGTTCGGATGTTGCAGCTCTCGATAGACGATGCCAAGCTTTCAGAACGCGCCTTCCCAGTTCTGCCCTAGTCGGCCAACATCCCTGTCATCCGAAGAGCATCAAAACTTCAGGAGCTTGTACGCATACAACCATTTCCCGCACAATCACATCAATCGGTATGATAATACGAAGCTTGATAAGAATCCAAGCCCCCAAAACTGTTGGGAGGAGCAACTTCCGCATTCCAAGTCGGGCTTTGAAGACAACTAGAAGATACTCTTCCTCCAACGCGCCGATGGCTTCTCCAGTGCCACAGAGCCAGGCGTCAATGCTGGCGACGATAACAACTGATCTCGACAAGATCGCGCCAAAATTCGAGATCCAGCCAGAGCAAATTCAAATCATCAAAACGCCAACAGAGTTTTACGAGACGCTCAAGGTAGGTTGATACTCTTCATGTCTTATTACTTTTCCTAGTCTGCGCAACCATACCCTTGCGTCTTCCGAACACTTTGCGTTGAGAACACTTTTCTCTTGTAATCTATCAAACGAGCTGCATACTACCAATGCAGTGCTATATGCTTGAATGATTATGTCGCTTCGTTTACTTCTTTCAACCTGTCTCTCTACTTCTCAATATCTTGCCCTAGCATCAATTGATAAAGCTTGAGGGAAACGAGCCACTAAGAAAGTAATGAGCCAATATTGGACACTAATTATTTCCAGGACAAAATCTCGAAAGCTCAACACCGGATCTATCTAAGCACCCTATACATTGGCAAAACCGAACACGAACTCATCTCCACTATCAGAAATGCCCTTGTCAGCAACCCAAACTTGCGCGTGTCTTTTCTAACTGACTCTCTTCGTGGAACCAGAGAGACGCCAGATCCATCGAGTGCTTCGTTACTTGCACCTCTCATCTCTGAGTTTGGTACAGAAAGAGTTGAAGTGCGCATGTACCATACCCCCAACCTCACTGGTCTTCGCAAGAAGTACATCCCGAAACGCATCAACGAAGGCTGGGGTCTGCAACACATGAAGCTTTATGGTGTTGATGATGAGATCATCATGTCCGGAGCCAATTTGAGCAGCGATTACTTCAGCAACCGACAAGATCGCTACCACCTCTTTCGCTCGAAAGACCTGACGGACTATTTTGCAAAGATTCACGACGGTGTTGCAAAACTTAGCTTCGATATCCAGCCCTCCGATGCTTCAGGCTCAGGGGGTTACAGTATGTCATGGCCGTCTTCGAATCCCGCACCATCCCCTTTGGAAAGTGCAACCAAGTTCAAAGACGCAGCATCCAAACACCTCTCCCACCTCCTTACGCCCTCAAATTCGCCCACAACAACCTCAAAGGCCTCGAAACCAACCTCCACCACCATCTATCCAGTCCTATCCCTAGTCCCGCTACTCAACACCTCAACTGAACTCCCCGCCCTCACTAAGATTCTCACCTCTCTCTCCCGGGCCCCCTTCAGCCCATCAACATGGACATTCACGGCTGGCTACTTCAACATGACACCCTCCTTCCGGCGCATGCTCCTCGCCACACGCCCAGCCAGCGGCACGGTCCTCACCGCACACCCCCACGCCAACGGCTTCTTCGGCTCCAAAGGCGTAAGCGGCATGCTACCAGACGCATACACACACCTGGCGAAGACCTTTTTGCGCAAAGTGCGACACGAAGGCCTGAGCGAGTCCGTCCAGCTTCGTGAGTGGAAGAAAGGCAGAGTCGACGAAGAAGGCGGCTGGACATATCACGCAAAGGGTCTATGGGTTACTTTCCCCTCGCCACGATCCCCTGCACACGCCCTCCCATCGTCTTCCCCCAGGGCGGTGGAACAACAAGAAGATCCCAGTCTGACGGTCATCGGGTCGAGTAATTATACAAAGCGCAGCTACGAACTCGATCTCGAAGCGAACGTCATCATCGCTACCTCGGATCCTGGGCTGCGCAGGCGCCTGGGCGAGGAGGTGAAGTGGCTGAGCGAGTACGCGAAGCCGGTGGATGAGACGGAGTTTGAGAAGCCGGAGAGGAAGGTTAGTCTGAGTGTGCGGTTAAGCATGTGGGCTGTCCGCGTGCTAGGCGGGGCTTTGTAAGATTCGATTGGACCTCCTATTAAGGTCTATATGTATAATATGTGGTGGTCAGTTTGGTGGTGAGAAGTCTAGAGTGTACCAATACTTGCCAGTTGGCATGGGCATATATAAATAGTAGGGCGGTTTGCACTAAGACATAAACATTTATAGAGAACGGTTGTGATTTGTATTAAAGAAAACTATGTCAAGTGGGTATCTTGTGCTGAAGTGAAAAACAAAGGAGATTGATGTCCAAGATTCAGGTTAGCTCGCGCTATAATCCATATGCTCCGTACCGTTGCTCCCCGAAAAGTTCAGACCCAACCAAATTCCCTTCTTAGAAAGCGCCTTTATTTTGGAAGCGAGATTCAGTTCGCTGATTTGGGTGTTGCCCAACAATTGCGTGTGACTCGCCAAACGACGAGTCCTCGATCTCCTACGACTCTGCCCATAGTCTTCCAGAAACCGTCATCTGCAAAGTCCATGTCGTCGAGGTTCAGGTGCCGCCGATAGCTCCAGACCTCATCCAACGACAGTTCTTCACGTTTACTAGGATCAAGATATGGGTTGAGAAAGTACGCTGATCGTGGCGCTACGAGATAGACAGCGCCTCGGCCTTCAATCTGTGGTGGTTTTCGAGTCCTACATGGTGGCAGAGCTTCTTTGACCTTTTCTATCATTTGCCCGCCCGGTATACCCATGAGATCAATTGTTGTTAATTCTTCGTTCTTGCCGTTCAGTAGCCAAGTTGGTGGGCTGTACGTCTTCCACCAGAAGGCGTGAGTAATAGTCTCATTCGTCTTGGCAATATGCATCTGTACAGGAACGATGCCGCCTTGATGGTAGACGCCCATTAAGACACCTAGAGCGAGATTGAAGATAACCCACGTCGAGATCCAAGCCTTTCTAAAGCGAGGGCTTGGAAGACGAATCGACGAAAGTATGAGAGGTACCGCTGGAATCAGGAAGCGTGCCTCTTGATGCGGGAAGATGCTGAGCACGGCAATGCCTGACAACGCCGAAACAAGGATCGGGCTAAGGTGCGCTCGGCGCAGAAGGAATAGCAGTGGAAACGCCGGTCCTAGTAGTTGAGGGAGATTGACCAGGAAGTGCTGGTAACGCGGGTGAATGCCATGCTGGGCAAGATTCGCAGAATCGGCATTGTAGAGGAAGTTGTTGAGTGGGGTGATGACGGCCCCATCGAAGAGTTTCGAAAAGGCAAATTCGCCTGGGGTATAGAACGCAGTGTCAACAGAGATGGCAATGAAAGCTGTCAAAAGAGCGAATACAGTGAGGAAGACGAAGGAAAATGGCCTGGCGTGTCAGTGGTGTCCGAACAGTGGGGGACGACGTGTACTCACTTTCGCTGAAAATGCGGCAGCAGGCTGAACGCAGGAAGTAGTAGGAACGCTGGAAAGGTAATGCGATTAAAGACTCCTACAACGATCATGGAGCCCAACATGGACGAAGCCAAGATGCCAGAGCTCTTCTGCACCTTGTGTTAGCTGCATGTTCCGTACCAAGGATCGGCAAGCGGTCCGAAGCGTACCTTGTCTTGGACAATCCTCTGTATCAGCACCAAACTCCAGCACACCAACAGAGTCTCGAGGCTGTTGGAGAAAGTGTGCGTCTGAAATGTCCACGTCACGTACGAAGAGGTGACCAGTGGCACTGCGATTCGGCGGGCGCGCGGCGACTCGACCAGCTCATGTATTGCCCAATCCTCCATGACCACGCTCAAGGTCAGCATAAGCACGCGCAGTGTCCAGTAGACGACCGAGGGAGAGACCTCGTAGCCAAAGCCCTCCCAGAGCCAGCGCAGGAGGTACATGGGCCAGCCGTATGCGAGCCATAGCGGGAAGGTGCTGCGGATGGGGTTCGCGGAGGTGAACTCCCATGTTTCGTGGACGGGGTACGAGAAGACACGTCCTGCAAGCTGGTTAGTCGTCATGGAAGCCATATGCGCACGCTGGAGGCTCATACCAGCAATGACCTCGGGGCCCTGAAAGTTCTCGTCCGGGTGCAGATAGCTGGGCGACAGGGCAAAATAGATGCGCACCAGGATTAGCAGGAAATAGACTCTCCTCCACATGGCGTCTGCAGACGATGTTGTCCGTTCGAGGATTCAGAGGGGCTGCGCAGGGGCATGTCTGTTGTTGTGGATAGATTTCACAAAAACAAGGCCAGCAAGACTATTAGGCCTGGCCGTTGGGTGTCAAACACCAGTCGCTCGAACCACGCGGAAAGGGGGGCCGGTGTAGTGGAAAAACGATTCGTGCAATTTTTGACCACTCGTGCGCAACAGAAATTTGCACGCCTACATGATGTGCAGAGTATAAGTGCACGTCGAGAGACAGCTATCAGCCGGAATGGTCAGATGCGATGTGGCTGCAACCAACAAACAACTCGGATTCGGTCCGGATCCGAATGCAGAGGGTGCCCTTGACGGCACGTGACATGTATCACGAAAGTCGTGTTTCACAGATATCTCATCTTGCGCGAGGATGCAGGCTTTTCATCATGGTTTGTGTCTTTTACACTGGAGCATGCGCAATTATAGGCAGCCTTCTTCGGATCCTCGAAACAGTGACTGGCGGCGGCTGAAGCTGGGCATGGGATGCTCGGTGCAAGGGGCGGCGAGACTTGGACGCAGTCCAGGAAGCCCACGGCACAGTCGGGGTAGAGCATGCTGAGCAGCTCAAAGTACACCCGCCGTGACTGGAGCAGCGGCTATCTGGCACCTTCTCCCTGCCGTCCTCTCGGAAGCGGAGTCATGTCTCCTGCTCGTCTAAGAGGGGCTCCCATGGTATCCAAGGGCGGAGGGCGTGCAAACAGCGGCGCAGGCCGGGTGGCACAAGCATCCACTGCGAGCCTTCAATGGTGGCTTTTGATCGCTCTGGAAAAGTAAAGCGAGCTGAGAGAGAGCTATTTGCTGCTAGCCACGAGTTGTGCGACCCAGGCCTTGTTGATGATTGCAGCCTTGCGCTTGCCCGCATTTGCGGCTGGGGCCTGAGCTTCGCCTTTATGTTCGCGGGCGGAGCCATGGTTGCCTCTACTCATCTTCACCAGCGCGCAACCGCCGAGTCAAAGCCTGCGCCCATATAAACTCACCCGCCTCTGCCTTTGATTCTTCCTTCCCCACCCACATCCACCCACATCCAAGCCACAGCTCCCACCGCCAGCTCGGCCCAAACTCACCCAAACTTACCCCACTCCTTCCTCACCTCTACACCAACGTACACTTGCGCTATCATGGCTTCCGCTGCACCCGCCGAGAAGAAGGTCAAGGTCACCACCTCTGACGGCGCAAGCCTGGAGACGGCCCGCGACATTGCCGAGCGCTCCATCCTGATCAAGAACTTGCTCGAGGACTTGGGCGGTGACACTGAGGAGGCCATTCCCATTCCCAACGTACACACTCCCTACTGTCCATTCTCTGCAGTGCGCGGATACTAATCAGCGCGCGCAGGTCAATGAGGCCGTCATGAAGAAGGTGCTCGAATGGTGCGAGCATCACCGCGCCGACCCCCCCGCCTCGCAGGACGACGATTCGGACTCGCGTAAGAAGTCGACCGACATCGACGAGTGGGATCAGAAGTTCATGCAGGTTGACCAGGAGATGCTCTTTGAGATCATTCTCGTACGGCTGCCCTTCACCCCTCTTACGTCATTTGCACCTGTCACTAACAGCGCTCAAGGCGGCCAACTACCTCGACATTAAGGCTCTCCTGGATGTCGGCTGCAAGACCGTCGCCAACATGATCAAGGGCAAGTCCCCCGACGAGATCCGCAAGACGTTCAACATCCAGAACGACTTCACTCCCGAGGAGGAGGAGCAGATCCGCCGTGAGAACGAGTGGGCTGAGGATCGCTAAGCGACTATCCCCCGCTCTCCTTCCTAAAACCTCGCATAATGCTTGCGTGCTACGATTATGGCGGGCCGGCCGATGTCGAATGTGGAATTTGCGTTTGGTGTTCTGGAGTCATAATATCTTCGGTTCTGCATAGTGCTTGGGTAGGTCAAGCATCCACATTCGTCACTGGGTATGGCTTATCGAAAGGCGCATTCGACATTTGCTCGTCTGCAGCGACCTTTTAGATAGTCGCTCGATCGGAAAATACAAAATTCTATACCCGTTTTATTACTCTGTGACTTGCTCAGTGACTATCAATTGTTTCGTTGCGTATCTTCAGCATATCAGCCCCCGATCCATTTCACGCTTGCTCCAATCAGGCACCTATAACACCCCGTGACTTGTAAATTGAAACAGCCCGACAATTATATTCCAAATCTGCAGCTCTGCACCCAGCGTGCACACAACAAACTCAATCTTTCACTTTCCCGATGAGGCTCAAAGGTCACAGCAGGAACGCTCGGTTCCAGTCACCCACTGTGTAACACACTTCCCCCGACCAATCACGACCACCACTGCACCGAGATGGTTACCAGATTTCACTCGAACAAACGTTTCACTCAAGCAATTCCCAAAGTCCTGCTTAGAGACAAACGGAATGCCATAGTCTATACCAAGCGCCCCACCAGGACCAATCATGAGCGTGTATGAGGTTGAAAAGGTGAGCAAGACTAGGATTAGAAAACTGGGGTCTATCGTATTACACAGTTATTCTGAGACGGATCACGGCGAATGGAAATAGGAGCAAGCTTTGATTGAGTTGAATCGTATTGGAGTATGTAGTTTGAGCTAGGAAATTCTAGCTACTGTGGGTTGCTGATAATGCTCGCAAGTCCGCCTTGAACGCCTGTATGAAATGTCGAGTGACAAAAGCCTCCAATACTGACTTTCTGTTTTCTCCTTCCTACTTCCTGGCTCGCCCTGCTGTGCTCAGGGCTCTCTCGATCCTCTCGATCCTCTACCAGCCGCGCTTTGCAAGCTTCTCCTCCTCGCCCATTGTGCTGCAGTTGATGCCGACCATGGCCTCGCCGAGATCCATACTGACCTCCATGAGCACCTTGGGGTCCTTGTAGTGTGTGACGGCCTGGACAATGGCCTTTGCGCGCTTCGCTGCGTCGCCAGACTTGAAGATGCCGGAGCCGACAAAGACGCCGTCGCAGCCAAGCTGCATCATGAGTGCGGCATCAGCCGGCGTGGCGACACCACCTGCCGCGAAGTTGACCACGGGCAAGCGTCCCAACTTCGCGGTCTCCTTGAGCAGAGCATAGTCCACTTGCAACTCCTTTGCGTACACGCGTAGCTCCTCCTCTGACATGCCCTTTGCTTTGGCAATCTCGGAATTGACGGTGCGCATGTGGCGTACGGCTTCAATGACATCGCCAGTGCCGGCCTCACCCTTTGTGCGGATCATGGCAGCGCCTTCAGAGATGCGGCGGAGAGCCTCGCCGAGGCCACGGCAGCCGCATACGAAGGGAACGCGGAAGGGGTGCTTGGATACATGGTAGACTGCGTCGGCGGGGGTCAGGACTTCAGACTCATCGATATAATCTACGCCCAGGGCTTCGAGGATCTATTCATAGATATGGTCAGTTCCAAATTCTAATATCTTATGCCACTAGATATGTGATGATGCGTGGATACAATGGAGCCATAATGAAATACTAAGGCGGAAGAATCGGGGTGGTAGCATACCTGGCATTCAACAAAGTGACCAATTCGTGCTTTTGCCATCACGGGAATGGTGACTGTGTCCATAATCTCCTTGATCATCTTGGGGTCACTCATTCTCGCCACGCCACCTTGAACTCGAATATCTGCAGGTACGCGCTCGAGGGCCATGACGGCCGACGCGCCAGCTTCCTCTGCTATGCGTGCCTGAACTCATGTGAGCTGTTGATTCTGGCGGCATTGTGCGGCTCTAGAGACAAGACTCACTTGCTCAGCATTGACAACGTCCATGATGACACCGCCTTTCAACATCCTGGCCAACCCGGCCTTGACAGCGAAAGTTGTCTCGCCATCCTGGGCACTGTGACCGTTGGTAGTGGGAAGCTCGGTTGCCATTATGTGTTTAAAGGTCCTGGTCTTTTTCGGGCTTTCAATTGAGACGGAGAGGGGAACGGAGTGGATGGATTGGGCGTTGTTGGAAGGTAGGAAAAGTGCGAGAATTATAAATTGAGCGGAAAAGACCAAAGGAGGAGATAGTCGGCGTGACTCAAAAATGTATTACCTGCACATGCACTGGCGACATCGCCAAATAATTTTTGCTCCTCGCAGTTCTCTAATCCCGCCGGAGAACGCGCCGCCGCTGCCCCGCCATGCTCATCATCCATGGTGCTCTGGACCCCGCCATGCGCCCTTTGACACATTCGATGCATAAGCGCCAATCATACACGCGAACTTGTCAGTAACGGCCGTGAATTGCCGTGCTTAGTCAGTAGATATGGAATCACTCTTGTTGCAGTTGCCGGATGTAGTAATTGTACCTGGGGTGCAGGCTGGACTTGATTCGATGATATTGCGATAGCGGAGCCGAAAGACGTGTGCTTTGGAACGCCAAGTGGTATGCTGTGAGAATGCCAATGCAATGCCAACTCCTAGTTTACTATGCCGAAAAGCGACGAACGCGATGACCCGTCATCACTGAAACTGGACCAACCCGTCTCCTCAGTACGGTGCTGTCTCACGCTTTAGCCAGTCCAGAGTAAGCGCGTCGTCCTTGAAGTAACTGCTCGTCTTCTCGAACACCTCTTTGTGGTACTCGTTGATGAAGTTCTTCTCGTCTTCGGTGAGAAGACTCATGTCGACTAGGTTCCTGCAATGAGGAGTCAAAGTGACATGCTCAAATCCGAGGTACGGCTTGTCACCAAATTTGTGCTTCGTCTCAACTTCCTTAACCATTACCATATTCTCGATGCGTATCCCGAATTTGCCATCTTCATAGTATCCGGGCTCATCAGACACAACGTTGCCGACAGCTAAAGAAACCTCTGAATATTGCACGCGTGTGCCGATACCGATCGGACCTTCATGGACATTGAGGAAAGAGCCAACACCATGTCCAGTGCCGTGGCGATAGTCCAGACCCTCAGCCCAGAGGAACTGGCGGGCCAATGAATCCAGTGCGAATCCAGTGGTGCCTTTTGGAAACTTGACGCGCTCGAGAGCGATATTGCCCTTGAGTACCAAAGTATACGCTTTCCGTTCCATCTCCGTTGGCTCGGTGAAGTGCAGCGTCCGTGTCGTGTCTGTGGTGCCGTCATGGTATTGTGCGCCGGAATCGCAGAGATAGATGGCCTTGGGATCGATGATTGCGCATTCGCCCTTTTCGGGTTTGTAGTGGATGACGGCAGCGTTAGGGCCAGTGGATGATATCGTGTCGAAGGAGAGACCCATGAACTTATCGTGCCTTTTGCGGATCGCCTCTAGCTTGTCAGCACCGTCTACTTCGTCGAGCACGGCATTTTTGTTGATCAACTGATCTTCAAGCCAGGCAAAGTACTCGGTCAATGCGGCTCCATCACGGATGTGGCACTGTCGCATGCCTTCCAGCTCCACTTCGTTCTTCACTGCTTTGGCGTCTCCGACGGGACTGCGCAGCTCCTCAACCTTGTCCTCGCCACCAAGGGCCTTGTTGAGAGCCCATGAAGCCCTAGTTGAAGTCAAGAACTTCTTCTGCACGTCCGCCTTTTCGCTGGCTTCGAATGCTTGCTTGCTCAGTGCTGTGACCTCTTCGAATATGGCTCCGTACGGTCGTATGGTAACTTTGTCTCCTAGATGGTTCTTAACATCCTCGGGCAGCTTGCTATCGTCGACGTAGAGCGTCACAGTTGATGGCGTGACAACGGCGTAGGCAAAGAACACCGGGTTATAAGGGATACTGTACTCTGTTAGTCACTATCTCGGCACTCAAGGGGAAGACCATACTCATTCCCACGGAGATTGAAGAGCCAGGCGATCTCGTCGAGCATGGATACTACGAAGCCTAAGCTCTTCTTCTTCTCCAGCTCCTTGCGCAGATCCTCAATTTTGTCATCAAAACTCTTGCCTGCATACTTTATGGGCTGTATGATGACCTTCTCGCTTGGAGGCGCTGGCCTGTTATTCCCCCATACTAGGTCAACAAGATTCTCGTCCACAGCCTTGTATTCTCCACCCTTCTTCTTGATCTTCTCGGCGAGCTTACGGGCATCTGCTGCCGTGACCACAGCCGGGTCTACGCCCACAACCTTGCCGCCCTCGGCCTGGTCCGCCGTCCATTCCTGGATGGTAGGGACGTCCTGTATGCCTTGCTTCAGCAGCTCCCAATTGTCGTCGAGCTGCTTCTCCGCCTGATTGAAGTAGCGTCCGTCGGTGGAGAGGGCGGCCTTTTCGTGCGTGATGACAGCGTAGCCAGCCGAACCTGTGAAGCCGCTGATGAATGCTGCGAGGGTGTCAACACGTGTGCAGCGAGAGAGCGTTGGGAAGCAGCTGACCTCGTCGGGCGTCGCACGGCGCAATGTACTCGCTCTGGTGGCTGTCTTCAGAAGGGACCACTTTGCCTTTGTTAGCTGTTGTTCTTCATTGTCTCACGACGAGTCTGTACTGTAGACGTCGACATTGCGCTCCTTCATAAGCTTGCGGAGCTCCGCGAGCCGCTCGGTGGTGTTGACCTTGGCCATGTCGATAGCACGGAGGGTAGCAGAGACGTGCAGAGCTCTGGCGGCGGGAAACGGGCGCTTGATAGCTACATAAGCTGCAGCTCTCGCGTGGGTGCGCAAGAGGCAGCGCGGGAGCGACATAAAGGGCTGGTTCGCGCCTACGTTCGGTACATGCAAGACACCCCGCCTATGGCATGCAGCTTGCTCGACCCTCACCCACCCCAGCGCCCAATTTCCGCGGGCTAAGCGCCATATCCGAGCCACCAGCTTCAGCCTTGCCAAGGACATCGAGCAATATCTCTTCAGTCCCTTTTCAGCGGCCATGTTCCGGGTCCTTGCATTGCGCAACCTCTCAAGTTCATAGATTTGTGAAACATGGGATCGTGTTGTGGCGGCATATGTTCGATACTGACCAACCAGCTCTGCAGGTAAAAACAAATCAACGAAACCCACAATACACCGGGTACAGTGTGCTATACCCTGAATCTCCACACTCTGGCATCGGAGCAGTCGGCCATTCCTCATACTGAGTGCAACATCTCAAGGCCTCCAGCGAAGTCCGCGGCGTGATCGTTTCAGGGCCGCTCTCAAAACCTGCTTGTAAGTTGTTTTGTCTACATCATGACCTTCTCAGTCTGTCGTTTGCCCACTCTTTCTTTTGATCCCTTTTAGTCAGTAAATCTGCTTTGTTACCTTCACGTTATTAATATTGCTGCCTACGCTATCCACATGACGCTAGAGGACGACTTGGCCGCGACAGGATCCTGCGCCAACACACCAAAAAATACCACCGCTACCCAGTTCACCTACTGACCGCCCTAGATTATAGGAACGCCATTGGCTTCCTTGGGTTGTACGCCATGGCAAATAATGCACCTCAACCGCCACAGGCGTTTCCCTTGGGCTTTGACGAGATTGAGCGTCTAGTCAAGTCATTGTACGAGCCAGGACAAGGAAAGAAAATTTCACAAACGGAAGCTACACTCCGGGTCTTACAGCGCTCACCTCAGGGATGGGAAATTGCCGATGCTCTGCTGAAAAGCGACGATGAGCAGGTCCGATTCTTCGGGGCGCTCACCTTGACAGTGAAGCTCAACGCAGATTCGTAGGTTGTCTTTAAAACCTATTGATGCATACATTATTAACTACTTTGCAGGGCCGAATTGACGGAAGAACATTCTGAACAGTTACTGTCCACCCTTATTGTATGTTTGCCGGAAGTTATCACCACCTGAGCTGACAATTTTTCCGCAGCATCACCTAGTCTCGCGACCTACGTCATCTATAGCAACGCGCAAAGTGAGCTCAACATTAGCGCAGTACTTCACTAAGCCAATCTCTGAATGGATCGAATGCATCAGGAGCCTCGCCG
Source organism: Pseudopyrenochaeta lycopersici (assembly GCA_003313425.1). Taxonomy (NCBI): domain Eukaryota; kingdom Fungi; phylum Ascomycota; class Dothideomycetes; order Pleosporales; family Pseudopyrenochaetaceae; genus Pseudopyrenochaeta; species Pseudopyrenochaeta lycopersici. Next base: position 976,598 of record NHZP01000009.1, read on the forward strand.
TTTCCTTCACTGTTCAACAGCCTGTTCTAGATGAAGCTCTCGACAGCCATCCATCAACATGGGAACTCATTCCACAATTATCTGACGACCAACTCCTTGTTCTGCTCGACTTTTCCATGAATCTAGCGGACGAGTCGAAAAAATTATCCAATCTTCCTAAGTAAATGCAACCAGGTCAAGGTATTTAAGTTAAGTACTGATTACAAAGTAGTCGCAAACCGCATGAGCGTATGATCGCAAACACGGAGAGCATGGAAGTGCTACTCCATGTATCTTTTGGACGTGGTATTAAATGGCTATCAATACCGATCAATGATCCGGAATATGCCGAGTCTGTACAATTGGGCGAGAAAATATGCATGGCAGCCCTAAAATGCTTCACAGTGAGTAGTACCGAGCGAGGCACAACATAGCGCTGACTTGCCAGGGGTGGATATTCTATGCCCAATCTGAGTTCAAGGACGTTCCAGAGAAGGTTCAGCACCTCCGGTCAGTCAATGAGCTTGCTTTGACTTGCTTAGAATACCATGTTGAAGATGCCATGGAACTCGTGGCTGAGGTGCTTGAGAACTATCCCACATTCTTTGAAGCAAAACACCGAGAGATGCTCTGGTCAGCTATTGCTGGTCCTTGGGGACTTGAAATCCTGAAAAATGCTGATGCCGAGACTGTCTCAATTGCGAGGATCATTGTTGCTTATGGCCAGATTCTGCTTGATTCTAAGGTCCTCTACAAGGAGCCAGAGAACTTGCACCACCAACAAGTCATGTGTGAGTCAACTCATTGCTTGCTTAGCAACAAGGACTAGGTCGCTAATGATACAAAAAGCTTTTCTGCACGACCTTCTCAAATATCCTGAGCCCGTCGGTGTCGAAGATGAGGTTGCTCCTGTAGTACTGGAGTTTTGGAGTAACTTTGTAAGCTCTATTGCTGAAGAAACCTTTTTGTATGTCGCAGGTGACGAGATACCTGCTTGGATGGATAACGCGAAAGCAAGCGTGTTCCAGGCGATTTCTGAGCTTGTACAGAAGATCATCTATCCTCCGGCCGAAGTCACAGAGTCCTGGGATTCCGATTCTAGAAAGACCTTTAAAGTCTTCCGCGTAGATGTCCGCGACATCATCTTGGAAGCATACGAATGTCTTCGCGATGTGCTTACCGACCAATTCATTGACTTTTCGCTGCGTGGGCTAGAGGCGAGCAATTGGCTGAACCTTGAAGCTGGACTCTTCGGCCTGATCTCCATTGCGGACACTTTCAACGAAAAAGTCGATGAACACTTAATCCGTCTATTTGAGCAGCCTCTGTTCTCGTCTGTATCCGGTAACGAAGGTGTGCCCGCTATCACGCGAAGAACTGTCGTGGAGGTAGTCGCAGCTTTGAACCACTTCTTCCTCCGAAACCCACGCTTCTTACCTCAAGTTCTTCCTTTCCTCCTCACAGCCTTGGCTCAGCCTGCCACAGCGCATAGCGCAGCGAAGTCCTTCGCCTCGCTTTGTTCCGAATGCAGAAAATCTCTGACAGAGGAGCTACCATCGTTCTTTCAGATGTACGAGCAGTTCCTTACTTATCAAACAGCTGAGGAGTTCACAAAGAGTATGGTGCTCAAAGGCATTGCCGCCATAGTCCAGGCTTTGGACACACAAGAGAAGCAGCTCGCCGGCGTCCGCCAGCTCTTCCAGTACGTCGCACAGGATGCCATGCAAGCAATCAATGTGACCAAGGAAGGAAAGGACCTAGAGCAAGGACAGGTGCTCGCCCTGACGACCCTGAAGTGTCTATCCAGTATTGGGAGAGCGCTTCAAGCGCTAGATGAAGACGTTGTGGATCTCGAAACTGAGGAGCAACCTTCAATATTTTGGCTCCAGGGACCTGGCAAGGAAATTCAAAATCAGGTCATCAACTTCGTGAACTATCTGACGCAGGTGTTCCCAGCGAATGGCGAGATCATCGAAGCGGCCTGCAGTGTTCTTCGCACTGGATTTAAAGAGTCCATACCAGGGCCGTTCGTCCTTCCCCCGTCCGCTGCGGTTGACTTTATCGTTAAAACCACTATACAAACTCCAAGACTACCTTACGTGCTTGACACGGCATGCTGCTGGATCTCCTCTCACAAGCATAACCCCCCAGAAGGATTTGCAGCTCAAGCTCAGCGTCTTCTACAGCACGATCTAAGTATTATGCACGCCTTGCAGCACCCACGGAATGACCCAGAAATTGCAGTCGGATGTATTGAGCTGATTCAAAATTTCATCAACACCAACCCTCGCATATTGACACAGGAGTCTCCGGAGAATCTCTCGGGCATGTTCGGCTTCACCGTGGAGTCGATACAGTCGCCGGAGGTGCTACCAAAACGCGCAGCAGCGAAGCTATGGAAAGATATTTTTGAGATAGCAGGGAACACACACAGTCAGCATCAGTCAACAGCTCAAGATATTGTCAACCATTTCGGTCCGGCAGTTACATTCAGCTTGGTCTCGAATGTCTGTGGAGAGGTCGACTACACTAGCCTGGAGCACATTGTTGTACCCCTACGTGCTATGATTAAGGCAGACAAGAATGCAAGGACGTATATCACAACTTCGATTGCAGGGCAACCGCTCCTTCAACGCTTCCAGCAGGATTCTGGCGTTCAAGATATGGTGCGAAAGTTCATCGAGAGCATGACGAGGTATATCCGATTTATTCTTCAGCCCCTTTTGAAAGATTCTGACTTATGTACAGAAACGCGAAAAGCTCGACGGCTTTCAAAGAGACCGTGAAGACTTTCTGGCAGAGTTGCAAGCAATTACAAATGCAGTTGCAGCCACCGGCAATGCACCCAGGTCACCGCTTTGCTCACGGTCTCCCCCAGTAGAATACGAGGCAGACCGTAAGGCAGGTTTAGACCGTCTTCGCTTCAGTTCCGAAATCCACGGAGAAAATTCTTATCCCAGTTTAGAACTCGGCAAATGCAGCCAATGCGAACGTCAAGCCGAAGGACAGCTTGAAGGCCACGTTATCCCGCACCAGAGATCGGACATTTGTTGACTTGAATCGTCGCTGCAGGAATGAATATGGGACGACGTGGATGCCCCGCGACTCGACGAACTATTGTTTGTCAGCTATATCTTCCTCACGCCTTCAACCTTGCTGTGTCCTTTCTCATAGCATAATTGAGAGCTAGCATGTCATTGCATAGACCCATAGATGAGCCCGGAAGACTGCAAGACTTCATGATCCATGGACTAATTCATCGTCCAGATTCAGTTATGAGATGTTTTTGTAGAATGAAATAGGATCACTGCTTACCTGCACAACAAAAATACCTAAGCCAATCAATATAGCTAACGGCTTGCTAAACACACTGATCCCCAATCCTCCAATCACTCCCAATATACTGCCCATACTGATTTGGCGGATAGCTTTTGGATTCACAGAGCCGGATTGCGTGATGATGGGTGTTTGTGCCTCTGACGCATAGTTTCTTGATAAGTCTTTGGTAATTTTGGTCAGCGGGTCTGGTCCATCACAGCGGATTTGCTGGCGGTGCCTGAACTGGTGGGCCAGCAAGGGAGTGGAGAGTATGAGAGGCGTGGTGAGGAGCAGTGTGCCGCGGAGGCCTGGAAGAAGGAATGCCATGTTTCTATTTTGGACAGAAAGACTTTCACGAATCCGAGTGCTTTGACGTTGTCGAGGGGGATATTGTTGCTGCAGGTACACGCCTAGCTGTTTTTCGATACCGCGGTTGCTCCTCTGTGCTCGTGCTGCAAGTCGCGGGCCGGGTATAAGCGGGGCAAAGAACCAACGCGTCTGCAGACCGACGGAACTAGTGACTGGGGTCTTCACGAGCTTCAATGGCGTCCGGAACATGGGTGAGAACGCGACAGCCGAGCTGGATTGCGGAGGTGAGGTCGAGCGTAGTGATGTCATTGGCTACCTTTCTGGCGTCCCGACTAAGTGGGTTTCGGATTAGAGCTTGGACCCTGGGTTTGGCGATGCTTCAACGTCGCGTCTCGAAGCGACACCTTGATGGCTCCTTGCGCTCCTTCTTTTACTGCCTGATGCAGCTCGCTATGATATCCCGTATATTGTAAAAGTCTCTCCTTTGAACTAATACGCAGGAACCGAGGCCACAATGGCGCTCCGAACGATTCTCCTCACGATCGCGAATCTGCTGGTCCCAGTCGCGATCCTGGTCTTTGCGACCGGCTTCTTCCCGTATAAGCCGTTCATGCCAGGGCTGGCGCAATATGAGGAACTGGGCTGGAATCATATTCTGGGCGAGGAGTGGCAGGAGAAACCAGCAGCGCCATTTGACAAGCTGGTATTCATGGTCGTTGATGCACTTAGGAGCGATTTCGTCTTCGGGGAGGAGAGCGGGATGAGCTTTGTGCAGAGGTACTTTGCGATTCTATGGAAAGGTTCAAAGTTCTTAATTGAAACTAACCATCATCTAGTCTAATTAAAGAGGGTACTGCCCTACCCTTCACAGCTCATGCGACCTCCCCTACCATTACGATGCCCCGCGTCAAAGCCATAACGACAGGCTCCATTCCTTCCTTCGTAGATGTCATTTTGAACTTCGCCGAGTCGGACACTACATCCACGCTTGCGACACAAGACACATGGCTTGCGCAAGTCAAAGCAAAGCAGCTTGATAGTGGCAATGGCAAGCTGGTCATGTACGGCGATGACACATGGTTGAAGCTCTTTCCAGACTTCTTCGAGCGTGCGGACGGGACGAGCAGTTTCTTTGTTTCGGTCAGTGACTACCAGCTCGATGTAAATAGGAGCAATACAGTGTTGATTTTCATGCGCAGGACTTCACAGAGGTTGATAATAACGTGACGAGGCATGTCCCTAGCGAGTTATTGAACAGCGATTGGAATGCCATGATAATGCATTATCTGGGTCTGGATCATATTGGACACAAGGCTGGTCCTAAGAGGTACTAACCCTCACTCATCCTCAGAATTTGAAGGACCAACGCTAATGGTCAAAGTCCCAACATGCTACCAAAACAGAAGGAGATGGACGACATGGTCCGCACAATCTATTCTGCAATCGCGAACGAAGATCACCTAGCCAACACTCTCTTCGTTCTCTGCGGGGACCACGGCATGAACGAAGGCGGCAACCACGGTGGATCATCGCCAGGCGAGACGTCCCCTGCCCTCGTATTCATGAGTCCGAAACTCTCCAAGGTCACTCAACTTTCTGTAAAAGAAAGCCCAATCAAGCCGATCAACGGTAACGAATTTGAGTACTATAGGATGGTGGAACAAAGTGACATAGCACCAACGCTTGCTGGGCTGCTTGGGTTCCCAGTGCCAAAGAATAACTTGGGAGTGTTTCTGGTGGAATTCCTTGAATTTTGGGATAAAAGTGAGTGACAAATGCTTGGTGGAGCATGGAAAACTAACAGTCTTAGCCTCGGATCGCGTTCAGCTTCTGTACCGCAATGCGAAGCAGATTAAGAAGATTGTTGAGGCAACTTATACAAACTTGAGATTTGACGAAAAGGTATTGGAGACTAAGGAGATGGGACTTGAGTGCTTTTCGCCGAATGTGAGTTAAACAACGATAGAACATGAAAGCTTGCTGATAGCCAATAGGAGACGCATCTAAATGAAGGCCAGAATCTGGCTTGCCTCTGGCAACGAGTTGTAAACTCAATCGGGAACGGTGATGAGAGTCAACACATCTACAAAGTACGTTATCCGCCATACCACTCGCGAGCAAACTGTCCCTTCGCAGTTAAGTGTGTACTGATGATTCTTAGTTCATGCGAGAAGCTCAAGAGACCATGTCGGGTACAGCCTCCACTTACAACGTTTCCCGTCTTTTCCTAGGGACAGCACTCGCTGCCCTCATCTGCGTTTTCAGCTACATTACGCTCCCTTCATTCCAACCTATCACATCAGCGGGCATCTACTACACTTTAACCCTTGCGCTCTATGCCGTGCTCATGTTTGCCTCATCATACGTGGAGGAAGAGCACAACTTCTGGTACTGGGCAACTTCAGGCTGGTTCGTCGTACTCTTCTTCAGCAACATGCGTAAGGAGTGGTACAGCCAGTGGATGATTCACCCTGCCATCATGGCATTGGCCGTGCACAGGGTGGTCAGAAGATGGAATCAGACAGGGCAGAAGTACGCTGGAGCCGACGATATCGTCAATAGTGGTCTCTTCCAGGGCAACAACTCCTTCGTACTGTGGGCTCTCATTGGCGCGACCTATATGGACATTACCATCCGCATCGCAAGGCATGTCGCTCGTTCAATTGCCACATTCGACAATGAACAAAGCGTTCGGGATGTTGAGATCGAGTCGACGGGTCAGAACCGCATGGCTGGTACAATCGCCGTGCTGCCCCTTGTAGGCACGGCATTCGCCTTTAAGCTTGCCTTCACGGCAAAGGATGCTCCAGAGCTCACAAAAGGAATCGCGGGGAACATGATGGAAGCAATAGAGATGCTGAACCTCGTTGGCCTCGCTCAGATGGTGTTTGGTGGTCTCGCGTTAAGCGGTACTTGGATCGCGTTCACGGAGTGGCAGCGATCTAAGAGGAGAGCGAAGACGAAGCAGGAAGGCAATGGCGGTAAGTATCGTACTTTCTTAGACATACGAATAGATGGCTAACAGTATGTAGCTCTCGCAGTTGCCTTTTTCGATCTGACAACGCTTTTCCTTATCACGCAAACAAAAGCGCAGAACATACCTCTATATCTCCTTTTCAGGGTACAATTCCTCTTCCTCTGTAAGTCCGACATCTGCCTATGTACTTCGATATTCGAACTTACGCTTCACAGCATTGCTTGACCTCTCCCCAACCGCCGTCACACTCACCACCCTCCTCCTAACCCAATCGTCCTTCTTTGCTCTTGGCAACAGCAATGCAATCTCCTCCATCGACCTCTCAAACTCATACAATGGCATCTCTGGCTACAACATCACGGCAGTCGGCGCCCTCGTCTTCTTGTCGAACTGGGCCGGCCCCGTGTACTGGTCTCTTGCCGCTATTCTGCTCTTAGGCTCCCATGGCACAACGCAGCGCTACATCAACACCGAGGAACTTCATGTCGCGGATTGGGTCGCTAAGGAACGCGAGTATCTTAATGAGATGGCGAGGAAAGAGGAAGTGAAGAGAGAAGTGAGGAAAGGCGGGAGGGAGTGGGCAAGGCATGTAGCATTGTTAACTCTCTGGACGGGTGTCATGCTAGGAAGTGTCATGGCAGCTTGCACGGTACTCAGGCAGCATCTTTTCATCTGGACGGTGTTTAGCCCCAAGTTCTTGTTCGCAATGGCATGGGGCATTGCGTGGCATGTCGGAGTCACAGTGGGGCTTGGAGGGTTTGTGTGGTGGTTAGGAACTTGGTAGGGAACATTGAAGGAGGCAAAATGTACTGTAAAATGTAGTATATACAATGTGTTCACGTTTGGTACTGTTTAAAGGACTGGCATAAGTACTCCTTGTGCAATTCAGCCTATGGAAAGTCAAACCAATAGTTTGCAGCAGTAGAATATCTCAGCAGTCATGCTTTATTACTCATTCTGCATACCGATCTAAACGGCATAATAACGGAAGAATGCTATCAAACTACCCGCTATGCTACCCGACTAGTCCAATCTCCGACGACTACTGTCGTACTTCTTTACGCTTCCTCTGCAAACTCCGGTACCTCTTTGGCCTTCTTCTTATTCTTTCTAAACCCCTCCACACCTCCCTCTCCCGCACCATCGAACCCAACACTCTGCCTTTCAAGCGCACCCTGCGCGTCCCGACGAGGCCTAAATCCCTCACTTCTCTGTGCATTCCCCATCATGGCTTCCTCTCCCTCTCCTTTCATATCGAAATCATACTTGGGTAGCCCAAGCACATCCTTGCATCCTCTGCAGGTTTCCCTCTGTCGTTCGTTCAATACACCACACCTTTCGCACTTCCAACGATTCAGTTTCACTTCAATTTCACTCATTTTCGTGACACTGCTGGCCTCGGGCTTCTCGTATGCGTCGTCACTCCAAGTGTCGGACACCGGGTTGCGTACGTTGGGGTGTCGCTCGGAGCCAGGGGAATGTAGGTCTGGTAGATCGGGCGCGCGAGGAGAAGTGAAGCGACCATGGCCGGGTCGGTGGGGAAATGAATTCGGGAAAGCAGATTGGTGGGACGGTGCTGGTGGAGGCGATGGCGGTTTGCCGGCTGCGATTGAGGACGACGTCATGTGGGAAAAGCCGGAGGATAGGCTGGATTGGTGAAGCGAAGGACTGGAACTACGACGTATGTTAGGCTGTTGGATGGAGTGCAATGGAGAAAAGACGTACGCTTTTCGTCTGACATCTTCCGGCGTCAACTCACGGCGCAGTTCCAGTGGCCCAGGCTGTTCGCTGTCTATGGGCGTGGCGGGGCCTGCATAGTCTGCAGTGCTGGCGGTATTGTTGCTTTGGTGGGAGCTAGGTTGGAATTCAGTCAATTTCTTCAAACTCAATTGCACAGGCAGACCTTCGTCTTGTTTCTTCATCTTCGCTGGAAGAAAGAATGACCTGGGAGTCTGGGCTGTCGGTGTCTACCTAGTCACCGTAGCTGCTCATCTTGAGAGGCTGATAGAAAAACTGGTAGTGATAATAGAGCCGATTACGATAGTATGAAAGTATTTTGATTTGATTGTGATGTTGCGAATGAATTTGATAAGTGAAAAGTAACCTTGGGAACCTCTTAGCGGAGAAAGTTATGTGGTTCGATGGCCATGCGTTCTTGCTGTTATCGGCATTTTCGCAAGCGCCCTCGCCATACATTGTAGTTACCCACTTTATTTTTGTTTGTGGGGCAGCTGGTAACACGGCCTTGTCCATCATACAAAGATTACTGTTTGCTCTTTCCTAGAATGATAATCAGAAGGACCGAGGCTTGTGCAAATTGAAGAAATCCAGATTGACAACTGTATTAAAAAAGGATGGACAACCATTTATCTCCTTCTTCGAAGATTTTTCTAGCAACACTTTAGGTTTAACAACAGCACCTATTTTGGTACAAGTGGTAGGTGTGGCGGGGCCAGGCAGCACATGTGCAGCCGCTTTTCCGAGAGCAGTAGGGTTCCTGCGTGTTCCGGCTTGACGGTTTAATGCATAACCAGCAAAAGCTCATTCTTGAACTAAAATTGTGTTAGGGGTACTATGGTTCTTTATCAAAATGCTGGTCGTGGTGGGTGTATCGTTTGCACGGAAGTAATATGAAAACAGGCGGCCTCAAATACGTCCAAGGGTGTGGGCAGCACATCGGTTTTGTGCAATGAATGATTCTTTGAAGAATCTATGAAGGCGGCTCTAGATCAAGGTAATCGTTTCCTAAGCGATATTCTGCCATGGTGTTGTCGGTGACTGTGCACTCTTGGAAGGGCAGCGGGCTAGCGGCAAAGGCTTGCGCAACATTGTAGCAACTGTGTAAGATATCTCCGCTGTACCGGAAAAGAGTCCGATTTGGCTAGCCTGCACTCTTTCCAAGCGGTCTCACGAACGATTTGTGGGTAGCTCGAGTATACAATCAAATCAGAGTGCTGGTGTAGCTAAACTATCTACCTTAACTCCTTGGTGCTGCATCCGTGTATCATCCCATCGGGCATTCACATATACAGTTCAGCACAGACTTCCAGCCAAGTTGAAGGAATGCTGTGTGAGAATACCATTTCAAGGTGTAGTCTACTCCCGCTGTTTTGAGTGACTCAATGGCTTCTCATAGTGGCACTAGTATCGTCTGCCAATTCATGGGTACGCTAAGTTGAGATTGTTGACAATATGCTGAATCCGTAATCTCAAGTGCATCAAGACTATTCGAATCCATGGCGAATGACACCTCGGGTATAGCAGATAAAGATCATCTCCATGCCGGGTAGTAATGGACCCATCATCTCCATCTTTTCCATCAATCTTCCCTTGAATTCACGGTGCGCAGGTTTGATGTTAAGTCATCTTACCAAAACCAACGTACTGTTTCAAAATCGCTTTACAATACTTGGTCAGCAAGGTAATCGCAGCGACTTCCTCCGGCTCATTCTTCCTCTACGGCTGTTGACAAAGCTCCAACTCAAATCAACTGCCGGATGATGCTTACATGGTTTGTTGACAACCTTCTCCTCGCTCTCCATCACTGCAAATAGTTGTCAAAAAGTCAAAAATAGCCCAGATGTAACAAATATGCAAGAGAAAATACCCTGGTGAACCGTTTCGTCGCTCCCAGGACTATTAGTTTGTGTTGTTGGCAGTTTGACAACTATAGTGTAAGTGGGCCTTTCGGACAACACTACTGGTATGAATCTAGAGCACAAGCACCTGGAAACCCTCAAGAAACTCAATCTCAAACATTGTAGGATGATGTGTTTATTTCCTGGTTTGCGATTGTTTTCACCGACGAGGTCGAGTGAGCCGTCTTGCATACATGATTGATTGAAATATGCTGACGTGTATTGGGGCTACTGAGTCTTGATTATCCCCAAAAAAACCCTTTAGTGAGGTATTAGGATTGTGCTAAGCTAATGAATTCTAGCGAGAATTTCTTATTGTTGTTTACTCAAGTTCTTAACCCATTTTTTTCACTCTGGGAATGTAGAGCTTTCTTGTCAAACACTTTCTTCATTCAAATATTGCTTCTGTGCTGGCTTATTCCTACACCGCTTTGGAAGCAACTAGATTTCTGAACTCTCTTAAAATAGAATTTTATAGAGGGAAAACCTTAAGAGATATGAGCGGGTAGCAATGATTACCACCCAATCGCCGCGGCCAGGAAAAAGGTCAGCCTGCTTGGTGAGCGGCCTTTGTCAGCCCACGCCCTAATCCTAAATAACTAGCACCTCACTGACCTGCATGTTTACAAGGGCGCAGGGAGCTCAGCCTGTACTGCAATTCTTAGCGCAGCTGAGATGGCAAACAAGGCTCGTTTACCGAGATGGCCTACTTCCGATCAACACCCACCATCACTCTTCATCCGCTACAATAACGTTTTTCAACGACACTACGTTGTGTTAGCTGAATACTGCATTGCCGGCTTCGGATTCAAAGCTACTATGGATCGACCATCGGCACAAGAGCAAGACGCTATCTTCGAACTTTTTTCTGCTTGCTTGGGTAAAGAAAGCATACTTTCAACCAAAAAAATGAGTATTTAGAGGCTATGACAACTTTTGTTCACGATTGTGATGTAGATGTATCCTCCGACTTTTCCATTGCAAGAATCCTTTAGAGAACGTACAGAATGCTCTTGAAAACACTGTGACCTTAAATCAGGCAATGATTCTCAATAAATGCTAAACAAGTCATAACTTTCGACTTTTTCCAAGATTCGTACGATCATTACGCGAGTTACTAACCTCGACAGTAAGTCTGAAAATTACTGTAAGGGCACAAAAGTTTGCAGTGCTACCAGCTTTTTCACCATGCTGTCGAAAGCCAGGCGCTGACAGGACATCTTCCCGGTGCTACGAATCACAATGCAACCTTTTTTGGTAATATGACAATACTTCAGAGATCCAAATCGTATCTTACCACGAGGCTGAAAGAATGTTGAGGCAGCAGTTGAATATCAGGTCTCGAACAGGAGACAAATTCCAGGCAGTACTGAAGTTTATGACCAATCTGAATATTGTCAAGTTTTCCTAGCTGTGATTATTGTGTGCGTTGCCTGATAAAAGGATTTCACACCAACTATGTAGCTGTACAGCATTTGAAAAGAGGCCGATGGCTCCCTAAGCTCTACGTCATGCGCAAAACTTAACCATTACCTCGATATCACCATCTTAACACTTCGCCTGCACATCAGTACAGTGGCTGCATCGCCTATTCGGTGAGGGTTTGTCCTTGAACGCATTAGAAACTACAGCCAAAAACTTGTGCTATTGGTATGACTGAGTTTCTCGGGCGGGCCAAAGTCAGCCCTGCCATTTTTCAGGCTGTTTTTGCACTGCAATCTTTAGCGCAGACGAGCAGCTCAACAAAAGTACCAACCAATAGAAAGCATACAAATTCCGGTGAGCACTGCAATTTCTAGCGTGCGCGAGGCTGTTTGTGAAAGCTGTTGCCTAGACGGCTTATGGGGAGTTTGTTGGATGTTTGCACTGCAATCTCTAGCGCGCACGGGGAGCTCACGCTAGGTGCCTGGCAGCCAACCAGTAGTAGTATACATGCATGATTCGCTTTGCTAACATTCCTCCTCCCAGTCAGCCTCATCCCACCGATCGATCACTATCATCCTCATCATTTACCTGTGCCACCATAACTCAATGACAAAAGTACTCAATTTCTACTACCGAATAATAAGTATGCTATCCCCCTGTGAATGAACAGGCAAGAAGTGGGTAAATCAAGACAAGCATGAATTGAAGTAAGATATTGGTCTGATTACAATCTCTGGGGTTCTTGTGAAAATGTGGTTTCGTGAGAAAAACAAAAAACAAAAATAGGAACGACGCCACGAGCTCCATGCTAAGGAAGAGGGGGTTATGTCTGACATTGAGAAGCCGAAAAGTGAAAAATCAGAGCACAGTAATGCGTATGTTGATCTTGGACATCATACCAGAAGTGGGAAGACTAGGTACTCCTCAGTCCATGAAATCTAGGCTCCGTGAAAATGATAGTGACCCAAACTCCATCATCCACTCTTCGATTTCTCGTCATTCTCACAGGCTTATACTCGTTCCTTCGCCTACGCCACGTAGTAAAGCTTCATGGCACTGAGAACCCGCTTCCGGCATACTGGGCAACTCTGTACCTCCCGGGCACATCCCAGACACGCAACGACGTGCCCACAGTCATAAAAAGCTGCTTCAGCTTCTCCATCCCAGCAAATACGACATAATCTCTCCGCCTCTTGAGCATTCTTCCAATGTGTGACTCCCTCACCAAACTTCTTGTCCTGTTTCCAGCCACCAACGTATGTGTTTCCAGTCGCGGCTTCAACAAAAGTGCCACTTCCGTGTTGCTGGTTGTCAACCCAATCGCCATCGTATGTATCGCCGTTTTGGAACGTGTACTGACCGTGGCCGTGGCGCTGGCCGAGACGAAATGTGCCTTCGTAGGTGGCACCGGAATGGTAGATGCGATTTCCATGACCGTGGCGCTGGCCGTTTTGAATTTCCCCTTTGTAGAATTGCGAAGAGAAGTAGCTGTACGTGAAATGGCCATTGAGTTTGGAAGGAAAGTTACGAGCAAATGAACGAAACGCGAGGTAGGACTGAGGGTCTGCGAAGGCTGCACGTGCAGCGAGAGCAGTGCGCTGCTCAGCAGGTTGGGGTAGGATGACGATCACAATGCTAGTGTTGTGCAGATCAACTTGAGCAAATGTACGGCGGTGTTTTATGGGGCGAGTAGTGGTCAGCTCTTCCTCTTCCCACATCTCGATCTTCTTCTTGTCTTCGATTGGCAGGCCCAGAAGTGTCACAACAGTTTCGTCCACTCTAACAGACTTGAGAGCAATGTGTGAGCCTTTCGATTCGAGCGCTTGCTTCGATGGGTTCCAAAGCTTGAGGAAGAAGTAAATCTCGTCTGGAGGTGGCGCAGGGGATGGTGTGCGCGCTGGTGGCGGTGGCAAGATGGGTTCTGTCGGGAGATCTGGGATGTCCACCGGTGGTGGTGGTGGAGGTGGTGGCAGATCCTCCTGGGTGCCGCCCATCTCCGTGTCGTCTGGCATGGTAGCACTCGGAATGACAACATCAACGGCAGGCGGATCAGGCGGAGGAGCTGATTCTACCTCCACCATGGCAGTATCATCACCTGCACTTTCAACAGGAGGAGCTGGATTATCAAGTGCTGGTGTTGGTGGTTCCACCGGTGGCTCATCCGGTTCGCTCATAGGTGTATCCTCTGACTGCGGCGGTATCTCTGCCGGCGAAATGCTCGACTCAGGTGCTACGACGTTTGTCTCTACCTGAATGTCCTCTACTGGTGCTGGTGCTGGAGCTGGAGCCTCAGACTCGTTCGTTTCTCCCTTTTTCACCTCCTCCTCCTTTGGAAGTTCAGGAAGCTTGTCGAAATCGAGTACATGCACCCATAGTCTGCGGCACGTGAACGGAGAGTCCTCTAGGTTCCAGTCCTTCGCATTACTAGAGCGATCGTAACTGCCACTGGAATACTCCATCTTACCGGTTCCCAAAAGATTGGGGCGACCGAAAGAGCCCCGAACAGGGTCCAGGAACCAGAACTTTACTTGCCGCGGATCTTGAACGTCTTTCAGCAGGCCAACCAGTTTTTCGCGGATCTCTTTGCATCCGTCTTTGCTCGACAACTGCACCTTATGAACGAGTTCAGAGTTTCCAGCTTCCCACTTTGGATCATAGGCGTCGAATGTTCCAGGACCTTCATGTTGTGCGAAAGTTCGGGAATCAATGACCTGAAAGTCAAGCATCTTTGCTGGCTCTACAATCTTATCTTCTACTAGCTTTTCTTCCTTTTCGCCCTCAACAACTGGCTCTTCGATGGGCGGAGGGGGCATTGGAGGCAGAAGAGTGGATGTCTTGCTCTTTTCAACTTCATTCTTGATCCATTGCGGAACATCCCACTGCTCATACTCAGCATCTGAAACAAAAGCTGACTGTGCAGCGTCGTCGCGCACATATAACGCAATGTATGCCACGGCATCGTTCCCAACAACCTGCTCCGTCCCAGGCTTGCCTTCATGCGCATCGACTGCTTGTCGCTTACTGAGGCACTTGACCTGGTTTTCGTCCTTGCTATCCGAGTAACTGTACCACCGTGATCCTGGCCCCTCGGGTCGCAGAATCGGTTGATATACGTAGGATTGGAGCGTTTGCTTGTGCACTACAAACCCGTAGAGTGTGTATGAAGTTCCGCTGATCGCAATACGATCGTCCAAAGTGACTTTATTCAACAATTTGACGTAGGATCGGGTCTTTAGGTCAAAGGCCTGGCGTTCCAATTCAACTGTCAATAGCTGCGGGAGCGGTTGTCCGGAGAGCGTAAAGTTAGCCGACTTATTGATTGCTGCCTGCATACTCTCAACTCCTACGACTGGTACTCGATAACTGGGCACGCCGACAGAATAGTCGCGTTTTGGTCCGAACATATTCTGGAACATAAGAGCTTGCGGCGTATCTTGTAGCTCCTCCTCAAGTTTAGTGCGCAGGACTTCCCAAGTTTCGATTACATCAAGCTTATCGAGGCGCTCATGAATACCATACCACTCCAGAGCATCTAGGATGTCATCCAGAGGAACTGCGCCAGCGCCGGGTTCTACTTGCGTCCGTAGCATATAGAGGACCTTCTGCAGAGCGCTAATTAGCGGTTTGGGGCGGGCAAATGGCTCCTCTTCAGGATCTGCCACCTCGGTGCTGTATAGAAGACCGCGGAAAGGTTTGAACAGCAACCAGGATGCAACGGCAGAGATCATGTTGCCGCCAGGCGCACTTGCATCCTCGCCTAGCATGAGGCCTTGCAGTCCTGTCATGGCAAAGCTGTCCCACGGATTTTCCCGGCTATGATGCTCCCACAAGCAGTCGGTCTCGTCCTTTATGATTCGAATGTAGCCAGTAAATGCAAGCTTGTCATCTCGAAGGAGCGCCTGGCGGTGCCCGCGCATGCGGTGGGCGATGTCATAGTACGGCCCGTGAAATCGCGTCCATCCCCAATCAGGCGAGCCATTGCAAAATCGATGCAAGGCAGTCCTCGAATAGTGAACGCGTGGTTCTGTGGGGTTGTAGAGCACGACGGACACTTGAGCCGCTACGCACTTACGCTTTGGAACTGTCTTCGATCCCAAAAGAGGTAGAGGCGCATGCTGGTTTTCTGCTGGTGGAGCCGGGGCCGAGGCGTCTACCGGCACATCCTTGTTCGTCACCATTGCGTCCGCTTCCTTCACCTCTTCCTCGTTTTCCTCACCCATACCTTCTTTGGAGGCATCCTCCCCCTTAGTCTCATTCTTTTCCGTCTTTGCATCTACAACGCTTAGGCACTCAAGGTAGACGCTGAGATAATCAGAATCGTTTCCCTTAGGATAGAACTTGATCTGCCACTGGTGTCCACCAATAGTAACAGGTTCAGACTTCATGACGATATCTCGATTCGGCTTCTCACGTGTTCCATTATAAGCGTCTATGGTCCAGTGAATGCGACCAGTCTCCCCTGCAGTGTACTCAGGCTCCTCCAAGGGCAGGAACGCTTTGCTCTCCCAGTGTTCGTGGTCGAGAGCGCTATGCTCGTTTGCCTCGTCAATCTCCTTGAGCTCAGCCTCGTCTGGCGAAGAAGTGTCTTCTTGTATTGGGTGCCATGGTTGCAATCCATCATCATCGTCTGAGGAGTCCGAGTCGGAGCGAATGGGTTCGGCGGGCGGTGGCGGAGGCGGGGGCTCTATGCTGGGATCGGTTGGTGGAGGAGGGTCTGATGAGGGGGCGTTTTCTGTCTGTGTCTGTTTGCTCTCAGCATTAAATCGGCTTGGTGGTTGCAATCCCTGGCTTACCGCATCATCCCCTGGAGCTACTGGTGGAGCTTGCTCATTGCCTGACGCAACTTGAGTGTCTGCATTTGGAGTAGGCGTGGTTGGCGTAGTTGGCGTGATGGTAGCTGTAGCCGCTTGCTCTGGGACAGCCGAGCCATTTGGTAGCACTAGTTCGGTGTCTACATCTGGCGTTGTGTCCATCACGTCCTCGTCGACAGCGGCGACTTCCACTGCGACAGGGCTAGCAGCTGGCTCACGATTGCCGGGAGTGCTGGCAGTCTCGGCCACGTGCCCATTTGTCAAACCACTGTCGTCCTCCATCTCTGCATCTTCCCGATCATGCCTTTGACCGATGGGCGGTAATGTGGTGACGGAGGAGCTCATGTCTACATCGGCTTGCGGTTGTGGTGGAGGTGGAGGTGGAGGTGGAGGTGAAGGGGAAGCAGGTGCTTGCGCATGAAAGAGATGGTTTGGTGATTGTGGTGGGCTCGAGAAGGAGGGTGAGGAGGGTTGTTGTTGTTGGCTGAAATGCAGCGGCTGTTCTACGCTGACGCTCATGGCTGTTGCTGAGGGGGACAGCGCATGTGAAGGTGGGAAACGATAGTTGATGCAGTTGAAGAATGACGATTAGCTCTGCAGCAGAGAGAGAAAGGTCCCGGCAGAGGTCGATTAGTGAAAGGAGATGCACACGAGGCTGCAGGGTCGGCTGCAACTGCAGGTATCGCGGAGCTCCGTCAAGACAAGCTCTATTGCGCTATCGCGGCGACGAGGGTATATAGTTACACGGGACAAAGAATACGATACAGGAGTGGCAGCATCGGCGACTTGTCGAAGAGTCAAATTCAAACAAACGAAAATCAGGCACGGGCGAGGCTGGGCTTAAGGCTTGAGCTTGTGCGTGGCAGCCTACCAGCATGTGGCACCATGATCCCCATCCAAGAGGCACAGAATGAGGCGGTAAAGCTAGGTATCAGCTGTCCGGGCCCCCGCGCACTGCGCTATGCCGCATGCCGAAAGAAGCTTTGGCGAGTCGCCGCCCTCGTCATCGCCCTTCGCCCTTTCACAGCCACTGAGCATTGCTGACGCTGGGATTGACTCATCGCCTCAGGCGCCAGAGCATGGCTACGCTCGTCATTCCTGGACCTTTCAGCTTCGGTGCTTATCGATTGCAAGCTCCACAGAGACCGGACCGCTAGGCTGTAGCCTCGCTAACGCTCCCTTGAGACTAGTGCGAGATGTGGGACCCGGAGCGCGCCTTCCCTGCTTCGAGAAGGTTGCTCCAAACAAACCAGCCCCTTCCCCACCAATCTGCCTTCATCCCAACTGCTTCACCCTGACGCACTGGGATCTGCTAGCCACGGTGTCTTCCAGGCTCTGCTGCATATTCACTCACTGCTTCACCGCGTGCGTCTGAGATGTGGGTACACGTTGCCAACACGCCGCATCTGCAGCGCTGGCGTCTCTCATCCCATTATTGAGCTTGACTCTGATGCACTCTCGCAAATGTCGCGGCCACGATGAGCGGGAACACCACCGTGGCCTCGGCATAGACCTTGACACTATCTCCATCCAGCTTGATTTTCCCCCAACTCACTGCTTCATCTGGCCGTGCCCCCGCATCACTCCCGTCGAATTCCTGCGCGGTGTTGATGTACACGGCACTCTCGGCTCCATTCCGCATGAGGTTGGCATTTGCGATATGGTGCTTGACGATGCCGCCTCCGAGCACAATCATGCCTGTTCTCTTCGCACGCACAGCAATAGTGTTTATTTTGCGAATGTCCTCGACAATGTCGATCCTTAGCTGCTCTGGTGACGCCTTGAATGTGTGGAAGTAGAGCATGTCGCCCAGGCTGCCGTCCGTCAGAGCCGGGCAGAAGACTGGGATGTCGTGCTTCCACGCCCAGTAGTAGACGGACCGCTCGTCGTTGATCTCTTTGCCAAGACGGTGTATGACCTTGCTCGGGGTCCAATGGAGCGGTTCTTCGGTCGTCTTGCTTGCTTCTTGCTCTTCCAGCATCTTGTCCAAGATGGGAACAAGCCAGTCTTCGAAAGCACAGTAGTTGCTGTTGGGCACGACAAGATTACCTATGCGATTCAGGCCCTTCTGGCGGAGTCCTGCGCCTGGGGTGGAAAAGGAACCCAGATAGGTGGGTGCGAGACACTTGATGAAGTCTTCCTCGACGCCGCCGGCCGTGGTGACAATGGCAGCAACATGCTTGTGCTGGACGAGATATCGCAGTGTCTCGCGCAGGCCAGAGGAAATGAGGTTCGAGGTGTATCCCAGAAAGATTGTTGTTCGGCTACCTGTCTCTGGGTCCTTCCATGCGCGCTGTCGCGGTTAGCAGGATCTGGCAGGATGGATGATACGCTGGCGTGGTTGTGGCTACATCAGGCTAAAAGGTTCGCTTTTCGGGACCGATGCGCACGGGTATTTTCCGAACCATGCGCTGTCTCCGCACTCGACCCCGATGCACAATTGGCGAAAATAACTCACCATGTCATTGATAATCCGCACGGCTTCTCCGACTGAGGTTGCCTGAAAGCCCATGTTGGCGTAGCCGCCGACCAGCTCGTCGACGGTGATACTGCGCGACGCATAGTGGTTGAAGTCGATGCCCTGCACTTGTCGTGAACCCTCAGGGACAGGCTCGGATGGCTTCAGAACCGCATCAGTGGCGCCGGAGGGGGCTGCAGTGTCATTGGCAGTTGACATGACGCGTACGGCGGAGACGCAGGGCTAGGCTGCTGCAGGGCGGTGTGATGTTGTTCGGTGCGCAGGCGCGAGCCGGGAGTTTTCAATAATGCGTTTCGTGATCGCTAACAGCGTCTTTTTGCAAATCAGTTGCCTGTCGGTCGCAGCTGCAGAGTTTGAGGGCTCACGTCCCCACACTAGGAATCACCCCTGCTAGCGGGGACTAAGCGACGGGACGATCGCTCAAAACACTCGCATTCCTCTGGTCTTTTTGTGCAGCCCCATGGTGACGCCCGTCACACACGACTCCAGGCGACCGTGGCAGCGTGGGTGTCGGTCCTGGCAGCTCGTGCAGTGATGCACGGCGAGCCTGAGCCGTTGCGGGCAGCGCACAGTTGTGCCTTCGTTGGGCGGTCCCCTTTGGAGTCTGGGCCGGGGCAGCGCAATCTGACACTGGTTTCAGCGGCTGCCCACTGCAAAGACCCCTGCAGGCTGCCAATCTTCAATTCAACAGCCAATCACACGGTTGCAATCAGCCCTCCAAGACACGCCCTAACCGCTTCCATCCAACAGGGGCCGTTGCTGGAAGCCCGGCTCATGAGGGGCGTCCATTTTTTGGCCTTGCGTGCAGAACCGTCCGTCATGGCTGGGTCCTGGTGTCAGTGCACGTTGGTTCTCGTGTCTCTGGTCTCGTCGACGTTCCTTTCTCACTACCACCCACTCACTCCCAGCGACAGCGACCCTTCTCGACGACACGATGCTGCCAGCCTGCATCGGCGCGCAGCCTGGCTAGAGAGCCGCTCTACTTTCCATTATCGGCTCCAGCTCAAAGCCGCCTCACGTGGCCAGGGCTACTTTCACAAAGGACCGCAGCGCCACGTCAACGGGGTGCAGAACATCGCCCTCACGGCTTCCGAGTGCCTCTATTGCCCCCAGCGCCCCGCTCAGACGCCAGAAATCTTCCGCCACGTCTCTGCTCGACTCCCAGCTGCCTCTTGACGCGCTTGCCTGCACGAAGCGGGCCTTGGGCGTGAAGGAGACGACAGCAGATCGAATCTCAGCTTCCGGGCGCCGAGCCTGCGCTGGTTCCACCGCGGATCGTGGTTTAAGCCGACTGTACCTTCCCCGGGCGCCTTGCCTAATTTCCTCGGTCTCAAAGCACAGACCCTCACGCTAGCCGCCGTTCGTCAACCTCGACTCGAACACCATCATTTGGCACCCTGTGACCGACGTCGACCTGGACGACTTCCTGTGCGGCCGCCACAAATAGCCCATCAGATTTTGTGCGCAATAACATCACCACACATACAGACTTGCCCTAGCTTTTGGAGCGTTCCATTCCTTGTCGCCTTCAAAGACATTGCTGATCTGCTGCATCCAATCCGGACCTGGCACCCTAAACACACGCACACACACACACATTTTCCCCACAATCAGATCACGCGATTTCACTTTTGTATCTGAGATCTAGTAGTGCCCATGCCGCAGTCGCAAGTATCAGCTGAACCAAGAAAGTACCATCATGTCCGCCTCCCGCTATCCGGACAGCAACAGATACCCGCGCGAAAGGTCGCCGCAGTACCGAGACCGAAGGCCTTCCAACTTTGGTGGCGGATACCCCCCAAGGGGTAGTGATATCATCCGGCCAAACACAGAATCAGGCGGCTTCCCGCCGCGAGAGACCCCCAGGGGCCCCAAATCCCTTGGTGATGCGCCACGTGGTCCAGCTGCAGGGCCACCGTCGGGCGCACCTTCCGCGCCCCGTGATGGGCGAGGAAGGGCATTTGCAGGACGTGGTGAGGCTACTTCCTTGCGGGATGCGCCGCCATTGAGCAGCGGGCCTGCGGCCCCCTTGCATAATTCCCATAATTCCTGGAGGGCTGACCGTGACCGAGATCGTGATTTTGATCGACGAGAGAGACGACCGACTCCACCACCGCGGAGATCACCTATACGAGACTCGCGAGATCCACGCGACCAGAGAGACTTTGGACCCCGGGATCTAGATGTCAACCGCGCACGCCGAAACTCACGAGACGGCCCTCCTTCAGCAGGGTCAACCTATTCTGATCCACCCCCCCTCAGTACTGGATCTTCTTATCGAGGCAGTGGAATTGGACGAGGTCGAGGTGGCTTTGCTGGTCGTGGGCGGAGTTTCCACATTGACGATCGAGACAGACACCATGATCCACGTGACCGCCCACCGATTGAACGCTCGTATCGGCCGAGAAGTCGCACGCCCCCTGGACGCCGGGAGAGAGATGTGCGAGAGGAGCGCGATTTTGACAGAAGGGACCGTGACGATCGCAGGTTTGTGCCACGCGAATATGATTCGTACATAGGACCAGCAGGTGCTGCAAAGCCTGGACTACGGACACTGGATACACATCGCAGCGCCGGTCCACCTGATTCAAGACATATTCCAGGAACACCCACCGGACCAACACCCCATTCATCACATCACGCATCTCCATCAGACCGACTAGGCCCTCAGGCAGACTCGTACTCTCGTCGCTCATCTCTCGCTATTGATCCTCTGTCCTCCAAAGACCCCCGAAGGGAGCCAGGCAAGGATGAAGCCTTATTAGCGAGTCGTGCAGAAGCATCTAGAGAAAGGTATGCCCCGCGTCCTTCATCGCCTCCAGCTTCTATCCCTGCCTTTGGAGGATCCAATGTCTGGAGAGCACCAATATCTGATGCCAAACCAAGCACTACCACAGTGCCACCATCAAAACCAGCACAGTCTACTCAATTAGTTCCTTCGGCTTCCATCGCCACGGTTGCATCCACCCCTTCCGTTGCAAACCCCATCGTAGCAACAGCATCGAAGGCAAATATCCCTTCAGGCCTTGCCACCTTGCCTCCCACGGGGCCAAAAGCGGATCGTGTACTGGATCGTCTTTCTGGAGATACGCCTAGCCAGGAGATCAGGTCAGGGCCTCCTGGGCCTGCACGAATGGAACCCCCTCCCATCACGGCTCCGTCAAATAACCCCCAAAGCTCTGATGTTTCGGGATCAAATAATGTTGCACCCAAACATCCAGCTGCCCATCACCAGCTCTCTACGCCTACAAGAGTACTTCCTGTCGCAGTTCCTCCCCAGCCTGCTTCAACGGCTCCAGCAAAGTCGCCTCCACAAGGTCCCGCACCAAGACCACGTGTACCGCCAACCGCTCCGCAAGCAGCACTGCGCGCTAATGCATCGCCATCCTTCTCAAGAGCACAGCTTCCGCAGTATACACAGAGAGATTCATCTCCAAGTGCCCTTCCTCCTACCCTAGGACCACGGGTTGGCAGTGGAGGATCCGCTTCGATGAACACTTCGCCGAAGAGTTTACCAGCCAATATACCGACTGGTCCTAAGGCTGACAGAGCGCCAATGGTTCCGCGACCACCTCCCATGTACCCTCCTTCAGAAAGACCAAATTTCCCTACTCCGAGAGTGCCCATGGGTGGAGGTCCCAAGAGCATGCAATGGGTGCGGCCAGGTCTCATTACCAATCGGGCAACGGTTCCTACCAAACGAGAGTTCCCCAACGAAGATCGCGAACGAACGTTTGGCCCGAGCCCAAAGATTCCCAGGCTTGAGAACAACGTCAATACGACACCATCGCAGCGTACACAGCAAGCCAAGTCAGTGTCACCGACATTCTCAAGGGTATCAGCTGAATCTGAAAGGCCCAGGGAGCGAGCCGTGTCTGCCGAGCGTCCCATGGCTTCGTCACCTAAACCTACTCCGATCGAAACGCGACGATACTCCGATGTTGTCATGGCGGAAGCATCGCCACGTATGATTAGGCCACCTATGTCGGCTGCTTCTTCCGCCCCAGAAGCACTACAAGACTCGGACGATGACCTTGACCTTGACGAGGATGACTTTGCTGAGTCTGAAGCAAAATACAACCGGGAAAGGGCGCATCTCGAAGCCAAACGAGTAGATCTGAGCGCTTCTGATTTGCGTGCCACTAGCCCTCTACAGGAAATAATATTATTGTCATGTCTTACTGTTGATCATCTGCCTCAGGGGAGGCTCGAGCCAGGGCTCGCTGATGAGATAACATCACCTTTGATCCATGGAAACCAGCATCCGCCACGCGGTCAGCTGTCAATAGAGGCTGGTGCAGCAGAGCTTCCAACGCCGAAAGCTGAGGATTCGGAAGACGTCGAAATGGACGACAAGGAAGAGAGGTCAACAGCGCCCGCGACCATGGCACTCCGTCTGCGCCGCGAAACCTCTGCAGATCAAGAGACACTGCCCGATCTGAGTTCTCTACCGTATCTTGGCTCGGGCCCTCCAACTCCCTTGTCTGATATCGGACAAGATCGTTTACCCGACTCTGTCATGCTTGCCATGCGTGACAAGTTGCGCAAGAGCATCGAGCCGCAACTAAGCACTGAGCAGATATTGCATCAATATGCTACCGCATACAAGCAGTGGCGACTAAACATTCGTCCATGGGATGATGAGCGTGGACAGGATGAGCAGGAGAGGCCGCCATCGGTTGAGCCGACCTTAAAAGCCACCACACCGGATGTTCAAAGTGCTGCAATGACGGGGTTGCTTGACGGCTCGCTAGCACCCACAGGCCGCAGAAGTCACTCGAGTCGGTGGGCAACCGAGTTGGACCTTGAGGCAGTCATCAAAGAGTCTCTCAAGACTGCTGAAGAAGAAAGGATGGGGAAAAAGGAGAAGGAGCCAAGAAGAGCCATGGCTGATCCAGAAAAAGAGGCTATTCTTCCATTGGAGCTTACTGAGTCAGAAGCCCAGCGACGTAGGTTTATCGACACCAACTTCCAACGTGAGCCTGGGCAAGGTATATTCGTATTTCATTACGAACCACCAGAGGATGACTTTACGGAAGAAGAGCATCGCGTCATGGTTCACAACTACAAAGATCAATATGCTAAGAAATGGGGCAAATTGGCAGAAGTTTTGTATAAGGAAGTTGGGACAGAGCGAACCTATAAGGACTGTATCAATCACTACTATGCCACCAAGTGGGGTAGAGAATATAAAGGCAAGATCAAAGGAAAGCGTGGAGGTGTCAGGAAGCGCGGTGGGGCTGTTGCACGCAATCGCGGCGCCATTGCGAACATGGACCGATCTGAAATTCCAGGAGAAGACGGTTTGCCTCTGCCAGTTACGGAAACTGGACGACCTCGGCGCTCAGCAGCTCCGACTTTTGGTGGAATGGAGACTGACTTTGACCCGGCCTCGAACACACCAACTCCAGGACGCGCACGCAGACAAACCGATGCCGACGGAACGCAAGAGAAAGTTGGCCGGCGGGGCAAGGCAGCGAAGGACAAAGTCGGTCGGAAAGCTAAAAATCTGCCTCTTGCGGCTGCCCCTGCTGGATCACCAATCAAGACAGACCGCAAAGAGAAGGGCATGGGTGTCAAAATGGAGGATGAATTTGGCAAACGACCCCTGGGCGAAATGCCCTTGCCCATCCATGCAGGCCTCTTGGAGGATCAGATGCTGTTGCCCGGTGATCCACAACTCTCGGGACTACCCGCTAGTATGATGGAACGACCGAAGACGCAAGCCAGCGCAAGACCTGGTCCGTCCAGTTACTGGTCCGTCTCAGAGTTGCAGGATTTCGACAAGAATGTTGCACACTTTGGTACAGATTGGGTTGCAATTGCAAATCACATGGGCACGAAAACACACACCATGATCAAGAACCAATATCTACGTCTCGTGGAAGGGGGTCGAATGGAACTTGAGCAAGTTGCAAAAGACGTTGACGTACGACGAGAACGTGGTGATGATCTCGGTCCACCGCCAACCCCCACACCGGCGCCCAAGAGACGATACGAAAGTACGCAGACTGCACCAATCCGTCAGATTGCACCTACACCTGAACACAAATCTCCACTTCTAAACACCATTGCACTTCCTAAGAATTCACCTCCACATGCAATTCCGTCCTCGAGGTTTTCCACTATTGCGCAAGCACCAACACAAGGTAAGCCTTTGGTACCGGCGCCTGGATATCCTTCCCATACAGAAACGAGTCTAGTGTCTGTACCTTCTATACCACGACAGCAATCGCCTGCAGCTCCTCCGCAGCGAACGCAACCCCAACATCATCACCAGCATAGTTTATCGCAGCACAAACCGCTTGGGCCTCGAGCTGGCTATTTCTCTGATGATCTGCCTTCACGATTGGATAACCGACCGCAGTCACAATCATCAACAGCTCAACCACCGCCCAGGACTATGCAGCCACAGGGTCCCTCACAGGTACTTGCGCAAGAGCAACACCGCTCGCCACTCAATCGCACTCTTACCTATCATGAGCGGGAATATGCCCCTAGAGGCGAAGGCCAGCAGGAACAGGAAACGCAACACCGCTTCACCCACCATGTGCGACACATATCACAGGAGCAGCTGATCCACAATAGAACATTCCCTCACCCGGTGCGTTCAACCTCAGGCGCCAGATCACCAGAACACCGTCCCATGCCATATGCACATTCTCGCCACATTTCCCAGGCTCAGCCAATTAGTCAAAATCCGGCTGAAGTGTATTCGCAAAACCAAAACAATGTTTCAGCTGCCCAGCAATTGCCCCCTCGCACAACGATCTCTACTCCGCCTGTTAAAGAAGAGCCGCGCAATCCTCCACCGTCGGCTATACCTCAAGCGCAACATCAGCCGCCGCTTCACGCACAACATCAGCTTCATTCGCAACTTAGTCAGTCTCCGATGCAGACCACGCCAGTGCCTCCTGCTTCAAAACCGGCTCAAGAGCCAAGGAAGTCGAATTTGATGTCGCTGCTCAATGACGATGGTCCGGAGGAGCCCAGACGGAAGAAACCAAGCGATCAAGGGCAGTCATCGCATAGCACCACACCCCAGCAGTCGGCTCCCATTGCAGCCCCACCGCCAACAACGCAAGCGTATCCGTCATCGTCAAGACGGGGGCTATATGACGAGCCTATGACCTCTCAGTCTGCCTACGTTCGGCCTTCCTACGCGCAGCAGTCTTCGTTGCCTCCTGCGGCGCCCAATAGGACGATTGACCTCACAAATGAGCAAGTACCAGGAGGTAGGACTACTATTCGCGACAGTTGGCAACAACGACAACACTTTCACCACGGCCATAGTCAATCTCAGCAGTCAACGTCGCTCCCTTCATCGCAGTCCGGTCTTCCTCAGCCGAGTTTTGCAGATGTCAGGTATGGGAATCATAGAGCAGTCTTTGCTCCACATAACGCGTCTCGACACGTCCCATCACCGCCGCCGCTTGCTGGGTACAGTAATTCGCCCCACCTGCACTCACGCACCCCGAGCATAAGTGGCCCATCTGGCCAACCGCCTCGTACAGGCTTTCCCAGTACGACCATGGCACAGAACTCACAAACCCCCGGTGCTTCGTCTCAGATTCTGCAGCCCAACCCCTATGCCCAGGTAGATCCACCAGGAAGTAGTGCTCCGCCTTCGGGTCCCATGGGCATGCGGCCAAGCCCACATATTCATACTAGCCATTTAACACAGCAGAGAGATCCATCTGGACGGAATGACCACGCACAAATTCAAAATGCGAACCTGTCCTACTCGAATCCTCAGACACCAAGTGATCAGCACGGGCATCAGCAGCTTCGAGGCCAAAGCAATATGCCAGACCCCTATCGACCCCGTGATCCTCGTGACCCGCATCGCGATTTGGATACTCGCAACTCGGATCGGGACACTAGTCGCGAGTTATCTCATCGAACCGATTACTTACGTGAGCAGCTATCGAACCCTGGGATTCGTTCAAATGTTCCGCCAACGCATGAAGACTTACGATACCAACCACATGACCGTGGCTATCTCTCTCAGCGCTCACAAACACCATTATCCCGATCAGAACACGGGCAACAGCCACTACTGCAACACCCTCCCCATTCTTCACTGGGAGCTGGTTCAGTTTACAGTCAACGTCCCCTAGAGGAACCGTCGCATCGCTTCTCTCAGCCCTTCCCGCGCGATAGGGGTATTGCGGAGCGCATACGTGAAGAACAGGCCCAGCAACAAGCCGCTATGAATCGAGATGAACACCTGCGAAGAGAAAATGAACGCGACATGCGTGAACGCGAAAGGGAGGCGCATTTGAGGGAGTCGTACTTGTCGAGAACGAGAGATATGAGGGGGCCTTTGCCGCCTGGGTCACGACCTGGTGACGGACAGGATCAGAGACCACCCGCTGGTTCGATGGACTGGACGAGCGGAGTAAGGCATCCACCGGATAGAGGTTGGCAGCGTTGAGCACGAATGTCGGTAGTTTTACATACGACGACTATGCATACCATTTCTTTTGTCAACGAACTTCACGCTTTGAGGCTTCTCCTAGTTCTCGTCATATTTGGCGGCGCGCTTGGATTTCGTTTTAGGGACGCAATATTGGGTTACAAGCATGGCAAGCCAAGGGTTGGGAGGTTCAGGCTCTTTCCCGCAGTATTGTTTTAACGCCATGACAAGCATGGCATTTTGGCCTTAGAGGATTGTACGTTTGTTTCTCCATTTTGTTTCCGTTTTCATTCTACGCAAAGTTCGGTGGGGGAGGGGGCGCCCTATACAGTGTTTTGTTCTGGCGTGCAGGATCTTATGGCGCACTGTGACAGGCGTGTTCTTTGTACATGTGTATTATACGTAGCGCGTTTCCAGTGTAGATGTAAATGTTGTATGAAATTTGCATGTCACATCCTGTTTTTTGTCGTGACTTGTCTTCTGTACTTTATCTATACTTTGATATGTTTCTTGATTTTGTGTGTGGTGAAAGACTGAACGAAGCAGGTTAAAAGTGTCGCAGAGCCTCCGTGTGCACTGCAATCCCTAGCGTAGGCGACCGCAGTAGCCAAGACTTTACATCCGTCCACTTACCATGCCACTGCTGCCTAGCGCATCATGAGGGGCATCAGCACCGCAACCTTTAGCACTTGAGAATCTCTAAAGTCACGTGCGGTCAGCTTCCGTCGATACACTTGCATCCGATCTTCGTGAAGTGAGGCTGTGAAGAGCGAGAAAGTAGCACAGCACAATGTCTATGGGTATCACACTGTATGTATTGCAATCTGCAGCACTGAGGAGAGGTCTGCAAGCTGCATACTGCTCTACTCTTCGCATTTCAGGCTCAGCGTGGTCCATCAAGACCTAGAGAATAGAGAAAGCAGTGCGCCACAACATGGGTCTACCATACCTCCAATGTACATAGGCGGATACTCAAAGAGAAGACAAGAGGGTAAACTGATCATCGCAGCTCTAGTCCGCGCGCAGATATGATCTTAGATTAGCGGCATACAGCCACTCGGAAATTTCACTCATCGGCAGCTATGCATGTTCCGAACCGACTTGGTCATTTGTATTATACACCTGCTGCGCTGCAATCTTTAGCGCGCTAGAGAGTCGCATTGCAGATCGAAACAGATACGCGCCAGTCACGAAGCGCACTTTCAACTTTAGGAACTGTGATACAGAGCTAAAAGATGCTCGCATTCTGTACTAATGGCAAGGCCTTTTAGATATATGTTCATGTAACACGTTGGGCGAGGTCGCCAGACTTGATGACATCATCTTGTCGGTGAAATCTCGTGGTCGGCACGCTAGCCATTGAGCTTATTTTCAGCCGCATCGATGGTGGTCGTTATCCTTGAAAAGCAGCAAAACAGAAGTGAAAACACTGGGATTCGCCTTTAAACACGCAAAGCTACTCATGAGGCAAGCGGCGCTACCAACCGTGATCTTCAAAAAATACTAGGACGCCTCCACTATACGACCCAAGTGAACCAGGTGCTCCAATAAATGAATCACATGAACCAAGGTAGTGATGCGACGAACTCCACATAAACGGCCCACCAAGAGTGGATAAGTGGATGTTTTTATACTGAACTTTTGACGCAAACGTCAGTTTAATGGCACTTTCGCGCAGGATTTGCAGGACCCAGTTGTTTTCAAAGCAATACAATGTCCGCATTCACGCCCCTGTGCTATATCTCAGCGTTGCTGTTCCCGCACACTCTTTACAACATTGAGGCGAATATACAAACAACCATACCCTACTCAGACCAAATTGACATAGCCGCCTGTTGAAATAATGACTGGAGAAACGCGGTCGAGTTTACAATACGAAAAAAATGACGAGCAGTCCACATCGAGCAGTCCAGATGATGTTGACAACCTACCTCCTCAACACCCGCCCGCTGTTCCTGACAACAACGGCAATCGCGAGTTGAAAGAATGGGAGTGCTGGGACAAGCTTGCTTATTCGTGGCCTCGGTGGAAGAAAGCCATGTATCTTGCCTCTATTGCAGGCATTCAAATCTCCATGAATTTCAACACATCGGTATACCCAAGTGCCGTCAAGCCCCTTGCCGAACATTTTCATATCAGCGAGCAAGCTGCGCGAGTTGGTCAAATGATCTACCTTGTGTTCTATGCGTTTGGTTGCGAGCTGTGGGCGCCCTGGAGCGAGGAGTTTGGCCGCTGGACAATATTGCAGCTGAGCTTGCTGTTCATCAATATTTGGCAGATTCCCAATTCTGTTGCACCCAATTTCGGCACAATAGTGGTTTGCAGAGCTCTTGTAAGTTTTATTACCTCAGAAGAATACAGGGATTGACGGCTTCAGGGTGGCCTTTCAACTGCCGGAGGCAGTGTAACACTTGGCCTCATTGCAGATTTGTATGAACCAGAGACCCAACACTGGCCGTTGTGCTTCATTGTTCTTTCTTCCACTATCGGAACCAGTATTGGCGGTGTCATCGGCGGCCCTATCGAGCGTTGTAAGTCGAAATCGCCTTCACTGGGATGCCCGGTCTTACCGGAATGTCAAACTAACTATACCCTCCAGATCTGAGCTGGCAGTGGAACTTCTGGATTCAACTCATCTTCGGAGTGGCCGTCCAAGCTATCCATTTTTTCATGCCGGAGAGCCGTTCAACCATTCTCATTGACCGAGAGGCCAAGAGACGGCGCAAAGCGGGAGAGGATCTGAATATCTATGGACCAAACGAGCTCAAGAAGCCTCGTGTCTCCCTGAAAGAGGCTGGCAAGATTTGGATACGTCCTTTTGAGATGTTTGTTCGCGAGCCCATTGTTCTATTTCTGTCACTCTTATCTGGTTTTTCTGACGCCCTGATATTTACATTCCTTGAAGCTTTCAACGTGACGTTTCCGCAAAACTTTGGGTTTGGCACTCTACAAGTTGCTTGGGCCTTCATTCCTATCAATGCGTCGTACTTCTTCACGTACTTCCTGTACTGGCCTTGGTTCTTCCGCGACGATCACCTTCGGGAAAAGAACGGCTCGGACTGGATGTCACCAGAGCGCCGTCTAAAGCCGCTCCTCGTGCTCGCGCTCTTGGAGCCCATTGGCCTTTTTGGATTCGCATGGACATGTATGGGCCCTCCCCAAACGCACTGGATCGCGCCAATGATCTTCTCATTTCTCGTGGGGCTTGCAAACTTCGCCATCTACTACTCATCTGTCGATTACATGATTGCAGCCTATGGTCCGTACTCAGCGTCCGCAACTGGTGGTAATGCCTTTGCTCGAGACTTTCTCGTCGGTATATCTGCCATGTACGCAACGCCTTTGTACTCCAATCTCAGCGACAAACGTCCCTCTGAGTATGCAACCACGGTCCTGGCCTGTCTGTCGTGTCTGGTCGTTGTACCCATTTATGTTTTCCACTGGAAAGGGCCGGCAATTCGAAAGGCTAGCAAGTTTGCTTCGATTCTTGCAGAGGATAGAAAGGCGGAAGGAGTTAGACGCCTTAGCAAAGCGGACAATCTTCAGGTATGAAGGAAACTGACCGGTCAGCCTGCTTCACCAGATCTTTTGTATCCAGTTCCTACCTGAAATTACCGCAGAGTTCTTATGTGTAGGAATGCCCTACTCTCTTGTGGTGCATACAGAAAAGATGATTATGGTGACATTCTCCTGTGCTATGCTTGGTTTTCGACTAGTTAGCGACACTCCAGCTTTTAGACTTTGAAATGACCTAGATCATGTCAGGCTGGTCCACGGTAGTAAGGCTGAATTCGTCATCAGTTCGACTGGTACTGAAAGCATGATGCAGCGGAAGGGAATGAAGAGAGCGTATGTCCTAATTTGAGATAATTTCAGATTCTCAAAAGTGCTTTAGCTTAAGGACTTTTGCACAATAATTGGAATGAAAAGTATCGCCAAGGAAACAAAATCCAACGCCTTAATGTTGATGCAAACGCAGATATAGTCATGTAGGGCAAATCCCCGCTCCAGGTTATCACCTGCCTTCTACCGGGCTTCTTGAGATTCTTCTATTCTGAGCAGGCGATTACAATTTTCCCTGGCCTCTGTTCACAGTACTCACGCTTTCCGACCATGAATAATCCAAAAGTTCCAGTAAGCGTGGATCTTTCTATTTCGGAGATCAGCCCTCATTGCTGCTGCAAAAACTTGTACTTCTTCGACTGTCCAGCCCAAGGCACGAGTGAACAGAGCAAGGCACATCGACTCAGCGCCCCAATTGAAGTTCTCTGAGACCCATTTCCCAAGCTCCTTGTACTTGCGGTCCTTGGGCCAGCTGTTGATTGGCCATTTGATTGGTGTGGCCACGATATCCACAAACCCTGCAGCCTTCATCATTTCTGGAACATGTGCAATTGCATCTAACGGGAAACCCGCTTTTATCGCTGCATCATGCATATAGTTGTGCCACCGAACGAGTGCCGAATTGGTGGGAAGAGTACCGTCATCGCATTTGATGACCATGTCAATGTCTTGGACTTCGAGGAAGCCGTCCGTCTCCAAGAACCTGATGATGTGGTGAGAGATGCTCTGAAAGATACTGAATCTAGTTAAACACACTGGAAGCACTGTCTAATATATCGTGGCCAGTCCTTAAATGCCCCGATCATCATCTGTGAATGGATCAAATCGAACTTTCGTGAAAATGTCCAGTCTCGTTCCAAGTCGTCAATTTCGAAGTTAAGATTTGGCGGGACGCTAGATTGTTGATGTTAGATCAACCCAGGAACAGTGCCAAGCACATGTGACTTACTTGTGCGGTTGGACAGGTGCTAGATCAACGCCGAGAACCTCGGTTTCGGGATGAGCATCCGCTACGAAGCTTGAGTAATTTGGCACAAAGATGAGTTGGAAGACGAAATACCAAAGTCGATAGCCCAAATTCCAGTTCCGCAACCGGCATCGAGAGCGCGATTAACGTGCCTGATCGGTGCAAAGTGAAGTTTCTGATCCATCGAGAGCCAGACTATGTGGTGTTGAAAATCTGCAAATAATCAATCACAAGATCCATGTCTAAGAAAATCAACACACCTAAACGCTCCATTTCTTCCTTAAAATAAACAATTAGCCCTAAGCTGTCACATGTGGGTCGACAATACGCTACCTCATCCATTGGGAGCACATATTCTAGGAGGCCAGTCAGTCAATTTGTTGTCCCTCAGGACTCTGTTAAATGGCCGAAACCTTACTTGCTTCCATATAGCCCTGATACTGGCGGCCATGTTCTCTCAATTGTGTGATCAATGTGTCTCTAATAGAGGTCGTAGAGCTTGCGAACTGATGGGGCAGGCTGTGGTTAGCGCATCTCGGGGACATTACCCACCCTATGAAGTTTTCACTCACGCTCTCTATGGCCGAATCGCCATCATCGACGGATGACTCAGTGTCAGCATCCTACGCACCATCAGTCGATTCTGCGCAAATTGTGACGCGGGCCGACTTACAACATCAGGCTCAAGTGGGGCGGTCTGGGCCGGCCCGCTCTCTGGCTCCAGGCTAGTGGTGTAGGGATGATCGTTCGAACTGTTCACGGCCATGCTTTGTTACCTGTTGGGAGGCCGCGTTGCGTCAACGTCAATGTTTAAATCCAGGTCGACGTTGCCGGCTGATCCCAGGGAGGTCGATTCTGGGGACCTGCGAAGCTAACCGTATCCGAGGCTGGGCGCGTCAATCACCCATGCAAGCATGCGTGCCACGGTATCTTGCGCGAATGGGCCATGTGGCCCCCTCGCACCTCCACGCGCTCACCTCAGATTGAGGCCCCAACCTCCCGGGTACACAAAGTTGTTCACTGTGCCACAGGCCCCGATACCTGGAGCTGCTGCAATGGGTGAATTCGACAGAGCAATACTGGCCATTGGCCTGCTAAGCGCATCGCTGTTGGCTTATCTTGTGCACCTCGTATTGCAGTGGCGACGCCTGTCGCATGTGCCGGGTCCTTTCTGGGCTGCCATTTCCAAAGGATGGATGGTCAAAGAATCCCTCAAAGGGCGACAACCAATCTCATTCAAGGAATTAAACGACAAATATGGTGTGTTGTATGTCCCTTGACTCTCTACTCGCACACTGACGACAAATGTAGGTTCGCTAGTGCGTGTGGGCCCAAATGAGCTCGTCACAGATGACCCAGACGTAATGCGAAGGATGATGGCGGTCCGTTCCGCGTATACAAGGGGCCACTGTGAGGTGAAATTCGCTTGATATGCCAATCACCCTTCTAAGACGATGTAGGGTACAATGCGATGAAGTTCGATCCTGCACGGGACAATTTGTTCTCAATGCGTGACGAGGTTGCTCATACCAAGTTGCGAAGCAAGATGGCCGCCGGGGTATGCCCTATATATCTCCAGCCTCGGAGCTTCAGCCACTAACATTTCCAATCAAAGTACTCAGGAAAAGAGAATGAATCAATGGAGGGCTCCATCGATACGCAGATCGCAAAACTCTGCCATTTGATCGAGACCAAGTACATCTCGACATCTCACAACTACCGCCCAATGGATTTTGGCGAGAAAGCTTCATATTTCACATTAGATGTCATCAGTGACTTGGCTTTCGGAGAGGCATTTGGCTACCTTGAACATGACAGTGATGTCTATGATTATCTTCAGACTACGAAAACATTCATTCCAATCATGATGGTTATAGCGAATATACCGTCGCTAGCAGATATACTCCACTCTCGCCTTCTCCGGGGATTACTACCTTCAGAAAGCGATAAGCTTGGTTTTGGTGCCTTCATTGGGTAGGATTCCCAAGAGCCTCGTCCCAGAGCCAAAGTACTGACACCATTGTGAAGAGTTGCGAAGAGAGTCGTAGCGAAGCGTTTTGGGCCTGAAGCCAAATCTCACCCCGACATGCTTGGCTCTTTCATTCGCCATGGCCTCAGTCAAGAAGAAGCATCGGGGGAGGCATTGCTCCAAGTCGTTGCGGGTAGCGACACATCAGCTGGCACCCTTCGAGCCGTTATGTTAAGCATCCTAACCAATCCAGCTATGTACAGAAAACTACAGACGGAAATTGACGAAGGAATTGCTGCAGGGAAGATTTCATCGCCTATCACAGATGCAGAAGCTCGCCAGTTGCCATATCTCCAGGCCGTGGTCAAGGAAGGGCTTCGCATCATGCCGCCGGCATCTGGGGCTTTCTTCAAAGAGGTTCCCCCGGCAGGAGATGTAATTGATGGCAAATTCATTCCCGGTGGCACGCAAATTGGCTCATCTCCATTGGGTATCCACCGTTCGAAGAAGATCTTTGGTGTCGATGCAGACCTCTTCCGGCCGGAACGCTGGATTGATGCAAGCCCAGAGAAATTTGCTGAGATGGCGAATACTGTTGATTTGGTATTCCATTATGGGAAATACCAGTGCCTAGGGAAATCAGTCGCACTGATGGAGTTTAACAAGGTTTTTGTCCAGGCATGTATCTCGATAACTGGCAACACATTTAGAAGCTAATGGTTTACAGCTCCTGCGAAAATTCGATTTCTCCATCTCCTGTCCTGAAAGACCAACTAAGCTCGAGAATGCGGTAAGTAGAACGCTTTTATCACCCAATTGACTTGCCTTGTTCTGTTAGCTAACACAGGGATATAGGGAATTTGGATCATGGAGGATTTCTGGCTTCGAGTTGAGACCCGAGAACTGTAGCTTTTGCAATGAGTTACAAATAATACTCAAAGCTCGCAAGTCTACTCTATTTTCTCACGAGGCTGTGTGGCATCGTCCTAATCATTTAGGATTCCGTTCGTAGAAACAAATGTAAAGTTTATCTAGTACTAGCCTAGGACAATGATCACGTGAATAAGGGCAGCCAGGTTCACATCAGAATGAATTCAATAATTATAGAGCAAGACAGGAGTCTGCATATGTGATCTATGAGAGAGATTTGGCAGCTTCTAAGCTAAATCTGAAGTAGTATGACTGGCGTAACTGTCGACCCATGAAGGACTGTTAAGTATAGGCGCAAGTTCTTATTTAGCGAGAAAACGAGGATACAACCTTAAATAACCTCCTGATAGTCCTCATGGGATGTGCTACGTGTAACATACTTTCGCGAACATGTGCGTCCTTTTACATGGGCGTGCCACGACCCGGTAAGAGTGGATGGGGCGAAGACCAGAGCCTTGTCTGATTATGGCGGTTTACCACCTCTATCTTGAGATGGTCATACCATGTCTTCAATGCTAAGGGAGACCATTCGCACGCGTTAAAGTATCTGGGCTACTTCCAGCCTTCCCCGTCTTTCAGCAATCTGTTTCGCAGTAACTCCTTTCCATGCGCCATTCGTGGTCTTCGCGTTCTTCTTCGTGCCGTTGGCTAAGAGGAATTTAACGGCATCTAATTTGCCATGATCCGCTGCCAGGTGCAGTCCCGTCCACCCGTTCACCATGGTTGCTTCATTCGGATCTTGTCCGTTTCCTTTGAGGGCCTCTAAGACTTTAACATGGCCTTTCTGCGCTGCCAGCAAGAAAGCGGTCCATCCTCTGTTGTCACGCATCTGGAGTAATTTTGGTGTTCGCTGTAGCAGTAGCTTGAGGGCTCCGACTCTATTTTGCAGAGCGGCGATATGAAGGGGCGTGCGTCCCTCGTCGTTTTTGATTTTAAGATCGATTTCAGCTACAGTCAGTAGAGTCTTCAAAATTTTAGTATTGCCCTGCCTTGCAGCTAGATGTGCTGCAGTCCAGCGTTTTGGGGTAAGCGCATTGATAGGATATTCATCTTTCTGTACCAAGTGTATGACTTGTTCCGGTACGGTGAGTGCAACGGCCCAGTGGAGCGGGTTACGCGGTGCTGGACCTAAGGCTTTCTTCTTTCCTTGATTGGCTACAAGTGGACCTTGAGGTTGATACTGAATCCCGCTTTCGCGTGCGAGCATTTCGTCGCGATATTCTTTACACATGTGGTGCTGTCTTTCCAAGTCTTGTACCTGTCCCTCCCAATCATAGTGCTTTGTAAGGTTCTTAAAGAATTGCCAATCACCGTACAAGGCTATTGCCAGTTGTGTAGAAGCAAGAAGAAGTGATTTGTACAATCCTATGTACACTATGTGAAGGTTTGTCTTCAAATCCCTCATGTCTGCATCGTCTGAGGGCAAGATTTTGATGCGATCGTGACTTTTCGCGTTGAGCACCGTATAATGGGCGACGTTCATGGCTAAGTCAAACATGGCTTCCTTCTCAGACCTGTAGATTTGTTGTACCTGCGACGGAATCAGCGTCTGTTGATCGTAAAACTGGGTTCCACAGACATACCGAGAATGCAAGGAATAATGCTGCTGCCGGTATTGCAACATACGGCCCCCCGACATTTGCACCTGCCGCAACGAGATCTTGAATCGTGAGCATGTTCTTACATATCCTGTCAACTTTTTCTGACGATCTGCTAGCCTCCAGACTCTTCGATTTCTTCTGGATGAGCGCATATAACTGCTTGTAACCATCTTCTGATCGCAGTTTCAATTTCGGTTTGCCGAGTTGCTCTTTGATTATTTCATTAAGCTTGTGTAGACGTTCTTTACCTTTCTCATCATCACGCAGGGCGTCGTAGGCTTCCTTCCAGAGGTTCGGCGTATTTTTGCCGGATTTCCCACCCACTGAACTCGGCATTGGAAGTGCAATATTTAGATTTGACAACGAGAGGATTTGAGTCACTTCGGTTTTAAGAGTTACCAAGGATGCATGGAAGAACAAGAAGCTATTGACGGCTTTTGATTGTGGCCATTTGATGATAGCTCAGCCCCAGGCATCATTTCCAGATGGTGGGCACAGCCCCCGCTTGGTGGGGTCCAAATGTCAACCGTCAGCCACACCGTTTCGGGGTTTCTTTGTAAGCTATTGGATTCATGTGCTCCGCTACCAATAATGGTAGTTAGCAGCGGGCAATTACAGCTAGCACAGCCGTCATTCACGTTCCACCAGCCAGACGCAAAACCAGCGTGACGATTGAGTGACAGGAGCAACTGCAGCTTATCTCACTGGTCAGACGCTCCTATGCTCAAGCTAGCCCAGATCACGTGGTGGATCACGTGAAGGGCGGAGCGTTCAGCGGAGCGTCTGAGGAAAAATAGAACAGGCTTTGGTGCGAGATGAGACTAATTTTGAAAATCACCCAACTTTGACATAAAAATGTGAGTTGATTTAGGTAATATACGTAATTATTTACATAGAAATAGCTTTTTTTAGCCCTAAAAGGCCTTCTTCACATGCAAGGTATATGCTTAAAAATAACGTACAGAGCATTTTTCTGCTAAGACCTCTCTTTCTGTTGTATAGCAACTTCAGTGATATACTTTCACCTCTTATTTAAGAGGGAAGAGGATAAAACTTCACGAGCTATTTGAGATCTGCCTAATCTTTTAGAATTAACTCAAATAATTAAAGATATCCTTAGCATTGCTCTGTCTATAGGTATGTGAGGGTGCTTTTTTGCCATTTTTAAAGGGGTCTTAGCAAAGATTAGTCAATCTCGCACCAAAGCTCAGCCCAATTTTCCTCAGACGCTCTAGCGAGCTTTGCCCGACCAGAGCGTCTGACCAGTGAGATAAACTGCAGCGACCCAACTTACGACCTTAGTAAGTTGGAGTTGCTGTACAGAACCTGTTAGCCTCCTAGTCCGATGAACCCCCACTAAATGCAGGACCAAATCCCTTTATTTCCGATCGTGCAATTTGCGATGCCGCTCAAGATCGTTCCGTCGAGTGAACGCTTTCCCACATTCAGGACACTCGAAAGGTCTTATACCACGGTGACTCAATTCATGATTCTGTCGATGGAAGTTACGAGTGAATGTCTTGCCGCAGATCGTGCAAGCGTGATCTGCCTTAGCACGCTTAGCCGTAACTGACTTGAATGACTCGGCCAAATCACTCATGTCAGGATGGAAAGCCCGCGTGTGCTTCTCAAGATCTTTCGGATTTGCAAATCCCTCTGCTCCAAGACAATCTGGAACTTCACACTGGAAAGGCCGGTCGTGGATGTTAACATGTCGTTTCCTGGCCTTTGAATCTTTGAAGCCTTCCGAAAAGTACCTGCATGTAATCTTGGTGCATTTAAATAGCCTCTTGTCGTCATAAAATGTACGGTAAGTCTCCATATCGCTTTTGCTCAGCTTCTTGGGAAGCTCCTCAAGCAGCTTACGGTTACGTTCAAGTGCAGCAGCGAGACTCTTGATGCTGACCTTATGTCGGGCTTCAAAGCCTTTCTTCTGGAAAGTGTAAATATGACTTGTGAGGAGAACGAGGCTATCGTAGATTAGATGGCCTTCAAAAACTCTGCAGGTTGCTTTGCAGTCTTCAACAAGACCTGCCTCCCAGTCTTCTTCGCTATACCTTACCATGAAGTCGTCGATGGCAGTTGAGATTGCTTCCAGTTGAGCGTCCTGGTTGTTTGAGTATTCCAGGAACTTTCCACCGCTATTTACCCAAGCGTTCACGTGGTAGAACCATTTAGCAATGGCATAGTCTTGAAAGGCAAGATGACCGTCTAGAGTCAGCTGTTGAAGCTCACTGTCATCTTGAGGCTCAATTATATCAAAGCACGGAAAAGTGAGATATTGCAAACAAAGGGTGGCGAGCTCACATTCGATGCTTGGCTCGTTGATATCGTCCATGACCGTTGTTATGAACCTAAAATGGTGAATAATTACCCTGGAGCATCTTACTTGAGCAAACTCACGTTTTGGCCGTGCTGTGAACGAGGAATACACGGTCGCCACATAAATGTACAAGCGATCCACAAACTTCGTAGATATGTCTGCGGAAACGGCGATTGTCATATTCAATTGCCTCATTCTCAATATCAATAGAGAGAGCAACCTGAATTTCTTTCCAGGTTAGTTGACGTTTCGCACACACCATCCAGCCAAGAAGCTTTTTGGCCATTATCCACTCTTCAGAACACGATGAACTTTTGATTCGACGCAAAATTCTTTCGTAACTATGCCTGTGTAAGTTTTCTATAAAGCTTGTTAGGCAAAATTACAGGAGCACTTACGCTTCTCTGAGTCCATCAGGAAAATTGTCCTTTTGAATTGCACCAAGCAGCTCATTCCTTGTGGGTTGCGAATGTAAATTCTGCAACACAAGTTTGGCATATAGAAACATTCCTAGCATCGTATTAATAGAGGTCCGACGGCAGTAAACGATACCATCAGCTTACCTCGAGCATTTACGACTGTGAGATTCTGTAGATATTCCTTCATATCTTCAGTGAATGGGGAGAATTTCTGAGCGATTCGATTCACCCATGATCTTGTATAAGTTTTAATATCATTCTCGCTGTCATTGTTGGAGATTTGGATGATTCTGGGAGTTATTCCCGTAGAGGCGGAACTGTGAAGCGACTTTCGGATATCTGCATACTCTTGGCTAACGAAGAGAACGCGAAGTTTGCCGGGTTCATCGGTGTTACATTGACTTACGATCTCCATAATGTTTTGTATAACTTGTTTTCTTTCGACTTGTTCACATTCATCAAGGCCATCAACAATAATGAATACCTTAGAGATCGCGGAGCACAAATCCTCCAAGAGCTTTCTCGTTTGCGTTATCGATCTGAGGGAGGGCTCTCCACTCAGTGTAAACTTGGTATAACATGGAGAGAGCATGTCAGGATACTGGTCCAACAATTGGTCGGCAAGTCCTTTCAGTATACCTACTGCTATGCTACTTGCTGGGTCTCCATCGTGGCAGTAGAAATAACTCGTCTTGAAGTCTGAGTTCTGCTTGCATTTATCAATGATAGCAGAGGCTAGAATGGTCTTGCCTGAATCTAGTGAGTATATGGACGCCTAGGATTGTGGCAATGACTGACCCGCTCCTGGCATACCGTGTATCCACAATACAGGTGTGTTTGGTACGTCTTCAGCTATCCAATGCTTGATTGCTTCTTTTTCCAGTATCCATTGCGTGGTAGTCGAATACTCTCTCCGGATGCGGGAGCAGCTTTCATGATCTTGCTGTGGTTGTTGTCCAACTGCTAGCCATTCTTTGATTGCTAACATCTTCTTTACTTCCTCTTCGGCTATGGCCCTATCTAACTTAGAATTCAATTTTTCTATATCTTCCTGATGTCTGCGATATTGAGCGAGACTGGCACGCCGTTCCACTAGATCCTTATGTCGAGCGAGGCTCTTCAGAATTCCACCAAATTTTGTACCAAAATTTTTCCACACAGATCTGAAAAATTTGACCCAAACTATGAGGTCAGTTAGTAACCCGAGGAAGCCAAAAATTGGAGAACTTACGTTTGCCAGTGAAGAATTTCATCGCCTGCTGATGGAACTCCAAAATATCGACATAGATCATTTCCAACGCACCGACCATATATGGGTTTTCATGAAAAAGCGATTCGTACTCTAGTAAAAGAGGCATTTGTTCTCCAATTTGTTCATATGCATCTAGTAATGCTTCGAAGGAATCCATAAATGTACTTGCGGTCTGTACATTCATCAGCTTGGTTGCATCCTTGGTCACAGTCAAAATACCAAAAGCAATAACTTCATTGGGCCCCAAACAAACGCCACAATGTCTGAGACATTAAGGAACACCTCGATCACTTTGCCAAACTGATGCATCGCCTCAAGACACTTCTTTATACGAGCCAGATTCTTGGTGTCCAAGCGACTGTCTTGCTCCCTCTGGACCTGCATCATGTCTTGGCAAAGCTGCTCATAAGTGGTATTCTTAAAATCGACTAAATCCTTTCCTGAGAGCCGCGCGCGGAACTGATTGATAGCCTGGGTCAGTGCCACCCCTACGTTCGAAGGTGAGGAAGGGTTTCCTCCAACTAGTGTTGATTGCTGAGAAAACGCGCCTGTTGACGTCCGATTACTCTGCTGGGATGGGGTAGAATTTGTCATGATCTTTGTTCGTCTGAACAAGAGCAAACTCTTCGTAGCTGGTGATATTTCCAAGTCACGTGGGTTTATGCTTCGAGTGCTACCATCGAGAGCTTTTGCCAAAAATATGGACAAAAGTGCGTTCAATGAACTACCATGAAGACTTAAAAAAATATGAAAGCAACCGCGCTTCGTGTAGGAGATAATCTACAGAACAGACGACAAGTGAATTAGCAGAAGTGGGCAGTGTAAGGCTGAGGACAACTCATAAGTGGCTTATGCAGAGCTGCTAGTGTCAGGCTGATACAAGCACATTGCATGAGGCAGAAACCGAGACCCCGCTGTAAAAGAACCTGGGTAACAAGTTCCGTGTATATTCTGTGATATCAAGAGCGACACAAAATCCAAAATAATCAGCTTCATAAGTACCGCAGAGCACAAAATTACAACACTACAATTTCCTGATGGCTCTCAAACACCTTTTGAATGATGAAGACGTCCTTGATTTGCATGCCAATTGCTTTTCACATCCAGGATGGCAGAAAGAAGATGCGACACATGAGTAGGTAGATTGAAGTCGCCTTCGGGCAACGCTAAACTCTCTAGGGATATTCCCTCTCTACAGCTTCAACCATGGGATCAATATTTCAGTGATCTTTTCGGCTCGCAAATCTTTCAAAACGATATAACGCTGGACATTAGTGGTTATGATATCGGTAATGAATCGTTTGACACGGCACAGGAGATCGAGCACTGGGTAACTGATCATGTGGATCATGAAACCCTAGAATGGGAGGCTCCACACGAGGAACCATATCTTTGCTACGGGACAGTGAGTTGACTCAAATTACGCTCTGAGACGGCATATTGTCAGCGCATTTAAATGAGCTTCTACTAGAGCCGCCGAACGTAGCCTGCATTTTGAGTGCCGAGATTTGACTGGTACATAGATTGTTCGATCACCGGTAAAACTATGCGGCAACATGTCAGAGTTGGATAGCCGTTTGAGCTTGAGTACAATAAGTCAAATTCAAGGGCACACTCAAATGAAATTAATCGAGGAGAAGACGCAGTTTTTTGTCGCCTTCCTCGATGGCAAGATCTTTGGGGAGGTAAACATGCAACTAGACGAGGCATTGACAAGCATGACGGAACAGCAGTATCATCTCGACTTCGAAGTATTTGTTCCCATAAGAATGAGCCGAGAGACCATCGGAAGAGCTAGAAAGGAGAAGGATGCCATCGTTCGTGTCCAAGTGAACGTCTACGGACCTCGAGCAATAGCTCAAAATATTGGACAAGAGCTCTCTAAGAGAAAGTTATATTTGCAAAGCCCTGGACATGTCCGGAATGGCGCTGTGTATGACAATCCACACTTCCTGAAGCTCGCAGGTAGTGAAAACCCAAAATTGGAAGGTGTTACGCAAGTAGAAGAAGGAGGCACGGAATATGTGGCAACCGAGACGCTGAGGAAAACCATCTCAGATGTGTATTCATCACTAACACGCAGTCAAAGTCTAAGAGGATTAGATGGTGATGAGCGCCTGAGGACCTCCCTTCTGCAGTAAGCCGACCAATTCCTCAAAACCCCTTTGATGGGTCTACCGTTGCAGTCGGATTATCACATGAATGCTGATCAATTTAGACACCAGAAAACGGCACTAGATTTCATGGTTCAACGCGAGAATGGGCCGATATCAGAAGAATACATGCTTTGGGAACTTACTGAACAGGATGGAGTGCTTTAGTAGGTATTTTTACTTATTCATTACGATACTAATAGTTGCAACAGCTACCGCCATGTTGTCACGAACACCATCAGTAAGTGCCAAAATATCTATGTAGCGTCATGACTTGAACTGTTCTAGGCAGACTTGAACAACCAGAAACGGGAGGCGGCATCCTCGCTGACGAAATGGGTATGGGTAAATCGCTATCCGTTCTAGCGCTGATCTTACGAACACTCGATACTGCACATCAGTGGGCAATGGAGTGTGACACGTCAACTTCTAGATCAATGGATGAAAGCTGGACGCTTAAGCAACGCTCCAGAAGTACACTTATCATAGCTTCTTCGGCCCGTACGTAACCACGTGCTCCTTCCTGGCCACTCAATTAATCACCAGACAGTCATGATCAATGAATGGTTTCAAGAACTTGAAAAGTAAGTCAAATTAAATGCTGCTGTGCATTTAAGATGAACCATATTAGGCATTTCGATGAACCTACTAGAAGATCACTGGTAATCATCAAGTATCACGGGCAAAAGCGAGACTTTTCGCCGGAGAAACTTCGTGACGCCGA
This sequence comes from Pseudopyrenochaeta lycopersici, assembly GCA_003313425.1. Lineage (NCBI taxonomy): Eukaryota > Fungi > Ascomycota > Dothideomycetes > Pleosporales > Pseudopyrenochaetaceae > Pseudopyrenochaeta > Pseudopyrenochaeta lycopersici. The sequence goes on from NHZP01000009.1 coordinate 1,020,134, forward strand.
TATAGTCATCACTACATATCATACACTTGCATCCGATTTCTCCAGCCGCAAAGGGCCGTTACGGGACGTTGAGTGGTATAGACTTGTTCTTGATGAAGGTAAGAATGTTTGCCGTTATTTCCTCAAGTTCAAGATATATCTGACTATGCAAGTAGCACACATCATTCGCCGGCAGTCCACCACACTCTACCGTACCGTCGCAGAGATTGAAGCACGATCAAGATGGTGTTTAACTGGTACTCCAATTCAGAACCGCCTCGAAGATATTGGTTCCTTACTAGCCTTCTTACGAGCCAATCCGTTCCACAGCCTGTCCACGTTCCGAAAGTTCATCGCTCTCCCATTTGATGATGGTGGTAAACGTCGTCAGCTTGCTATCGAACGATTCACTCGCTTAATAGACTCTTTGTGCCTTCGACGAACAAAAGACTTGCTTGAATTACCGGAGGAACGAACCAGAATCCGCAGTATTGTGCTTTCCCCAGAGGAACGAGCCCAGTATGGTAAAACACAGAGCACCATGTTTCGAGCTGTTCGTAATCAACATGGAATGGGCGACCAGAAAAGCACTCTAGGAATGTTTCAAGTACAGCTACAATTACGTATTCTTTGTAATCACGGAACTTGGCAGCAACCATTTTCATGGAGCCGTCGCAAACTGTACCTACTAGACGAGAGAGAGGCCGTGGAAGCTTCATTCGGCAGTGGGGGTGAAGTGACTTGCTCGGAATGCAAGCAGTCGATGCCACTATTCAATGCTGGCTCCACGTTCCGACGCTACACAGAACATTGTCGACATGTTTTATGCTTAGAGTGTCTTGAACAAAGCCTCCCTGGTGGCCAAGAAAGCTTACCGGCCAATTGTCCGTTATGCTCCCTACTTTGGGCCCCGTCTGCACAAGCTCAGACAAAGAATATGCCTCAGGAGGATATGTATTTTCGAGCAGAAGGCCGATCTTCGAAGATGGAAGCCTTAATGAAGGACGTTCTGACGGACATGACGACAACGAAAAGGTAGGTAAATGTGCGGCCATAAACCATTAATGGTATCTAAGATTGCTTTAGTATTATTTTCACCGGTTGGACGCGAACATTAGACTTGATCGAAAGATACCTGAGGAGATCCGGGCTTGATTCAGAAAATTTTCAACGAATTGACGGCGAGTGTCCAACAGCTAAACGTGAAAGAATTTTACATGAGTTTACCAACAACACTCAGCTACGGATACTTATCATGACAACTGGCACAGGGGCTGTAGGGTAGGTGCGACCTGAATACTGTAAGATAAATCTAACCATGATCGCCTTCCAGTTTAAATCTTGCCACCGCAAATCGTGTGTTCATAGTCGAACCTCAATGGAACCCCTCTGTCGAGAACCAAGCTATAGCTCGGGCGCTCCGCCTCGGCCAAAAGCAGCCAGTCTTGGTCACACGTTATGTGGTAGATAAAACGGTAGAGCTGGTGAATCAACGATCGATCCCACATGTTTCCGCCTTATGCTGATATTGACAGGATATGCGAGCACTGCAAGATAGTAAGCTAGAGAGAGCAAACCTTGTGAAATGTGGATGACGTGACTCATGCCGTTGCACCATATGTCTAGTGGCTATTCGGCAGGTTTTCCGTAGTGCACGTACTCAAGTTTCCTGTTCCACCTTCTTTTCGCAAGTCCCATCAGTTAGTCATTATATACGCACATACTACAAATCACGCCCAACTTATTATCATAACCTATGCTCATATGCTTATCGCGAACAGTATTACCATACTCTACATTTCTAGACGCTTATCCCGATGCGCGGAAGCCCTTCTGCGTGTCCAATCTCGAAGCAGTTTGACTTGCGCCATCTTTGACGATTCGCAATACTGCGCTGCGACTTCCACGCTAATGTGTGTCTCGTATCAACTACCCGTAGTGGGGTTCTTTCGCTCAGTAACGCTAGGAATCACAGTGCATTTCATTTCCCAAGTACGCAGCTATTGACGTGAAACGCGACAGCATAAGCGCCAGATGTATATGAGTGAGCCGGGATTTCAACCACTCACAATGGTTCTGTGGGTGCTACAAGCATATCCCGAAGAGTTCAGATCCCATTCTCACCGGTGCATCGCCTCCCAGATAGGTCGTCACCTAGTGCGGGCTGAAAATTGTGGGGCAAAACCCAACAAGAAACCGGTGAGCGCCTAACTCCGGCTGCCTGAGATGAATGTTGTTGAAGCACACTCAGACGTTCATTCGAGAGCTAGCACGACGCTAAACCTGTTACGGTACACCGGACGACTGAGAGCGACTGAATCGCCGTTCTCGAGATCATAGAGGCTAAGGATTGCAGTGCAATGCACAATCTGCGAAATAGGCCACTCAATCTTCGCTTCTGCTGCGCAGACATGCTCAGCCACAGCTGTACAAGATGTCAACCCATGCCATTTCCGTGATTGACACTAGGCTGCAAGTCGGTTCCAAATTATACACACGGTCCAAATACACACAGTCATTATTTAGGCACTGCATTCCAGTTTGTTCAAAGGAGAAAATTTGGACTACTCCATTATCCAATGCTATCCACGATGAATGCATACAAGCTCACACCATGTGCCACATGCTCATGTCAATATCACAACCTATGTGAGGTTCTAGGGATTAATGATGGAATGAACGTCCGTGTAAAGTCTACAATCAACTCAATTGATTGTCTAGCGGATACCAGATCCGTATCGAGGGCTGAGCGCAGCCTTGTCACGCATAGTTATACAATGAGTGCCTGACTTGGTCTCTATATGAAACTCAAATCAGGGAAATTTGCTGAGGCTGGTACGACAGACCAACATCGGCCATATACACAGGCTTCCGGTATGCTATGTGTAATTGGTATCAGGCACAGATTGCGGCTGCGGGCAGCTGGTCTGAGTCCACAACCTTCAACAATCTTTTGGTCTTTTCACTTTCTCTATATCTGGTTTCCCTCTAAAGCTGTTTCAGTTTCATAAATGCAAATAAATAAAGTTCGGCTCAAGTTTGTGCATGAACAGCATCGATCGCGCTGCAGGTCTGATCATGGATCACTGCGAGGCAGGTGAAAGAAGGGGTTTAGGAACAGTATAGGCACCAGATACATATACTGCCGCCTTGTATTTTGTTAGATCTTCTCATTGATACAGGTGCATCTAAGAATTATGATCTGGTTCCAAACCTAGCCTTTATAGATCATGCCGATAGAACCACAGACCGGCCTGGGTAGCCTCCTTGCTCGGCACTATCTATCCATCTTACGCATTATACGTGCAGTGAAATACTAAAAAAGGAGGGTACAAGGTGACATTCAGCATTTGTATAAATGGAATGAAACCCGTATTGTGACTTACAATTAGAAAAGTATGGGAAGAGAGACTGACATATTATGCGGCAGTGTTGCACAGCCAGGATCCTGTCAGGTTCAGCCCTAACGACTAGAGTACCCCGGCCAAACCAGTTGGCAGATGAAAACAACCCAAAAAGCAATAGTTTTCAGTATCCGGGATTCATGGCAGCCGACGAGGATCTTTCCGGTATTGGGTACGAATTGCCAAAGTGTTACGAACATTATTACGTATGTCAGGACGCCTGTGGCTTGGAAGAACCATACGATATGGGTATTCAGGAAATATTCACTTCTGAGGTGTTTACTCGTGCAAAATGAGTCAGCCTCGTGCATCGTATATGCTGTTGCAGCGCGATGTTGTGATGTGAGGCGCACTCATGGGCATCACGCTTAGGCTCTTGGCGCAATGCTTCCACATTACGTTACTCATTATTACTCCGTCTTTCAAACTTGGAAGCCTGTAGAAAAAAGCTCGCTACTGTCTAGTTTGTCTTTGATAAGCGTAAGCAATATCAAAGTTTATAATCGAGTACATTCTGCATTAAGAAAGGGTTATATGGAGCTTGTTGAAAACACGAAGACCACAAGAAGGGATATGGCATAGAAAAACACATGGCAATTAAGTTGACAGAAGGGACGTAAACTCATGGCACTATAATATTGCGGCGTGACAACCACAATGCGCAATCTCATGACGTTGCCATAACGTATCGCGCACCATTCGACAAGTTCTTGATTGTCTCCCAAGCGTGTACCAAGAGTTCACGTAGACGCAAGAACGACCTTCGTGGTTGCGATCATAAAGCCCTTTATCGACTCTAATCGAACTCAAATTAGACAAACCCAGATCCTAGCGCATATTCATGAAGCTCTAAGACTTTTTGCAGGCTCATCGTCATGGAAGCCATTGAATATGACGATGAATAAAATCTCACCCATTGCCCTCCAGTGCATAGAATTGTACTTAAACTTCTTCAACCACACCATCATCGTAAGTAGGGCAGCTGTAGGACAGCTCATCCTCATCCTGGAGGCGTTCTACCTTGACGCGCTTGCTCATAGGTATGCAGTCTTTCTCCTCGCCAGACTCAGACTCGACATATGTGTGACGTTTTTCACGCTTTCCGCGGGCCGCAGACGGGGAGTCGAGCTCTACCTTATCGCCAAGCAGACCTTCAGGGCCATCGGACTCATCAGACTCCTTGTTCTTGGGCTTAGCTTTAGTGCGAGATCGAGGAGTCCTTGGGGTACCGGGGACCTTAGTGGGAGTGTTGTTCACGCTGCCTTTGGCGCGAGCGCCGCCAGTCTTGCGAATGTTATCGAGACGATGGGAGACGGCCTTGGGCGTACAATCTGAAAGTTTACTGTTAGTAGACAAACTGTACCAGGATGAAGTTATGCAACTGTTTAGGTCGCTAGAGAAACCATGGGCCAGAAGAGACAGGCGACCTGAGAAGAGCATGGTATGAGAGATATGAAACTTACCCTCTCCGATCTCGTTGGCTAGGTAATTGAGAAGAGGGGCAGAGCTCCTAATGTCGTGGAACTTGAAGATGCCTCTCAAGATCTGGAATCAAGGTCAATTGAAGGCCAAAGATATGCAGCTCTGGCTTGCTGTTGTAGGTAACTCACAACTTGATCTTTCTCAGCGGTCCAATGAACCATGATGACAATTTCCAGAGATATTGGTGCTCTAGTGCTATGATTCAGAAGGCATGTGGGTAGAATAGGTAAGCCTCACTTACACTTGAGCTGTTGCGGGCGCTGAGTGAACTTTGTGGAGCGGAAGCAGACGCGATCCCAAAGGCGAATATCCAAGGAATGATTTGTGTTGGTAGGGAGGGAAGAATTCAAGACATTTAGGGGAGGTTTCTGATTTTATATCCTCAGTGGGGCCAACAGCAGTTCGGAGCGGCGAGGTGAAGGTGAGAGTCTGGCACATCGCTGGACATTCAAATGACGCCACTTTGGCGCTTTGAGATAAGACACAGTGGTGAACAGCGGACAAGATGAGAGTGAACGGGAAGTACTCACTACAACCCTTACTCTATGACTTCAATGAATATATGATTGGAAGGGTATGCGACTTGTCAGAGGCTGCTGTGCAGCTAGCCTAAGATATGCATAGATAGACTCAGGCCGCCAAACCCAAAGTTCCTGGAGTCGCCGTACAACGATTTGAAGCTCTTTCGATCATCTCAGATATGCATGTGGAATACCGGGAACGCCATGAGGGCGGTGTAAGCGGAGCCAAAAGTGCATAACTTAGGGGAAGGATTACAGTAGCGCACGCAGACGTTCTAATGGAGAAGAAGCCAGAAGAGTTTAGTGAGTAAACAGATGGCCACTATTGTGATGCCCCCATCGAAACACAACCTAGAACATAGTTCGCACCCATGAAGTACCCAACCCATACCATATACATCCCTGCCCTCCCCAAACGTTGAACTATTGGGAACAGAAACAGAAAGAGGTCCCGAGCACTAGACAAAGACTAAGATGGTATGACAATGCAACACATTGGATAAATATCAAAGACGTGTTGAAATAATGACGCCTGTCCAACAAGAGAACCCTCGGCGACGCGTTGATTCGAAATAGACCACTGAGAATTGTAGATATACTCGCTTATATTCGTTTCCAAGCTTCTGTTCACGAATCGTGATCATGCCCCGCCGCCCGCTCGCTACAAACGGCGCAGGCAGGCTGTACCCGAAATGGAATTCGAGAAGAACTGTTCCACTCGGTTTGCATGTCGGGCCTAGCGCGGGTAAACAACTGCAGGGCCTCAAAAATCACTCATGCACACAAGCCCATGCGCATACAAATCGGGCTGAGCGCGGCTCGTCTGCGAATGCTACTGCCCTCCTGCACTTTCGTCGTGCTGAATACTGCCCTCGGCACTCCGTTGCTCCTTGCTACCGACTCTATTGCTCATTGATATCGATCAGATGCTTTGAGATTTTCTTCCTATCATCAGTATCAGCATCAAAATGTGTATCCTTGGATGAAATTCAAGCCGCATATGTCCGCTCAGTCATATTCAATGTGCTTCCACTATCATCGAATGCTGCGCTGTTCAGAGTTACAAGGTATTCTTTAAATGTCACGCAAGTATATACGTAGTCCTTTCGATGTCAGGAACATACTATCCTTGAATGAATTAGTGGTTTTCCCTCTCCGCCTTGTCATAATTAGATCTTTAGCATCACCTCGCCCGTCCAAGGCCATATTGGAAGACATCCTCGCAGCGGCAAGGTTTACGTGCCTTCGTTCTTCACGTCTTGACCGTTAACGACTCATTCGTGTCTGGCTCGCGGTTGTCTTTCACGACGATTCATCAAAGACCGCACCAATGAAGTAGGCAACAAATGTAGGTGAGGTCAAGGTGGAGCGAGACATGAGAACGCTTAGAGAATTGGGGGAACTGGGCATCTGCTGAAACATTCTCAACCTCACGTTTTAGTATCCACAGCGTGGCTTTCTAATCTACAATGCCTTGCCCATGAACTTCCGCTTTGTGTAGCTTAGCCACCACTTGCTTGGCGTATTCGTCTCATCCGCGTATACCCTGTTTAGTAACCTTGTAGCTAGCTCTTGCCGCATCTGCATGATATACTGTCGCAGAACTTCTGCAGAGTTTCTGTCGGGCGGTGCCTCAAAGGCCTGGTTGAGGGGAAATCCGGCGTCGCCTGGGATCGCGAAGTTTGTATCGAGTGCAAGGTTCATAACAGCCTGTACCACGCAATCAGCACTAGAAATCTCCTTACACTAGTCCCTGTGTCATTTATCATACCTTCTCAGCATCTCTTCTTCCCATTCCTGGCTTGATCTTCCCCAGCACCTCGCTCACGAACAAGATGCCATAAATCAGTACGCGGTCGGCAGGACCCTTGATTTCGAAGTTGCGGAAGAATGTGTTTGCACGAAAAAGAGCGAGAATCTCGTCTAGAGGGTCGTAGGACTCGTGTGATGCATCGATCGTGAGCTCTGTGACGTCGGCGGGGAGGGCGGGTAGTTGAATGGCGGGGCCACGTGTGCGTGTTCGGAGAGGGAGGAGGGCGAAGTTGCCTGGCACAAAAGATTATTCGGGGCTTAGAGGGTGCTATTTGGTGAGAAGTACCAATTAACTGTTGGTTTGGCTCATCAAGGAAGACAGAGTGGTAGGCCTAGTGGGGCATTAGCTACGAGCACAGCAATTGGAGAGCGCATTCATATATGCTGGATGTACCCCATGCTACTCACAGGCATCTTGGGAATGTGCTTGCCAGCTCACTGCAGGTAGGTTGTGTGGAGTTTGTGGAGCTTGACGGAGGTGATGGCGTAGCTCCGCTCGAGTGAGGTGTGTTCGTAGGGCTGATGCGGGATTGCGGGGTGACTAAGCCGCCGCAAGCTTTCCAATTAACGCGTCGCTGGGACGCGGGTCGCGTCAACCACATTGCGTTCGTTCGAGAGAGTAACCATTCATTGTCTTTGGGTTCCATACTTTGTTCACACTCCTAAAGAACGCTGGCAACTTGGTCCACTGCTTTCAGCAATAACACGCAATATGTCTGACTTTGAAGATGAGATGGATGTCGATGCACCTGTCGCAGACACCTCGATAACTTTTGGTGGAGACCCGAAGAAGGGCAAGAGGAGCGCGGCGAATTTGCCTGTGGAAGCCGAAGATTCTCTGCCATGGTAGGCGTTCTGGCGTCAGCTTCCTCAGGCAACTGCTGATAGTCTTCCAGGGTGGAAAAGTACAGGCCAAACTCTCTGGACGATGTCGAAGGTCACCACGACATAATAGCGACCATCAACAAATTCGTCGACTCAAATGTACAGATAATCTGATCTATCCCCAAACCTCCATGCTTACCTCCCATAGCGATTACCACATCTTCTCCTCTACGGGCCACCAGGAACCGGCAAGACCTCCACCGTCCTCGCTCTCGCCCGACGCATATACGGGAACAAGAACATGAGGCAAATGGTGCTAGAATTGAATGCATCGGATGACAGAGGTATCGACGTGGTGCGAGAGCAGATCAAGACCTTCAGCAGTACCAAACAAATCTTCTCGGCGGCGCCGAAAACAGGAGACTCTGCACTCGCAACATTCAAGCTCATCATCCTGGACGAGGCAGACGCTATGACGGCAACTGCACAGATGGCGCTCCGAAGAATCATGGAGAAATACACGGCGAATACTCGATTTTGTATCATCGCCAATTATACACATAAATTGTCACCAGCACTGCTATCTCGATGTACAAGATTTCGGTTTTCACCCCTGAAGGACCAAGATATCAGGAACCTAGTAGACAAGGTCATCGAGGAAGAGAAGGTGAACATCACACAAGACGCAACCGACTCGCTTGTCACATTGAGCAAAGGTGATATGCGACGAGCGCTGAACGTCCTCCAAGCATGTCACGCATCGAGTACACCCCTGCAGCCACCCGGAAAACCAGCAGCAGATCCGAGCACCATTGAGCGTGACCAGATCACTCAAACTACTATATATGACTGCATTGCCGCACCACATCCTTCAGACATTAAGTACATTATCGAAACACTTCTATCGAAGAACGACATGACGGAGTGTTTGCGGACGGTCAATAACCTCAAGATTTTGAAGGGCTTGGCTCTTGCAGATATTCTCACAGCGGTCAGCGAAGAACTGGTCACCAATGATGTCCCCCCACAGGTTATGGTGACTTGGATGTCAGGATTGGCAGATATTGAGTACAGATTGAGTGGGGGAGGGAACGAAGCAATACAGACCGGCGCAGCTATCGGCGTGGTGAGGACGGGCGTGGAGCTTCTCGAGAATGGAAAGAAGTAACAATATAATCTGGTGGTTGGCGCATTCATTAGCAGCATTCAGATGGCGCGGGTCGTGAAATGATACCATGAATTGAATGTTTGGTGCCTACAGTCCATTTGTTCAGCAGCCGCAAGCGCACAATTTTACAGTAGCGCAAAGTTTACTTCACACGCTGACGAGCTTCCGCAAGGTATAAAAATTAACGTATGTGAAACCCTGATGTATGGATCATTGGGTCCTGTGCTTCGCGACAAACCGCGCTAGTCACCCTTTATGTGTTTCACACGCGCCTTCGACTGACGTAAAGCTAGGCAAGCCTAACCACAACATATAAACAAACCAACACTGCTGGCTTCCCAACACCAATGTCGACTCCACCCGATGTACCCCCAGCCTAGAGTAATTGTCGCCGTTCCATGTATCTAAATATATCTTGACCTCAATTTCCGCCAAGATGAGCTCCAATAAAAAGCGCAAGTCGACTTCCACTCCATTGGCAGTAAGTCATCCCTAGTAACTAAAGAAACTCTGTATTGACAGGACTAAGACGGAAAATACCGTATCGAAGCGAAGGAGAAGCGTACGCCAGAGCGTCAATGCGGCACAAAGCTCAATAGATGAAACGTACTCGCGAGGCCCTGATTGCACCCCTCGACCCATCGCACGCCCCAAAAGATGGCGAGGAGCAGTAAGCGACCTAAAGACCAGTAGGCTTCTGTAAGTAACTGGCACTGACGTATAGCAGAGACCAGCGGATCCCGAGCCACTGTTGGAGAGCAATGATGTTCAATCTCCGATGCAATCCAAGCAGCGATCCCACTCAATACGCAGCCAACAGGCTAAACCTTCCATTCATGCAACAAATCCACAGAGCGTTGCATTGCGTTTCTCATTCACAGAGTCTCGGGATGAGAAACCAAGCACTTGCCATGATAACAATGATTCACTGAATCAGAGCTTCTCCCAACTCATCGTGCGAGCGAAACCCAGTAAATGTGCCCCCGAAAGTGAAATGCTTGGAGAGAACAATACAGATCAAACAGTCACAGCGAAGCCGAATCTGCCCGAACTTACCAAGCCGAAGAAGAAGCGAGAGGGTTATGGATTTAGCTACTCTGAGACGTTCTGGCAGGACTCTGACGAGTATCCTGACACCGAGTGTGAGTCGGAGCCCGAAGAGCAGACGACAGAACCTGATATCGGAACTTCAGCAAGCACCAAGCGAGATCAAGAGTGGGGATTTGCAAATCAGACGACGCAACCGAGTTTTGGAGGTTCAACCGTGGTTGCTACAGAGTGTTCTTTCGATGATAATGTTGTCGTGCGAGACGTTGGATCTTTCCATATCGCCAAACCGCAAAGAATCCTTCCCTGTACAAAAGCAACGCGCGAAGACACCATCCGGCTCAAGAAGCGGGCGAAAGTGCTCTCCGGCAGATTCAAAGAGTCTGGTGACATCCAGGCGCAATTATTGGTCAGACTGGAACGTATGGTGTCATGTGAGCAGCTTAAGAAGGGCTCGGGTCTTCGTAGAGAAGTCCTTTCCCTTACTAACTGCGTAATCAAGTTACGAGATTTCCTCCTGAAGGTCCAGGACGAGCGAATCGAAACGGGAGAGCATCGAGGCTCCGTCGAGCATGAGATTGAATGGGTTTCATGGTTAGTCGATGCGAGCCGCCAGGGCGTAATGCACCTGAAGGTACATGGCTGCAGGTGTCGACCGAATTGGGAGGAAGAATAAGTCAGCGAAGAAAGCTCTTTTGCTTCAAAACTCCGCAATCACAGTCGTAATGCTGATTGGACAGTCCCCTTCGTACCATTGGTGCGACCGATGAAAGCCATGCATGCGTGGATTTCATTTCTGTACACTACTACTATGGGTTAGGTGCGCTACTATCATGGGTCATATGCCTGTGTGTTCCTGGTTTCCGGCGCCAGAATGGTCTGAGTCGCTCAGTAGCGGCTTTGGCTTGAACTTAACATATGCCTGGCCCCTAATTCAACAACCAACAAGCTTGCGTAGTTTAGGTTGATAGCCGAATAAGTAGACAAGAACCCGATGTCAGTTTAAGAATACTCCATTGTAGCACATAATCGAAGATGACCTCGCCGAAGTCATGGGCTCAGCTCGAAGTACGTTTGTCTCGGAACAAACAGCATATGTCATTGAGCTTGATATATAAAGAGACATTGAGGAATCAGACTTCATCTTGATGCTCTTCGAAATTCGCCTTCGAAATGAACTATCTAGGGATCGATACAAGCTTGAGGAAGAAGCCAGTGCCAATGCTCGTCCCTCTAGAACACCAGCAAAAGCTGTCACCGGCACAAAGAAAGAATTTGAAGCCGCGCGTAAAAAGGCTGCAAAAGTCCCTTCATTCTGGAACTGAGTAGCAACAGCGGTAGATGTTGCTAAGCTGCGTCAAAAAATCACCAGCATTATCATCTTCCAAAACTTTGTGCAGAGACTTTATAATGTATTCCGTGCCTAGAAGTACAAATTTTGATAACCACCAGTAATCCTGCGCAAACAAGACAATTTAAACATCAGGTCCGTTGTCCACGGTGCAACGCATCGATTTGAATCCAGCGCCCCAGTTAGACGCGCAGTTGTTGTTGCCAAAGCTTCCCGTCGAGGTTGTCCAAGCGCCGCCCGCGCAGTTCGTCTGGGTGAAGAACTGGCATCTGCAGCCCTCAAAAGAGCCGTCACAATCGGCAATGTTGGCGCTGTTCGTTCCGCCGTATTGGTAGTTGTAGCATCCGTTCCACCCGGGGTTGATTGAGACGCTGTAGTCCGAGCAGCCGCCGTCCTTGTAGTAGTTGACTTTGAGTGTCCATCCGCTGACCGATGTAGCGGCCGAAACAAGGGGGATTGCTGTGATGAAGCGCATTTTGAGAGGTGTGCTGGTAAGACCGCGGAGGTTTTGGCTTGTTGTAGAAATGTCTGATGCTCGAGGCTTTGAAGTGGTGCAGTGGGAGAAAAAGAGAAGGTAACCAGCTACTTATACATTATCGTTCTGCAGTGAATGATCCTTTTCGCCCCCGAGCAAGTATCAAAATGCGTCTCTTGATTCTGGTGTAAAATTAGCCCGAATAGGCCCTTCATCGTGTTACCAAGTTGACTTTGGTCTAGGAGTATGGAGACACGAAAAACTCATTTCTGTCTATTTGAAGATCCAAGTCGGTGAGAGGGTTCTAGAAGGATTCGCGCTTATTGATACGACGGACAATTCATTTATTCACTGGCGGGTTCATTGATGGAAGAACTATTCGGTGAATGTCAGCATGAGGCATCAGCCTTACCTTCTGAATCGAGTTTGTGATAACTGACTCGCGTAATCGATCTATCCACCTTACACGTGACTTTCACCAACAGAAAAGGTCAAGTCGCGTGAGGCGCCTCTCCGGTCGGGCGATAATTCCATATAATTTCTGAGGTGGACAGTGTGCCCGAAGAACGGCTCGCTCCGGCGCTAGGCGCTGACAACGCATTTTCGTGTTCCCAAACGCGCGGACAAGCTCAGTTTGCTTGTCATGTCGAATCTCGCATTATCTTCAAAGACTGGCCCGGCGCTCTAAGAACAAGGTGCTTCGTATTGCGGGTGGCCGCAGCTATTGCGGCTGCCTATGTAAGCAATTGAGAGCAGAGGAGATTGAATACAGTAATGTAACCTCTATATCAGGGACAGGTCCGTGGCAGTATGATTATATAAGTTATTTCAAGGCATGATTCTTATACGTGCGATTAACGACATCGAATAAGTTACGAGGCTTCCCGTCCGATTAGCCCGACTTACGCAAGGTACCCGGGGATCACTAGGTTTGTAGATACCAACCATATCTCAAAGCTGTTCGTCCCCTCGCAACCCTCAATTACGTTTCTACTTGGAATAGTATGTCTCATTCACAGAACTATTGTATCTCATTCGACATAGATTCACTTGTGCAGTATGCCAAGTCCTGTTGAGAGCGTTTACTCTTGAGCACGTTACTGTTTTGCTACGACTGAGAGACCAAAGGCACACCCTTGCCCATCAAAGACTTCAGACGAGCAAGACGCAACTTTATTCAATAGTGCGCGTTCAGTATACAATTCTTTCTCTTATCTGAAAGATCTAGCTACTAGCAAATACAAAGTCTGCTGGCTCCTCCTAATGGTCTCGAATCAGAGCATAAAGTTCTCCTTTTGCTAAGGGTCGTCGTGTAATCCCACAATGGACGCTATTGGTCAGTATGCCTGTAGGTTCCGCGCCCCCATTAGCAGGCCATTTCGTCATTGGCCAGCAGAGCAGCGCTCATTTAATTCCTACACCTGCTTGATCTGACAAGCACTCGTAATTCCCTCCGTACTATGCGCACTCAAGTAATTCTCGCGCTGACAGCCTCGCGATTCTGAATCCAGGACGCTCAATACAGAAGTCGTTGACGTCATCATGTAACACGGCTAAACCGCTTTCAGCATACTTCGAAACTGTCTCGAGACTCAACAACATGGCCTCAAAGTCACGATATCAATCTTTAATTCAATATCTAGTAGTTAACCTTCCTGGACTGTCCTCAGTTTTTGCAGTTTGAATTGTTGTCAGGCTCTACTGACGTTCACTTGACAACATGAACTACATCTCAAGTAATTCCTCACTCTCCAAGCCATCAACGCACACCAATTGACTTACTATAGCCCTCGCAAACTCCGATGCCATCATCAATCCCCTTCTAGACAATGGGTATCTCCCACATGCTGTCATTCGCCTCGGCATCCGGCGGCAACTTGCGGATCGCTTGCGGTCGATAGCTACAACTTCCCTGGAGTCTGCGTACGAATCGAAGATGAACTATGTCAAGCTATTACGCACTCGTCCCATTGCAATAGAAACTTCTACAGCGAACGAACAGCATTACGAAGTAGGTACGAGTGTGCTGCAGGGCATGCTGGGTCCGCGAATGAAGTACTCTGCGTGTCTGTATGAGAAGGGTGGAGAAACGCTGGCGCAAGCTGAGATTGCAATGCTGAGGTTGTACGTCGAGAGAGCAGAGCTGAAGGATGGAATGCGCATCCTAGACCTTGGGTAAGATTCCATTCTTCCTGTTCCAGCATCCAGCACGATGCCAATTGTGAGACTTGTCACGTGCCTCAACATGCTAATGCTCTCAAAGATGCGGATGGGGCTCAGCATCACTCTACTTTGCCGAGGTCTTCCCCAAATCCAAGATCACTGCGTTTTCCAACTCCCGAACACAGAAAGAGTACATTGACAGCGTTGCGAAATCCAAGGGGTTCTCCAACCTCCAAGTCATCACTGGCGATGTCGTAGACTATGAATTCGAGCCTTCGACATTCGATCGCGTAGTATCAATTGAGCTCTTCGAACACATGAAGAACTACCAACTCCTGCTCCGCAAAGTCAGCACGGCCTTGAAACCAGGCGGCAAGTTATTCGTACATATTTTCGCGCACGCTACCACGCCCTATGACTTTGAAAGCGGATGGATGACGGAGCACTTCTTCACCGGCGGGACGATGCCATCTGCCGATCTGTTGCTCTACTTCCAGGACGATTTACGGGTGAAGAAGCAGTGGTGGGTAAATGGAGAGCACTATGCAAAGACATGCGAGGACTGGCTAGTTACGATGTGTAAGAACAAGGAGTCTATTTGGCCGGGGTTGTTGGAGACGTATGGACACGAGGGAACGATTACCTGGTGGAATAGATGGCAGGTGTTCTATCTTGCGTGTGCCGAGCTGTTCAAATGGGAAGGGGGAGACACATGGGGTGTGAGCCACTATCTGTTTGAGAAGCCAGAGTAGAGCTGTGAGAATGGTGCATGTATGGATGAGTATCAGCAAGTACTGTATTCAGAGCTCCAATAAGAAAACCGTATTCATATGCGGAAACCCACAATGCAGCAATCAGAATCTGTGATGCACTTCTTTAAGATGGCGCTGTGTGTTGAATTCTTTTCTTATGATTTGAAGTCTTGGCGATTTCGTATTGGGATATCGCGACTGTCTCATTCAATGCCCATGTCCGGAGCCCTCGCAAGTAAATGTACAATAACTTTGCCTGGCTCCCCAACTCTTACGGTCGCCGGCAAATCGTCTAAGCTTCTTCCGCTTCCATTTGCCTCAATGCTCCCATGGGTGCTTCCAGCCGAGCAGAGCTGGGCCGTCCTTCTTCGCTCGGTACATCAACTGCCAATGTCAGCGCCATCTCTCAATCACCACCAACTATAGACGTACGAAAAACCACATTGAGGCTCCGAGGGTAGTGGCCATGAATCTGTACAGCAGGCGGGGAGGGTGGATGTGGATGGGGTGGTTTGGGTGCGCCGCGTATTTGGGCGGGCCCATTAGGACTCGTGAGGGCTGCATGGTGGTTATCGGGCCTGGAGGTTTATTAGCAACACTGCATAGCCTAACAAGGCACATAACAGAGCCTACCTTGCTGTGCGGCGTGCAATGGCTCGAGAAGTTCGCTAGTGAGTGAGGTGAGGTTGAGGCGACCGAAGCTATTCTAAATGCGCCGATTGGCGCCAAGCATCGCGCATCAATCATCAATCGCGTCCGGTGCTCTTGCACCTGCAACAACAGGTCGCCTATTGTGAACAGCGCCGGCCTCGAGCATCCACCCCATGGCAGCGCTTGCCACCGCGACGCCCCACCACTCGCCATACCCTCCTCTCATGACCGAAACAAAGCGCAACTGCCATCTGCGCTCTACTCCGCGGCGGACACCCTAGCATTTCCAGCAATCTACATCGATTACGCCATCTGTCACCAGATAACCTGCCGCAACCACCGCAATGGCAAATTCGGCTGGCGCGACCCCGTCGCAAGGCTTGCAGCGCCGATTCAAGGGATGCAGCAAGATTGGCGAGTATGACATGATGCAGAAGCTGGGAGAGGGCACTTTTGGTGAAGTGCACAAGGCGCGACACCGCGTGACGGGCAGTGTCTATGCGCTCAAAAAGATTCTGATGCACAATGAGAAGGATGGCTTCCCGATAACGGCATTACGCGAGATTAAGCTGCTGAAGATGCTGTCGCACGACAACGTCTTGAAGCTGGAAGAGATGTCAGTTGAGCGGCCCAAGACCGAGGGCAGGAAACGTGCGATATTGTACATGGTCACTCCATACATGGATCACGATCTCTCGGGCCTCCTCGACAATCCAGACGTCAGATTTCAGGAAGCGCAGATAAAGTGCTACATGCTTCAGCTGTTCAAAGGCCTCCGATATCTCCATGATAACCACATTCTTCACCGAGATATGAAGGCTGCCAACCTACTCATCAACAACCGTGGGCGACTTCAAATAGCTGATTTTGGTCTCGCAAGACACTACGACGAACCAGTACCGCAACGGGGAAGGGGCAATGGCGAGGCGAAGCGCGAATACACAACCCTGGTCGTTACTAGGTGGTATCGACCTCCGGAACTGCTTCTTCAGCTTCGAAAATACACTCCTGCCATCGACATGTGGGGTGCTGGATGCGTCTTTGGTGAGATGTTCAAGCGAAAGCCCATTCTCGCAGGACAAAGCGACATTCACCAGGCCCAGATCATTTTTGAGTTGATCGGCTCTCCAAACGACCAGAACATGCCTGGATGGAATGAGCTTCCTGGAGCTGAGCCCATTCGCCAGTTTGCGACCAGCCAAGGCAACATTGCGTCCAGATTTCGCGAGCTATCTCCCACCGGACTATCGCTCATCAAGGACCTTATGAAACTTGACTGGCGCAAGCGAATCAACGCTATTGATGCAATCGACCATGCGTACTTCAAAGAACAACCATTGCCTATGCGCGAAGAAGACATTCCGCATTTCGCAGACTCGCACGAATTAGACCGACGGAACGCACGAGGTCAGAAGCAAGCGTTACCACCCGCGCCCGCAGGTGGCACCGTTGGCGGAGGACCAAATGGCGAGTGGACCGGGTCTGGTCCGCCACCGCAAGCATGGCAAAATGGCGATCGAAGATATGGCGGCGCCCAAGATCGAGGACCACCTGGCGTTGACCGCCATTCCAGAGGTGGTTATGACCGGCGCGGGCCTCCCTATGAACACAGGCCCCCTCCACCTCCACCAGGGGAACGAAGACCCAACTGGGGCAATGGTGGCGATGCACGGCATGGTAACCTACCCGTACCGCCTGCTGACGGTCGGCACCCACTACCACCGGTTCCTCGCTACGGCCCTGATGTCGGTGACCGCCGCAGAGGAGTGCCACTACCTGGTGATACCTACATTCCTAGCTACGATGGCCCACGACGATCACGTGAGCCCGATGACCGGCCTCGCAGGGGCTCGCGAGATTCCGGCAATTCCAAGGATGGGCACCCGGAAGACCGTTCAGATCGAGGCAGGGCATATCGAGAGCGAGATCGAGATCGAGCAGGGGATTCTCGGAATTTTGCCAGGGATAGGAGAGACGGGAGGACGCGCTCAAGAAGCCCTGAGAGACGGGACAGGAATCGCGACAGAGACAATGACATTTATCGGAGGAGGTGAAGTTGAGATTGCAGCAGGATAGAAAAGGCTGGGGCTTCCACACGTCTATCATCCACGGGAATTGTAAATTGGGTACACTTTCAGTACTCACGGCGTCCATGGCTGGATGGAAATGTATACCTTAGATACGGCGTTGGGGTCTCTACAGCATTTCTCTGGCGTCCCATGGCGGCATCGCTGCTGCCGGGCGTATTGATAACAGTACATTCGTAGTAATTGAGTTCAGGATCATTAGTAATTTCCTTGCATTCCGTTCTTTAGCTCCGCGCGTGTCCCTTCCACTTTGCGACAAGAGGGGTCTTACTATCACTCGACGCTGACACGGTGGCCTTAAATAGCTACAGCTATACAGCAAAATCCAGTAAGTAGGAGGTAAGATGTTGACATTTGCCACCACCGTGGAATTAGTAGAGGCTGTCAGACCATATCTGATTGGAGGCTATACTGTTTCCTTTCGGCATGGGCCATGGGAACACAGCAGGATAATCTTGGTCTGACGGCACGCCGAGCGCATGGATATGATGGCTGCAGGTTCCCGCACTTTCCGACCAACCATCGGAACGTCGCTCGGAAGACCGAAACCCTACGTCGCCATGTTGCTAATCGTTACTCTTGGAACAAATCTATGGGAACGACAAAACAATTATCCAAAGTTGAATGGTAGTTGTTGAACTAAATATGCTCATTTTGAGACATGCAGAATTCCGGATGGTTGGCGAGCATTCCAATTCGTGGAGTCTCGAGAACAAAGGATCAGAGCACCGTAGCTGAATCCAAGGTGGATCATAGCCACAATGCTGATGCACCTAGATCCCACTCGGACTGTCAAATGTCAAAGAGAGGGCGCAAGAAGCGGACAAGAGCAACAGCTGAGGTATTTCCGAGCACCAGTCACAGCGAACAAATTTCCGCAGCCTAATATATATATGCACATGCCTGCAGGTGTCGGTTGAAATTTCTTCTGCCGAACGCATTTGTGCATGGATACATTCCCCAATGGTCACTGGCGCTGGCGTTAGTACAACCGACAACCCGATTGCGGCGGCGGAACATAGTTATTTTGACTCAAGGCCCCACCATTCAAGACAAGACTTCGCTCATACTTCACACTTGACACTTCGCATCGCTACGCAGCCAATCCCTGTCATACCTTGACAGCATTACCTATCTCACGAAGAAAAAAATAGTCGGCCTCTCTGAAATTCGAACCGCCGTACCCCACATTCACAATGTCTGCCCTCGTAAACGGTCACAAGCACGAGTCTGAGCGGATAGCTCACACGGAAGAGAAGCATTTGCCGGGAGGGTGGGTGGTGCTTAAGTTTGGCGGTACGAGCGTGGGCAAGTGTGCGGAGAATATAGCGAGCATTGTCAAGTACGACCAAGCCCAACATGTGCGGGACGGCAGGGAAGGAGGAATATTAACAGTGCCCAGGGCTGATCTTGCCAATAACCGCGCTGCGATAGTCTGCTCCGCACGCAGCAACAACACCAAGCTCGAGGGAACCACCAACCGACTCCTCCGTGCTGCTCGAGCTGCCGAGAGACCCAACAACCGCGGCTACGATGACATTGTCGAGGCCATCCGCACCGACCACATACAGGCTGGCAAGGACACATTGAAGAATCCTGAGATTCTCGCGGCCTTTACCGACGAGGTCAATGCCGAGTGCGAGAGCTTGATCAAGATTCTGGAGTCTGCACAGCACCTGGAGGAAGTCACCAGCCGTGCCGAGGACAAGATTGTCAGCAAGGGCGAGAAGCTGAGCTGCCGGTACATGGCTGCGCTCCTGAACGATCGCGGTACGCCGGCGCAGTTTGTCGACCTCGGCGACGTCATCACCTTCTATGCGCCTACCAAAGGAGGACTCAATGAGAAGTTCTACATGGATTTGGCCGAGGCTCTGGGCAAAGAGGTGGAGGCATGCGGTGACAAAGTCCCAGTCATCACCGGCTACTTTGGCAACGTGCCAGGCGGTATCTTGAACTCCATTGGCCGTGGATACACGGACCTCTGCGCTGCGTTGGTAGCTGTTGGTATCAAGGCAAAGGAACTCCAGGTCTGGAAAGAGGTGGATGGAATCTTCACTGCAGACCCTCGCAAGGTCCCCACGGCGGCATTGCTTCCTTCTGTCACGCCTTCAGAAGCCGCCGAGTTGACTTTCTACGGTTCTGAGGTCATCCATCCCTTTACCATGGAGCAGGTCATTCGCGCACGCATCCCTATCCGCATCAAGAACGTCATGAACCCGCGCAACGCCGGTACCATCATCTTCCCCGACAATGTGTCGGAGATTGATAACCGCGCCCCTCTCAAGGACTCGAGTCTGTTCCGCACGCGCTCCTCGAGCTTGTTGACCCAGCGCCATAGTCCCAAGCGCCCCACTGCTGTTACCATCAAGCACAACATCGTCGTGCTGAACGTACACAGCAACAAGCGCACCCGTGCCCACGGCTTCTTGATGAACATCTTCAGCATTCTCGACAGATGGCATCTGTCCGTTGACCTCATCTCCTCCTCCGAGGTCCACGTCTCCATGGCCCTGCACTCCGAGTCGGCTCTGCTGAGCGGCGGAGGCGAAGATGAGTACAGGATCCAGGACAAGGATCTCCAGGGTGCCGTCAATGATTTGGGTCAGCTTGGTACCATCGACATTGTGCCTGACATGGCTATCGTGAGCTTGGTCGGAAAGCAGTTGAAGAACATGATTGGTATAAGCGGAAGGTTCTTCAGCGTGCTCGGAAGGAATAACATCAACATCGAGATGATCTCGCAGGGTACGTCACCTCGTTCTTCCAAGTACAGGCAATATGCTAACATGTCGTTCTATAGGTGCTAGCGAGATCAACATCTCCTGTGTCATTGAGGAGCGCGAAGCTGACCGCGCCCTGAACGTTGTGCATACGAATCTCTTTACTTTCTTGGACTAGATGTTGCATCTGCATTGGCGGAGTTGGATACCACGCTACATTAGACCAGACATTTACATATTTCCTATCATTTCACAGTGGCGTTACCACGAGTCTGCACATTCACTTTCACCGCTAGTTGTGTTTGCCTTTCGTCATGAGTTTTTAGGTGCTATCACAATATTGAGACCCTCCAACACCTGCCTTGTAACCTTAACTTTCACTGATTGACAGCTGCAACACAAGTCGAGTATTTGAGTCTACCTCAGCTGAGGCAATACTTTTCTGTGAAAGGCCCAAAGCTCTCCAGCCTCGTTCCCTCGTAAGTTTTCTCTGCTTTCGAAATGCTCCTCAATTCATTCAGCCCTTCCACTTTTGCTTGCAATCCACCTAGAGGCATTACATCCCCCTATTTCATCAGTCAGACGTTGACAACCATGGAGGCACAAACACAGTGCCTGGACAGGAGTCCAACCATGGGAAGAGCTGCCGAGCAGCAACAGCCTTTGGCTGGCTACTTGGAGAAGAAGCACGTCAGTGGAGGGTTGAAGTTTGTAGTCGGCGAGAAGCAGCGGGTAGAGGTCCTCGCGGGGATATTAGTCTGGAAGAAGCGGTTCGCTGAGGAGGCGAAGTGGAAGCCAGTGCTGGCGAGGATGGAGAGGATTGTGCGAGAGGATCACATGAGACTCCCTGACGGGCACCAGTCGGGACTGAATACTCCTGCGAAACAATTCTCAGTCAGTGTCTCGTCAGCTTCGACTGCTTCTTTAGCCAGCAAACGACCGCGATTTGCTAACCTTGTCACCACCACCACGCCGTGTACACCACGAGCACGATGGGATATTATACCTCCGGGCCCCATCACACCGCTCTTCTCTACTCCTAAAGGCAATACTTTCGCTACTGGAGGGTTTTGGGACCACCTCCCACAGCAGCCCGTCACTGCACCCATCGTAGCCGTTCCGCGTGAACCTTCGCCACCAGTTGAGCCAAAGGATCCGGAGGCCAAGGCAGCATACAACATGGTTCAGCGCGAGATTGACAACATGACTCTTAAGATTTGTGCGAGTCGGCTTAAGATTCACTCCAATATCAGTGACAGTAGCCTTGTCCATCCCTCAATGATCAACCCTAAGGACGCGCTTCATGCTGCAGAGCACATTCTTCAAGCCAAGCTGCGCAATTTGAACCGTCCTTCTGATCACGAGCTCCGAGGGACAATTGAATGTCTTCCAGACGACGAAGAAGCACTTTTCCAACACTACTCCATCAAAGACACCTCCGCCCTGCTGAACGTCAACACTTGGCTTCAGGTCGACGAGAAGACCTTCGAAATAACCACCATTCTAGACGCACAGCGCGATCTGCTCCGCATGACCCGCGAGCGCCGCAAGACCGAGTCCCTCAACCTCAGCAAACAGGCAGTGCAGATTGCCTGGGCGACGAAGATGCTCGACGATGCAGAGGGTGTGGTGGAGCAGCTGGCCGATGACTCGAGTACATGCAGTGAAGATGAGGGATATGACTATGGTAATTTTCCCCACAGCATCAAGTACGAGTTTAGCTCCACGTCGGATCTTGCGTCATCGCCTGAAGGAGGTGTTGACTCAATTTGCTCGAGTGGCGCAGCGACATCCACCACGGAGGCGACGAGGAGTAGACGAAGTAGCAATTTTGGTGGCTCGAGCTTGAGTTTGAAGAAGTCGAGCCATGGTAGTTTGCCCTTGCGTTCGAGGGAGGCGAGTTTCTCGACGTCTAGTTCAAATGGCAAGGCTTTGACTTCATTGCCATGTACCAGGAGTGCACGCACAACATGTCCCAGGAGAGATTTAAGTATCTCCATCGATATCCTGCCAGAAGAGAAAGATGAAGATGGAAATAGAGAAACGGACAAATACCTTGACCCACTCAGCCCCGAAGACAGAGAGTTCCGCCACAAAGGGCCTAGTTTGACAGACTTGACCACCTGGGCGGAGGAGCTGAAGAAGATGGAAGATAAACGTGCAGAATTACTACGACAGAAGCAAGACGCAGACTCGGAGACAGATTTGGAGATACACCCAGCATTCCGGGATCAACAACACGGACACGGTCAAACCGCGGATTCACACAAGAGTGAAGACAGTGCAGAGCACTCAAAAGCAAGTCACCACAGCACCGAAAGCGCAAAACACCCGCATACCCCGAAGATCACGAATACCTCAGGAAGTACCATAAAGACACCCCCAAACGTCCAACGCGTTAAGACTGCCTCCTGGTCTTCAAAACGGTCAAACCCCCTCTCCACACATGTCCACCTCACAGGCCTCATCCCCCTCCCACCCCCATCCCCCTCATCCCCCTTCCCCTTCACACAAGTCACTCCTCTTACCACGTCGCCAGAGCGCCAGGCTAGCAGCACTGCAGCGCCGGACCCGCCGACGCCGACGCCTGGTGCGCGGCAGTGTAGACGGGCAGCGAGTAGAGTGTGCATGCAGGATGTGCAGCGGGTGAGTGTGGAGAAGCCGGGGGAGCGGAGTGCAGAGGAGATGTGGGAGTGGGAGTTGGAGAGGATGGAGAGTAGGGAGCGGACGAGGCAGATTAGTGAGATCCAGGGGTTTCGCGGGTGAGATGGGTGAGATGGGTGAGAGGAAGATAGTGTTGCATGGTTGAGGATAGGATATGGATTGATATAAGACGGGAAGAAACAAGTTGACACGCACGTGAAGGTTATTGTAGGGATATCTGGGGAACCTGTATTTAGCTCTACAACGCAATCTACATCAGGATACAGAGCAGGTCAAGTTGGGTAAACAGTGATATTCGTCTGCGCTGCGAACAGGGCACGCACTAGCCACAGCCCGAGTATAATACTAGGAGAAGGGGGTTTATGAAACGTCGATACTTTTACATGGAGGCAGATAAGAAAGGGTATAATCGACCTAGACGCCGGGGAACTGGGGTGGAAAAGAAAAGGGGAAAAAGAAACTTATATCCTACTCAGCTCATGCAGCAAAGTTCGCACGCTGGTATTGCACACGCCCTAAACGCCCAATGGTGTAAGCAAAAGAGAAAAAAAACATAGATGAGAACATATTTCAGCGTGTCTACATAACCACGCACTTTTCTCGTTCTTCATTCCCATTCGGCCCGCCGACCATGCCCGGTCCGCCACTCTGTCTCCTCCCCGGCCGATGAGGCATATTCGTATTGGGCCCATGCATTGGCCGTCCTCCTGTGTAGCGTCTCCCAGCAGGCCCAAGGCCAGAGGGCTGTGGCATACCGCTGCTGCTGGTTTGATACGCACTACCCGGCTGTGGAACCGGTGCTTGAGCGTTCGCAGGATGACCCGGAGGAGGGTTGTACCGTGGAGAGGTCGAAGCTTCTTCATATGTTGGTGGCGGTGTTGGTTCGTTAGTTGGACGATGTGTGATGTTGTTTCGTCGGGGTGGAATAACTGGTGCTTGTTCGCCGCGTGAAGAGCGGCGGTTACCAGGTCGGGCCTGAGAGTGGGCTGCTATCGCATTCGCAGAGAGTTGGTTCTCGCGCTCACGTTCACGTTGATTTGCCTCACGCTGATGACGATCTTCCTCTTCTTCTTGAAGCTGCAGTGCTAAGGCAAGGTCATGGTCTTCCTGCTCAGACCTGCTTAGTCCTCCCGGAGAGCCAATCTCAGCGCCTGGTGAAGAGGGCTGCATAGCCGACGAGGGTTGTTGATTTCCATGGCGGGGTGGGACTGTGGTCCAGCCTTGGCCATTGTCAACATCAAGTAGGCTCTGAACATGCTGTTCCTGCGGCCTTAGAGGGGTACTGCTGTTGTCAACGGAGCGGAAATCACCCGAAAAGAGCTGGCTACCCTGGCCGTTGACATCAGTAAGGGACTCCCACACAATCTCATCGTGACTTGAGTAGCCTTGATCGGTGACCAGGGTAACAAGCCTCCCGGTACGTGGGTCCTTGCAGAGCGTTGAAAAGTGATCGTTTCTGAACAAGATGGCAACTTGGCCATCCTGCAGAGTGTCACGCATGACCTTCAGCCCATGATCCGTGAGCTGAGTTGGCCATCGATTGAGGAACTCTTTGATGGCGTGAATGTCGGTGAACATTTGTTGCTCATCTTCTGTCAAGGATTCACCAGTCTGCAGCTTTGCGTCCAGTTCTTCTTCTTGGAACTGCACATACTGTGAGGTCTCGTACGACTTGGCGACTCGATCAAAGGCATTATATGCCTCAGAGCCAGTTTCTGGGAGCCAGCCGTGCATCAGGGGAATGTTGAATGTGCGGTACAACTTCATGTCTTGCGTATTCTCGAATCCTCCAGCTCGGTTCGTGAGCGACGCATTACCAGCGGCTGCCTCCCTATCAGGGACAAACAAGGGGTTGACATTGAGACCGGTATGCAGGGCCAGCAGGAACTTGTACAGCTCGCCAACATCCGGTAGCGCCTGCGCAGCGTCACCTCGCCGTCCAGACATGAGCTCATCAAAGACGGCGTCAAGAAGCAAGCCAAGGCTGACCGTCTCCCGGGTGCGGAGCGTCTCGACCAATGCAGTTTCGATGTTCGACGGGGTTGAGAGGATGAGCGCATTTACCAAGGCAAGCAGTGGGCATGGCCCATTCAGATTCTGGGTGAGTATGGGCGAGGTACGAATGCCGCTCTTGTTGTAGTCGTGCCATCGAATATGCTTGATCTGGTAGTGCTCCTTTCGTTGCCTGTTCATTGTCGTAGTTGGTGATTCGGGGCCAAGGTCTGTGGAGCTTCCACCGACTCCGGTATCGAGGGGTCGAGGGGCCGTGGTGGATAGATTTTCCTCGTGCGACCTCCTCGGCGGCAGCGCTGGTGGGACCTCCTCTTGAGCCTGGGGCACTGGCGGTGGTGGGAACTGCGGTGCCGCGGGCTGCTGCTCCAGGCGATGAAACTCTTCTTCGTGTTTTCGCTCCTGTTCTGCCCTGATGGCGGCTTCTTGGGCAGCGTGAGCTTCATTCTGCCTCCGCTCTCTTTCCTTCCTCTCCCAGTCCTGTTGCTCCTGCCACGTTTGTTGGCCGACGCGGGGTGAGTTATCTTCCGGGAGACCATATCCCCTTGAGGCGGCGTCGAGTGAGGAAATGTCGGTGCTTGGTTCCCACGGGTTGGAGGCGAGGGGGGCCGGGTGGTGCTCGGACTGCGGGGTGGCAGACTCGACGGCGATAAGCGGGGGCTGGTCGATGGACTGCGATCTCTGTTGGCGGGGAGCATTGCTGCCGAGGGCCAAGGCGTTCATTTCGTGCGAGGGCGTCGAGGGCGTTTGGCCAGCAGGCAGCTCGACGGGCTCGTTGAACTTCTCGTATTTCTGTGCCTGGCCGGGCGCGTCTCCCCATATCGCCTGGCTGCTCTCGCCGCCCCAGTTGCTCTGGCCGGTGGACTGCATCTTGAGGTACGGGTTGTTTGTCTGCAGTGGGATGGATCCGCTGGACTGCTCGGATATGTTGCTCATGGCGCCGACTGATGTGGCACTTGCGCCGGTGGGCATGGGCGAGATGTTCTCTATGGACCGCTTGATGTTGATGGGGATTCCAGAGGGCGGGCCGGCCCTCAGTGCGTCCGGCAGGCCATTGCTGGTGGCCGGGACTGGCGGTCGCCCACCGGCAGGCTTCAGGACACTTGGAACGTCTTGGGGGCCAAGATGCTCAAAGTCGTCGTCGGACTGGTTCCATTCGTCGTCGTCGCTGAAGTCGGAGTCGATGTCGTCCTTTCTCTTCTGCTCTTTTGCTTGGTCTGGCGTCTTGAAGGTGAAGGCGGGTGATTTGTTGAGATCTGGCGAGTAGGGCGCATTGTCAGACGATGGCGGAATCGCTGGCAGATGCTCCTCTGAGGGCGTGGTTGGGTACGGCGGGTGCGCTTTCGAAAGCGGTGCCGGCACGAGGGCTGGGTCGTCTTCAGGCTTCCGAAGCACCATTGTGAGCTGTGTGCGTGATGGTGAGGGGAAGTGGTGGAGCAAGCTCAGGCTCCTGGAGTTGTTTCACGGGCGTCGGGGCTTTGGTTGTAAAGCCGGCAGGATTGACAGGATTGAAAGGATGAAGAGGACTGGGGGGGAGAGAGATAGCTCGCGCGAGGGGAATCAGAAAGCGTATCTGACATGTGGCGTATAGAGCCGTAGAGTGCCGTATACGCGGCCTTGGTAATAAGACGGCGGAGGTTGCGAGCAAGCGAATGCGATGACGACGCTGTCCGCGCGAGAGCACAGCCACAGTCAGTGGCGGGCCTTGGACGCGTGGGGAAACGATCGGATTTTGTGCCACCCGGCCGTACCTGGGGCGCGCCCTCTGGAGCTAATTTCAGAAATCTCGCTTTGCGCCAGTCGCAACCGTCACCACTTTCGGATCCGGGCCACGATACCAGCCTGTGGGCGCACATGGCGCCGTGACAATCTGCCCCAGGACCACTCGCAACTCCGGTCCCGCCATGCACTCGTACATCCGCCCCCATACGCACCTCGCCCTGCGCCTGCCTTCGGGCCTGCTCAAGGTGGTCGAGCTTACACCTAATCAGTACGTCGCATAGCTGGAGTGAGCGCCCAAGGCTTCTGTGCGTGTCTATGCCGTGCATCCCACTTACCAGCGAGCAGGAGCATCAATCTGGGCAAATTCGGCACCTTCAACTCCAACCTCATCCTCGGCCGTCCCTACTATCTGACCTATGAGCTGCTCGACAAAGATGACGGCAAATCAAAGACGGAACTGCGCGTGGTCCCCGCCTCTGAGCTCCATGCAGAAGCACTAGGAAACGAGCATGCCCCGGCCGCCGAGGCGGGCGACGAGAATGCCGACGGCGCGACTGGCTTCGACATCGTGGGCGACGATGGCCAGGTCATAATGAGGAACAATCGGCTGACCGTCGACGATGCCTCGCGCCAGGCTCTGTCCATGGCTGAGATTGAGGAGCTGAAAAAGGCCGGCGCAGGGTCTGGCAAGGAGATCATTGCAAAGATCATGGCATCGCACAATGCCATTGACGAGAAAACTACCTTCTCTTTGGCCAAGTACACCCTGAGGAAGTCGAGGAAATACCTCAAGAGATTTACCGCACTGCCGCTCGACGTCGGCGTGCTCACCGAGTACATTCTCGAAAGAGAGGCGTATAAGATCATGGAGCTGCGGCAAGATCTACTGGGCTTGATATGTAGTTGGTCCAATATCCATTGTGCCACGTCGAGTCGCGTTCTTACAGCAGAAGATGGAATCAGCCAGGTAGGGGGAGGGAGATGGCTTGTGGTTGACGACACTGGAGGCCTGCTCACTGCGGCACTCGCGGAGAGAATGGGCATACTCTACCCTGAAGAGGAGAACGACGATTCGGAGGAAGAAGGGAAGGAGGAGGTTACAGCAGAGTCTGCAGTCCTTGGAGATCAGGGTGACAGTACTACCCAACAGCAAAATGGTGCAACGGACACCCCAACAGCATCAGAACCCAACAGTACAGACGTTGCTATGCCCGACGCAGATTCAGCCCCAGCTCCAGATTCCACCACAACAGCACCTTCAGAACCACCTGCAAGACCACGGAAACCACCTCGACCACATATTCCTCAAATGTCTGCTCAGACAAACACACTCACAATTCTCCATCCTAACAACCAACCCAACCTCTCCTATCTGAAATACTTCGGCTACGACTACGGTGCCCCCGCCCCCTCACATCCCCTCTACAAGAACCTCAAAACGCTGTCCTGGCTCTCACTTCTCCATCCCGAAGACGACCCTCAATACGACGAGCCTGAGCTAATCAGCGATGAAGTCTTGGCTACCATGAAGTCGAGTAAACGAGGAACCTACTACAAGAAGCGGAGGCGATGGGAACGCGTCAAAGGAGTGGTCGATGAGACACGCCGGGGTGGCTTTGATGGCTTGGTCGTTGCGAGTGCTATAGACACTACAACAGTGTTGAAGGAGTTGGTGCCATTAGTAAGAGGTGGAGGACGAATAGTCGTCTACAACCCCAACGTCGAGCCCCTAGTGGAGCTCTGCGACTACTACTCCAAGGAGCGCCGCGCCGCCTTCATCGCCCGGGAATTCGGACCACCGCAACCCCAGCAACAACAAAAAACGAACGGGAAGAGGAGCAAGTTTGACGACGATGCAGACACGAACGAGACTTCCACAGAGGGGGGCAGCGAGGAGGATGACTTTCCTCTCAATCCAACACTGCTGCTCGCACCTTCCCTACAAACTGCCCGAGCGAGGCAGTGGCAGGTCCTACCTGGGCGTACGCACCCCATGATGACAAGTAAGGGCGGAGCCGAGGGCTACTTGTTTACGGCCACGAGGGTGCTTCCTATCGAGGGGAGGGTCGAAGCGAGGGGTCAGCATGGGAAGAAGAAGCGCAAAACTGGTGCAGAAACGTCTGCTCAGGCTTGAGTGGTGAAATATACCTTATTTACTCGTTGATTACTTGATCAATCGTGAAAAATGTATATTCACTCTACTAAATGAGTTCGTACTGTGTATTGCATGCAGTGTGTTCCGTGATTTTCCTGAACAGCTGACCGCAACCTCGAAGTGACGGAGACTATTCTCTCATTCATAGAAACATGAGCTAGCTCCCATCGAGTCTACATGTCTTATTAACGAGCAAGTGCAGTAGTAACAGCCTACGCAAGTATCGAAGAGGAAAAATAAAAAGTCAAAGAAGACAAAGTAAAACGCACACCCGTCGAGTCATGGTACGACCCCAGCTACAAGTGCCGCAGTTTCACAAATCGAAACATGTCAACAGCTGTAAAGTACATGGCAGATTGACCAAGAACATTCCAGCAAAGTCTACTCACGGAAGTATAGTAACGGAAGCATGCTCACGGAAGCATACCGACGGAAGCATGCTCACGGAAGTATACCAACGGAAGCAGACTGCCGAAAGTATACTCACCGAGTACATCGCCCCTGCACAGGGCAAAACAAAAGCATATCATCATCCTCGGCGGACACTACCGAATCCAGCAATCCAATTGCTAAACCGCCTACCCCCCAGGCCCCCGCTCTGTCGTCGGGCACTCCCAGTGGATCTGACATATGTTCCGAGGCGATAAGCAAAATGGGCGGCTACGTGTTCTTTTTCCGTCCGTTTTGAAGCATTGAAAAAACTGGTTCCGGCGACGCTGTTGCCGGTACTCAGTCTAGAACGGGATTTGTGGAGCGCGCATGAAGGCCGCGGGCGTGAGTCAGGTGAGTACATGATTCACGGCGGATGACATGAATCAAGTCGATGAAGAGGAGGGGGGGGGTTCAGGATTTGTTGCTTGCTGAGGGATTTTATTGTTTCCTGGGAATTCTGTGCACTGGGGTGTGCGGAGTGCATCCTGGGTTGGCAGGTGTAGGGTTGTGCTCGCTTTCGAGGTGTCCAAGGGCTGTTCAAGGATGAAGCCATGACGCTCTTCTGCACTCACTGCTTGGTACACGTCGAGTGGACAAGTCGAAGCCGAGCTTAGCTTGTAATCAAAAGTATCCATGTCCAGGGTTGGTCCAAGGAATGCTAGTGCATCATCATATCCGTCTACATTGCAGGCTGCGGACTATAATGCCTGATCATGTTACTTCTAGCTCATCTACTGTTCCGAATCCTTACACCATGTCCTACCAGCGACATCCAAATGCTATGTAATATCGGCCCTGGATGGGGATATCCCAGGCAATCCTGGAGCATGCATACGCCTGTCTACATGATGTACACGCGAGTTGGATTATCAAAGTAGTCACTAGGAATCTTCACACCTTCTCGTGTCACTACCTTTACCCCCATGTTCCATGCTTGCAGACGTAACATCAACATCCACCATACATCTTCGTAGGAAGGCATATCCTCGGCTGGCCGACTATCATACCTTACCATCTCTTGGACTACCTGAGACACGTTCTCTGCATAGACGAAAGCACGCTCTGTCCATAGCCGATCGCCCGCGTATGGTTGGGGGACTTTTGAGGCCGA
This sequence comes from Pseudopyrenochaeta lycopersici, assembly GCA_003313425.1. Taxonomy (NCBI): domain Eukaryota; kingdom Fungi; phylum Ascomycota; class Dothideomycetes; order Pleosporales; family Pseudopyrenochaetaceae; genus Pseudopyrenochaeta; species Pseudopyrenochaeta lycopersici. The sequence goes on from NHZP01000009.1 coordinate 1,050,665, forward strand.
CATTTGTGTTGGAAACTGGCTACGTGTGTTGCTTCGAAGGTTTTCCTCTGCCTGATTAAGAGAGTGAGCGTTTATGTTGATGTGTGTTCGTACGAGTTGCTCATAGGTGTCCTGTTTCAGGGAGCTGAGATAAGAAGTCGTCTCGTCGAAGATCTTCTTAAAGTAAGCCTTCTGAATTAGATCCTCCGGTTGGTTGCCTTTGACTCTGTAATACTGGTAGAAACGTTCCGGTTCTGACTTTTCCCAATCGTTGTAAATCTGCAGGGCACGCTTGCATTGATCTGAGAGCGCTGTCGTCTGTTGTCCAAGCACCCATCTCCATACCACCCGAGCCTCAGCGACCTCGCCCATAGTAGTTACAGAGCACGAAAAAGGATTGTCTACCGTATTTATTTCTGAATCCGTGAAAGGCAGCCACGGAGACCATAAGCCTACTAAATCTGAAATGCCAGGCATTTTGTGGATGGGATTGGAGTGTAACAAGCTTTCTCGTAAAGCCTCAATGGCAGCCTTTGTTGTCTTGAGAACAGAGAAAGCTTGAGTGAGCTACTCTATGATTGGCACCTGATCGACCTTTAACATTCCACGGCATATGATGTAACTTCCATATGTGAATGAAAGTGTCCCGGACAATAGCCCACAAGCCATCTAGAAGTCGTAAGCAAAGCGGCCGTTGAGATGACGATAATTGCATACATCATCGGCATCAGAAGAAGGTATTCTATGGAACTTGCTCATGTCATACAGGTCGTATATTCCGTAAGTACTGTACTCAACAACGAGGCCCATACCACGCACTAACAACGTTGAGAAACCCCGGCCATGATTAGCTGCGCGAATTTGGCCTTCATCTAGATCAAATTTTGACCATTTCATACCCATACGATGCGCTATGCAAATGAGGCAACCTATTGTGGTACTGGCAACTGGACGCACGATGTCTGGCGGCATGAGATCCCAAGACCGGGTCTTTCGAGAAATACATATCAAGCTTTTGTTGGCTGGGCCGGAGTGACCAAGGATCGACCGCTGAAGTTTACGTACGTCTTTAAGGAGAGATAGCCAAGTGACAATATCTTCATTCTGGTCCCCTTCCATTGCCGGAAACTCATCCCACTCCTCCAGGCTATCGGGTTTGCCGCAAAAAGTGCCTTTGTATGCTGCAGAGGAGCCCAGGAGAGGAACTGGAATGTTGGCCTCAATCAAGAAGTTGGATATTGGTAGAAACACAGAAAAGGGAAACTTTGGAAGGTGTCTGTCAGGTTTCCGCAAGTGGGATATTATCGGATGAGATTGAGTTTCTGTCTGGAAATGAGGTGTCGTCACCTCAACTTCGAATCGAAAAGAGCTCCTGCAAATGTTAGATCAATGTGTACCTCTTTAGTCTTCAGATTTCTTGATAATATTACCACCTGAAAGGGCGTTTAACCAGTCTTGACCAATCCCCAATGACAGATGGTTGACACCTACGATACCCATCCGCAGTGGAGAACAGTTGCGACAGCAACTGCCCGCATGCGATGACCAAGGCTTAAATAGAAATTGTCAGGGCTGCAGTAGCCACGTTCCCTTCATCAACAGCCATTTCACGGCTATTCGTTGGTGGAGGCCGAGGCTAGAGTAGAACGGTTGTATAGCAGTCAGGCTGAAAACGGGCGCAGACATGATGGCTGTGTTGTCAGTAGCCTTGTGCACTCCCTTGCTTAAAGCCACCAGTATAAGTGTTTTAGGTCGTGGGTTGTTGAGACCAAGATCTTTTATGAATCCCCACAGTGCTAAGCCGTTCTACAAATAGTGTGATGCCTAAACCGAAGTGGTGTATTAGCAAGAAGATAGCGACGAAGTGGTGCATACTTGCTTATTTACCGAACGGCAGTGTCTGATTTGAGGAACAATATTGGGCTATGAGAAATACCTCTGCATTCTGTGTTGCTACAAAAAAGAGTTGGTGCTTCCATGCTCGTGATAGTTCAATAGGAAAGGGACTTATCCCCGCTTTCCCCGCTTACCCCTCAATCCACAGCCACCCCTTCTCCATCTCCTTTACTATGCCTTCCATCTCATCTTTTCGGATTTTCAGTGAGAATATTGTAAAAATTGAGTACGATATATATTTGTAAATTTATAAAGTTGCCACCCGCATCGATAGTTTAAGGGTAGAATTGAAGCTTCCCATGTCTCCAAACATAGTCTGCTTCAGGCCCGAGTTCGAGTCTCGGTCGATGCAGCATCATTTCTTTTTTGCAACGCTGTGCTTGTACTCTACGTTTTTTATTGTCCAAAGAGGCTTCACAAACTACCTGGTTGATGATAGAATGTGAAACCAAAGGAACACCCCTGCTAGCATTCTTTGTAGCAATGGTAGCTGGTTTATTGACGCTGTCAACTGCATTTCCAAGGCTACAGTGCATGTGAAAGAGTGTAAACACTCTGTCGAGTTTGGTATCATCAATTATCTCCGTATGAATATATTGCGAAGTCTCGTGTAAGAGCTGTTGATGGTCCAACCGTGCGTCACGAAGAAGGCAATCGATCATGGCCTTCGTCGCAAGCTCGTGTGTACAGTGGTATAATTATTCTTTGGTTGTATGCACATCATCCATCATGACATCTTATCTCATATATTCTTTCTTCTAGTACTCTTCAGTCCAGCCCCGGTGCTGCAGGTGTTGAGGCTCTACCGCCGACTGCCTTCTTCGCACCGCCTCCTCCTCCTCCTCCTCCTCCTCCTCCTCCCATTCCACCACCAAACATACTACCTAGCATGTCGAACATCGGGTTACCTTGCCGCGGTATCTTTATACCGAAGTACATTTCGCCGATTTGGTCTATGGCCTCATTCCAATTAACTTCCTTCAAATTATTCGCATAGTGACTCTTCAGCTGTCTGTATAAGCTTGGATCGCCCCTCTCGACACTTAGGAGTAATAGACCCAAGAAGTTTAGCAGCGGTAAGCCTGGGTATACACGGAGGTCTGAGGACTTAGTAGAGACTTGTTGGGTGCTCAGGTTGGGCTTCTTGGAGAGGGAGGAGGTGAAGAGGAGAAAGAACTTATTTGCAGCACGCAAGTTGCCGGTGAGGAGGTAGGGTAGGACGCCGCGGGCGCAGTAGAGGGGTGCTGTATGGGAGTCGTCGGCTTCATACCAGGAATATTCGAGGGCGGATAGAGTTGAGGCCGAGTCTTGGGTTCCGAGGAGGAGGTGTCGTTCTGCATCATACGGTTCGAGGCCTATTATATTGTAATCAGAATCAGGCTGCTACTTCCAGGTGCGCAGACGTACCCTCGGCGTACAAACTCCCCGCGACGTGATGAATTTCTGGATCCCCGGCGGGGTATTCTCCAAATCTACTACTCCACGCTACCATTTCGCCCACAAACTTCTTTTTCGTAGGCTCATCTTTCGGGAAGCTTCTCAAAAGCGACAGTAGTTTCCCCTTGCTACTCGCATCTGGCTTCACCTCGCCCTTGTTGAATACATCGAGGAGGAATATGCATAGATCGCCACCTGAGCCGCCTTGGCCTGCTTGAAGAAGGGAGAGAGCGCCGGAGTAGAGGATCGAAGTCGCATTTTCCCAGTCTTGGGCTTTCGTGTAGCGCGAGGCGATTACGCGAAGTTGCTGGTGGGCTTCATAGAATTGGCCTTCTGCGATTCTGCGGGTTCGTCAGCACATGAGGAGCTGGGATATAAGCTTGATATACTTTTCTCTTTGTCGCTGCAGCGTCTTCTCTATTTTGGAGGACATTCTGGGCGACTAGTGGGTATGAGAAGCTTCGGCGGTGAGGTGTTCTGTCGCGGAAAGCTTGGGCGGAGGTTCATCAAGTTCGAGATGCAATGACGCACGCACAGACAACCCCACATCAGCCCTGTTGCTCCTCGAGCCCTTCAGTTTCCTCCTCAATGTTGATATTACTTGCAACTGTATCTATGGGAGAAATTTGTGTCGAGAGATGGTGCATTTGAGCATTCATTTTGTAATTCTTTTACCTAATGTTGTCATAACCCATAAATCCATTTTGATCGCGCACTCCAGCGGACAATCTGCTTATGCGGGTACAGTCTTCTCCCTGAAGTAGACACCATACTGCTCTTCCAGCGTCTTCATCAAAGGCCTGCAGATTTCAGGGCTCATAGGAGCCAAGATACCCCTCTCCTTGAGCGTTCCGTCAAGCACTTGCTGCACGGCAATCGCGCAAGGCACACCAACTAGCTTAGCCATGGCGGAGTATCCTTTAGGATCACCGTATTCAGCCAGAGTTGAAGTGCGTGTTACCCTGCTGCCATCCTTGTTCTCAATCTCGAACTTGTGCTGCAGCATAAGGAAATCACGCTCGCCTTCCTCGTACTGCATCTTCTTCTCAAGTGTAGCGCAGAGCGTATCAAGCGGGTTGTTGCGGGCAATAATGGGCTCATCGGAGAGAAGACCGATCCACCTGAGACCAGTGATAATGCGATCCTTCTCTTCTGTGCTCGCGAACTTTGTCCGTGAGCTGATGGCCCAGATGATATCTTCGTCTTTGTCGCTCGACGCGCCAACGACCTTGGCGGTCGCATCTCTCCATGTGCGCTTCTCGCCCTCTTTGAGAAAGTCCTTAGGATCCTCAGAAAGGAAGCCAATGTCGACAAGCGCTTTGATGTATTCGGGGAATCCCTGGTAGCGCAGAGTACCGCGGATGATAGTCTGAGCCTCAGGGATGTTGTACCGCTCCTTGTAAGGCGTCGAGTCACGATTAGGGTATGCGACAAAAGCATAGCCTGGGTAGATGAAGTACGGCTTAGCCTCGGCCATTAGCTCCGGACCCTCAATCTCCTTGATCTTGCCATCCTCGTAGTACTTCGCCTGGTTCCTCAACGCGAGCAACACACCACGAGAGCTCCACGAGAACTTGTACCCAAGTGGGTTGTCCGAGTCTTCGGGTGCTGGAAGGCCACCACAGAACGACTTGAACGATAGAATTTTGCCACCAGCTTTGTGTACCTCGTCGATAGTGAGAACGGCAGAGAGATGGTCGACACCAGGGTCAACACCAATCTCGTTGAACACGGTGATGCCGGCCTCCTTCGCGGCAGCGTCGAGTTCCATCATCGCGGGCGAGACATACGAAGTTGTGACTACGTTCTTCTTTTTGCGGATGGCAGACTTGATGACGGTTGCGTGGAACGTGTATGGGATCAAGCTGATAACAACATCGACCTTAGCGACTTCAGCGTCAAGGGCTTCATCGTTATTGACATCGAGCTGTTGTCGTTAGTACATTGGCCATGCAATTCTCAAAAGCGGTACCGTACACTGATAGCTTGTGTATTTGGGATACCCTTAGCCAAAGCCTGTGCCTTCTCGAGAGTCCTGCAAGCGACAGTGACCTTGACGCCCGATTTGGCGAGAACTTCGACGGTTGGTCGCGTGCTTGAATCATTAGCCTAAAAGATGTTCGGCGGGGTGCCATTCACATACACAAAGCCTGCACCGAGCAGAAGAGCGGATCTAAGAAAGTGTTAGCTAGTTGTTCCTAGAAGCTGAAAACCATGCATGCACATACTTGCCACTGTACGCACCAGTGGCAGTCCCACTGACAGTGCCGAGAACGGTTTGAAAAGTGTCTAGACAGGTTAGCAATGCACAATTGATCACATAGCATAGTTCTCACTGGTAAGGCTCTCCATGGTGTTGAATTGAGCTTTGATGTGGAGTATAAAAAGTGGTTGTGAAAGTTATATCTTTTGGCGTCGAGTCCGATCGGAATGTTCAGAAATTGGTGGGGGTACTCCGTCATCGCTCCGCCCCGCGACTCGGAAAGGAAAGTGGGACGTGAAGCGCAGAGCCCTCGGGCCGTCCAGTACACCGACACTAGACAGGGGTCTGCATTAGCTTATACATTGTGGCCAGCGACTGTGTTCATACTCAACACCTACAAGCATTCAACGTCAATATCTCAGAGACAATAAAGTGTGAAGATCTGAAGGTCTCTGTGGAACCGTAGTCATCTAAAACACGTCTTCTCAAGGCCTTGACGCGGGAGACCGCAGGAGACTCTAAGCATCATGCCTTCAGCTATAGACCCGGACGATGACCTGTGGATTGCTATCAAACAAGTACAATGATACACTCTACGAGGATATTCAATTATTTACTGATGGACCCCAGATATCTCAGTCATCGGTGGGCTCGGACTACATCGACCAGCTTATCCCCATAATGAAAGATGCGCGCTACTCAAATCAAATTCAATTCACCTTCGACCGGTATGCCAGTGATCGGGAATCTGAGATTGAGCGGATTTGCAATGCCAACCACCAGGACTTTGTCAGTTCTGTAGACTCACTCCTCCGGATTCGGGACCAGACGGTCCAGATGAGTGGTGAGATCTTGCAGCTCAACCAGTCGATCGAAGAGAGTATGGTCAAGGTGGCGGAACAGAAGAAGGCGCTTGTCGATTCCCGCGGTGTGCGCCAAAATATTGATGAAGCGACTCAAGCTTTAGGAGCGTGTCTAAACGTGTTACGCATTGCGAATCAAGTCCAGGACATGTTAAGAGAAAAGAACTACTATGCCGCTTTACGGGCTTTGGATGAGTTACAGACAATTCATTTGAAGGAAATCAATCGTTTCAAGATCGCCAACTTGATCGAGAAGTCGATTCCGCAAACCCAGGAGCAGATTAGAGAAGCAGTCAAGACCGACCTAAGTACCTGGCTTTTCCGCATCCGAGAATCTGCGCAGTTTCTTGGGGAAGTTTCATTCTACTACACCGACGTGCGGAGGACACGCAACCAAGAACGTGCCGAAGCAGATCCACGCTTCTCGAAATTCAAATTGAACTCGGCGATTGAGCTGGTTGCTGATGAGACAGATGAGTTTGACGTCTTGAATAATGAGGAAGCTGGAAACGAGACCGACTTTTCACCATTATTTGAAGCGATGCACATCAATGAGACACTAGGAAAGAGCGACCAATTTAGGTCAGAATATGCGGCAGATCGGAGGACTCAGAAGGATCTGATTATACCCACCAAATTGAATCTACTTGATGAGGAGTGTGGCGACTTGAGCAGTTTACTTGAGAGCATTGCGGGATTCGCAATTATCGAGAAAGCCACTGTCTCAAAGACAGCAAACCTGCGATCGCCGGCCGATGTAGGTGCCTTTCTATGTGTACTTCTATCAGCCAAAACTGACATGGGCATAGGTCGACGAGCTGTGGGATTCCATGTGCCAGAGTGCCATCAAACTCATTACTAGCTCTCTTCACACAGTTGAGAATGACGAGCTACTACTCAAGATCAAGGGCCGAGTAGCACTCTTTATGTTGACAATGGAGGTATGTGTCTTACTGTAAAGCCCAGTCGAAGTTATTGATTTCCCTACAGAAATGGGGATACTCCGTCTCAGCAATGAACGACCTCCTTCTAACGCTCTTCTCCAAATACTCTGAGCTGTTGAAGCAGCGTTTCAGTGACGATTTCCTCGAAATTGTGCAAACAGACGACTACATGCCTATGCCTATCAATAGCCACGAAGAATACGACAAAGTCGTCTCTGTGTCATGGTACTCTCCTGACAAAACTCGAGAACAACTCACATTCCCTTGCGTTCTGCCGTTCTCACAAATGTATCCACTGTGCTGCATCGACATCCGCAATTTCCTGAACCAGATCTACCTGTTCTCAGATGACTACTTCCAAAAATCCACAATCATCGACGAGACTCTGCGCACAGCGTTGGATGACCTGCTCTGCCAGAAAGTCTGCCAATCTCTCATCGACCGCCTCTCGTCGCAGTATCCAGGCCAAATTGTGCAGATTCTAACCAACCTCGAGCATTTTGAAACCGCCTGCGTCGAATTGCAAGACCTCCTCTTCCAAGCGCGCTCTTCACCCTCTGCAACAGGCCCCATCATCCTATCTGCAACAGATAAGTTCGCAAAAGCGAAACAACAAGCGTCCAACCGCGTCTTTGAGCTTGTAAACAGCAAGATAGACGATTTGATCGAGACAGCAGAGTACGATTGGATGGCGACGAAGCCTGAGACTGAGCCTTCCACATACATGTTGGAGTTGACACGCTATTTGAGCAATATCATGAGTAGTGTACTGCTCGCATTGCCGACAGAGATCAAGGAATTCATATACTTCGACGCGCTATCCCACGCCAGCACCGCAATCCTGGACCTTCCGCTCTCGCAACACGTCAAGAGAATAACGCCGCCTGCTGTCGCTACTCTGGCCGCAGATACTCGTTTCCTCGCTGACTTTGTTAACTCCCTCAATAATCCAATCTTGATGGAAAATTTGGACGAACTGACACAGACAGTCGCACTCATGGGGACCGACAATAGCGAAGAATTCTTTGACATTGCCCAGCGAAATAGAAAGTACGGCAAAGTGGATCAGCTGAAGGGTGCGATACTGCTGGAGAAGGTGCAGGAGGGTGCGCAGGTTGCCGCACAGAGCCCAACGAAGCCTGCCACAACTGAGCGATTTGGCACTTTGGGATCGAGATTTGGAATCAGATAGGGTTTCCAGGTACGATGATAGTAGGGTGCCATGGATAACAATTTCTTATACATAGGATATGATTTGTTCATGTGGTATGCTGGCCAATTCTTTATATTGTGGCTGGGTATCATTGATTGAATCTGATAATGCTCTCGCCCTTCATGTCTTCTCTGCCTGCGTCTCATTCGATTTGTTCGGCGCCTTTTCAGCCTCCTGTGATAATACCTCCTGCTGCACATTCCCTGTCTCCGTGCCTTGTCTTTTCCAGGCTAGAAATTCTTCACTAACGATCGCACCTGTCCCTTCCTCCCTCACCTTCCTGACCTCCACGACACCGCTCTTTTTCCTCAACACCACACTGTAGAACCCTTGGTCCGTGATCGTCTCCTTGAGCCAGGCCAAGAAGCTGGTGGCGAAGTTGATGCACACATTCCCGTCCCAGCAGCCGGTACCTCTGCGAACCATTCCAGGTATCTCATGGGTGTTGAACGTTTGCAGGTTCCTCAGTATTCCATTCTTTGAGCGGAAGCCAACGATGATCTTAGGTACGCCCAGCAGAAATGATTGCGCCCAAAACTTGAGCAGTTTGCGCTCGAATTTGAGGATGTCGCGGTGTTGTTGCTGGTGCGGCGGAGGAAGTTCTTCAGATGTCTTAAGCTCGGCCCATTGGATCGGGGCGTCTGGATCTGAGGGCTTGGGTGCAAGAAGGCCGTCGACTTCGCCGCCTAATATAAGACTGTGCTGCCCAAAAGATGTGCTGACGATTGAACAGTGCTGTGCATAGTTCGATACCACACCCCTTTGGTGCTTCTCTATCTGCTCCCGCGAGGTTGTTGCGGGCGGTGTAGGTATCAGGGCGAGTGTCTCAAACTTGTAGCCCCAATATGTCATCATCTCTCGAGACTGTTGATCTGGGTGCTGATATCGAGGAGGCGGTCGAGTACTTTCGGCAGTGCGTTCTGCCGCGCGAGAAGGGAAGTCTTCTTCGATATAAATCGTACCGTCGTGAAGGGTTGCGAACATGCTAAATTCTGCAAAGTTGTCGAAGGGGGCCGTCATAATCTTGAGTCAGTCAGCAAAAATTTCGGAAGATGATTCACGTTCGAAAGGCGACGAGGTAAGAAGACCATTCTTGCTTACCTTGCCGGTATGTATATCTGCGCCTCATGTACAACATACCTTCGTCATCATGCCTCTCCAGGTTACAAAGTCTCCTTTCACCTTCTGCGCGCTTCCTTCCCGCCGCTCTTTGTCTTTCAAGGCTCTCAATAAGCTGTCAAGATGTGGATCTTCCTTATCCTCATAATGCCGGAATGTGTCGAACCCTTCCTTCAAGTCTGCGCCCATTGGCGGGGAAACATAATAGTTGATTCCCGACTCATCCTCCTGGTATTCGTGGTTATCATCGTAGGAGAAATGTGCAACTTCCCGCGGGCGCTTGATTGTAGCTGAGGCACCGCGAAAACGATTGACAGGTTGTATAGAGAAGCGATGAACTTGGGAATGGACTTCGCTAGCGAGTGGTTTTGGAGCAGACGCTGGCATTTCAATGCTCGCTGCCGAAGCTGCTGGTCGGGGAGGAACTCGAGTCCTGGGTCGCTTGCGGGGTGGTGATCTGTCTTCCGTGGCTTGCTCCGGATTTGGTGGTTTTGGGGGGAGACTTGACGTATTGCTAGCTCGTGGTGACTCAGACATGAGGGCCGAAGTTTTGGGGATTGATTCGACGCGTAATAAAGCGTCTTTCCCTACTTTGAATTGACAACAGCTGATAGAATGGCTGTCTAAGAAAGTTGAAGAGGCCCAAGCTCCATTCACCCCGCGTATCCACCAAACCTCCGTCGGTACGGCGCGCCAAACTTACCAGTCTCACAAACCCAAAACACCAACGTCACATCAACACGAGTGAAATAAACAAACGAATTCTCTACCTACACGCGCTACGAAAACCGTTTGCTCGACAGCCCACCCCAGTTTCTAAGATCTGGATCCCGCCGCAGCCCCCATTCACCTAGTATTGCATTCAATGGACGCCCACAACGCCCACCTCCGTCCTGTCCGCCCACCCCCGGGATCGAGGCGCAACCTTTTTCACAGCCAATCATCTCGGCGCCAGAATCTTACAACCGTACGTCCAGATAGAGAAATGGCAACCATATTCCAGCAACCACAGGAGGATGAGCTTGTAGAGCGAACGCCGCAAGGAGAGTATGTATTGTATGCTCCAACTGGCTACAAGCATATGGCGATGGCTTTAGGAAGAGAGGCAGACGAGGAAGCAGGTATGTTGTCACAACATTGCACTTCGGATGTGGGCTGATATGTACTAGAGCAAGAACAGCAGATGATCGACTTGTACGGCAAACAGAATGCCCACTGGGATGCCGCAGCCATCGACGAGGAGATAAAAATTGCGTTGAAGTCTAGCCTACGGAAGAAAGTTGCGAGTCTCGAGGAGGACAAATGGATGTTTCAGGGGGATAAGGACTTGGGGAAGAAGTGAGGCTGGCTTGGGGAGGCATTTCCAAGACCGTTGAGGATGAGGTCCAAGGAGTTTGAATTTGTGATACCCCTTTAGCACGCGATTATTGCATAGTATGATGAAATAGCAAGGATTCAATCCACTGTTCTTTCCCGAATACTAAGCTGCTCATTGACCCCGACTATTGCCTCAACGATGTCGGTCACAAACAACGTCAATGTCAACGGTTCAGGATCCGTTCACATATCCTCATTGCCGTTATAAAGATGTCACTACCATTCGATCACCTCAACCGGACTACAGGGCCTCTTAGGACGCGACGTAGACGGAGTGAGTTTGCCGTTCGGTGACAAGTAGGAACAGCTAACGGTGGAATGATATATAGGTATTGCCTTGAAACATCAATACGCTGGGCCACAGGGAATTTTTAAATTCACTGGCGTCGCCATTGTACCAAGAGGATATATCGGAATCGTTGTCACCTTATATCAGAATGCAAGAAGTATAAATGCTTAAGCAACAGGAAATCGAATGTGTGATTTGAAAAGAGTGAGGGCTTGCAGGAAAAATGAACAAAAATTCAATAAGAGTGTGGTGAACATACAGCTACATCGAGAAGACCAGAAGTTTAAACGGGAGGCACTGCCATACGTAGCTTCGATATGCGCAACTCATATGGGTATAACGATGGAATTTCCTGAGACTATTTTGATTTCCAATGCGCCTATGAAGTTTGATGCTCCCAGGACGGTGGCTTTAGATCCAATCTGGCGGCAGTGGGGGCAGCTTGCTTTCAAATCTCATTATCGCATCCTGTATCTTAAAGACGGCCGAGAATAACGATTCAATTATGTTTACCGACTAGAGTGATATTCGCTAAATTCTTCACGCGGCCAAGTACTTTGTTTGCCTCGTTCTCAACAGCCTCTGCGTATTGCGAAGCGACACTGTTGCCGCTCATCAGTGGGCTGAAGACACCCATTGAGGTCATATGGATTTTCAGGCTTTCGTGCACACGAAGAGGGCTCCGATGAAACTTTGTACCTTAAGTGGGCTCAAACTATCTCAGTAATCTAAAGCACTTTGAGTGTTATTGTGTGTTGGCTTCGACGAGGTGTGTAGCACCTTCCCAGCAACCCCAGACTGCGTTGATGCTTCCGCTGCGTGTTTCAATCTCATGAGCCATATGCCTACTTCAACTGCCACGATATACACAAGCTGAATTCTTTCACTTCACCCTCATGCTTTCTTTCCACTTAAGTTGCCTCTGCTATTGCCAATTCGGAACCTTCCGTAGGCGGTCAACGATCGAATAATGTGAGGAAGTGGGGCTCACGATAGGTGAAGCTAGCGCTCGAGTGGTTGACCACTATGCTTAGGATCATGTTACGGTTACAATGCACGCTCAACCAGATACCTTCAGCGTTGTATCGAGCCCATAGCTTGGTCAAACTCAACGAGGGCTACTGAACGGCTCCGTTTTGTGACCTTTTGGCTTGCTACTATGGAAGTTATGTGTGTTGATAGTCGAAGTTCTGTCACACCCAAACTCTGGCAGTTCTCTCAGAGCACCCTCACGATGAGCTTCTGAGTGCCTTCCTTCTCGATGAATGCACTGGCCATTCTATATACTGCCGCATTTGAGCCCTGCAAGGTATAGCGCCATCAGGTGACGACCAGAAGCTCACTGCGGCCCTGGACGTATAAGCCTTCCTTCCACTTGCCTTCTCCCACTTTCCTCCTTCTCCCCTACCCTCACTTTGGAGTGTTTCAATCTTCCAAATTTTTCTGAGACCTGGACTTTGACCATCACTCTGCCTCTTTGGCCACCATTATCCATCTCGTTCATCGTTCTTGTACATCAGTACACCATCTGTTCAGGCATTCATTTATCATGTCTCACCAATCTCCCCAGTCATCGACTGGCGGCGGCCTTTCTTCCAGCCCCTTTGCTGGCACTGACCCTACCCTGTACTCGCCTGAGCTCATCCGCAACCCTCGCGCTTCCCATCGTCGCGACAATGTCAGTCAGGTCACCGTGGTCGTTGCTAACAAGCAGCCTTTGCGCAAGGTTGACAACTCCTCTGACAGGTATAAGAACACCCTGGTTCTCCCAGCGCCACACGTCCAGGGCGCCTTTGCCAATGAGATGTTCGAGGATGACAAGACATACATCTCTCGCTATCAGTTTGTTTCTCAGCTTCCAGATGGTACCAATGCTGGATTGGATTCTGAGCACGAGCTCTTCAGTGTTCAGCATCAGATGAAGCTCGTAAGTATCATTAATCTGACCCCTGTTATGTCTTGCTCACTTTCTTAGTATGCTTGCTTCTCCAATTGCGTGCCCGTTTACGCCCGTGGTGTCCATCTTCGCTACGACGATCTTCACGATGCCGCCGAAGCCAAGGATATCCTTGAGCAGCACGGATTCAACATCGAATACGTCTCTGGGTACGATTTTGCTCTTGCTAAGTCTCAAGACACTGCTCAGCTCAATGAATTTGAAGGCCAGATCAAGCTCTCTATCATGATTGAAGCAAATCCGGACCACGCCATCTGGGAGTTTGACTCTAAGGATCTTGCTGGAATCACCAAGTCCACCGAAGCCACTGCGGGTGTCTTCGGCGCCGTCCGCAACTGTGTCCATGTTGACACCGTTGACACCAAAATGCTCCTTGTCTTCCGTATCGAGTATCACTCCGTCGACGCTGCCAATCGTGCTGTGCAGTCCCTACGAGCAGATCCGGTTTGGGGCATAAGCAATGAGGTAAGCATCACATTTCAAAGGTCATCCTGATCTAGGTGTGCTGACTTTCCTGCAGAAAACTTTCCAGTGGTGCACCGTTGACCCCTCTCACTGGATGGGTGAGCGTGCCTTAAACTCACCCCACCGGATCAAGCCTCGCGTTGATGATCAGGGTCGCCTCGTTGGCTATCGTCCTGCACCCGATCGATTCCCTGGAACTTCATTCTATCGCCATCCCCATGACCAGCACAACCGTGTTCGCCGTGAGCGTATTCTTGACGGCAGTGATGTCCGTACCACCATCATGCTTCGCAACATACCAAATAAGATGGATTGGGTTTGTTCATTCCTTCCGAAGTATGAAGTGGTTCTCTAACAACTTCCACAGATGTCCCTGAAGGCCATACTCGATGATATCTGCTTCGGCACTTACGATTTCGTGTACCTTCGAATCGACTTCAAGTCCGGTTGCAATGTGGGCTATGCATTTATCAACTTCAGTGACGTACATGGTATGATCTCTCTTATTGATCGCATTGAGCGTCGTTGTTGGACCGGATTCCGCTCAGCCAAAGCTGCTGAGATCTCCTACGCCACCATCCAGGGCCGTGAAGCTCTCGTTCAGAAGTTCCGCAACTCCTCTGTCATGCAGGAGACGCCATTCTGTCGTCCACATCTTTTCTTTACCTACGCCGATGCTGAGATTATGAGCCAGCTTCGTAATACTGGCACTGAGCAGACTTTCCCTCGCCCTGACAACCTATCAAAGCTTCAGCGATCAATGGACAGTGCACGTAGTATTGGCCTCTACCCTCCTCATGGGTTTTCCTCCAATACCGAGCACCGCAACCGCACGAGCGTTTACGACCGTGGCACTCCTCGCGACATGATCCAGGCTGCCATGCAGTTTGCTCATCAGCGCGCCGCTCCCGTACCATTTGTGGGTTTGTCAGAGTCTAAGAAACGTGAGATTGAGGTTTGGTATTCTTGCACCTATGGCCGTGGCCACTTGGGCTATATTCCCTTCGACTTCATTCCGATGACACATGTTGCCCAGTACTTTACTAAAGTCCAAGCTACTCCTCCACAGGCTCCTGGCGTTATCGGTGACCCAGTCAATACCACATTCACAGGTGACTCAGCTTGTGTCAGTGACGCTACACCGACTCGCGGTTCTCGTACAATGGCCCGTACAGCTGTACCTCGATCCGCTCAAGCTGTCGTTGATCACACCGTCAGTCCCTTTGTGTGAGTACTGCCAAAGAAAGCTGGCTTAGACATGAATTCAGCCACTCAAATTTGCTCGCTTCCACCCATTTGGCTGCGCAACGGAGCAATATCTATAATACATGGAGCCTGCGCCACAGACGCGATACACTCTTTCTTCGTTATCGAACTATTTACGAATGTTGCCAAACCAAGACGATCAGGCTTATCAGGTCGTGCTCCTGACGTACGCTATCGTGTTCATTCTCCTTTGGAACTTTTCCAACATGATCTGGGTTCGAGATGTGGCTGGTTTGTCAATTGATGACGATCTCTGACCAAGTGACGGACTCCACTGGACCATTCAGGTCAAATGTAATGTAGTTTTCTTTCCTCTATAATAGAAGAGCATTGCTCACCAAACATTTTTCTGCCTCTGCCATGTGATATAATTTGCTGAGTGATGTGAGGGCTTCTTTTGTGCAGGGATCTCTACAAATCAATGACCGTTCATTGCAATTTTGCTTTTTATGGAAGAAGATATTTTCATTCGACGCAAAAGGAGAATATGCCGCAATCGGAATGCTCTTTGAGCTTCACATCGTCTTTGAAAGTGGATCGCAGAGGATTGAGATGTCGAGTATTGACTGACCAAAACAACTCACTTTTGGTACTGTGAGAGAACTCAGATATTATACCCGATTTACAATAAGAATTCAGTTGAAGAACTGAAAGGTCATGAATCATGAGTGAGGAAAATCATCAGTCTTCGAGGAGACGTTACTGAAGCCTTCTTGCGCTTATGCTGTTTCTTAAAGCACAAAAGAGCTAGCCGTTCGTAGCAGAATAGTGACATGCCCCATTCCATGACTTTCTTTCCAGCTCAAAGGCAGAAAAGATAAAATGTGGCTAGCGAAAGTGCGAAATGTGTCCTGCAACTCGGAACAGCAAACGGTGTAGTACCCCAAGCTAAAAGGTTCAACGACCGTGGTATGATACTCTCTATTCAAGTAAAATTATTGCGTTTCAGAATGATATGGTCTTCAATTTCATAAATTTTGGGCCACTTCCACGCTTTATATCATCCCATTAATCTGGCATAATGCAGATGTATATCATGCGGAGTCATGCGTGCTGGTTCTCTGTTCTTATAAGAAGGTCATATGCATATTTTCTTCTACTACTGATAAGATGTAAATGTTGAATAGTCCACGTATATGCTCCTAACACTGCTTATTTATTTGTAATACATAATATATAAACTACCCCTCCCTGAAGCTTCACCCGATCTGCCTTTGTTATGTCAACTACGCTAGTGTTGTCTGCAAGTTTCTCCTTGCATCCGAAAAGGTAGGCCATACAATGTCTGGTGGTGCGTAGCCTAGGTTTACGACAACTCCTCCACCTCTGCGGGCTTCAATTCGAAAGCTGTACGACATGGTTTGCTTTTATGGCAAAACACCATATCCAGGGAAACCCATCTAAAAGTCCCTCATATCTGCATCATGGGTAATCCTTTTGGTGTACGCGCCTCTGCAATAGCAATGCGAATTTCAATTCTTAAATTCTTGCTCTAAGGTACCAATGAAATCGCTATCAAAAGTCTCATCAATTCGCAAGTCCGATTTAAGGCTAGGCATGTCACTCGAACAGATACGTGAGTCAATCAAGGCAAAGACCTTTGACTGTCGAACTTGCGTCGCTTCTAGGACCCAGTGAACACATTTTGCCTCTCTCTGTTGGTATTGAAGGTGCCTGATAACTTGCAAGAGCATACAAATTACCTATCGGTTTAGCCTCCTCCGCAATTTAGAACAATGGTACAAGCATTATATCGGCAACTTGGGTGAAGAGCCTGATGAGAAACTTCGTAACAAGTTGTAGAAGCGCACGTAGGTAGAGTACGTAAAGAACTAGACACCGAGTGTAGCATGGCTTGGGTGGTTGAAGACTACCCTCTTCGCTGAAGATATAACACGATATCAGCTGGAAGTCATCCTGTGCTGCAATACTAACATGGCAGCGCGTGGCCCTGCGAGTACGCTTCGACTGCTTTACTGTGATAAAACCTACACTTACACACTGCTCACGTCTCGGATGTGCATACCACGAGGCCACAGTCACTGGGGCCGGTCCATGTTCGTAACTCAAATCGTGTTGTTGTAATTCCTCTACACTGGATAGCCTGGAACACAGCGCCATGCAAGCTAGCTGGCCCAGTCAGCTTTCGATCTTCCCGCGGAACTGTCACTCAGCGGAGAAGATTGAATAACCTCTCACTACACACATGTGGCTTGTTGACGAGCATGAGCTTCAGTATCGCTAAGATGTCCGCTTGTGCATCTTCACATTGATAGCCCCAAAGTTTTCCATAGCTCATTATGCCGTGCATGCCATGTCTTTGCTGAATGTTTAGCGCCTCAGAAACCATCATGTAAGCTTTTGAAGTATACTCGCATCCCGCAGGCGCTTAGGAAACACTAGTTTCTTGCATGCAGCCTCAGTTGCTAGAGTCTTCGGCGCATTGAAGGTGCAGATACTGTATGAGAGTTATTATCGGAAGCATCAAACCGCAACTAAGCTACATATAGTTGAATTCGCCACGAGAGCGCAAATGCATATGCAAAGCCATGGCGGAACGTTAAAAGTCGCCGAAACCCACAGCAAGATCCCGCCAAGATTGATAGAAGTAAAGCGCGGGTCAAGATAGTCCGAACTATCACAATTGCAGTTAATCGTACATATGCAACGCAATATTTCAAGTCCAGGCTCGAGGATGTTTTGGTCTGCTCTAGGCGAACCGTTGGCGGCTCCACATTGATGCGACCGAACAGAAGTAGAACAGCCATACTTGGCCCGTGATATGCCCGTTGCTCACATATGATACATGCAGTGTCGTATGATGTATGGGTCTTATCGTATGATGGATACTAGTGCGTCGTTTACATGGGTTTAGCCCCCAAATAGGAGGACGATCTTGAAGACATCGAAAACCAGATTCCGCGGAATGGCGAGCAGCGGGCGGAGCGGGAAGCGGATGGCTTTCAAGGATGGGTACAGTAAGATCCACCAACTTTACCTGCACCCAGGTAGACGAGATTGCATGGCGGAAAGGCGCTTTCGTCCTGGTCGAACGCGCCTTGTCGTTGGCGAAGCTTGGCTGGTGTTGCACTAGCATCACCAACAATATCGCGCCTGCATCAAGCCCTGGTTTATCAACGCCTTCCCGGATCCCCAGAGTCCTTGCTCCTCGGATGACGCTATAACGAATCGGATATGCCGCAGTAGCAGCGAGGGCGTCCCGAGGCGGCTCTGTCGCGCGCTTTGATATGGATCATCAAAACGGCATTTGGTGGCTGCTGTAAAGTTCCAGGGGCCGTTTTCGCTCAACCATAATAGTGTGCTGGCTGCATATGCCATGCTTGATGCTGGGTAGCTGCAATGCGACGCACTGCACAGACCAATTAGAAAACACTAGCACGATATATTCCGACCTGGGTAATTGGGTCATGATAGTTGCGAGGACATGGATGATCACTTGATTAGTTCAAAACTGTATAGATCCTGAAGCGCTTTCCAATTATGCGACATGGTAGTGGAAACCTTCATCCTCGTCATGACCTCGCAACCAAACATTACCTCTATCAGTAGTGACCACGTGTGGGCTACCGCTGATCAGCTCGCTCGACAGGCAATCCGCAGCGGACAGATCATTCAGTGCGCTGGCTGCAACGTTTAACGTCTGCTAGCGGTGTCATGCCGCATCTTTGCGAGCATGGAGAACCGGATACATGCACTCTCAGGATGAGCGCATTTTGCTTCCTTCGAGCATGGACCTGGAGCGTATCAGGAAGAGATCATCTAACAAACCGACGGTGGCTCTGCCATAATCCAAACCTACATATGATTATCTTCATCCCTCACATATCGCGTCTCGTCGACTCGTGGCCTTGAACAGGGCTAGGTTTGATGCAATCAGCTGCTGTGCTGTGCTTTACGCAACTATTCGCAATGTTGCCGTTGGGTTCCGGAGTTCATGGCTGATCTGGAACAAAGCTGCACCATCCTTGACTTTCGTGTCATCCCAGTGATATCAAAGCACACGGGCGAAGTCTCTTTCAAGGCTTCGAGCACTTGCAGAGCCTCAATAGATCGTCCTTCTGAACGCGCCAGGTCCGATATGACGTGCTCTCTTCGAAGAGCTTGACGAGGGTATCATGCCAGCGTCTCTCAGAGAGCAGGTTGATATACCATGGCTTCTGCCAAACAAAGTGAGGTTCCCGACAAAGTTTAGGCACAGAGTAGGAGCAAGATGTTTAGATGTTGCTGATTTCCCTTGCTATGGCGATATGCGTAACTTGGACGACGTTCGGAGCGCCCCTGTATTCGCAGGGACGTTGCGCCGCACGCGGTTAGGTGCACATCGAATCGATCTCCGATGTACTGTATCTCATCTTAATCTTCTCAGCAAGAAGTATCCCATGCTGGAAGATTTGTGGGTCGCTGTTGTGGTCCCATCGGCCTGCTGTCATTCCTTCAGAGGCCTGTCGCCGGATGCGCTGTCACATCCGCGATTTGTCGAAATGATACCTCGCAGCATGCGAACATGCATCTCCAGTCTACACTGCTAGGGTTTGACAAGCTTGTGACACCATCCTCTGGAAGTTTTCCGCCAGCATGTGGTTCAAGACATCGAGAGTGGCATATTTTGTTTGTTGATCGGTCGGCAATCTGCGGTTCCCCGCCGTGTACGTGGCACAGGGAGGCATTGTGCTGGAGGAAAAGCAAGAAGAGGCCAGGGTCTGAGGATTGTGAGACTATGAAGCAGTGATTGAGCCTACCGCTCTCATTACCTTTCTGGTCCTTCTCAGTCGGGTCATCTGATGATGAAGGGAATCTGCAGTGAAGGGAGGGGATGTTATCCTGGTAGCGGGACTTGGGGTGCATTTAGATATTTGCAGAACATCTGGGGTACAGGAATATGTGCACCATCTTCCTCGTCACGGATTGCGTTGATCTAGAAGGTAGAGGGGTTATTGGCAGGGAGAAGAGCACTAAGCTTCGCCGCCTATGAAAGGTGCAGCAACAAGGCAGCCATGTCAATCCATCTGCGTCCCCCAGAGGAATCTTCGTCTCTCATCCTCGTGGATTTTCGAATTCGGAACATCTGCGTTGGCAGACATGGGCGGGTCAGCAGCTGATGCAGCTACCCCTCACAAAAATTCAAGCAGGGGGCCAATTCGGGGCACAGGAAGAGCAGCCGACATCCTTGAATCGAGATCATCACAGCTTAATCTAAGCGCAAGGGCTTTAAGACAGCACGCATCGCGCGAAAAGCTCGAGATCTTATTAGTCGATGAGGGGTACACGGAGGTATGACTAAACCGTTGATTTTAGTGCTCGTGAATACTTGGCAAGAACCTATGCAGTTCTCTGAGCCAGACCCACACCGACCACCGATCGTACGCTAGTCTCCAATCAACGGTATGCAACTGGTCCACTGCGAAGAAAGTTCTGATGTCCATCTACCGACGAGGATAACTACGTTCCCAAATTGCCAATGCGAGACTTCAGCTTCTGTTGTTACACCCTATCCGGACCCACCCCCCGTTTGTCGACAGCTGTATTGCCTGTAAACTCGGCTTTTGGCTCATTACATTGGCTAGGTTGCACGATTTCTTGCAGCGTCTCACCTCAGACACCATCAGAAGGCCACCACGGCAGCATTTCTACAGTCAACAAAATTAGGAGGATAGCGCCGTCACCCTCGTATTCGGAGAATCTTGGCCGCTTCGCGAATTTGATTGCAAGCTCTTAAACTTCATAAAGCTTGACAGTCGATCTTCTTGATCCACTATCTACTCAAAACATTCATACGGTCGACTGCCGTCAGGACGTCGCACGTGTCTTTCCCCAGATTAAGCTTGATTAGGCCATTTGTTTTGGGCATTCACGCTCTGCACGTGAGCCTCGAAATATAGGAACATCGCGCCGAATCCCTTGTACGAAAGACTCGAGTATCTCATTGTAGGCTTTGCCATCAAGCGCAACTCGTCTTCACCTTAATTTTTCTCGCATCGCCTAACCTGGTCATTTTTTTCATATTTCTGCCCGAAGCATGCGAGGTGTTCCAACCTCCATTGCCACCACGTCACCGGATCACGAACCGGGAGCCTTAACGCTTTGACGGCGCACTCCCTAACTTCGGGACACTATCAGTGCGACAGGACACCTCAACTCAAAGAGCACGTCCATTCCTCCGCTTCCGCCACGGAAACCTACAGCATATTGACTACCGTCGCCATCCTACAGCCGACGGGACACCACCTCGTGTATATACCCTCAATAGCCGTTGCGCAGCTCAATTTCACCTTACCATAACTTTTATCTATTTATCTTTGGATAGCCTTGCCATGGCTGTCACCGCCGTTTTCACCAAACCTCAAGCTCGAGCCAAAATGCCTTCTGCTTCGCCTCTCATTACCGCAACTGCGCTCCTCGCCGCAACTCCACACGAAAAAGCAATGTTACGAGACATCTACGAACTCCTCAACAAGCTCTTTGCACGTAACAGAAATCAGCACCGTCGCTCTCATTGGTGGAAGAGTCTTCATGCCTTTCGAAAGCAAATCGGTGTGTTATTGCAGGAAATGGACGGCAAGAAGAGTGAACGTGAGAGCAAGGTTGAGGCGCGATTACGATACTGGGATGACAAGTGCATTCACCAGTGGTACTAGTAGGTTCCCACCACCTTTAGATTAGATTTGAAGAAGAAACTAATCAAATCAAGCCAATTCTCCCAACTTGTTGCTGTGGGACCGTTTGCCATGCTTGGTCTGGTCATGATGGCGTCTGTTGCCCGTGTTTGCCGTATTAGTGGCATCACCGCCGTCTATGAAGAAATTGCTTCGGGAGATATTCAGGGCGTTTTGAGCGCTAGCGATGAATTGGCATTGGCGGATGAATTCGGCGGCGTGCTAGACGCTGGCGAGCTGGATGAGGAATGGGATGAGGGTGTTGTCATAATGAGGGAGGATTAGGAGGTGATGAAGACTGTACGAGTGACGATTGCATGTATAACTACCATTGATACCAGCACTTGATGCGGCGTCCTTCGAAGGACAAATTGTTTGAATAATGTCATATTTAGCTCCAAAAATCGTCCCAGCAAGTCCATCCTTTTTTTTTTCAAGTCAACTCACACTGCGAAGGTAACCAGGCCTACCCCTCTTCACCGATATACCTCACGTTTTCAAACCGACTCCCCCTCACCCACTCTGCAGCCAATCGTCCTGTCTCCTCGCCCACCTCGCTTTCTCGCTTGGCAGGCTTTACATGCATACCATGGTCCGCTCCTTTGACAACAATGAGCTGAGACTGGGCTTTCATATTTCCCCTCACAGACTCGAGGAGGTCAAGGGGACACATTGCATCTCTATCGCCGATGATGAAGAGCACGTTGACAAGTTCCGGCAGATCGAGTAGAATTTTATCCCTCACATCATCCTTCGGCCCCTTGAGTGGGTATGAAACTAAAATGACTTGAATTGTAGAAGTTCCACTGCCATCCTTTTTATCTTGTTCAACAATATCGCTGGCAGCCATCACGGCTGCACGCGCACCCATGCTTCGTCCCCCAAAGATGGCATTCAACGCTCGCATCTTCTGCTCCCTTTCTCTCCTACCGCTGAGGTGTTCAACACATGCGTGAAAACCTCTTACACGTGCGCCAAGGTTCATGGAGCCTTGGAATGCATGGATTGGGAGAGAAGTGGAGAAGCCGTTGCAGAAGTTGACTACAGCTGGGGCAGAGAGCGTCCCGCCTGCACCGTGGGTGAAGATTAATGTGGCAGCGCACGGCTCAGAAGAATCCGAGGATGGGTATTTGTGGCATTGCACCGGGTTCTTGATGAGGTCGGACGTGATGGTGAAGGTGGTGACATTTGTTGAAGTTGTACCCAAGTTCCCCGCTTCTTCGATGGTGTCTGATCCTGCTTTGGACTTCGACTTTGCAGCCCTGGGCTTTGAAGCAGTCGTGGCTTTCGCTTCAACTTTGCGCTTTGCTTTTGAGCTAGTTTCGAGTTCTACTTTCGATGCATCGGCCGTAGTGCCTTGTTCGGCTGATGAACCTGGCCTCACCAATGAACGCGTAATACGCTTCGTGGCCACTGGTTCCAGGTTTGATTCAGAACCTTTGCGACGCTTTGGCGGCATACCGACGGGGATATTTTATGAAGTTGTGCTACTTATCGCCTTGTCGAATGTTGACGTTGAGATGATGTTGCACAGCGTTGGCTATCAGCCCCTTACTGTACCAGCTAGTTAAGTATCGTAATCAGTACTAGCGCCTGGCCTTCATCATGCTAACAATCCCACATAAATATACGGACGTAGTTTCCAACCAGTTGTCAGGCTTATATTCCATGGAACGTTTCAGCCCGCCTTAGCATAAGTCGGGAATACTTTTCACATCATAAGTTACTAACGATTATCAACGGCCTAACCCTATGAAATTTCCTGCAAGTATGTCGTAAAAGCATAGTCCATCGATCAAATAGTCATGTCAAGATCTAGATGAATATGATGCAGCCGTCGCATCTTCAATGATCACCGCAAACTGAACAGCCAGCGTCAATTGCCTCACTATTATCGCCGCCACATTTACAGCAGAGGAATCGGTAACTGGGATTTTCAGACTTGGAAATCTTATCGCCTTGTGATCCATACTTTGTCCTTAGGCTAACTCCTTTTGTATCTCGTGATATATTACCGATTGTAGCAGCCTCGACATTGGAATCGCGCTTTTGACGGAATTTCTGTTCAGTATCTGAGACCTCGCCCTCAAGCTCACATACATCTTCAGTGTGAAAAAATGGCGAAGCGTTTTCCGTTATGCTGGCCCCAGTACTTCGCGTGTGAGTCATGATAGGTGTAGAGACAGACATTACCGATCTATTCTGAAGGACTCCGGTGGTTTGTGCAATAAAAATTCAACCTCTGAGCTACTTTATGGCATCCTAACCTCACTCACGTCAAGTACGTCCTTAATGGCTTCCAGGATGTCGGCTGTAGGAACTATATACACATCTCCCAAGGCATCACACGCGGAGGCCTGTCCGAATGTCTTCACAGTTCTTTCCAATGTGTCCTCTGGTTTTCGTATTGATGCGTCTTGGACCATTGGGTCTGATTATTACCAGGCCACTCTTTTTTCTCTGTTAGAACCCATGAGCCAGAAGCGCCAGTGTGTAGTTCTCATTTGTATTAGCCGGAGAAGCCTGAAAGTCCTTTAATTCACTTAGTATGATAATCTCGAAGTTTTACAGTATGGACACAAACTAAACTTTGCTTTGATGTGAGCGGCCCAAGGCCATTGATGCATGTTAATTGGGTAATCCAGCGCAATATCAATAGGTAGCAGCTCAGGTTTTGCCAGAGACCATGGCGGCTGACCTTCAACAATCACCTCAAAGTTAACTAGGCCAGGTTGATTATGTTTACAAAGGCGGTTAGCGAGTTTTCCACGGAAGAACTTCTTCACTGTCTCCTTAATGCGCTCTGGACAAAAGACAACTATACAAAGCTTTGCAGAACTCTCGCCCTTCCCCAACGCCATCAAACGTATCGCCATAGGTCTGACATTTTTATGGGTTTTCTTCATCTCCGCAAGTAGAGGGCGCGTCAATCCTACTGAAAGTCCCTCAAATAGAAAACAGGTGGCCTATTGACATCCTTGTCAAATCGAAGAAGACCATGTACTTATCAACGCGCTGGCAATTGGAACCTGAAAGGGTTGGAGCAGTCCCCTCGGGAATACCATCGTTACCCAAACCTGGCATCGGTTTCCTGACCGAATTCTGATTCTGAAGGTGCTGTTTTTCTGTGTATTTCTTTTCTGAGTATTCGAGTTTGCTTGATAATAGCATGGGAGGACTGGCAATGGAAGGCCGTTCTGGCCGTGCTTCATATTTTTGTTTGCGCGTATCATTCAAAGAAAAAATTTATGTTCCAGTGAGCAGCGCAAGGCAAAATTCTCCCCAGATTACGCCTTATCATCGAATAATTGCCTTCCAGAGGGCTGAGACGGCAATGCTTCCAATAAAATTAGATCAGTGGATGAAAGACTTGCAGATGTGCATCCAATCAGCCTTTTGTACTACATAGCCTTGGGCCGCCACCTTTGTGCTTGCCAGGACTACTTGAATTGTGTAGTAAGATTCTCCGTTATTTTGCTTAAAACTTGGAGTATTAGGCTTCCGGTCTCCTCGCGTTGGGTCTCTCGTTGGGATTTGATGACAGGCACCTACTCCATGGCTTCTCCCTTATTATCAGTCAGCACGAAACAATTACAAAACCTCGGCCAATATATCTGGAATTGGCAGTTGTGCGGCAACTGCCATGGACACGCCAAGTGTATGCAACCTGCGTGCTCATGGAGCCGGGCGAAGCTCCTGCAGAAGTTCTGGGATCGGTATACGGACCTGACGGGAGCCTACACCCGAAAATCTTCTCAACATAATCAGGACAATAAGGAACTCGCCTGGTCTTCAGCGAGAAGAGTTGATTAAACATTGCTTTCCAGCGGACGTGCAAAGCGCAACAAATCGTTCTAATATCTCAGATCGAAATCGAGCGGTAAGCATTGCAGCTAGTATTCTGTTTTTGAGCATTACAGCTAGCGCCTTCATATCTGAAGCCTATCCAATGAGAGTACATCCTTAATTCAACCACACCTCGGACGAGTACAAAGCTGAAGACGTTATACAAGGAGTGCTTGCAACAAAACTTATCAAAGCTGGACTTATTCTTGAGCCTATGAACGATCTGCGCAGCCACCTGACGGTGACAATCAGCGAAGGGAAGAGGGTGGTGAAAGTCTTCCATTGCATTACTGTGCTAAAGGAGATGCTGTTAGCGAGCCAGAACGACAACAACGCTTCCATATTGCCGCGGTTACTTGCCCTGGAAGTGCTGGGCACAATCCATCATATCCTTTGTCCAATGGACCGCAACTCACAAGCTCTCCTCTCAGCTTTCGTCCAGAAGCACCAATTTGATGGAAATTTGCTACAGTACGGTCTAGCACGTTACAGGCGAGATGATGACCCCAACATCACCCACTCATACTTCGAAACCCGCCTCGCCCAAGTCTATGACGAGGTGCAGCATCTAAACCGTCGCCCTGGTTTGGAGAGCTGGTTCCACAAATATAGTGCACAGAGATATATGATAATGGCAAATGCATTTGGCGTCTTCATTGCTGTCATCATTGGGTTTTTTAGTCTCATCGTTGGTGGTTTCCAGGCATGGGTATCATATCAACAGTGGAAACATCCTGTAAAGAATGACTGATCATGGAACGTGTTCGCAATGCTAACATGCGGCGTATCACTGTCTCAAAAACTGCTGAAATGACTCTTAAAATCTGGCAGCTACGAAGCCAATGGTACGTGATAATGGTCTGGAAGCAAGAAGAAGTAACTTTGAGAAGTACCTGAGTGGTGTACACACATGCCTTGAACACTCATATCATCTCAATCCAATTTGCTCATCCAATGGTGAAATCACTATCAAAACAAGACTCTACCACTCCTTTCCTCAGCACGGACACATTGCAGACTCCTATAATTCACTTCCCCTTCCAAGGCGCTGTTCTCCGACCCGCGGGAAAGGGCCAAGAGATACTCACCTTCCCCCTATGAATTCGACGTTGGGAGCCAACAATTCCACCGAGAGTGATCCATAAACGCCCGATACTTACATATTATCCCAAACTCTTCAATTTCTAACTATTGATGTTTCAAAAAGCTGGCAGTCATATTCATCCACCAGGAAAATGCGGCGCTATGCAACATACTATATGATGTCTAATCGGTACCATCGAGCCAAGCGAAGCTGCAGCGCGTACCTGATCGACACACGAACAAAGGAGTGATAGGTTCCACAGTTTCTACGAGTCGTATCATACAGACAACAACCACAATCGCGGTTACGCGCCGTACAGTGATACGGTCAAGATGGGTCGTTGACATGTGACAATGGGACATGGCTTGCGTGTGTGGACAGTTGCTGGGGAGGGAAAAAAATTGGAGCCCAAGACCCAGCGCACCCGGTGGTATCTGGTCCCACTGCAGCAAGCTAGCATGAAGGTTCCAAAGCGCCGTCTTCATAACGATGTCTGCCATCGTATCGTTCCACAATGGCGACTCACAAAAACGTGTCAGTCCAGCAAGATCCCAGGATGTCGCACAAGTTACTCTCTTATCTGGCACTCAGGTCCGAAATCGCTCGTATAATCTTTCGAGCGGTGCCCGACGGGAGTGGGTCTGCCACTGTATAGTCCCTGAAACCCCCTCAAAAAAGCAGACAGGACATTGCTGTATCGAGGTACATCCGGGTTGTATCATTCCATGTACCCACGAGGCCTCGGACTGAACCAGACGGACCTTATTCTCGCCGGCGGTTGGATATGACTGCCGGAAGGCCCACTCAAATACTAGCTCATTGCCTGATCGACACGTCTTCTTGCCCAATATTGCACCCAGAAGCGCCGACCGTCTCATCCATACATTGAGCGTTGTTAGCAATGGTGTAAATGCATGTCGGTTCTTTTCATGAGGAGAGCAACCGTCGCCAAAGGTACCTTTTTCGGTGGAGTTGCTCGTGACTTGAAACCCATTATTGATCTTGAGACCAAGTAAGAACCTTCTGCTCAACGTCATGACTTGACTCCCCTGGAACACGCGTTCCTGAACGACATGAGGGCCGATTTGGATCCTGGTTGCGCTTGGTTCAGTCAGGGTAGGGCATTGCATACCACATTGGCTCGTCACATGAGGGCAGCAGCACGATCGCCGTTTCGATCTGACGCAAGCGAAGCAGGGGTGGCTCGCACCCATTCTTCCGAAATGCACGTCAAAAAGCCAGAGCAGGCTTCACCCCAACAATCCGGGGTAGGCCTCTTTACATGAAAGATGCATGTGGAGCAGCGTTCAACAATGCCAAATTCGGCGCCGATGTGATATCTCCGCGGAGGGCGAGGCTCTTGTCTTCACCACGACTCGCGGTTGAGAGTTCTGGGCCTTAGCACCTGAGTTACTTTCCTCTTGCGCGATGGTTCTTCCCGGCGCCGATATCCGCACTTCCGAACGGGCTCCCTTGTCATAGCGTGACTAGCTTCAAGACGAAATGAGCACTGGTAAGACTACTTTCATCTGCCGGTATTCTCGAAGACGACTTCGCTTCCAAGTTCGACCCTGAGACCAGCCGCTTGTAAACGATGGCAAAAGAAGGTTTACGGGGATGATTGCGGTATTTGTTTTTCTACTTGATGGAGGCGCCGTCTTCACGCAGAATCGACTTGGCAATGGGCCGGCGGAATGGGTCAACATAGAGAGGAGGCAGATTCTATATTGTGTTTTCAGAGTCTTGTTACCTAATGGTAGAATGAAGATGAGTAAGACGCGTCTGTGACAAGGGAATCCTGCCTTCGTACCGTCTGATTGTGTGCATAGTGATATTTCTCCTACTGCTCTTCAATCAGTCCATATCAATTGAGGTTGAAACAAGATACCGACTTGGACTATTGCGGGCCGCTCGTAGGGTGTTTCTCATTATGCGTAGTAGGGTGTCGCGTATGCAAGTCCAGGACTGGTAGTACACCCAAATAGCACCCGGACCTATATCAAACCCGGATATAGTACCGCCTCCCCGAACTGATCGTCAACGTTTCGCTACAGAACTTGTCACTAGGGTATTTCTCGCCTCGTTTTCACCAGGTCGGCACATCAAACTATGTGCACACGGAAATTTTCATTCGGGCAAAACCTGCAATGTACCCCAGAAACAGATGCCCACACCTTACCGGCAAGTTTCCAGATCTATGTACCACGAATCGATCTGCCCAGCTAGTCGTCAGGAACGCTTCCATAAACGAGCTTGTTGCTCATGCAAGTATCGGCCCATATGTCAAACGAGTCCACTTCATAATGCACATCCCCACCGGGCCGTGGGCATATATCCCCGTAGACAGGGCCCGCAAGGAGCTGCAACTTACCTTCCACAGATATTCAATGCGCCTTTCGTCAGCTCATTTCTTGCGTCAGGTTTCAACGTCCCGGGTCCCCGTACATTGCCTTGGGCGAAGAGTATTCGAAATGGTCCGATTAGGCATGAAGGCGTTTTGATTCATTGGACGGGCAAACCTCCCGAAAAAGGTGAAGGGCCGATTCGGAATGCCGTGATCGATGAGCAGGGATTGAGGCATGGGTTTTGGGATTCGCAAACTTACTAGAAAGAGAATGATGCTGTGGCGGCTGCTATTGCTGCTGCTACTGTTGTTCTTGATGCTGTGATATGGTTGGTCGTAAGTAGCTGTGATGAGGACTATTTTGGTGTCGTGTAGATTCAGTCGGGAGCAATAGAGATGATTTCGCTAATGGTAGATTGATTGATACTGATACTTTGATGGCGTTACTGTGCACTCCTGTGCCTAACAAATTACTCCAAAGAAAATGTGCAAAGAAATGACTGATTATATTTGTACATGGGGTATGTGGTCTGATGAAAACATGCAAGTGACCAGGAGAAATGCGGGAACGTTTAAGCGCGACAAGGTATCTTGGGTGGACTGCGTAGTAGAACATGCGCGAGATGCTTTTCGAAGAGAGTGCCGACGTGAGAAAGTGCAACCATGCAAACGAAATGTGACGGAAAAGACAAACTTGCGGATACTCCGCCAACGCCACATGTGCGATAAGGGAATTGACAGAAATGCTGTGCAGGTGAGATACTACCTCAACCGAAAAACACCGCGCCTGAGAGGCATCGCTTTCAAAAATCATCCAACGTAAATAATCTTCGTTAATAGTTTGCGGACTTTTGCTTGAGACAGTGGGGTCTGGGCCAGACCCTTGATAGATGTACGTTAAGTGTACCGTCCAGTATAGGCTCAGAAGCCATGGTGTGAACTGGGTGCGTGTTTCTGTTCCGGCACATACTTTGCGTCTGTCACATAGTACGACTGAGGGTAGGGAGCTGCGGGATATTGTGGCTGGCCGTAAGTCTGCAGAGCTACCGGTGCCGATGCTCGCCTTTGTGGATCATGCTGAGAAGTTGAATTCTGGCTTGGGTGTTGATCAGATGGCGAACTCTGTGGGACGGGAACGTGAACATCGAAAGTGGCAGCTTGGGGGACAGTGTATTGTGTAGACTGTGGAGCTTGATGGTGGTGAGGTGGCTGGTACTGCGATGCTGGTACTGGTTGGGAATATGGCGCAGTGGCAGTGGCCTGTGATTGGTCAAAAGAATAATGGCGGGCCGGTTGCGACTGGGGCCCGTATTGTTGTGGTGGAGCTGCGGAGCCCGGAAACTGTGGGCTGGAAGACTGCGGAGATGAATAATGTTGTGGCGAGGGCGGTTGGACGAATTGCTGGGCTGGAGGTGGCTGAGGAGCGTACGCCTGTGGGGAAGGCTGTTGGGGAGCGTACTGATGCCCGGGCTGCGTAGCCGAGTATTGGGGAGCAGTCGACTGAGGTGAAGCGTAATGCTGCGGACTGTGGTGGTTCGGTGTATACTGCGATGCCTGCTGGCCATGCCAGTATTCTGGCACATGTAAGTGAAGAGGAGCGTGGGTTTGGATCACAGAATGTCCTGCAACTGCTTGTGTAACAGCTCCGATGACATGATGCTGCAGATGGCTCGGTTGGATGTGATGCGGGTAGCCTGCGACAAGCGGCATATCCTTGCTCTCTTCATCTTCAAGACTGACCTTCCAGCCATTGAGCAGCTCCGGTCGAGGTTGGATGTCAGCCAATTTGGGATCCTGAAACGGTCTCTTTAATTTTCCACTAACAACGTCCTCAAGACTGTAGTAAGAGATGATGTGATGGTGCGTTCCTTGATACTTGACAGAAATGGTCTTTTTCATCAAACCACCTTCTTTAAACTCGTAGCTGTCAATCAGAGATCCACAGAAGCGTCGCTGTTGGTCTGGCGTGAGGCCCTGCGCAAAGTTTGCGTAAACCTTATTCATAGAGTCGGCGTCACCAGGTGCGGAACCATCGAATGAAGGGTTCTCGTATTCGTCGTCAGAGTTATTGAGATTCTCGCCAGTCTTAGTCATGGCGGGTCCGGCGCTTTCTTTGCGCTTTCGCTTAGTTCCGCATGAAGGGTTGAGAGCAGTCTTCTTCTCTTCGGGTTTCAAAGCGCGTACGAGCTGACGATAGATGAGGCAATTGTTCATAACTCGACTGGGCGACCAGTGAACAGCATCAGTCCAGCGCTTGATACCAGAGGCGTTCTCCTCGTAGACCAACACGGTTCCGGAAGTGAGCATCTCTGCTCTTTCTTTGTCGTGAGGTCGACGGCTGATGTGACTTAGACGACCCTGCAGTGAAGCTTCTACAATGGTCATGGCATCTTTGGTCGTGTCCAGGAAACCCTGCCAGGTGGGCTTGAAAGCAGGCTGCGCCTTCACCATATTTCCCGCCACTTGGGGCCTCGCGGGTGGTGGCGTATTAGTTCCAGTCGCGAGAACATGAGAGGTGGCAATCGAATGATGGCGTGGTGTTCCGCGCGATGGAGGTTGTAAAGGGGGCGTAAAACTCGCGTACATGGAGGGGTCAAAGACAGTCGAGTATGAAGGATGATGCGGAGCTGAATGTTGTGGCCAATTCCACGAGTCGGCATCGCTGTAGCCCTCCACCTTCTGCACCCCGCCAAGGGACATATCATGCCCAAACGATGGCATCGTCAACGTCGATGCCCTTATACCTTGCAACATGAGGAAGAGGATTGGCAGATAGTTTCAGTCGCGTGTCCAAGAGGAGCTCTCGAGTAGAGTAGTAGAGACTGGTTCACTGGAGGTCGCTCAAACCATGGAAAGAGATGTTGAACGTAGAGTAAGTGAAGAATAGGTGTCCAAGCA
Source organism: Pseudopyrenochaeta lycopersici (assembly GCA_003313425.1). Classification (NCBI taxonomy): domain Eukaryota; kingdom Fungi; phylum Ascomycota; class Dothideomycetes; order Pleosporales; family Pseudopyrenochaetaceae; genus Pseudopyrenochaeta; species Pseudopyrenochaeta lycopersici. Next base: position 1,082,519 of record NHZP01000009.1, read on the forward strand.
AGCAGGTTGGAACGCAAATGCTCAAAAGCAATATGTGTGCGACTAACGGAGCAGCAGCGGCAGACTGTGATACGAGAGTCGGTTTGGAGATGGGCTAGCAGCGAGTCAACATAGCAGTGATAAGTGCTTGTGGCAGAGACTTACGGGGTATGAGTGGCTAGGGTAGGGTTGTGGAGTGGGTGGGTGGGAGGAAGGTAGTTAAGTATGACTGGCGAAGACGAGTATCACCAGTGTTATCGTCGTTGTTGTTCTTTCTGGCGGTGGTGTTGGATGAACTTGGAAGGCGGGGCACGTTGGGTTGAAGATGCAGCTTGGTGTTTCCCAGGTTGACTTTGTGCTCTCGCTTATTCACAAATAGGGAGGGTCGGACGTTGAGCGTGGATGTTGCAGAAGCAATGGGGAGAGTGAGGCGATTGTTAAGTACTGTGTGGACAATGACAGTGGGCAGGCCTGAAGAGTTGAAGGGCAGCAACAACTGAACGATGCACGTTCAAACCGTGCAGCTGCAAACGACAAGATCGAGGTAGGTCGCCGACGGGAGGTACCAGAGAGCGGTCCAGGGAACGGGTGTATATGTGGGGATTAATATTGCAGCGTCGGCGAATTGCGAGGAAACAAGGATGGCAAGGTAGGCGGCTCCCTGGAACGATAATAAGGAGAAGAGGGAGCAATAGTAGTAATAGCAGCGGCGGCATGAGCAACAGGCATGAACCTGTCGTCGAGGCAAAGCCGCGCTATCTAGCCTTTGACAGCCGGACGAGGGCTAGGGCGAGGGAGCTGGCGAGCCCTGGCAGTGACTCAATTTGTATGGGGCAGGTGAAGCGTGAGGGGATATGCACGAGTGCGAGGGAGCATGGAGACGGTAGGCCGTGGAGAGTGCTTGGGAGGAATTGCACGTCTTCAGCGAGCACGACACGCTACGGGGACTGGCGGCTTGGAGGGGCTTTTCCTGCTTGGGCTGGCGGACAGTTGATGGGCGACAGTAGCGTAACGATCGCCCCTGCTGGGTGCTGGACTAGGCCGTGGAGGGAGGCTTTGAACATGAGGCAGCCCTGCTGAGCATGTTCCCCTCCAGCCCCGTCTGGTTCATGGGTTCTGGCCCATGAGACGATCAACGCAGACAATGAGAGGTTCCCTGCGGGCTCTCCACCGCCCACGACCGCACCATTTCAGCTAGTCCCACCTGACTCCGGGTGCTGCCAGGGCCATGCGTTAGAACAGCGTAAGCCTCCTGTTCCTGGACGCTGGTGAAGCAGCTTGCTGAAACTCTCCGCCTGCCGCGACGGTCTGCCCCCAGGAACAGCCGTTTGGAGCAACGCCAGCAACAGCACATCGAGCATGGAGCAGCAGGAGAGGAGATGAGCAGCGGCGCGGCAGCGCGGTGGCGGCTCCGCGTGGCTTCCAATGGCCCGAGGTCGGATGATTGCGAGAGAAGAGATGCGGAGAAGGCCAAGGCGAGGAGCCCGCCCGAACAGGGCACCGCGCAGAGCGGCCCAGCATGGCGAGCTGGGATGGGCATCCGTTCGCGGGCAAGCGCGAGAGCAGTGCAGTTTGCCTGTGCGCACACTGGCCTGAATAATCGCGGAGTCGGGACGGTGCGCTATGTTTCACACGTCTCGCGTGTGCACCCCAGTCCTGTCCACCACCTTGCCCTTCTCTGTGCGGACACGCAGCCCCCGCGCCACCAGCAACCCACGCATGTTCAGGCGGCTCAGAAACTTCCGAACGTGATGCAGCCGGCCACCGCCCGGCGACGTCGCTGGGCCTGCGAGCTGTTGTGCGTGGTGACGGTTGCCGACCCGACGCGGTTAGGTGGCGCGCATGGGCCACCCGGGGCACCGTGTGCGATATCCTGGCGAGAATCATGCACGCCCGTCACACATCCATGGATCCATGAAGAGCAAAAAATTGGACCGTCCAGCACACCGTGACCTGGCCGTGGCCGCGAGCTGCGAACCTCGTCGGCCGTCGGTCTGCGCCGCAAGCAAGCCAGCACTCGCACGCACCGCTTTCTAGAAACCCAGGCCATCCATGGCGGAGCAGCGCCAGCGCTGCCGACTGCCTCCGCTCCCCGGTCACGGGACGTCCATGCATCGCCCTTTTGCGAAGAGCTGCAAGCTGGCTGCGCGACACGACCACACTGTGGCGCGCACCACCATCTCAACAAACGACGACGCGATCTGGCAAATGAAGACGCAGCTGATACGTGACAAGCAGCGTCGCCTGGTGCAGCTGCAGCACCAGCACCAGCACCAGCACCAGCACCAGCAGCAAGCAGCACTGCATGAAGCAAGCTGGTAACTTGACACCCGACATCCTTGCCTCTGCGCAGCAGGGATAGAGCTGCATGTCTCGGGCGTCCACTGCAGCCTCACCTCGCAATCGTCGCACGTCGGGCGGACGAGGCTTGGGTCGCTCTCTGTTCAGAAACATTTATGGGCAAAAGCCATGATCCGCAGCATGCCGCCAAACTACACGCCATTGAATTCGCTCTGGGCTTGGATCATCTGCTTGGAAAATTGGATCCGCCGGAAGGCTCCGCGACTCAGGGTCTCGTCAACACTCTGTCTGTGCGCTTGCCCTCTTCTGGTCGAACAGGCTTGTGTCCCCTTCGCCCCGTCTTGGATTAGCGCGCCTCCCCTCGTCCTTTCCCCCCCTTCCCCAACCAGCATTCTTGCCGACGCCGTACCTGACATTGACCAGGCCAACCTTCTTCGCTGCGCATCCTGAGTACTCGGCAAAAACCACCTGGCGCTTCGTGCTTCGAATGAAGGCCTACGTCAAGATAAACTTCGCCGTTGTTCCTGTGAGGCTGCGGGTGACCAGAGACTCGGATTGCTCTAACAGAGACGATGTCGCAACCAGACCTGGAATTGTTCCTCGGCATCCATGGCGCCAACTAGGGCTATCGTTGCTCAGCAAGCTCATAGCACACGCAATTATAGGCTCCACAGACATATATACGCCCATCGTCCACTGAGGCTGCGCACCGTCAAAATCTATCAATCCACCACTAAGTCCGCTTTTCATTTCGTGTTCAATACGGTACCTCATCTTCACCGAGCTGGGGTCGCCCGCTTTTCCCCAGCCGACATGAGGCATGCCTCTGTACCTCCTTGATATCTTCTTGAAACTCTTGCAATAACGCCCTCGCAGTCGCCCCAGCACCCATCCAAATCTTGTGCACGCATTCTGTTGTAGTACCACCACTGACTTGCCAGCCTGCCATCAGTTCCCATGATTTTCCTCTTCGTCTCTGTCGTCATGCACATCTTCCTCAGTGCCTCGTCAATAACCAATATGCGTCTGTGCTAGGCGCAGCCTACACTTATCACCGTCCGCCGGCTTTGCGAGTCAACTTCCTGTTTTGGCGAGTGGCTGTTGCAACGATCGTGGCGGCAAGTGCGACTCCAGCTGCAGGATCGGGAAGGCACTCGCTACACAATCTCTTCGGTCCTTGATCGGTCAAATCGTTATCCCTGATGTGATGTTTCTGCACGACAACTTCATCAGCAATTGTCATCTATAGTCCTTGTGTATACCCTCCCTCCTCGGAAGTTGCTCAAAGACCGAAAGTCGTTTGCAGCCGAGTCCATGGCACTATCATTGATGTGCAATTGCACAACACGGGACATCGCTGAATACGGACGTAACCTGTAGCATCTCCTACCTTGGCGTCCACCAGTTGCTTCACCAATACGCTCGGCATTTGACATTGTCTTGACAGCCAGATAGTGAGCTTGACGCTCCTCTGCTCGCCCTCAGCGAGACCTGACTCAGTTCCGCGGCTGCCCTGGTTTCTACGTAGACGTTTGTCCTCGAGGCACTACGCAATCGTGGCATCAGGTTCACTGCGGTGGCAACACTCGATCATTCCTCATTCCAAATGTTCACTCTCCTCATTCCCATGTCTCCGTTCGACAGAATGAGCTTCTTCGGCGTCACTGCATCACCGGCGGCATGGATCAGTTTTTCTCAGATCTGTCGGTCACAGTCCTAGTGCTTAGAGGACAGGGTCTACAGGCATCTCCAGACACGGTAACGTGAACAGTATTATGGGCTATATCAGTCCATCAAGGTTTACAGTAGGGGTTTGACGATCTAGATGTTCCGGAACCTGGCAATTTACTCCACGTCTTAACGAACAATCTTTGCTGCGGTCCAAAATGGATGCTTCACTGATGACCATCTTTCCAGCCTCCTTCTCGATTGTCAAGGGTGCAATTTCAAGCTCCGGGCCGGGAGTGACTCGGCAAACCACTATTTGTCAAGACACGTTTGACCGTTCAAGCCGCTCACGTTTAGTGGAAGGCGTGACGGCTGGTGCCACATGAAGCTGAAGATTGATAACCTTCTTCAGGCTGTACTTTGTCCCTACATTTCCATAGGAGACTCTTTCGGCCTGAGTTAAAGTTACCACTCGGAGATTTTGTACAACAGCGTTCAGGAGAATAAAGATAGTTTCGGACGTAGCCATAAACGTGTCCACCCGGATATGCTGCAAAATGTAGAAAGTCCAGACACGCGAATTATCTGCAGACGTGCACCGGTGCACCATCGTCTCTCCAAGATTGCGAGTGAGTTTCCTGTTCGTGGACGTTTTTCGCCGAACTAGTTGCCTCCCTCGATACTCATGACAGCCAACTGGACCCACAAACGGCGAGCTCACTCCTTTCGCTCGCGGGTTAGCACAGACCGGCATGTCCTCAAACTTTATTGCCCTGTTAGTTCTTGCGCGATGACTGGGTTACTAGCAGCTAGTGCTTTGGCAGATCGTCTAATATTGCCGTAGATCCCTTTAACGCACCGCACGGTCAACTTCAAATGTCCTGTCGATCCGGACCGAGGCCAGTGCCATCCTGTGCCGACAGCTTTGCGCGTCTCGACGTCAACGGACCTGCGTTCATGAGACCCTGTGACTCGCGATGCAGTATCTTTCACATCAGATTCTGCAGCTCACCGGCGAATCTCACCGTACGACTCACTGACTGCCTTAATTACACCCGGTAGCTCAGTTTTCTGCCATTGTCTGCCACTCAACAGTTTCACTAACCGTTTCTATTCCTAGACCTGTCAACTAAACACTGAGTCCAGAGTCCTTCGCAGACTCCGACGTATGAGCTCAACCGGTGTCAGCTCCGACTGATTATTGCCGCTGCCGCTTACATGTACGCTCAGCTCAGGATTAAGCAGCACGATGTTCTGCAGTAGTGACACTGAACGCACACCAGTAGTGTTTGAAGCCACCGGCACTTAACAACCGCATTGACTCGATGCGCCGTCCACAACGTCTGTTCCAGGATTTGCTTTTCAAGTGGGGAAGCCTTTTGATGTTGACACACGTTTAATGGTATCTCGATGCAAGCCCTCGCCTCACGGCAACATTAACGATTCCAGTCATGAAGAGCGGAGAATGTTGCGATAGCGACTCCACAACAGATGAGTCCCGATCCGCTACATGCATTGCAGTGCCCCAGATCGCCCGCTTGTTCTTTCAGCATCTTGTTGATCCGCCCGTTGGTCTTATTGATCCGCCCGTTGGTGATAAGCGACTGGGAAGTATTGCAATGCAGGAACGTGCAGAATGAAGGGAAATTCAATTCAGCCACTGGCTTCTGATTGCACTGGTGCTAGACATTTCCCACTTTTTTCCCGTGCTAACCGCGCTTTCATCGCCACATTTACTAGGGAGTTCAAAGCAAACATCCGACGATTCGCCGCCGGTAGGCCAAGAGTGATGGGCGCCCCATTCTTGCATGTACGAGATAATGGAGATCTTCTACCAACACAGGTAGGCGCATACCAAGTGAGAAGCTCTCATCTGATCCAAGCAAGTTAAGATATCAAAGGCTATCATGCACCACTTCAAGTTCGTTCGCTCAACGTTTGAACATGAGATGTTTCAAGGTCTCAACCCAAGGTGGAGATAGCGGGGATGCGGCTTGTCCCAAGCCGAAACAACTTTATTGCGGAGCGAAATCACATGGAATGGATTGCCACATTAGTGACGATGATAGTGACGTCGCAATCAATCCCCACGAAGCAAGTCAGACGGGGAAAAAGCAAAACCAGGAAGTTGACATCCGTTAGCCAGAGGCACTACCTGTGCCTGCTCCAGAACCTTCTGCTGTTACCGCTCGCTTGGCCAGAGGGACCCGTCGTACGTGTATCCTCATTACCAGACTACTGTGCCCATGGCCAAATGCGTAAGTATATGCGAAGCTGCGAGACAGTCGTACCTTGTAGCACAGGGATCATGAGGCTACTCTGCATGCCGTCCGCGGAATCTAAAGTTCAAGTTTGTTACGCTCGACATCAAGAGAAAACCCGGGTACGACGGGAGCTGTCCGTCAAAGCATTCCCTGTCTTTCGTACTGGTTCGGACGTCGTATGCAAGTGTGGCACGATTTCTGACCACCTTTGATCGACCAGCGTTCCCAGCGCGTGGAAACAACCAAACGTCACCTCTTTGTCTATCAGTGTGGCCCGTATGCTGATCATGCTTCATACGGTTGATCCATGAGGGGTTTCGTATTGTCAAGCTGGCATGAACCTGAAATATGAAGCTGTACGAGTGAAAAGAACTATGGGAAATTGGAAAAACTTCGTATGCCGAATTCCGAGATGAAAGGGGGGTGGCGAGATAGAACTTTTCCATACCCAGTTCGACGGGTCTGTCTCTTTGAAATGACCAAATGAAGATCCCTTTCTCGTGTGATGGGCTCCTTTTGGTCTCTCTTTTTGTTTAGCTCACAAACTCGTTCTCCAGTTTTGGCCAACCATTCAGCCCGAGTTGCGTGGCTTCATTCTCTCGTAAGCTGAGCGGCTCCAATGGAGAGGGTATGCAAAGGACTCGGGCTGGCTGAGGGAAGTCCGAGCAATTGATCCCGAGGCCAACACACTAGCACTGATCAGAAATCGTATCCTGCTTTTCAGACGTGCCCATGTGCAGGTTTCCAGCGCCGAGGGTCCTGCACACACGAATTTCTTTCCCATCTAGTTTGGGGTTCAACAACCGTTCTCTGAGTTCAAGCGTTGCATCCTCAGTTCGCCATCTCGACTCGAAATTGAGTCGAGCTACAAAAGCCTATAGACTCAGGACCGTCTTGCAGGTCCCTCTATTGGCTATCTTCCTATAATTACTTGGTTGCTTGAATGGGCCTCGTTTCTAGCGAAAGACTCTGAGAATGATGACCTCCGCTACTTCATCCTGTAACTACAAACACGATATGTAGTCCTGTGCCTAGGATGCACCCTATGAAAGGAATGCTCATGCCCGTTTCTGTTTGCCATACTTTTGCCACCATAGGGTCCAAGACAGCAATGAGCTGGAGATATGGGCTAAGCTGCACTATAGTGTCGATGTGAACTCGAATAAATACGAGGAAGGCTACAACGATGCACTGTTTCGATCGCTGCCACCCATCTATTCAGTTGGTTAGTCTTGTGTTCATCACCGCGCATCTGAGCACTAACGCACCACAATATTTGAGTACAGTCAAATTCTTTTGAGGGGTGTTGATAACCTACGTCAAGACTTCATTCGAAGCCTGGTGAACTGTAAGACACTCTTCCGTGATATACACGTATGCTAATTAATGATTCAGAATGCAAACCGTCAGTGAAGACCGGGCTGAGAGCATTCTGCAGTTGTCATCGGTATAGTCATATCACACTGGTCGATGACCTACGAAGCACGGATCTGCACGAGCCTCTCCAATGCAGAAGCATTCGATGTAATGGATGATGACGGCGCGTATTACCTACCTCTACAAGGTGCTATTTCCTAGAGCAGATCAATCTTGACAACATCAGTCCGTCCTGTTCTTCGCTCCATCGTTTCTGTGCACACCCGCGCCAAATCTCTCACGAGGTGCCGTCAAGCCTAGCTATCTCAAATAGCTAGATTGAGACATCCAATCCGCACCGCCGACGCCCTCTTCAAACGCCATTATAACACTCTTCAAAGAAGACCGCCGCTTGGCGTCTCCACTGCCGTCGCTGTAGGAGATGGCATCGGCCAATACAATCTTGAAGGATAAGAATCAACATACATGTGATACTCTCTCCGCCTTTGGTGCTTGCATACTTTCCTGTTTAAGCATTAGACAGCCCCTTCCGATACGCGGAGGGCTTAGAGGTCCATTCCCGGCTTCGCTGCTTTTGCCTCAATCCGGTTCACGGACCGGAAACAAGACGCCCGCATGAGGGAATTTGACAAAAGCGTAAGGAATGGGCTAGAATGGAAATTCCCATGAAGAAAATCTCGGTCGATCTGCGGCTTGGTTGGGCGAGTAAGTTGAGCGAGCGGGATATTTTGTTTGGTACGACCCCACGTCATTTAGGCCCCAAAGAATGCATTTGTTTGGAACTGGCAATCGTGAAATCGCTTTGGCCCCCGATCTGGGAGAAAAAGCCACGTCCTAGCCTACCGTCGGATTCAGATTTCCCCTTCCTGTCTAGTTAGGCGCGGTGCTCGTCGCTACCGGAGTTGGCCTTCCCGTCGTGCGGATCGTTCCTGCAACGTGATAGTAGTCGATTCATGCCACGTGTGTTATGTGCTCGACTCTAGATCGCTGTCTTAGTTTGTCTTCAGTGCGTCATGGAAAGCTTCACTATGCTTCTTGTGACTACACTGCATTTGGGCAGCTGCAAGAAGCCATGGTTGGTGTAAGGGGAAGGAAGTTTTGCGAGCATGAGTCGTATGAACATAGCACAATGCATTCTCTCGATAAGTAAGTAGAAGTAATGACGACATAGAAAATTATCAAGCTTTTAGATCGCCCAAAATTGTACGGTCGTGCAAATTTAGCCTGCCTGATCAGTGATGTCTTTTGGTGAGTGCCTCTGTCATAAGGAATGGACACATTCATCTTTTTGAGGGAACCATTGAACATTCTAGCTTGTACCTCTGTAAAGCACTGTTTGAAATCAAATATCCCTTTCATTGCGTAAACATGACAGGCACAGCCCCTAAATTTTCCTACCCCTTTGCTGTATATCCTTCTACTATTGCACCATTCTGATCATACCAAAACTCTTCGCTTGTTCAATACATTATAGGCCTCCTCACGTACCCTCAGAACTGACCTCGAATATTTGGTACATCTCCATTACCTTCTAAAGTCTTTGATCAACTTCCTGTTGTGCTGCGAGATGTTCACCATAGGCCGCTGGACCTTCGTCTCTAGTATATGTTGTGACTAGACTGCAATGCAACACCAAAGCCGAGGTTGACCGGAAAAGGCAATGATGCATTTCCTTATCTATACAAAAAGTCAAGGCTGGTAACGAGGTGAAAGTGGAAAAGACTATGGGCGAATAAGACGTTACGAAAGGTGTTTGATGGCATAGGAACACTGAAAAGTTTTTGCTTTGATGAAAATTCCTACAAGGTAAGTAATTATCGCCAAAGTCTTTAACAGCAACGGACAATAATTTAAGTAAGAATATAAAAAACTGGAAATGCAAAAGTAGGATCTTTCACTTCAGTATAGCTGTGGTATGAGACCAAGAAGTGACTCGAATATCATTCCACCTCATGCAAAGCAAGATTTGAGCACGTTCACGAGACGTAATTCGTTCTTTCAGATTATAGCAAGCCTAATGTTTGTATTTTAGGTCATTTAGTCACCCAGAAACTAAATCTCTCCCGATGTGCACCAGTGCTACAAATAAATCATAAGGCCTTTCAGGTACCCTATAAATCCTGTAATGTGGCAGACCCATCATTATATTGAACTTCCTAGACATATTTGTTGCCCCAACCTTGAAGTTGCTGAATATCACTCTGAAGTGCTAAGTCTCGATGATCCCTTCGTGTCATTTTGATACTGGTATCATATCCCGCATTCTTCATCTTAAACAGTCCAGACTCCTTTCAATATAGATATTTGGAATCCAAATTCATGTATAGGTTAAGGTTATGAGGTTTCAAGATCTATGTAATTTAGGCACCATGTATGACTGTTGAGTTAACATTATTACCTAAACCTTTTGAAGAATCGCAAAACCTTAATCCAATTTAAGATAAGCAAGAAGCTTGAATTTAACGGCGTTTTGTATGATGAGCAGTGTGAGGCCAAATACGCCAAATGAGTGCATAAAACTGGAGAAAAGACGAGGTTGAAGACCCGAAGTTGGGAGCGACATGTTTGTGCAATGCCTATATTCACAGGCCACAACACACCTCAATTCCAATGAGGGTCGTATGTCCTTCTCTTTGAGTCCCGGAATACTAACAGTATCGGCTAAGTTTCGCCCATACCTATTGTCCCCGTCAAATTGCAGGGTCCAGGACAGCGCAGAATTGTGATTAGTGAACAAAGCTATGGTTTCAGTGGATCGTAGAAGCTCGAAGAAAGTTTCCGTACAGGAATGCTTCTATGTTTTCGTTCGAAATTCTACTGTGAAATCATCATTTACATACAAACTGGAGCATGAACATAACTCAATGGTGGATACGACGTGCGTTGAATACAGGTAAGATGTAGTATCGAAGCTTGAATGGTATACGCCCATTTGTTTTATTGGCAAAATTTGTGGCATCACCGCTCATATTGCAAAAAAAAAAGAAAACACCTCAAGCTGTATAAAGCATGATCTCATGGAATTCAGGAAATACGCATGATTTCAGCCTCTCATCCACCAATCTCTTGAGACGGTAAGAGTGAAAGCTGCAACTATACTGCACCAAGACGATTTAGAGCATTCAAATTAAGTCTAGACAATATATTTGGATTCAAGGGTCATCACTCTGTTGATAGAAAATATCCCTAGGCCTTTACAGATAGCGCAGTGCCCCTCACCATGCAGCGTATATGCACATCGCTCACCATCATTGAGACTATAACAAATAAGTCAAAAGCTTCAATTGAATATGCAAGAGTCATGAGTGAGAGTGATATCTTGACGAATATTCTGCTGCTTCGCAGCATCAAATTTCATCGCCATCTTCACTCACATCAATCACCATCACCGCTCTTACAATCTCTGATCCGCGATATCGAAGATCAATATATAACCAGTCTCCCGTCAAAGCATTTCCTTTCCTCCATTACTTCAACATCTACATCACCTTATTCAGCTACGTTTGCACCCACCAGCTTCTATCACAGCTATACATCTGCTTCCAAACACAGTTCCAATATCCTCATATTCATTGACATCAATAATCACCATGGTTGCTAAGAAAAAAGTCATTGATGAGGGTGCTGAGGCGGGCGACAATGTACGTACTCCATTTGACTTGCTTGTTTCGCATATAAAATCAACTGACATGTGTACCAGACCTTCCGTTGGACCGCTGAGAATGACCGCACGGTCAGTGATGAGCATATCATTGGAGTGAGATGCTGTGCTGATGTCGATGTAGCTCTTGATCCTCACGCTTGGTCGTACGCTCACTACGGATGACTACGCCAAACTCGTTGAAGCTTTGCCACGTAAGTCCTGCAATTACTTTAACTGGAATACCCTTTACTTTGTCCTTTCGCTTCCCGTTCCTTGACACTCTCCTCCTCACCAGTCTGTACACATCCATCGCAACACCCGCTAACCCAACCTCGTAGCCGGCACAAACTACAACGGTGTCCGTATCCGCATCTCCAAGTACCGCGTCGAGCAGCGCAAGCGCTTTGAAGAACTCGGTTGGACACTCCCGGAAAGCAATCCGGCAAAGGCATCCGCTACAACACGCAAAAAGCGTGCTGCAGATGAGGCTACTGAGGGTGCTGGCGAGATGGAGAAGCCGAAAAAGATCAAGAAGCCGCGCGTGACAAAGGCACAAAAGAACAAGGAGGTCAAGGAGATCAATGAGGGCAACAGTGACTGCGAGCTTGATAGCTCAGCTGGCGAGGAGAAGGATGAACCTGCAGTTATCAAGGAGGAGAAGCAGATTGAGAATGATTTCCAAACTTGACTATCATTTGCCTGTTTATCATGGCTATCTAAATGATGGCGATGGATATCCGTAAGGGAAGGGGGTGCTTCGGTAGCTTTTCAGGTTTCTGGGTATAGTCTCGTACAGCTTCAATACAGGCGTGTGCGACGACATGGGCAACGGGTTGAGAGGAATGAATAGATCTGCCATAGCGCGATATGACACGGAGACGCAGCAAATACTGCTTACATGCTATGACCTATTCCGTGCAGTGGTAGTGACTAGCAATCCTCTCACACGATTGCTAAGTTTAGCTGGGTGATTATTCGATTAGAAGGCGATGATAAGTCTGAAGGTATATAAGTTAGTGATTTCGCACGAATTTCCAGTCCCTCAGCATAAGGTCTTGTAAAGTGATTTCTTTCATTCATGGATGCGTTCAAATCCTAGGTATCTCATACGAACGCCACTCGCCCATATTTCCCTGTCCAGCTTCTTCAATAGCGCCGTGAAATGCCCTACATCTATTGTGATCAATGCGACCATTTAATCATTTTGTGTCCGCCTTCTTGTTCAGACAATCTATTTATCACCCTTTTTCTTCCGCAACGTCTGTCCTGCACCTTCGAAATGCTTTGATTCCTTTTGTTCACCCTCCTCTTCCTTGCCTTTGACCGGCTTGATCTCGTACCCGAAAAAGAGCTTACCAGGAGCTAATCTCAGCGGCTGTGGACCGTTGGTCCGTCGTAGCATCGGTGGCGGGTTTGTAGACTGTCCGGCAATAGGTGTAGAAGCTTGAGGTGTTGGGGCTTTGCTGCCCTTCTTGGCGAGCTTGTGACCAGCCGTGAGGAAATTTGAGGACGTCGCTCGCGCGCCAGCAGCCGCAGTTGTGGATGATGGCGCAATAGCGGCGTAGTTGATCGCCTGGGCCATGCTACCCTGGGAATGAAGTGTGCCCCCCTTGCCGGCCATGATGCCCTTGCCACTCCGTGGTGTACTTGTGCCACTCGTCTTTTGCGGTTCTTGATAGCCCACGGGTGGGGCGAAGTCGACAGACAGATCGGTTTCGAGTGTGCAGATGGCCTTGCTGGCATGCTCTGGTTTGGCTTCCAGGACTGCTATGCTGTAGACATTGTCGTTGTACGCAAAAGTAAAGACGTCACCGGTAGTGAGACACGAGAAGTTCCGGAACGCATTCTCGAGGACGGCCTTGGGGTCCGAGATTTCGAGAAAGGAGGGATCTTGTGGTTGGAGTTTGATGAATGTGCCCAGAGGGAGATCGGTCGACTTGACTTGTAGAAGGTCACCAGGCTCAAGCAGGAGTGTTTCCATAAGCTGCACAATTGTTAGCACATGATATGCCGCTCAACGATATCGACGAACCCAGTAGGGCAGGTAGATCTTGCCCTCCTCGGCAATGAACTCTAGCACGCCAGCATGTGTCTTCTTGTGGCCTTGTTTGCCATTTATGAGCTCAAAGAGCATAGGATATGTGATGTGTAGTCGGGTGAGCTTGTCGAGGGCGCTGGGAGGAAGGAACACTTTGCCGCCATGATTCGCCTCTTCCCGCTCTGGGCCGGGAAGCATGGCGATGGGGTAGCAGCGGAAGTATTCGTCGAAGCGCTTTGGAGCGCCGCCACCGCGTCGCAGCGAAGTATACATGGCCATGGGATCGTCTTCGTTATAGAAATTAGGGTTAAACTGCTGGTGGTCAGTTGAGGTACGAGCGATAAATGGTGGGGTCGCTCTTGCCATGATACAGGGGTGATTGTTAGACGAGGAAGGCGCGAGTGGTTGGGTGAAAGGCAAAGATTGAAAATGGGAGACGAAGATATGAACAGGTTTACAAATAGCAGAGAGGGTGAATACTTAGAAGGCGGATGACGAATGGGTTCTAGGTAACACTACGGTTCACTGGTCGAACCGTTTGTGCACACTCACTGCAGTATCGGAACTATCCATCGCCGCGGGTGGCCCAAGCTCCCCAAGCTCCCCCAAATTTCGTATAGACGTCACCGCCCGCATCTTGAACATTCTCGCGCTTGTATTGTCTTCTCTTGAAGTTACGTGATATACACTTCCTCGCCATGGCAAGCTCTAGTGGTACATATAACCCTGCGCGCCCAAAGCGCGCTGGCGAGCAATTCACACGAACACACCACTTGGACGGGGACGAACCATCGGCGAAGAAACCTCGTTTCGATCCAAGAAATCCGTCCACTCTCGCTCCAGATGCCGAAGACGAAGAAGATCCCGCATTAGAAGCTGACGTTATTGGCAAGGGCGCAGGGATCAAACGAAACGCAGTCAACATTGACGGCTATGATTCGGACAGCTCTACGGAAAACTTCAACGCGCGAGCAGAAGCAAGAATTCAGAAAGACAAACCACCGAAAGACGAAGATGATGATGACGACATGTTTGCAGCTGAGGACAACGACGATGACCAAGACGAGGAATCACGAAGAGACCAGACCAAGAAGAAGCAGCTGCGGTTCCTAGATAACAGTGAAATCGAAGGGCAAGAAGAGAATAGCAAATCTGGAGGTCACGTTGCGGCCAATTTCTCCAAGGACTCCAAAAGCAGGACAGCCGATGTAGAGAGCAGCAGTGAGAGCGGAGATGATGAGGAACGCGACCAGATAGACTCGGACATGGACGAGGAGCTTGGAGCAGGCAGCAAGAAGAAGCATGCGCCAAAGCTAGACGCTTTCAACATGAGTGCTGAGCAGGAGGAAGGCCGATTTGATGAGGCTGGCAACTTTGTGCGCAAAGCGTACGATCCCGAGGCTGCACAGGATTCGTGGTTAGAAGGCATTTCTAAGAAGGATATGAAGAAAGCGAAGGAGGCACATGACATGAGGGAGGCCCAGCAGAAGGCTCGGGAGCGAGCGGAAGATTCTATCATTACTAGTGATGTCTTGTCGACCCTGATCGGACACTTGGACGTAGGAGAGACCCCTATGGAAGCTCTTGTACGATACGGAAAGGCAGCACCCAAGAAGCAAAACAACAGCTGGGCTAAGAAGAAGAAAAGCCAAGCCATGGAGGTGGACACTGATCCATCTCAGGAGGCTGCAGCAGTCAAGGCAAAGGCGTCAATCGAATCCATTACCGAATGCGCAAGCCGCCTTTCCGAACGAGGGGTCGATGATATCTATGAGCTCCCTCGAGAGATGATTATGCGACAGTACAAGCGCGAGACTGGGGAAGACTGGAAGAACCCGCATCCTGAACCTGTACAGTGGGAATTCCGTTGGCTGGCTGCAGGAGATGCAGACATCAACGGCCCGTACGACCAAGCGACAATGCAAGCATGGGAGGAGAGTGGACAATTCGCAGCTGGCGCCGAGTACCGTCATGTGGGGGACACTGAGTGGTCAAGGCTACTTGACTTTGATGACGATTGAATGTAGGGTGCAAGGTTGGAAGCAATCTCACAATGGTCCCACTTGCTGCGCGACCTGTCGATAAGGGCACATCAAGAGCAGCGGAAACACAGACAAGTCCTCAGCTCCCGGCTGCAGCCCGGTTTGCTGGTCGCAATCACATGACTAGACATGCAATGCGGCTAAGCGATCCTACGACGAATGTTATTGTGCTTCAGCCAGTCGGAAAGGTCAGAAAAGCGGGAAGCCGTCACGGAAGCTCGTTGCGGCTATGATGACAGGCGATCAAACCTAGTCGCGCCGAATGAAAAGCAGCGTTGGCTGTGATGTATGCTGTGCAACCATGCTGTCGCTCGCTGTGTCTGCTTTTGTGCACTTGTGCAGCAGTTGAGAAGGAGTTTCTGTAGAGGGCAGCTGCCCATGACTTTGATGGAGTGAGTGATGGGATGCTTGAGTTGGTACCAACAAAGACGCGGAGCGTGATGGTCAGGATATGGACTGCGCCGCACGCCTCACGGCTGCCTTTGGACGCGCCATGCTCAGCTGCAGCAGAGCAAATCATGTGTTCATGAGCAGCGGTGGCGATGTGGGTTGGGCAGCTGATGCCACGGCCAGACACGCAACAGTGTCTCATGTGCTGACCCAAAGCTACCTGATTGCAACCCCGCTCGAATGCGACAATGTTATGAAGGTAGCGGTACGGGGCATGGTGGCACAAGGCACAACATGCGGCCGTATAAATAATATGACAAAAAGGGAGCGCAGACAGAAGCAACCTGATCAACTGGCCGGCCCCGAGATGACAGCGAAAGTATAATTGGGCCTTCCACGTTTAGCAGGGAGCTAACGCTACGGGCCGCCAACTTCCAGAAGGACGGTGGTACGCCTGAATTTCGGGCATTTGGGTCGCAAGCAAAAAGTCGGCCAAAGACAGCCGTGAGCCATACTGCGGGTAATGTGCTGTGATATAGGCGGTTCGTGAGGGTGTCCCATGGCCATGGGGGACGGCATCGCAGTGATGTTCGGCCTGGTGTGCGGGCGCGAGGCGTCTGATAGGACTGGGATTGGCTATATATCCAAGACAGGGCACCAAGTTTGTCTGGTAGCAGCACCTGCATCGCTCGAGGCTTTTATTGGAGCAGCAGAAGAGGAGCCAATCAAGCGACTGCTCACCCATCATCTTGTTGCTGCCCCTCGTTCGTCTGCCGCTTGGAGGAGTAGATTGAAGCCGTCGTGAGTCAGCCCGCCGTGTCGCACTGGCCGGGCGTCTCCTCTGCCAGGCGGCGCACGCGTGTTGCATCCTGGGCCGTCCTCCAGCGGGCTTTGTGGGCAGCCGGGCTCCCCGCTGTTAGTGGGCTCAAGTCAGCAACAGTTCACCCACCACAGGTTCTTGCGCGTCTTTTGCTTTGCGCTCCAGGACGCCCCTTTCGCCTCGACGCGTGCCTAGGCGACATTTGACCCTCTGACGTCTGCTAGCTCATCACTCGCGACCCACCGAGGTGCGGCTCGAAAGGAGAAAGGCCCGCAACCCTGTCCTTAGGCAAAACATCGCCAGCCAACCTCGACACGCCCATCAGCGCTGCTGAAGCTTCATTTCCCCCCCTTTTTCGTTTTCCTTCAACGCGGTTTGGCTTCATTTGCGACGTTTTCTGGCTCATTTGCGCCGCTGCGAGCTTGGGTCTCTTCCGCCTCGCCAAGCCTGGGACCAAATGTACTAAACCAACCCTGACCTTCTGCCCTAATTTTCCCTCGCTCGCTGCAGCTCCATCCTCACCACCACACACACCATGTACTCGTCGTACGACCAGTCGACGTCACGGTCGCCGGGCTCTCACCGAAACCAGCCGCAGACGGGCACGCTGCACCGCATGCCCTCGCGCCAGTTCGACGCCTACGCCCAAGTGCCCCAGGCCAGCCTCTACAACCCAGACGAGCATGCGAGGAGCTACGAGCCGCCTCGCAACTACGAGCGCCTGAACCAGACCATCCACGGCGCCGGCTACGGCTACGACATGGGCGCTCCTGCCGGCTGGAACGCAACTGCCTTCTCGCAGAACGGCCTGGGATCGCTCGGGGGTGCCGCAGCTGCCCGAATGAAGTCGCAGCAGCGGGGAGGCGGACGCAGCGCCCTGCCCTCGGTAAGGAACCTGAAGCCGCTCTTGCCATGCTCCAGCTAACCGACACTGCCATAGGGATGGATGGAGCCCTCGCCACCGGGCCTGCCCAGCTTTGCTCTGCCCAGCCTGAGCAACGGCAACCTCAACGCCATGCAGAACTCGAGCTACGGCCACGACGTCGACGAGGAGCTGATCCCCACTGCCATCGTTATCAAGAACATTCCCTTTGCCGTCAAGAAGGAGCAGCTGGTCCAGCTCATGACGGACCTGCGTCTGCCCTTGCCCTACGCCTTCAACTACCACTTTGACAATGGCGTGTTCCGGGGCCTGGCCTTTGCAAACTTCACCACCGCCGAAGAGACGGCCGCTGTCATCGAGTCGATGAACCACTTTGAGCTGAATGGCCGGAAGCTGCGTGTGGAATACAAGAAGATGCTCCCGCTCGCTGAACGAGAGCGAATTGAGCGCGAGAAGCGTGAGCGTCGCGGCCAGCTGGAGGAACAGCATCGACCGCTGGGTGGCAATCTTCAGTCCCAGGCATCTTTTGGCTCTCTCGCTTCTCACATACCGGCATCGTCGCCCTCGCCGGTATCGGGCATGCGTGGCGGCCCCCAGAAGGCTGTTGGTACGTTCATCATGAACCAAAAAAAACCCTCTCCCTGAACTACCTGCTGACATAAACATCCAGATGTCGACCTTAACGACCCCCAAGTCTTGCAGTTCTACTCCCAGCTGCTGCTCTTCAAAGAGTCACCTGAGAGGGATAGTATGACCTTCCCCTCCACCTTGGCACCCCTTCAGCGCCGCATGATCCACACCCTGGCTCATCAGCTAGGCCTTGCTCACGTGTCCAAGGGCACTGGTGAGCAGCGACAGGTCCATATTTTCAAGGTGCATGATAACAACCAGGGGCTGAGCCCACCCATGTCCCAAATGCCCACCAACTCCATGGAGCAGCCGCGTCGCAATCTTAACCGCGCTGCAACCACCGACTTCAGCGATGTTCGCGCCGAAGGAGGTTTCTACAACGCGTTCAACAGACAGCCCTCCGGGCTCTTGGGATTCCCAGACTCCCCTGGCGGACTGAATGCAGTACCAAATCTTCGGGGTGCAAAATCTTATGCAGATCTCCGGTCTTACACTCCATCACCGGCACCATCCACCGCAAGCCATCCTGTTGGTCGTCCCGGCGGCATTTCACTCGAGGGCCTCGGGTTCAGCGGTACTTCGACAAACCCGAATGGAACGCCCACGACAGGCTCCATGTCGCAACGTGACGAAGGCCTCCTTGAGAGGGAGATGGGACGCATGCAGCTCTCCGGTTTTGGACAAAACAGCAGCCCTCGTGCCCTGCGACAGATGACTTCGTGGGATGCCCCCGGCCCCATTGGCGGCCACCGAACGTTTGGTAACGGTTATGATGATCGCCCATCGAGACAGCCCCGCGGGCCACTCCCAGAACGAGGCCAGGGCTTCAGCCGCCCCCGAAACGGCCACCAGAATCGCGGCAGCGACGAGCTATCCTCCCAATCCAACGTCGAGATTCTCGTAGGACAGTGAGATCTCGACAACGAAACGAATCCCGTCGCACGTATCACCACTCGTTCAACGAAACGTGCGATGGCACCACTGAAACGAACGATGACGACGTTTACGGCCTTTAGTTGTAGTTTGGCCCTCAATATCCGGATTGACTTTACGATGCATACGATGAATGATGCTACGATGGTAGAGACTACATCCACATGGCCCGCGCCCTCGATCTCCGCATTTTGAACTTTGGGTACCCGAAAAAAGCATTTATGAACATATGGGATATGTGTTGTTTCTCTTGACTTTCATTCGCTCGATTACAGAAGAGATTTTATCGTTTTATTGGGGAGCTGTTGCATTCGGCATAGTTTGGATATCCGTGATTTTCCTCTCCGTACATTTTTTAGTAGTTGCGTATTTTGGTCTGACTGAGCCTGGCGCTCCGGTACGGTAATGGATGGTGATTCGAATAATCTTCTCGCTGCTTTTGGGAGGAGCCATTACACCATTTCCTAGGCCTACATGGCAGTGACCCCTCGCGCGGTCTGGATCTTCGTCTACCCTTCGATGCGACCTCGCCACCATGACCGCTTTAATGTCCCTTTGCGCCAAATCAATCGCCCAATCCCCATCGACTTTGCATCCTGCCCTTCACTACAACTCTGCGCAACAATGACTCTTCACTGTCGACCACGATAACGATACCGACGCCACATAAGCATCACACAGACCTGGAATCTTACGCCGCTAAACGCGTCTTACTCAACGCATTGTAAACGTGTAAACGAAGTCGCGACACAGACCAACGACGTATCCAACAGCCTTTGCAGCATATACACCCCGCTCAACATTTGGAATCTATTCGCACCACTTTCCCCGTCCGTCGACATGACCGCCCGGTCGCAAAGGGCTCTGTCACGGACGTTTCACGCTGTTCTCCGCCTCGGCTGAAGCACATGCCCTGAACTATCTCGGCACTTTAATATCGTATTTTGAGACTTTTCTGCAGCCTGTTTCACCTTGTCCGCGAGTTGTTGCTTACTCTTTGGCTTTTTGTTCTCTTGATATTCTTGTCTTGCTGGGGACTGGGGAGTAAGGTAAGGTAGGGTAGGGTATGGTAAGGTAAGGCGGGCAAAAGAGGAGGAATGGAATTCAGCTGTATGGGCCATCTGTATCGTCTTTGGTAGTATGTATTGTAATATTCTCGCTTAATAATATAGAGATGCCAGGCTCTAGGTATCCTTTTGACCCGCGTTCACTTTTGCTCACTAGCCACAAACGCGTGTTACGTTGAGTCAGTCAATGTTTAGGCAAAGGCCGTTTCTATGACCACACTGGCGTTTACAAACACGACAGAACGGGAATATCTATCCATTGTGAGAACCTTATATTTAAATAGAACTATAATCAAGTTCAAGAAAATTTTCCTTATAAGAAACGCCTTTTACCTGCGCTGTCGCTTTCACTATCGTGACTTCGTTAATTGCACTCTGTAGTACGCCCCAATGCATGCCATACCATGCCATGCCCTACTTATGCTATGCTATGCTTATCGCCCTTGTGTACAATCTTCCTGTTTCCCTATCAAACGCCATGCAAGTCACCACCAGAGCTCACTTCTTCCTCCGCTTTGGGCTCCTGCGTGTGCGCGTCTCATCTTCAACCTCCTCGACCGTTGCCGCTGGAGAGGCAGCATTCGAGCTTACGGATTCTACCCTATTCTCCGCCAAGGCATCGTCTCCACCAACATCCAAGTGGTTGGCATCAGAGCCTGTGTTGAAGTTGAATCCGTCAGCGCTCGGCGCCTCGAAATCCGCAGTCGGAGCGTCAAAGTTGAAGTCTGGTAAGACGTTTGCTGCATCGGTGTTGCCATTGGCCTGTGTGGTGTCGTTGGGGAAGTAGTCCTGATCCTGCACGAAACTATCGAGGTCTAGATCGTAATGCCCTGGATCACCCAGCCCTGCACTACCAAAGTATGAGTTATCCGTCAACCCTGGAATGTGCCCGCTGGGACTAAGAGGCTGTAAGCGTTCCTGGATGCTTTGAACTCTTGAATTCTGCTGGTCGGACATTTTCTGTAGCAATTCCAATTGTTGCTGTGTCGCTTGATACTGGGACAGATCGTTTATGAGACTGCTCATCTCGGGCGGGTCAGGGTTTGTGAGGGCATTGTTGGTATTTTGCGCCGCGGTGTTGTTCGCCATGAGGGAGAGAACGTCGTTCCGTTGTTGGGTTGTGAGCGGAACATTCCCATCTTGAGTTTGGTAGTTTGATAGGGCAGCGGGAAAGTCAAACTGTGGCACCTGCCCCATGGATTGACCGGCGCTGGCATTGGCGTTCTGGATGGCGGACATGATCTCGTCATTCTCAGGGAGAGGTGATAAGGATGACGGCGATTCGACCTTCAGAGGCACTGACATTGAACTCTCTCTCCCCTGTGGAGCAGGGAATGCAGATTGTTGTCTTGAGTGCGGCATCGAAGGCTTGAACACAGACTGTTTGCTTCCAGGCCTTGTAATCGGGCTTGGCGTCGGCTTGGTGGTCGGGCTCATAGTTGTTGCACGGCCGGTCGGAATCGTGGAAAGTAAGTCTGGTTGAGGCGTTGGCGGTGCAGGAAGGATTGCCAGGGGTCGCTTGTTCCTCTGCAGCATAGGCGATTTGCTGAGTTCTTGTGCGGGGAAGTCGTCTACATCGACCACATTTCCGTGCGGCTGCTGCCGAGTCGTCGCAGTGAACATATCGGCAAGGTTCAGACCATTGGCATTACCCTCCAGACTCCTATTGTAGAATGTAGCTAGGAAGGTCAGGATCGCGTTGATTGAATTCTCGTGGCGGTCGTGAAGGGCTTGAAAGGATGTTGCACGAGAATACAACTCTTCGTTTTGCCGCTTGATCTGCGTCAGGACATTCGATATCAACTTCTGCTGTCGTTGGAGTTCTCCGACTTCGACCCGCAGGCTGTTGTACTCTGATCGCGGAATCATGGCCATCGGTTCATTTCCTCTTACGGCCAGCTCCTCTACATAGCCTCCGCCACCAGTGTCTTGCACGTACTTGCGCTCTTCGTCACTATCGCCTTTGATGTCTTCATCTCGCTTCCGCTTCGGACCAGTGGGAGGGTTCTTGGGCTTCTGAATCAGCCATAGTAGCTCTGGCCGTCCGCGCTTGAAGTATTTGTTGTAGTATTCACTTGGTGCTTTCGCCTTGGTCTCGCTTGCCTTCATGGAATTGTCCGATAATCCGACCTTCTTGTGGAAGCCGTACATGTTCAGTTGCCGGACAAACGAAGCGTAGTTGTTGTGCTTGAAGAGCTCGGGAATCAGCGTTCTTGCGAATTCGTCCTCGTCGAGTACTATGAAGGAATTGCCGTCGTCCGACCACCGAATGAGGTTTTCGTTCTTGTTGTTATCAAGGAAACTGTTAGTCAGTCAGTCAATACTCTTCATGATGAACATAATGTGGTACACCGGCTGGGTGGCATAAAACATGGCAACTCACCTGCTCAGTTTCTGGACAAATGGCGGAATCTGCTTCCGCTTTGCCTGCGCATCCTTTTTGGCCACCGCCGCCTTCTGCTCCAGCTCGTCGTCATCATCCACCGTGTCCCACTGCTGCGTCGGGCTCGGGTACTCGTCCCATTGATTGCGCCGCGGCGCAGGAGCGAGCTGTTGGTTTGGGTTTCGCCGTACCAATTGCCCCATGTTCAGGTCGGCGCCGTCCTCTAGCGAGACTACCCGGTTGTGTCCTCCTCCCATGCTCGTGCCGTACGTGTCGTATAGCGAGGGGTCGTTGAAGCCGCTCATGTCCGCGCTCATCGTCGGGTCGGTCCAGTTCATGTACTGATCGGTCGGAACGGGAATATCCTGCTGGTACGTCTGGGTTGGGGCCTGCGGCGATGCGCCCGGAGCGCGCCGCTTGCGGGTCGACATGCGCGCTGTCCGCTCGTGCTGTGAGTGGAGCTGAAGTAGGGGAATGGGCACGCTCCTTCCTGCTGCACGTTTTTGTTATGCCAATGCCCAAGCAGAGAAGGCGCCCCGCGATATCGCGAGATGAATCAGCCTTGTCTGTACGGCTCCAATTGCAACACCAGGAAGGCGCAAATCGGCTTTTTGGGGAAGCGGCGATATCCAAAGAGGAGCCCTCAGATGGTCCGACCCGTCACGATTATGTATGTCTCTCGGCCGATTTGTTGTCCCGTTTTCGCGGTTTCAGTAAAACTGCACGGCGATTGCACTCAAACAGTCGCAGACTTGCAACAAAGGCAACAATAAAAACACCAGAGTGCTCCGGTATGACTGCGACCGGTGGGTGGTTCGGGAAGGCAGCGACTAGGCAGAGAAGGGCGGCGGGAGGGTGGCAGACAGGCGGGCGGAGCGACGGGAAGCCCAATGGGCAACTTTTGAGTGAGTGTCGTGCAGGGTAATGGCCAATGGGGAAAGCGCTACTGGCTTCAAAATCGACACATTCGCCCAAGGAAACAGCTGTCACGCGTTTTGTGGTCAAAGGGCGTTGCGTGGGCGAGTTGCGGCACTATCGAGCCTGCGCATGGGTGTTCGAACGATGAGTTCACCGCACCCGCCGGCGTCACAGTTTCCCCGTGTCGCTTAGCGTAGTCAGCCCGCGAGAACACATGACTCGTGGCCTGCCATTACGTGAGAATGCATGATGCTGCAATGTAATTACTATGCACATTTCTGGAGACTATATACACGACATGTGTGGACACCCCACACTCGCAGAGAAATATCTGCCTTGGTGCTTTACATACGCATACTCTCCGCTATGACTTTGTACTCTTTCCGCTTCTTTTGCCACTTCGCTCCGCCAATCTTGACCTTGAGTACACCGATCCACTTGGCCAGGCCCGGGAAGAGGTACCGCTCACTCACGTACGCCAGCGCGAAATTACCTAGCCCCAACGCCATGATGAAGACCTTGAAAGGAACGTCCATATAGGTGAGCTCCATCCATTGCATAACCCACTGCGCAGGATCAAACAGCATGTACGCAGAAATCGCCAGCGTGACGAAGATGGTTGTGATGAAGGGGAGATTGCGGGACATTGGCTCGCGGTATGGTTTACCCACGGAGAGTACAACGGCCGAGAGGATATACTGGAAGCACGATACCAGGAAGAGCGCAGTGTTCTGGGAGTTGAGAGAATTGCTGTGGTTTTTGTCGATGATAGGGGGTTGGTACCACTCCTGCCGTTGCACATATGTGAATGCAATGAATTGAACAACAATGCAGAACAGCATTTGCCCGAGTAATGGTGTGAGCACTTTTCGGGAGACGAGATTTGCAGTGGGGCGTTTGCGGCTCAGGACGGGGTACGCGCCGGACCAGCCCATGAAGATTGCAATGGGGAGGATGAGCAGCAGATCGATAAACAGGAACTGGAAGTCTCCCAGGTTCGACGCGCTGGCGTAGAGGAAGGACACTGAACAAAACTGTATGGCGCTGTACAAGCTCATATACTTGAAGCAACTGAAGCTAGTCACAAGGGCTGCGCGGCCTTCCTTGATGACTTGTGGAACACAGGAGATGTCGAAGTTGCGACTCGTGAAAGGGGCAGCAACTGATGCTTCTGCTTCCGAAAGCGAAATGCCGACGTCAGCGGCCTTGAGTGCGCCGCAGTCATTCGCGCCGTCGCCGCAGAAACCAACGCAGTAGTCGATCGACTGTAGTTTCTCCACTAGTTCGTGCTTTTCGTCAGGCGACATGCGCGCAAACACTTGGCCACATACGAGCATCTCTTTAAGAACGCTTTCGGATGCAAAGTCGATGATCCAGCGAAATACGTCTCCGCTCACCGCTAATGAGTAGTTTCGGAGGTTCGAGATATCGTAAGGTAAAGAAACATCTGCTTCGGGTGGTGGTGGAAGTGGCTTCAATGTGTTTTCGTCGAGCTTGAAAACTGGGTCGTCCACGCTTTCCCAGCTCAATTTCGACAGCGCCGTTCGCGAATCGCCTTCTACGAAATGCGGGACGAAACAATGTGCTGTTTTGTTGATGAGGCTGCATTCGCGAGCTACGCTGATAGCGGTAAGGATATTGTCGCCTGTGCACATGACCTTGCGAATATTTGCACGTTCCAGCTCTTCGATGACGGGTGTTGTGCTGTCCTTGAGCTTGTTCTCGAATATGATGAAGCCTACGAAATCGAGCTGGCTTTCAGCCTCCTCTCGCTTCATCTTTTGCACTTTGAGCCAGTTGAGCTTGGCAATCGTCTTGGTTGCGCATGCGATGACACGGAAGCCACGGTGAGTATAGAAAGCCAACAGCTCTTCGTAATCGGTAGGGAAGCTCTCCGGTCGGCAGATGTCCTTCATGACCTCAGGTGCCCCCTTTACGTAGACTTGCCCACTCTTCGATCCGAATTGCCGTACAATGACACTTGCCCGTCTGAGCTGTGATACAAATTCGAACGCTTTCAGTACCCCGAGCTCGACTGGTTTCCTACTTGGATCGTCTTCGCTGTCGTCAAGGTCGAACTCTCGACCCCGGGGTGGTCGAGCAACAGAAGGCGAAAGTTTTTGCTCTGGATCGTCGTCACCGCTATTTCCCGACTTCTGCTCCCCTTCTTCGTAACTCCAGCCGGTAAAGTCGAACATTTTGACATCAAGTGGGTCGCCAACCAGCTCATCGTCAATCTTACGCAGCGAGTGACAAGTAGCCATAGTATACAGTATGGTCTTGTGTGCCAAATACTCCACCGTGGGGTCGCGGTCGTGTTGCGACCCGGGGAGGATGTCGAATGGGTCTGCGAGGAGTTCGCTAAATCTATTTCTCGGTCTCTCAACGACGCGAACCCCCAGTACATCCAAGCCTTCCTCTGTGAGCGTCCCAGTCTTGTCAAAGCAGATCACATCCAGTTTGCCACCCACGTTGACTCGTTGTGGACTAATGCAGAAGATTTGCTTTTGCTTTAAGCGCGACAGTGCAAAGCTGGTACCAATCGTAAGAGTAGCTGGCAACGCAGGTGGAACCACGATAGTGATCAAGTCGAGAGCGCGTACGACAATCAGATGCCATTGTAGGCCCAAGTGCACAAAGTTGATGAACGAAGCAACGAAGCCAATCATAGCAATGATTGCCATCACAGATATGTACCTGAAGGAGTCGCGATAGAACTTGAAGCCAGACGGTTTGGGGAAGAGCATCGACCGTATCAACGCGCCCTTTGTTGTGTTGAAACCGGTTCGAACGACCATTGCCAGTGCAGCTGCCTCATCATCTTCGTGGTCCTCGTGTGGTCGCCGAGCACGAATAATCTTAGTTCCGCTGAAAAGCATATGTCGTGCAACCTCGGGATGTACTGCCGAAGCACTCAAATCAAGCAGTTCGAGCGATGAGTTTGATACGGGTAATTTGGAGACAGGGATTGACTCGCCAGTGAGCATGCTCTCGTTGACGATACAGTCACCAGAAAGCAACAGGCTGTCGCATGGGAACTGATTGAGTGCGGGATCGGTGACTTCGTACACATCTCCAGGTACTAATTCTGTAGAGTCGACATGGGTCCAAAAGCCGCTACGAAGTACGCGAACCTCGCATTCAAACTTTGACACTTCGCGCAAGCGTTTCATGGACGCTTTCGTTTCCACCAGCGTTGTAATGATACTGACGGCCGAGATGATAAAGATAGCGCACGCATAGTAATAGTACTCGTCTAGGGACCAGAGGATCAAACTCGCGATCTGGAAGACGTAGAAAGGGTGGAAGACCTCGTCCACCAAGAGTTGTCCAATTGTCTTCTCAGCAATGTCGATCATGTTCTTTCCGAAAACGACCTCGCGGTAGTCTCTTTCGTCGTTATCGAGGCCTTCACGGAGAGCGGAAACTTCGGTCCAAGCAGGGTCCTTCCAGGTGTTGGCAAGCACAAATTTATCTTTAATCGGATGGTACACGAACCGGATGTATCTGTAATCCAGGCAGCGCAGGTCCTTGATCAGTGGGTCTTCGTCTTCGTCCCAATCTCCGTGTCGTCTCTTTTCTGGGTCACCGAATACTGTGGATAATGAGCGCCCATAGGTTTGTCGGCCAACATCCTGTACAGCCAACTCTCCCCACTGATTCTCAATAACCACCCAATCGCACTCTTTTATTGGTGAGGTACGGCCAGTCAGAGCGACTCTCCAGCGTGGCAGCCATCGAAAAAGAAGCCATGCAATCCCTGCGGTAGCTACGCAAAGCAGCGCGTACACGGCGAAGCCAATGGGGGAGGTTGTGAAGCCGGCGACCACGATGGTCAAGTCTTCAGTCATGATGTAGATCTTCTGATTCGATCTTCGTCCTTTCCAGTCGGCGCCTGAGCCTGCACTCCCCGCTGAAGAATGCCGCCGCAGCAACGGTCTGTCCACGGATCGTCGACTGCCACTCGACTTCCGCCGCGACGGTGACGGCGAGTGCGATGAGTGCGATGGGGTGGACATGCCGGCCTCGAGATCTTCCAGCTCTTCGACTGTGTATCCGTTGTATTCGTTCTCCTCGTCTTCCAGGATAACCTCGTCGCCATCCTCAAGCCCCTCCTCTGAGTCCTGGTCCTCATCATAGTACGCAAAGCTGGCCAGACTGGCGCTCGAGTCGGCTCTCTGACGGCGATGCGAAAAGGCGGATACGCTCGTGGGGATGCTCTCGGACATGGGACCGGAGAAGACCTGGATTGTCGGCGTCAGCTGTTGTCCAGACTTCCTGCGCGGAGCCCGCGTGCGCGAGGAGTGGGAAAGAGGCATGGGGCCGAGTTCGAATACCTCATCTTGCGCCATTTCGACATCTTCCATGAAGCTTGCCCTGCTCTCTGTTAGGCACAGTCGGTCTCGGAGCTCGTCTGCAGTGGCACATACTCGCTCAGGTGCGATCCGCGACGATACATGCCGCTCATTCTGCGGCGCCGCTCGGGGCTGCCGTCTGCTACCATGATGCCGCCGTGCAATTGGCCTTTCAGGTCATTGTGTTCTGGAGAAGAAGGTTTCTCTGGCCGTGTCGGCGCAAGCGTCTTGGGTAGCGCGTACCGGTATGACGATGTTATCGTGATCCGAGCTTTTCTTTTAGCCGCATGTTACAAGGGGGGTTTGATAGCTCTTCTTAGTAACCACATCCCGCCCATCATAGGCCTCATTCTCCACTTTGTTTACTTCTCAATATTATGCTCGGTTTGACCGGTTGTATGCTATTCTCGAGCAATTATCGAAGTCTGTCATGTTCAAATCCTCAGTCATGATGCAAGTTCCTCGCTTGAATGACCAGAATCTCAGCTCGGTCAGCCTTGCGAAGCACCTGTTCTTGCTCGAAAGACCAGGCTGCTTTACAAGTTCAGCTGAATTGCTTGCGTACTAACCTCGCCGCAGATTGCACACTTAATCTTTTTAATCTGTCTTCAGTCGGTATGGCATCTACAGACTTCAAAGAAAGCAAATTGCACATCTATGTGCCTCTGGAAGGCCCAGAGCATATGCGATTAATGAGCTTGGAGCCAGCTCTAGACACCAACGCCCCTCTGCATGTCTCTTTCTCGCAAGCCCACTACTCCGGCTTCTCTGGGCAATACGAAGCTATTTCATACACTTGGGGAGAGCAGAAGCTTATTTTGCCACTCTATATCGAGGACAGCAGCCTGATTTTGGTTACAGAGAATCTTGATCGCGCGTTACGGCAGCTGCGCCATGTACACGTGAAGCGCTTGTTATGGGCAGATGCTGTCTGCATTAACCAAAGAGATGATAAAGAAAAAGCATGTCAGATTCCTTTCATGGTCCAGATTTTCCGAGGTGCACGCAGAGTCCTGGCATGGCTTGGTGCTGGAGCGCCCGATACAGATGAAGATAGGGGTATGCAGCTCTTGGAGAAAATGTCTCGGCATCCAAGAGACCTGGTCAAAGCCAACTTACGTAAGATCAAAGAATATGGTCTCCTCCTTCCGAAGCCAGATCGAGAGGCCGAAAATGATTCCAATGCTCGCTGTGTTGGTCGCTTTCTGAGTCTGCCTTGGTTCAGCCGTCTTTGGATTATTCAAGAGGTGGTGTTTAATGTCGACGTCGTCTTAGTCTTCGGGAGCTCAGAGCTGTCCTGGGTCAGGTTGCAAGTTGCACTTGGAATACTACCCAACACATTGGCTTGGAACGCACAAAGTCTCGACAAGCACAGAATCCAAGCGATCACCAAGATTGGAGACTTGTGGAAATACCATTGCATGGCCGATGGAACGTCAACACATGCAATGGACATGCGCTACGAAAACATTCTGTACTTGGTGCAACGATTCTGTCAATATGGGTGTTCTGACCCACGGGATCGTATATTCGCTCTCTACAGCATGACCTCAGATATCCAGCCGACTACTACGGCTGATCCAAACCTGCTGTTGAATAAGAAGACGATTTCACTGGACGTCGACTACTCATTAAGCATATTACAATTATATCAGGCGTTTGCAGCCGCCTGCATGGCAAGAGGCCAGGTCATACCTATCCTTGAGGCCGCCATATCTCGTCAATCGTTGTCCTCACATGCGAATTGGCCATCATGGGTACCCGATTGGACCCAGAAACATGTGAGAACACCATGGCCACCTCTTCTAGCTGTCGATTTCATTGATGAGAGATTTGTGAACAACGTGGAGCTGTCCTCCAAATGGCCTTGGTGGGATTTCGTTTCCGGTGAATTACCGATCATCAATGCAAGATCCCCAGATTCTCAAGCGAACACTGCAGCTCGACCTCTAGCGTCTCTGGTACAAATATTTAAGACGATTTGGGCTTCCGGGGACGAAAACTCCCTTCAGGGTGTATCTGAACTATTGTTCTCAATGGAGTTAGTTGCACAAGAAGGCAATAACACATTTCTACTGGAGTATGTATCTAATCTCTGGAACTACACCGAGACACAAGACCTTGGTCTATCAGCACCCTGCTTGCAAGAGTTGACTGAGCGACTGGCCGCATTTTTGAAGCATAATTGTTTTTTCAGCGCTGTTAGACCAGGAAGTGGAGTAAGTTACATTGGCTTTGGCAGTACCGCTTTAGAGGTCGGGGACAAATTTGTTACGTCCAAGAGTGAAGCACAGCAATCGAATGGCAGTTGGTCTCCGCTAGGCCTCCTGCCGCGGCTGGGTTGATTCTTCGACCGACAAAAAGGGGCATGGGAGGTGATGGCGGATACTCCAAGTCTTATCGACTCGTAGGCAGTACTTGGCTTTCGGCGCCTTTTTTGAACGGGGAGTTTCTTGGCTACAGTAACCTCTATGGCGATCTCGCGCAGAGCCCTCTTATCACGATTCATTTGGAATGATCTGAAATAAATCGAGAACTTTGATAACACACGGGATTCATAACCAACTTTCTCCGAGCATCCTCTACGCAATCGGTAAGTGTACCTAGCCGCACTCGTTTTCTCTGATGCGTTTACCTCGGACCATATCCCAGCCTCCGATAATACTTCCTTTCCAACGCGACATACACAACACCACGGTCTGGCTACCTTCGCATTTTAAGAATAAGTAGCACTGCTAATATCCCAGAGATTTGTCTGGTTCGCCAATACTAGCACGTAGCCTTTTGAAATGCATTCCTTTGAGGCAGGTTGAAATCTTCGCTTTCCCGCATATCAAGGCAATCCTGAATCCGGTAATACTCTCGAGACTTCAAGTCTTGTCGCCATATGATGCGGTGAATCGTTGTTGCTACCTCGCCAGTTTACTTGAAGGTAGAAAGATTGTGATTAGCTTAGGTATGATGGATGTTGTATGAGAATTACATTAAGATCAAGGAAAGTAAAGAAAACAATACGCATATCTCGTGATGAACGCAGACCTGCAGGGGATAAATAGCGGCTTAAATGTGGACGGAATACAAGTGAAATATAGATATCTTCAGGGACAATCTTGATGCTAATATCTTCCCGTAAATATTAGGCGTAGAGCACCCCCATGTCTCGGTCTGTGGATACACCGTGGTCAATTCCTCCTAAAAATGTTCATAATTATGTGTTGACTAAATGAATGTAAATCAGTATCTCCCTCTCTCAACGCCATGTGACCTTTGAAGGTAGCTAATACTCCCGATGGCAATGAACGATTACGCTTCTAACTATTATGCCTTGGGTGCAAGATGATTGTGATGGCGGCCATGACCATCACGCCCAAGCAACCTCCGGTTTACAATCTTTATCGGCATCATCTCGCTTGTGGTGGTCCTGGTGCACTTCATTGACGACCTGCACGCCATCTGATTCGCTGACCGGCGTTGAAGCTTGAGAGGTGGATGCCCAAGCGTGTGCGTGAACGCCAGCTGAGATGGAGGTAGATGCTGATAGCTCTGTTTCGATGATCGCGGAAGTGGACGGATGCGAGAACAATGGCAGAATGGGGCCGTGATGCCCCTGACTGTGGAAGATTTGCTTAAAATAGGATCGCTCTTGCTGTCGGTTCTCATGTGCTGGTTTAGGAATTGTGTCCTTGGTCGCGACAGGATGAAGTTGAGAGATCGTGTCCACTTCCATCGAACGAGTGCGTGTAGCGCTGCTGAATGTATCTATAGTAGAGCCGTGTTTTGAGTCATTATTCGAGAACATATTTCTTGCCTTGGTAGAAATGTTTGATCCCCACGTTTTCGCAACAACGAAGCTCGTAGGCGTTGAACTCCCGCTTTCGCGCGTCACATACAGGCTCGGGAAAATCCTACCAAGCCCAAGTGCTAATAGCATCTTCCTGTAGAGATTGTAGGAATCATTGCCAGTGCCGAAGACAAAGAAAACGACATAGCCTGTGGCAACTTGAACCCATTTCTCGATAGAGACTTGGCCGAAGGCGGGGATCTTCATGATAGTGTTGAATGCAGGCCCGTGGACTTTGTTCCAGTCGTAAGGGTCTATAATCGCACTGCAGAGGCTGACAAGGACCCAGATAGAGTAGGGGAGGTAGATGAGAGTAATGATGATGCAGATAGTGAAGAGTCGGAGGAACCGTGATTTGGTCGTGTTGCGGGCGGAAATTAGACGATGGAACTCGCGGCGGTAGCGATATAGGCGGTATATCAGAAGTCCTGGTTTCTAGTAAGTCTAAGCCACTTGGAGAGTTTCGAAGTGATACCAACTTACCAGCGTAGTATGCAGCAACGAGCATAGTAATAGGTCCCCACATGAAACTCAATACCATGCTGGGCCAACTTGTATCAAAACCAGAAATGCAACCAACAATACCGTACAAGAGGTAGCGTACCGGTTGGACCACGTAGTAGATGAGGATCATGATCAATGGATACAACCAACACCACATAACCTCTAACAAGGCCTCCTTGGTCTTACTTCTCTGGCTGGAAGAGACAGTAATGTTGCTTGTATCCATGACTTTGGCAAGTTTCCGCACAATCATAGCAGTGGAGGCTGCTAAACCTACCGAACCACCAATCTGAATACGAACACTGATGTCACACCATACGTTGCCGTCCCACCAATCCAGAATGTTGTCACGTGGCCAAATGAGGGGATTGATAGAGTTGAAGAAGTTATGCAAAACTATCCATAGAATGAGAGAGCCGGCTGCGATGTTCCGTTGTGAGAAGTGCCACGCCATTGGCGGCATGCAGAGTAGCCATGCCGGGAAGGAGAGAACTGGGAGAACGATGGCTTGCGGATATAGAGGAGGTATTGGGGCTACTGAAGGAGTTGCGAACTCGAAAACTTCCCTCATGCTCGGTATGTTTGCTCACTAGATTGTAAGGAAGAGGGGGATAGTTGCAGCAGATGTAGGGGCGGGTGGCAAGGGCTGGCAATGCTCAGTCGGCTGGTCTGGGTTGCCTTCTCGGGTATTGCCGCTGGTCGCGTACTTTGTCTAGTGAATTTCTGATACTTCTTTGTTGTGGATTGGGCCGATGATACAATCTCAGGATAGTGATAACGGTTGGGGGCAGGAATGTGAGGAAGATGGTGACTGGACCGAGATTGAAGAGAGACTTGAATTGAGCGGTGAGCTTCATTATCAGTGAAATTGCACGGTAATCTCGTATGAAATCTCTCAATAGGTGTCTCAAACTTCAATACCGCTCAATAGCAGTTGTTGTCTAGTTCGAAGTATGCAAGCGACTCTGAGAACTCAAGACCTGCTCTAGAGGGGTGATTCGCCGAAGAACCTGGCCATTCCATGAAACAATTTGATTTGTGGCCATGGACCGGATCACCAGTTGCTCATGTTCCGTGGTTACGGTCGTTGACATGGTGTTGGACCAGGCCTGGCCTCATATTGCCGGATTCGGGTCTGAATAGAAAATATAATAAAAACTGCCAAACATGAAAAGGAAAATGAACGAGAAACATGAGACATGTCTGTGAGGGTTCTTGAAAAAATCCAGGGGCCACTCTTTACTACAATTAGATATCAGTTACCGTATGTTGTAGGGCGCTTGCAAGGTCGTAGAAGGCTTCGAGCTTCTAGCGCTTTCTATCGATACGTTGGCAATAATTTCCCCAAGATTTCATGAATCCACTGCCTGGACTTGCGGTACATATTCCGGATCGACTTGCGATAGGCGCATGGGATAGTGATGGAAGGTTGCGGTGAGTCCCGTTGTCATTCGCGTGTTGGTCCAGACTACTAGACCTCCGTCAACAAAGTGTCAGTAAATCCGAGGTTCAATCACGGATATCATTGTTGTAGCCGGCGAAAAGGCACTGCGTACCCGGACAGCCTATGCCATGTGGATGTTGCAACAACTCTTGGCATTTTGATTGTTAGAGTTGTTGATGTCCTTGTTGATGTATGACGTAACCCTTGCGATTCCGAGGTATCTACCGAACGAACTACGGCACACGACTTCGTAACACGGAATGTGAGCGCCACCAGAGCGCTCAGTATGCATCGCCTTAGTTTGCTGCAATCAACACGACGCGATTCGCATATCTGTACTGTCGCGCCTTCTAGGCTCGTATCGTGGCGCACGTAAATTAGGCCTCCGCCCGCGACGACTGTTCGCTCATTACAACGTCGCTTCTTCGCCATGGATGGCGCGTCTACCGAGAGCCATGCCTCTGGCTCTCAGATCCACCCTGTGCTACGCCAAAGAATGCTCAACCGTGCAGCAACCTTCAGTGAAGGCGCCCAACCTGCCATACCAACCCTCCCTCGCCGCCGAAGCTCTCTGCTCTCCGACATCTCCGACTCACGGCATTCTTTTCGGTCTTCAACTGACAACCTGCTTAAAGTAAACGGAAACAATGACATGGACAGGTACACGTCATCGGACGAGCCTTCACACTGGATCTCGATCCCCATTGTGGCTGCGATTGTACCAGCAATTGTTGGGTTGACACACGAAAATGGAGCCGCCATTGCGACGGATGTCCTGATGCTAGCTTTGGCGTCATGGTTCCTGCATTGGTGTGTACGTGTTCCATGGTGAGTTGTGAAGCAAGGCCTATGAGTTCGCCGCTGATATGGAGCAGGGACTGGTATCACGAGGCTCAGCAAAGGCGGTATGAATATAGCGAAGCCCCCGGG
This sequence comes from Pseudopyrenochaeta lycopersici, assembly GCA_003313425.1. NCBI lineage: Eukaryota > Fungi > Ascomycota > Dothideomycetes > Pleosporales > Pseudopyrenochaetaceae > Pseudopyrenochaeta > Pseudopyrenochaeta lycopersici. The sequence continues at coordinate 1,116,929 of NHZP01000009.1, forward strand.
ACACAATATGACGATACTATCGTAGAGGAGGACGAAGATAGCATTGGGAGTCCGGATGAGCGCACCGAACTGCCAGCGGATGCCCCACAAGAGCCAAGACCTAAAACTTGTAGCAGTCCGTCACCAGCCACAATTGCTCAGAGGGAGGCGCGTGAGCAGTTGCAAAGACAGGAGATCCTCGCTTTCATTGCGTGCTTCCTCGGCCCGCTCATTGGTGCTTTTTTGTTACATACCATACGGGCACAGCTTACGCGCGCGGAAGGTATAGTGTCGAACTTTAACCTGGTCCTGTTTCTCCTTGGCGCAGAGATTCGACCATTCCGTCGCCTGTTCAAAATGAAGAGGGATAGGATCTTGCATCTTCAACGTATTGTCAAATTGGATCCAAGAGATGAGTTGAAAGTCGCTGACGCGCAACAAATCTCGCAGCGACTTTCGGAGCTAGAGGCCCGCTTGGATGGACCCATCGCAAATAGCGATATGGACATTGTCAAAGTCAGTACTGAAGTACGACAAAGCATGCAATTACAGCTAGATGCTCTCAACCGTGCAGTTCGACGATACGAGAAACGCCATATGGCGCAATCAATACAGATCGAGGCGCGCTTTCAGGAGCTCGACTTACGACTCAGGGATGCGCTCTCCTTGGCTGCTGCGGCTGCTAGGACTGGTCAAAAACCTGGCATTATATCGATGACTGTCAGTTGGATTTCAAGTCTCATAAATCATGTCTTCCAAACAGCCTGGAATATTGCCACGTATCCAATCCGTGTAGTAGCAGCTGCGACCACGTTGGTGAAATCTTGGTTTATCAAGGATGAACGGCAAAGTCGAAGACGAGGCAAAGCGCAATTTAATGGGCATTCTTCTATATCGACACCTAGGATGCAGTCGAAAAGTGGCCGATGAACAGATTCTCATCAAACATCACTTTTTCAACATTGAGCGTCTCTATTCCTTGTTCCTAATTTCCATTCTTGAACCAGCTCATCCTTATTTGACACTTTCGTCAGCACCCAGCTTCACTAGAACCAAACCGGCGTTGTCCAATTGAGTAACCCGAAACTCAGACACTATTGGTAAAACCTCCGGAGATAAACTTCAAGCAACCACTCGGAACTACCCCGCGTAACCCCACCATGATAGCAACTGCTGCAAGGCGACCATATTATTATCGTGTGATCGCCTCACTTATTCTATCCGTTCCTTTGTTCCCTTTCCTTACATTTTGCTCTCGTAGTCTACTTCAAACCTACCTGCCGAAAGACATTTGATATTCATAATGTCGCTGAAGTCGGATCTTACAGTCGACGCATCGAAGTTCGACCGCTCGACAATTGATAAGCAAACGTTGGAATTCAATGAGAAGTTAATCAAGATATGGGCAGATGGCCCACGGTGGTATGAAGTATGATACTTCCAAGTTCATTTCCCCTTTACCACACCTTCCTAACAACTTAGACTTATACTCAGACAGGTCGGAGCAGCAGAATACCGTAAGCTTCGCTGGGAAGGCAAAACACCTCTTCCAAAACCAGTTGTTCTTCCGGAGGGCGTGAATGGTGCTTTACCGTCTCGTGAACCAGGCCGGGAAATCCCTTACCGGGTATTCAGACCGGCGAGTGGTGTGAGCAAGGGCATACACATGCACATCCACGGTGGTGGATGGGTATTAATGTCAGAAGCTCAGTATGTCTTGCCCAACCCAAGATGTATTCATGTTTTCCAGAGGAGCGAGTCAAGAGTGTGATGTGACTGACCTTAATAGTCAAGATCCTTACCTTAAATACATGGCCGACCACTTCGAACTCACAGTCGTCTCAATTGGATACCGTCTCGCACCTGAAGATCCATGGCCGGCTGGTGTAGAGGACTGCTACGATGCTGCGGAATGGCTCGTCAAAAACGGTAAAGAGCAGTTCGGTGGAGAGCTGATGTTCACTGGCGGCGAGGTAGATTCCTTTGTCACTTCTGTCTACGGACCATACTAACGATACTCTATAGTCTGCAGGTGGGCACCTTGCCTGCTTGGTCGCTTTACACCTTTTGAAGTCTACTCCGACATTCTCCTTTGCCGGATTGCTACTGCACTTTGGCTGCTTCGACATGTCTCTCTTCCTGCCTCACGTGCTGCACCACGAATCGCATCTTGTAATCGACCACGATGTGATGACATCCTACATTAATGCCCTTTTACCCAATACTACGATAGAACAACGTCGCGACCCAACCATTAGCCCATTTTACGAGGACCTAAGGGGCAAGAAATTGCCGCCAGCATTGTTCACGTGCGGTAGTGAGGATCCGTTGCTGGATGACAGCGTGCTGATGGGAGCGAAGTGGAGCATGTGGGGGAATGAGGCCATAGTGAAGATTTATCATGGCGCGCCGCATGGGTTCATTGGGTTTCCTCCAGGGACGATCAAGGCGGTGCAGGAGGCGTTGGACGATACGGAGGCATTTGTGAAGGCAAAGATTGGGGCATAATGGCTTGAGCCGATGTTTGACTCCGACAGCGTTCTTATTTTGCAGTGTGAGGTTTACTATTTGGAGTGCAAATGGGTCTCACATGGGCCTACATTACGAGCTGTAAACATGCTGAGGATGAGTACAATAGGAGGTGAGTGCATGGAATGCAAAGAGCGGATATCACTTCATATATCACAAACAATGAAGAACTACAATTTTGTCGTGAAACATTTTTGATTCCGTTATCATCATGTCCACATGGCGATGTATCATTCAAAGGCACACTCCCACAAGTGGGAGTGTGCCGGTGTTAGAGTGACCATCAAATCGTGTTTTCAAGTAAACTGTCGACGTCCTCAACGCGCATTTGCAGCGATTGACCAGCATCCCACAACGTTCCTCAATCCAGCACAATCGTAACTTTCCATAGTAAGTAAATTAAAGCTCACGTGCCTCATATCCGCCGTATGACGTAGTCCGAAGATCGGATTGCCGAAATGCAGTAAACAGGAGTCGCGAACCGGCCAGAAAGTTGTGCGTAGAAAACGTGTCGCTCATGAATCGTTATCGTTCAGAAATGAGGTGGTGGGCGCTGAGATTGAGGGGCGAGTAGTTTATTTGCTTCAAAATGATCAGACTCGAGAATCATTGATGGTAGTGGTTATGGGAGCACTTACGAGCGAGCCCTCGTCTTTCTTCTCTTACGCTTGAGACGTCGAACGCGCTTCTTCCTCCATTTGGCTCTCATCTTGTCGGCTACTGGGTGAGGTCAGCGGCTGCAACTAGAGCAGTGCGGGGTTGATGGAGGGGAACAAGGAACTCAAAGAGCACATATACGCCTTCAATTGAGCATTCTGAGGGTGGTAGCGGGCAGTTATTGGAAACTTACGTTGCTGTCGAGATGAGTGTCGTGGGTGCAGAAGAGAAAGGTTGGAAGGAGCTCCTCTGAGCTCTTTGTTGTGCGTGCGCGGGGCGGCTTAGCGAGACGCTAAAGTTTAGCGCGCCTTGGCTCTTTCGATGTCACAATAGGTTGTTACTTCCTACACAGACACATGCTCGCATCTTAATAAGATAGATATATCATTTGGGAGAAGGCATTTCAAGAAGATGGTAGGTGAAGCAGTGGCGTGGTTTGAGATTCAAGCTCTCAGTGGCGCTGTCTATGGTGAGTGATGACGAGCCGGTTTAACTTAGACGTACTGACTAAGGCAGCAACACATGGCAGCATTGAGATATGCGGGAATGAGCAATTCCACCTTGGGAGAGATACAGAGCTTTGGTGAGAGCACTGTCTTTTCACCTTGGTGTGAACTTGTTTTAATCCCTGTGGCAGCCGCTACTCTTGGTCCGACGACCTCACCATTTCCAGACTGCATATTCGCGTTCACTGCATTCTTTACGAACAGGATCCCGTCGCCCATATTGCGCCTTTCGTGTACGTAACTGACTTGTCGACTAATGGTACTTATCTCAAGAAAAACAACTCCAAATATACCGGATCACAAACACCAGAGTTTCTAATGGGCCCAAATTCCACGTTCCTTCTTGATGACAATGATGGGCTGCGCATATCAGATACAGTTACTTTGATCTACCACTCAATGAAACCTACAGACGGGGTGGGATTGACTGCGATCCAAGAACGAGAACGGAATGTCTTCGCTTCACGATATCTTGTTACTGGTCGGCTGCTGGGTGAGGGCGGGTATGGAAAGGTGTTAGTAGGCATCCACCAAAAGACGCAACGACAGCTCGCATGCAAGATAGTCAGACTTGATCATATGTACAAGAGGTTTGCAGTTCCCAATTTACGACCACCTTCCGGAGATCAAAATCAAGGCACAGCTGCAAGGAGAAAGCGATGGCCGACAAAAGTAGCTAATTGTTTCCGTGAGTTTGATATCCTCCAATGCCTAAGCCATCCCAACATTGTCGGCCTCGAAAAAGTTTTCTGGAGTCGCAACACGATCTACATTTTCCAAGAGCTTGTCACTGGTGGTGACCTCTTCTCGTTCCTTGAATACAAGGGCGGCCGGTTGAATAACGTTCAAGCAGCGGTCGTCGTGCAGCAAATCTTGAAGGGCGTTGAATACTTACACAAAAAAGACATCGTCCACCGAGATCTGAAGCCGGACAACATCTTAATGACATCGCTTGAGGATGGCGCTCGCGTCGTAATTACAGACTTCGGCAATGCCAGATTCTTACCTGGCAAGAACAGCGCCAGTGCCTTGGAGGACAAAACGTATCAACGAATGTTTTCGTATGTTGGTACACTCGAATTTGCGGCTCCAGAAATACACAAGGCGAATCCAGCCATTCCTGTTAAGGAAGGTTATTCTAAGAGCGTCGATTTGTGGTCAATCGGCTCGGTCGCGGCTACCATTCTGACTGGAGACGTCATATTCACTGATCGTAATCATCCTAACTATTACAAAGACCCTCGTGCGGTGATAGTCGGTCTTGCAGCTGTTTGTGATTTGAGTGTTCTCGATCAATCGTACCATCCTCTTTGGAGTGTGGTTGGTGATCGCCCGAAAAGTTTCATTAAAGGGCTCTTAGTACTCGAAGAAGATGAACGAATGACTGCATCGGAAGCTCTAGCGCACCCATGGTTCACGAATGAATGCCATGCTAATGACTATGGAGACTTGTACGAGCGGTCGATTCAAGACTGGGAGCCACGACCAAGGAATGTACAGCTTGTTGAATGCATCTCCAAGCCTATACCAAGTTTTGATGCAGATGGCTCTACCAATCTCGTCGTGGGCCAAGAGACGGCGGCACAGTGTGTTCTACGTTCACAATCTGGTTCAGCGCAGAACGTTCTGCAAAAGCTATCATCCTCTCAGCGTTGGCGCGCGAACACACCCCTACCATCGATTGGAGAAGATTGCGAGCACGCTCAATTTGCAAGCCAAATTCGGCCTTCCTCAAATGAAGAGCGGTATGCTGACCTCGATCAGCAAACTTGTAAGCAGTCAAACCATCACAACAGATTTGATCCGCAAATTTACGACGTAGAGAATCAAGGGACCAGAGGCTATCAGCTCAACAATGCGCCTTCCTCTCACCACAAAAGTTCTACACCGAAGCGAGAGGACTACTCAATCGGGCGGTCAACCCGTCAACTATCGCTAAGCATCATAGTGCCGTCAATTGTAAATCACGGTAAGAAAGTCGCTGAGGTGGAGGACACTTGCAGATCGGGCGACGCTCTAAACAGCGTGATGGAAGGCTATTCAAAACACGAGTATTCTCAAGTTTCTGGACAAACACAAGTCTTTGATGAAGCGCAATATTTGGCCTTGACAGCTGAGACTCCACTCGCTGAGCTCGGGGATCACAAAGAAGATTATCAACAAGCTGACGAGAGCTATAAGTTAATTCAGTCTCCTGATGCGCAGTGCCAGCACCAGGGCTTAGAAGAAGAGCAGAGCTCGGTACTCGTGCTCGAAACCCCACCTGATGCTTATGGAATGAGTTCTTTCTCCTCTTCGGATGATGGACCTCCGAGGTGCCAACGTTGTTTCGGAGACGCAACAGCAGCTTGTGGAGCTGATATGAAGACTGACACGGTGCGTCATGTGCTAGTCCATCGAGAATGACGAGATTTTTCGGGTCACTATTGCTGATTTGCACTACTTTATCATCGACTAACTCCAAGCGCAACTAATCAAGGTGTCGAAAGACCGGCACGAGGTGGTGGATACTTTTATTTCATCTCATTCCCAGTAGCTGAACTGGGATGTCTCCTTGCGGAGCCTGATTAGTCCAAATCAAATAATCATCAAGATATCAGTATTCTCGTTATGTTGTCTGCGTCATGCTTAACTGCTTGTAGCTGAGTATATGCTGCGAGGCAAACCAATGTTTTGTTCAACAAATAAATCCTCACTATCTGCCTCAGATGTATTCAGACGGATATTCGTCCTGCTCGCGCAGTGTCCATAGCGACACTCCGCACCAATGTAGTTAGCTCTACCTCATCCACAGTATCTAAATTCTCCCTCGAGCGACCTCGAAGGCCAGCCACATCAATAAAGAATAACAAAGCCTCTCTGAGACTTTGTTCCGCTATCGCTGCGCTTGCTCAGTCGACATATTAAGACCAGCCAAAGGCAACTCATCAAATTCCGCGTGCCTTGGAAGATGAAACAGATAAACTGAATCAAAGTAGAGACTTATAGTCAGTGGTAATGCGGCAGCCGATCAGGAAGGGGTATCGGGTTAGATCCCATCGAAAGATTCACCCCGCATTTGAGGCAGTCTCTGCCTGCGTAGCCTGCCGGCGACACAGCTCCAAATCGGGCACTCAAGGCGATTGCGGATTGGATCAGCTCTTGGGGAATGACTTCTAGATGGGGATGAAGATCCGTGAACTAGAAGATCATATGGCAGTAGAATTGTGGAGAAATTGTTCCTGTACGCGCGTTCTTCACCACACAGTTCTAAATTCTCAAAATGGATTGGGCAGAGGATACTCCACGGCAACGGTGGAGGTTCTGTAAGAAGCTTATTTCATCGGTGATCCCAAGCAGATGTTAGTGGTAGAAAGCGTCGCCGATCTTGCTACGGAGCGCACTTATCAGCTTGATATAGATTAACTAATTATTTTGTCCCCAATTTCGGTTCCTTTGCCCTTATGAAACTTTGGGAAGTAATACGAATATCGTATTTGACGGTTCGATTAACATACTGAATCAGTTCGAAGTGTCCATTGGCTTCAATGGACTGGCGGATAATGCGTAAGCATTCTGTCTCCTGTCTTAGGCTGACACAATATCTGAATTGGGCCCGGCCAATTATGCATGGTGAAGACTCGGTGCCATAGTTTGGTATCACACCGAGTAATACAAAGTATCGAAAATTCCAGTTTCTTCAACTCACTCTTGGGTTGAGCGCCCGTTGCCATTGCCTTGTTCATGTTATTATAGTCGAAACCAAGTTGCTCCACGGTGCTTAGTGAATCAAGTATACTACGTGAAATGATCGGGCTGTGTGTGACGTAGTGTGGTGTTACCGGAAGTGAGGCTAATATGGGCGAAATGCGCCTCGAGAAGGAAGGTTCGCCGAAGTTACCTGAGCTGGAAGAATGGAAACCGCGAGCTAATCAGGAAGAATGCAGCAAAAATTGTTCGACTAACTCTTTCAATCTTCATCAAGCCGCTTTGACGTCTTCGCAGCTCCGCAGCTCCGCAACTCCGCATGGTATGGCCCGCTTTGATTTTAGAAGCTTTCGACCATTGCGCTGTGCACAAACGCGCCTGTAGAATCACTAGAAGAGCATTTAAGCAGGCAAAAACAGTGCGGCTGTCCAGAACCACGCTGTGATTGACATCAGGGATCTCAGTATCAGACTATATTGGCGTAAGGGCATACTTCACCTACGCATCCTTGCAATCCAGAGGGCTTGCATAGAGCATTGATAACATCGTTTTTCCAGAGAAACCACGAGGCTTTTCCTATTGATCACACATTCATTACTACCAATTCACAGTAGGTTGGCAATTTCAGAGGAAGAGCGATAGGATACACAGACTGGCCAAGAGTTGGGGGTGTAGGAAGCAATACTTCTGTCTCACGCTTATGACTTATCGGGTTATAAGGTTGCAGTGAGGTTTTGCTGATGGAAAACTTGCATTAAAGGGTTCTCACTAAGTACCTCGAAGCCATAATAGCTTCTAATACCGACCATTTACCGTGTCGTTTGTCTTCTCAATTAGTAAGTGTACCTGAACCCAATCTGGCCCTCAATAGGCTCCACGGGTTCCCCACTCTCGGTCTGCCGGTCAGCCTGTTTGTTTTTCTTCCAGAAGTACGAAGACGTTACAGCTAAGGTTAGGAGTATCCAGAACTGTAGACCAGCGCTAACCCATAGTCCAGTCGTATATCTGGGCGCGTCTCTCTGTCGGAAGGTCGTGGAAGCAAGGATACCGCCAATAGCGCTGAAGCCAATCTGCAGAGCACTTCCAACAGCTCTCTTACTCTGGCCTCTGATATTGTTGCTTTGATAAGCAAGAATAGCTGGCACATTTCCTTGGGCACCTGCTACGCCTAGGAACGTGCCAAAGTAGCGAACACCATTGTTTTTAGCGTACGCAACGAGCATTAATCCAGTAACAACGATGAGGCTTTGAACAGCGATGAGGGGAGCGCGTATTCGCTTCTTGTCACCCAGCCACGCAAAGCCGAAAGCAATTATAGCAGCAGCAAGGGCAGGAGGTGCGGACAGTGCATTGGCATGTCCACCTGTATATCCCATGCCAACCAAAATAACAGGTAGAAAATATGAAAATGCATATACTGGCATGGTTGTTCCCATGTATAAAGTAGCATATGCCCAGAGCTTCCAATCGCCAAGATGGTGAAAGTACTTAGCCCAGGTCAATGGATCTGCCACAGAGTCGCCACGATCATCCTCAATTCTCTGCAGGACAAAGGTTGCTTCGCCATGTGTCAAAAAACCTTTGCTCTCTGCCTTATCGGGAAAGTCGATAATAACAAACCAGGCTAGGATTGCAGCGATGCAGGTTATGATGGCTTCGATAATAAAAATCCTAGCTGCAATTAGGATACGATTCAATTGTATTTCAAGCCTGGAAAGACTTTACCATTGCCAACCGCGCAGGCCACCTAGACCCTCCATTTGCATGAGTCCGTAGGCGAGGAGGTTGGCGAAGCCACCAATGGCCACAGAAAGAAGATAAAAGCCGCCTAATCTGAAGTAGATGTTAAGCATAACAGCACCCGCATTAAGAATGAGAAACTCACCGCTTTTGCGACTCGTATCTAACGTACCAGCAAGTGATCAGGTAGACACAGCCAGGGAAGAAACCTGCCTCCATAGCTCCCAGGAGCAAACGACAGATCGCAAGTGTCCACCAATTCTTAGCAAATGCTTGTCCGATCATGATGATACCCCAGCTGAAGGCGATGAAGCAGAGCCAATTAGCAACTCCCACTTTCCGCAAAATCATGTTTGAGGGGAGTTCAAGCAAGAAGTAGGTCGGGAAGAATAGGACGAGGACAGTTGTGTATCGATCTCCAACTTGGAGCTGTAGATCCTGCCCCATGCCAGCGACGCGAGCGACGCCAATCTGTGTACTGTTAGCACGGCTTTTGTTCTTTGCCCGTGCAAAATATCTTACATTGCCACGGTCAATGAATGAGATGGAATAAAGTGCACCCAGAACAGGTAACAGCCTCCAATCGATCTTCCGTATCAACTTCTTCTCTTCAATCTCATCAAAAGGTCCGGCGGTGGGGCTGCCATGCTCCTCTTGTTGAACTGCCTCAGGCTTGAAGTCGTCGTCGGTGCTCATTTTTGTCGGTGTTTGTAGATGCTGGTCGTTGTGTTGCTGAATCTGCAGGTAAAAGTTGCATTGTCAATCTTGGTTAGAAATGTCTTACCTTTCACTGTGGCAACCCATTTTACATATTGTACTCCGCACTTGCTATAGCGACGCGGGGTTTTTGGAATCTGGTGAGTTCCACAAGAATCATGACTGCATACACTGATGCCCAATCAATTTGTAGATTGAGCCATGACAGTCGTACGATCCTCGTCGTCGCATACTTGAAATTGCCTTCTGATTGGTTAGACAATGGTCCGGTGTCTTGGCAGAAGGATGGAAGTGCATCTGGACAGATATGATGAGCCTCGGGGCACACTCACGGAATTACACAAATAACCCTCGTGCGAATTGTGGGATTTCCAGGTCGTATCCGCGCGGTTGACCCGGCAGTTGCTTATGTAGTTCGAAGGATCTTGACCCCTTTGGTCACATTTAGAAGATCTCGTTGTACTTCAATAGTGTTTAGGAACATGGTGACAGCGCAGAGTATGAACCTAATGGAATTGATCAGCAGGGAAAAGGCATCAACGACAATAGCAACCTCTTTTTGCATCTGTGCGAGCACATCATTCTCTTGCTTGTGACCTGAAATTTGTTTCGAATATTCCAAAGATTCTTTGCATGAGCTGGAAAGTTTAATCAGCCCATTCTGAGGAGAACCACAGTTAGCATTACCTTTCCGTGAAACCGTCTTTGAACAATATGGCGACTTGCGTGGTGACACAGTCGTCAGCCAGTGGTAATTTGATGATCACCAGGTGGGTGGAGACGATTTCGTCTGACCAGAGCCGACGGTAGCCAAGCGAGACATAGCGGTTGCAACTTTACACGACGTGTACAGAGCGCAGAATGCTGCTTTGGCCGATGTTTCCTACCTTAAATGCATCAGTACTCATGTGCAAAGCTTAGTATCAACACAAAGGATTAAGATGAGGTAGCAATGTCCGCCCATATGCGCCCGTATTGTTCAAAACAATCGGCAATATTGTAACGAGAAACAACTCGTATATAATCACCCAAGAAACTTGCTAACGCTTTGAGAAATGTTAGAATTCGTCATCAATACGTACGTCTCAGCGCCCCATATTGATGAAGAAGATACCGTCAGAATCCTATGGTTGATGCTCCACTGAGATTCTCGTGACACCGTCACCAGTGAGAAATTTGCACGTGAAACTCGGGGTTCCACAAGTTAAGAGACATGTTGCACCAATGCTGCGTCATTTTCGGAGGTTCGATTGCATTTGCCAAATCCCCCGTTCACGCAGCTGGCAACTCCAACCTAGAATATGCCTATTTTCTATTTGCTATTCCGAAGCAATAGAGTGAAATACTGCTTTCACACCCGTACCGTGATTTACGGCCTCGGTTCCGGATCAGCAAATGGCAGATTGTGGATCAAGGAGAACGCCGATGCGCGTTAGTATGGTCTTATAGGTAAGATAGTCCGGTATAAGGTGAGAAACACACGGCAGAAAGCCATTACCATCAGTGCTTCGCTGCCTGTTGTTCGCTGGGCAAAATGAGTTAAAGTTAGGACCGTGTAATTGGTTTACATAACTATGAAAATATCTATCATGACTATCGAAGCCTTTCACAAATGATGCTAGGGTAGATCATGGTAATATGAGTATGCAAAGGCGGTCGCTATCACCTGGGAGTGTTTGCAGATATGGAAGCCAAAATCGCAATAGAGACAGGAATCTTGATTGTATGTAACCGAACGGATAGCCCGTCGTGTCAAGGAAATGCTGTGCGGGAAATCTATGTTTTAAAACGTCTGTCGAGATTTATAAAAAGTTATTATGGCTTCGTAAGTGAGCTGTCGAGATTGGGCTCAAAAGCTCTGCGTCTTGCAGCTCACAGGCTCTTTCGCTTCTTCCATTCTCATACCACGGTTCGAGATGGGGCATCTCCGCCGTTAGCCATGGTTCATCGCACCGCGAGGGTGTCTGCATGCCCTCCAAATCTTGAACTGTGTTGTTGAGCGTTGTTGTATTTGGGGCATACTCTTTACTGTCGGGCCATGGTGCAAGGTACGGCAATTCTGTTGTCCCCCATGTGTCCTCTTCTCCTCTTTCTCTCCCGGGACGCCTTTCGGATGATGTGAACAGCTTAAAAGCCTTTTCTTTCAAACTAAGTCGCGGTCGGAAAGTCCCCGATGAGAGATTGCGATCGCGAATGAACAGCGTCCTGTAAGGAGCAACACATGCGACAACGATCGCTGCCATTGAATGTTAAGTTCCATCTTTCGGTATAGTCCAACCAGCACTTACCGATGTTAAGCTCAATGTTTGTCCACATGAACATCCATATTGGATCTATTTGCTGCTTGACGCCCACAGTCGTGATGGTCGCTCGAACAATCGCGAAGACGATGGTTACCACTACAAGCGAAAATATGGCCGAGAGTGCGATTTTCTGTCGCTTTGTTATCCGCACTCTTCTTAGAATAAGAAACGGAATGGTCATGACTATTTACGTCAGGAGTTAAGCATCGGAGAAACAGGAGACTCGGGGTTCTTACTCAAGCAGTCCGTGAAAACATCCAATACACTGTTCACCCACATGCTCACAAAACTGAGACCCTGTGTCTCACACTCCTGACTGATTGTAATCTTGAAAGATACCAAAGTGCAGCGGTAAGGTAATGTCGCAAAGCACAACGTATAGCATACCAGTGTAAAACCAGTGACAAACCACCACCATGTATTCAAACTGCTAATGCTTCTTATTCCTAGCCTACGGAAAAAAAGCAGGAAGGCAGCCTTAACACACCATAGACCGGTATAGAATATCATCGGTGTGACTGTGAACACTCGTGTAAATTGCATGGTGATGGTCTTAACGTTGGGAGGAAACTCTTTGTGTCCAGAACCAATGAGCATGATATCGTAGGTAACATTGTTGAAAACGGTGATGACTACCGTGATTACGAGCGAAAGCGCCCAGGAGAATACGACAAAGAAATCGTCCCAGTAGAGGCGGTGCATAGTTTTCCAGCGAGCATAGAGGCGGGCGGGGAGGAATGCAAAGGACAAGATGGTCAGCGCCCATATCGTGCCCTGTTACCATGGATCAGCGTCCAGTATGGTGGCGAAATGGAGTAGTCAAAGTGTAGAGCAGAATATGCTGGTGCAAAGTATCTTACAAGATATGCGTGGGATGAGACTTCTGGCCTTGTGTAGCCTGCTGAATCTGAAGTCGCTCTTTGGAGTAATTGGTGCATCTCGATACCAATTGAACGGCCTTCATGGCCCGAAAGATTGAGGAATTGCCAGATGTAGACAGTATTGTAAAAGGTCGAAGTACCTTTCACTATCTTATCGGCGCGAAACAGTTTCAGTAGCTAAGAGTGTCAAGGCTAGGATTGAACTGTAGACCGCACAGGACTGGGCAGTCTCACCGAGACCATCCCCTCTTGCCCCTAGCGACTCTCCAAACCGAGTTGGAGAAATGATTTGGGTCCAGGAAGCCGCTGTCCCACGTGCTCGCCTCACGAAAGATATGCCAGCACAGCGGGTTTTGGCCTTCTGTTTATGCCAGTAAATTATATCGGAGAATATTCCGTAGTACTGGCGTCTGTGGGCTTGAAGCACTGACCGCTGCATGTGTTTCAAAAAACTATCGCGTCCACCCTAGGGCGCCTAGGCTAGCTGGTGAAGAATTAGGAAAGTCTAGCGATGCACGGTACGATGGTTTGGCCGCACTATATTTTTTCGGTCTAGATTGCAGCTCATTATACTTTGCCCGTTGGAGAAAATACCTCTTGAGCTTGGGGTATGTTTTCAAATAAATACCAATGGTCAGGGAATCCTTCCGTGCTACATACAAGCCTTTGCTGCCGACAAACGCACTCTCCATAGGTGATTATGTTGGATCTTGAGGACGCGACAGGAGGATGCAGCGAAACGCGACGAGATAAAGGGGTATACAAGATCGTATCCAAGCACATCTATCATGAGGATAGGTAGAAGTCACCGGGTTAAGTGCATTAATGTACCAGGCAATGTGACACGGGTTGCTGGTGTTGAAATCTGTTGATAAACAAAATGACGCAATCCGCTCAGAGTAGGGACGGCAACCGCGACTTGCAGTAACTTCTCGCTGCTTTACGACAGTGCATCATGCGTCGTATGGCAATACAAACTCCTGCTTTGTTAGATTTGCCTTGCGAGGAGAATCAAATTTACCAATACGTGATACGAATAATGGAAAAAGTTTCACAGCAAGCTCCTCTCTACAGGGTTTGTAGCTCACAGCCGATCCACTATGGCGCCAAACAGAAGATGCCATATAATTTGGTTTAATTTTTGTCTGAGCAGCTGACAGGCAGTGAAGTCCACGATTATTCCTGGCACTCAGACGTGCACGGCTTACGTAGTAGACGAGATTATCGCCATAGTTACAGTGATAGAATAATCACGCCAGATCTTTCAGGACGTTTCGCTTTTGGGTCGTTCTTCTTGGTGTTCCGAGTTCTCACCACACCTCGTGCCGCGATACCTCCATAGCACTTAAAGATTTCAATTTTCGACACCTTTCCCACTACTGCTCTCATCTTTCTACCCATACAAGCAAATGAAACTCCGAACGCAGAACGAGACTGGCTCGGTAAATCTAAAAACTCAAGCCCTAACAATATCGCTATCGCTCCCAACTGCTCCGTCCTCGTACCAGAGCGCATACAATCGAGGATCTGTGCTTGGAACCGAAGGCGACTTCCATCATTTCGTACGAGTGATCGACGAGTCTCATATACAAAGTGGGTACTGGAAGTTTGGATCTTATGATGACGACAAGCGCACCCATGCCCGCGGACTTGAAACACCGGAGCATGTCTTGTTAGAGCAAGACCGTAGCGATGAGAATTACGATGACATAGTGATTCGCTGGGTACCAGGCCTGAGTGACCCATACCTTCGGTGCCAATTATCTGGTTCAGCAGCACAGCATCTAGGGTTGATTTACGAGATAAGGCGAATACTAGGCAAATCAATGTCACTGCGAGATCAGGTACCGACCTACACGAGTGAGCCGCATGATGGGTTGAAACACTTCTGGGAGAATAAATGGCGCATGAAGCAAGCTGTACCACCGGTGAACATCTCACTGACTACATCTTTGGTGCTGGATCTGTCGCTACTGAGCGTTGGCGCACCCAAGATGCAGAACCTCTCTCCTACACAAAAGCTGCCTTCTACTAGTGCTCGCCATCATACTTACTCGGTTGAAAATAGCGCAAAGTATCAGCGAGCCCAGAATCCGAACTACCCATCCATTCCTGGAGATCATATTGAGCCTAGTGAAGTCCCAAGTAGATCACAACTGAGCGGTCGCGGAAGAGCTGGAAGTACTTCTGCGCTTCGTCCGATACTGCCTAATCCTCCGGTGAGGACTTCACCGAATTCAGAAGCTGAATTAAATCCAGTCAGTCGAAGAGCATGCCAATCTACTGCACCATTGCGTGCTAGCGAGGTCGCGCATTTCTTGTCGCTAAAGGAACCAGTTTCTACCAATTGGAGTCGACCAAGCCCGGCTGTTGCTGACCCACAGGCAAATCTGAACAGTGAACAGGTGGGTCACAATAATCCAGAATCAAGTGTCAAACCTGATGGCAAACTGTTTCCCGACCCTTCGCAGCGGCCTCACGAAGAGATAGATGTCTATTCCGAGTTGCCCTGTATGGACTGTGAACTACTTACTGAGCATAGATGGGATTGCCATATAGGCAGTAAGCACTATTGCTATCTTTGTATTGAGTTCAGCTAAATCATTTTCAGATTTGAAGCCGATGAAGAACCTTACTGTCCTTGACTACCGCTGCCTTGCTGATGCCGTTAAGCAATTCGATCCAGGTTCATGGAACAAACACTTCAACCAGTTTCCTGAAGCAGAGGCAGAAGACCCTGAGGTACAGATTAAAGGCATGGCAGCGGTCATCCGGAATGAAGCCAGCTACAAGAGCGACCTTGAGCTTCACATCCTGCCCGATCATGCTATGATCATGCTGTGGGCGTTCAAAGTTTCATCTAGTGTCCAGGTTATCAAGAAATGAATTGTATGAAGTTAAACTACATCACGCTGCACACATATCTCCTTCAGTAATGCTCACCATGCGGTTTTCGGGGAGCCCCTGCAAGGATGACTCGCTAGAGCAAGCTCGCATCTTGAAGCGACAGTTGGCCAGCAGTGTTTGCGTATTGTAAACGCGGTAATAAAAAATTCTTTTATTTCACATCGTATCCATTTCGATTATAGGTCAATTGGGCGTTTGAAAGCGTGAATGTACGAGATGAGGTTTCTTTGCACGGATGACATGCCCCGCTTTCATGGACCGAGGCATTCTTCTACTTCACGTTGCAAGCCGCCTTCCTTTTAAAGAGATCTAGGCCGCACATCTTTACTATAAGATGAGCTCTGGCTCAGATTTCCTTCTAATTGATCAAAGTTCAATCGTTTCTCTCTCTATTCCCCACCAATGCATTGATACATTCGTCACATCTGCTCCAATCGAGTCGTAATCCGATATCTTGCTCTTGCCTACTCCTCAAACTTCACAACTGGGCGAACCATTGTAGTAACTGCCTAAAAATGGCCGACTTTGAAGCCCTAATTACCAACGCGATCTCCACGAAAGATATTCCAGGCTGTGTTCTCGTATCTTCAAATCGCGATGGGGGCTTCAGATATATGAAATCCTTTGGGAAGACTTCAATGAAAGACGAAAATGTAAAACCACTTCAATTAGATACGGTGATGTGGATAGCTAGCTGTACAAAACTTATGACATCGCTTTGCGCTATGCAGCTAGTGGAACGCGGCTTGGTCAGCCTCGATGAGCCAGTCTACAAGCACATCCCAGAACTTGAGGCCTTCAACGTGCTAAACGGCTTTGAAAAAGATGGCAAGCCTATCGAAAGGAGACACACTAAGCCCATCACCCTTCGGCTCTTACTTACACACTCTTCTGGCCTGACATACGATGCTATGCATCCTAAGGCATTGGCTTGGCTTCACTACCATAATCGGCAACCGGGCACATCTGGAAAACTTCTTGAGCGCTTCGATACACCTCTCATGTTTGAACCTGGAGAGTCTTGGATGTACGGCCCGTCCATCGACTATGCCGGTTTGCTAGTCGAACGAGTAACCGGCCTTACTCTCGAAGCCTACATGAAAAAGAATTTGTGGGAACCCTTGGGAGTAAAGGATATGACATTTTTCTTATCCTCGCGTCCCGATATGATAGCAAGAAAGGCGGATATGAGCGTGAGAGATGGGACAGGCAAAGTACGGCACACATCATCGAAGATGACGTATCAAGATGGTAATGGAAAGGAAGTAGTGGACTGCATGGGCGGACAGGGAACCTTTACAAGTGCGGAGGAGTATCTGAAGATTATTCATGCATTGTTGACGTGCGATGAAAATGAGAAGATACTCAAGAGATCAACTCTCGAAGAGTTTTTCAAACCACAGCTCGGTAAAGGGAGTAGTGAGGCGCTTAATGCGGTGTTGAAGGACGATATGGTACGTTTAGTTCCCCAAGATCAAACACTAATATTTGTCATCCCTTCACGATTTTACACACTCTCTGGCAGCTTGAAAGACCTCTTGCGAAGTATATGCGCAGACATTGTGGGAAGTTGAGCTTCGTTAACACCTCGCTGACTTTCGTAACCCTACAGGTCAACAACGCTATGGGCGGTACAGCCAGGGAGATAAGAAAAGACTGGGGTCTTGGAGGGTTGCTTCTCATGGACGATTCACCAGATGGAAAGAAAGCTGGGACAATGATCTGGGGCGGGCTTCCGAATCTCATGTGGGTAAGTTGCAATACATATCTCCCTTTTAATGTAGTTTAAGCTAACGGATTGCAGTGGGTAGATCGTAAGGCAGGCCTGTGTGGACTGTACGCAGGGCAAGTTTTGCCTACTGGAGATGCGAAGTGTGCAGCGCTGAACAGGAAGTTTGAAGAGGCAATGTACGAGCAGTACACGAAGAGCGGTACTCTGAGTACTCCGAAGCTGTAATTGAATAAGTAAAAAGGGTAAAAGTATCGCATAATCACGATTAGACAGTCTGGAGGAATTCAAAGTACCATAAACACATGATTTGAATGATTATTTCTTTATCAATACAGGAAATATGCTCTTACTCGAGCGTCATATCCATGTGATAAGTCTGTTATAGTAAGCGATACCTCAAGTGTGAATTATGAGCTTCGAAATCTCTGTGGTATCGTAACGTATCAAAAAGCAAGAGCAGACAAAACGCCAAAATTTCCAGCATGAATATCTTGGCTCACTATCCTCCGTCTGAATATTCCACGGACCTCGCAATCGCTTAGAAGGGCACTCAGCGTCTGCGACCCGTCTGCCGCAGCATCGCTGCACGCTCAAGAGCCTCATTCTGGCGGTTCATGGCATAACCGTTCGAGAGCTCGGCGGCGGCTTCCTGGACCATATCCAAGGCGCCCGTTTCCATGGTGGGGCTGGTTCCGAATGTCCCAGTTTTTGAGTCGGGATCGTTGTTATCCGTGCCAGCGTTCAGTTCGATGATCTCATTCATGTCAAAACCGCCTCTGTTCATACCGTAGTGTACGAACTCCGAGGGACATTGGTCGAAGTCGTTTTTAGCATAGGTATTTGTGTCCTTGCTGAAAATGTCTTGCGGATCCAGTGCTAGTGTAGTGACGAACGCAGTATTGTAATCCGTAGTCAAAGTTTCCTCGAAGGCAGCGTTGGTGTTCGTAATTCGGTGTGGGTTGAACGCACTGCTTATATATGAACTGGGCTCAGTGAGGAATGTGTTGTTCGTATCTAAAGATGGGACTGCGTCGAAGGCATTGTCAGTGCCTTGGTGTGGAGTCGAGGTGAAATCGCTGTTCATTTCCTTATTTAAAGTACTCAGTTGCGCCATGAGACCAAGGGTGCCAGGCTGACTGCGACGTTCTCCTGTGACGGGATCGAGGCCCTGAAGCAGGGGAAGTAGAATGACCGCTTTCTCTTCTTGTGTGAGAGTGACGAATTGAGCAGCATAAAGTTCCTGGAGTGAACGCAGATGACCGGGTGCGGCGGGAGAGGGGGCAGAAGCAGTATGCTGCTGCTCCTTCTTGGTGGTTTTCGTAGCTTTGGTGGCCTTGGTGGCCTTGATGGCCTTATTGACTTTGTTGGTACTCAATGGAGCCCGCTTCCCTGAGGTACGCTTGGAAGTAGTCTTGGTTCTGTTCATGGCAGTCTGACTCGAAGTCTGGGATTGAGGACGAGGGATGCCTGCACCCCACATGGCCTCAATTGGCCCTACCTGCTGGGAGATTGCAAGGGCAGCTGGAGACATCTGAGTATGCTTATAAGGCGAGTAGTGGCCGGTCTTCCTACAGGGCGTGGTCTGAGGAGTCTGGGGAAGGGAGAGCTTCTTGGGCGGGGTCTTAGGGACAATTGGCGTCTGAACTGGGCTTGGGCGATTGTTTTGCGAATTCAGAAGAGCTTTCAGGCGCGCATTTTCCGCCATCAATTGCTCTACCGATGGTGCCTCCTGAAAGTCCTCGGAGGATTGAGGAGGAGTTGCAGGCCACCTACTACTCTGGAGGCCATCAGCGTCACACCCAGTATTATTGACTGACCAAACACAGACATCATCCACATGAGTTCCCATGGCCTCGATACCCGTTGTTAAAGCAGCACCTAACATGTCCGCTGGGAGCTCACCAGCGAAGGCTGGATCCTGGATTGAAAACCATTCAGTAGCATTGAGGCTACCGGAGCCCCTCATATCGAAAGATTTGTGCATCTCCAGGTCAACATCGTCTCCAAACAGTAGTTGATCGGGTTCAGGACTGACAATGTCGGCCATGGCAAATGGTATAGATTAAGTAAGGTGAAGTGATAATAGTAGTAGCGATGACGAGAAAAAAAAATGAAATATCGAAGTGAGGTGCAAAAAGGGAGTCCGGAGAGGAACGTTGGCAGCTTGAAGAACCCTCTGTGAGCGAGGAGGCTGGGGGTATCGGAAAGTGGATCTGTGGTCTGTGGTTTCACCGTTGGTCAGTGTCCTCACTGTTGTCTTCCAAGCGGCCGGTCTCTTGTGCCAAAATAGGCAATTGGGTCAGATGGAGGGAAATCCGATTGGTCTAGGCCCTCAAATTTCCTTACAAGTTGATTTTTGCAAGGTGTGAAGGTGATAAAGGTGAGTCGAGTGCGTCGCCCTCGCCATGTCGCCGTGGGGGACCACACCTTCGGCCTAAGTTGAGGGCAATTGGAATCGCAGAAACGGGATATCAAAGAGCCGTAGGAATATACGATTGGATGTTTTAATAATCTATGTAGTAATCAATTACACCCACGATTCCAATGCATCGTTTGCTGGGAGTCCAGAAATGACATGAGTGTGAAAGAGCGTATCAACCGTATCAACCGAACCTTGCGCGCAAAACGGTGTCGCAGCTGTCCTATCACAACAGTCAGATGTATATACTTGGACAAGCATGAGCATGCTGCTGCCATATCTCTAGAGCCGAAGACAAGAAATTCGCATGCCGTCGATCTCACTACCTCAGTGAGAAGTTAAAAGGTGTGGACAGCATCTTGGGGACGCTATTATCAGACTCCAGTACAAGCAAGCTAGTACCACACAGTAAGACTTCAATAACAAGAAATAACGTCACAACTATAGTACTGCAATTATGCAATTATTATTTTTCATGTAAGCTTGCAGCGTGGCGTGACCACACCTATCACAGGCACCTCCTCCCAACTCAAGAGACTGCAGAGTGATGGCACATAGCGATCAACGTTACCGCCAAATGAAATGTCGCGTCAACATCAGCATACTCAATGAATAAAAAAGATCATGTTGGGACCGCGAACACGTGGCCTTCATTGTGCGTGTGTGTGTGGAGAGAATGCGCATTAGCGCCTGCACCTCTGTTAGCCAAAGTGAAGGTGGATTGCATGTAGATAGCTCTTATAAGTCGATCTTTGTTTCATCTTACACTTAGTGATCACATAGGGTCAGTGTATTTATGGATGAGATGCGTTTAAATAGATTGTCTACCCTCTGAACACCTATCGAAACTCAGATTGACCAAGAATAAACTAGTGTGCACATTGACACAACTCAAATGCCACCTCGTTCATCACACTTTATTCGTCATCTCATCCATATCATGTATTTAACGCTTCATGCTTATCTTGTGTATTCTTTCCTCATCGACGTTCTCTTTCTATCCGCATAATATTAGTTGCAGTTTCAATTCTCGAGAATAGCTCTCCTCTCCGTCCGTTTGATTCGATATGAAACAGCCATGTGCCTTCAATTATGCTTTAGCTGTGGGTAAGAGAACCCTTGAGGGATCCTGAGTGGTTGTCAAATTCAAAAGGTGGTTCAGGCAGTGTGATACTTCGTAGGGCGTCCTTTGGGCACTTGGCGGCTTCATTGATGTGCAAGATTTTCCATATTGATGATCCAGTCCGTCCAAAAGGGTCTGGGACCCAAATCTGTTTCCTATCTAGAACCCTTGTCGTCCAGTGTATCATTTTTGGTTGAGAAACCGGCGTAGAGGGCCTCTTTGTTGTGCAAGGACATGTAAACTAATTCTGGAAGGCTACTGTGATTTCCTTTAAAAGATAGGCCACCAATCGCTAACAACGACAAGGTATTCGTAATACTGCTCATTCTCGTAACTCCAAAAAGATTTCCACTAAGGAGAAAAATTACTGAGGCATGATGTGCTTTCGGATGTATGGAGGCAGCTATTATGGAGCTAATACACTCAAAAGACAAGTTCGAAATAAGTAATCACGTATATGGAGATAATGATAACGGCCTATAGGAGCAGTTTAATCTGCAAAGCAGGTATGTCATGAAATTACGTCGTAGGAGACCTTGTAAGAAATACTATGTCTCAATTCCGGTGTCATGCACTCGTTCCTCCTGGGCACAGGGTCAGTACTGTTGTTTAGAGGGAGGAGGCTGCACACACCGCTTTCAAGACTTCAAAGGAATTTTCGTCCCCTAAATCCTGCTGCTCTTTCACCACCCCGTTTGTCCATTTTTCCTCCCACCCTTGTGTGCCGTTGATGCCATTCACATATCCGCCATTTACCTGATTCGGTGAACTGCGAAGATCCCCGCTTGTATCAAAACCAAGCTGGCCCTTCGCTGCTGGTGACTGATTCACTTCCAAGGATTTCTTGTCTCTGCCGTCACTCGCGTCGTCTCCAACCCATAATGCCAGCCTACCCGCCCTACCACCAGTCAGGCCCTGCAGCGTATCACCCACTCTAGTACCGCGCTTATCTAGCGCTTTCCCCTCATTTAGTCTGCGTAGAATAACATATCCGACAAAGCCCCATACGAAGATGAAGGTCCCTGCACAGCTGGCCAAAAATATGGTGGGAACGACGAAGAGAAGCGCAAAGCCAACAATAAAGAAAGTAAATGTAAGAGAGGCAAGGAGACCGAGGAGGAGACAGGTTGTTAGGGACACAAGAAGCGTTGTGGTTGCGAAGGCGAGAAAGAGAACAAATGGAAGGCCAGTAAGTGCGACTTGGACTGTGAGGAAGGCCTAATTCCTGTTAGTATATTCAAAAATGTCCGACTGTTAATGACAAACAGAGAGTTTTGGATTTTGGTGAGCGAAGATTCGCAGCCTTTTAAGCAATTGCTCACGCTGGGGCGGTGGGAGATAGCGATTGGTTGTGCTTTGAAGCTGGGTGCCAACTCGGCTCGTAATGTTTTGGAGCTGACTTCCTATATTGCCCACCACGCCTGAGGCAGTATGGAGAATAGTCGACATCGCTAGTTTAACGTGGGCAAGTGGGAACAGGCTGAAGAGCGGTGGAGGTGGAGAGGGAGCGTGCAAGGAACACAAGGGATGTGTTGATCAAGATCAAATTAAACGGTAAGCAAATGCATGTGATTCAAGCCATCAGCTTAAGGCAGGAATGCCCTTTCCCGCAGACGGCAATGCTGCGACAGTGGACGCGTCAATCACGTCGACGTCATTCGCGGCAAGCCGAACCGATCTGGCTTGGCGAGCAACTTTTGACCGCCTAATTCTGCCATTTTTCTGTAACACGAACTTTTTGCTGCACGACCAGTAATCATAGGCACGAGCGACTTCTGACCGCCTGATTCTGCCAATTCGAGACACGAACTTTTTGCGGCCCTGCCAGTAATCACAAGCACAAGCGCAAACGCAACCGAGAGCATGTCTGAAAAGAAGAGAAAGAGACGCGACGAGGCTGGCGAGCGGCCCAAAAAAAAGGCAGCCATTGCGCCGCAGGGAATTGTCCAGGTTGAGCTCCTTGAAAATAAGGAAGCACTTGGCCCTTTGGTCGGTAGGTAACCTTCGATAGTGGGCGACGCAGTTACCTTTGCTAATGTTTACATAGCGGCAACACCTGGCCTCGCCTTCCCGTCAAATATCTCATTCCAACCTTACAAGCGCACCAAGGTCCTCCCGCACGGCGACACCACTGAGCTGCTCCTCCAATCCTCGCAACACGCCCGACTCGACTATCTCGCGCAAGAGGAGCAAGATGGAAGTTCCGAAAGCCAGCTCAAAGACTACATTGGTGTTTTCGACCCCACGACAAGCAAGCTTAAGATTTTGCCGGTCAAGCGCGTGGTAGTACGGAGCACATTGCGAAGCGAGGCAGAAGAGATGCGCGAAGAACAGGCGCAGCTCGAGGCGCGACAAAATACCATAACCGCCAAGAGATATGCGCTAGCTGCCGAATTTGGGTCGAAGAAGTCAAGGAAGGCACTCGAGGAAAGGACGCTGAACGCTATTCGCAGTGGCAACGCCGATGAACCAAGCGCTGTACGAAATGAGTCTGTCGCTGAGAACGTGCTGCAAAACATGTCCAGTTCGACGATTGCAATGCCTACGAAACAAGAACTCGCAGCCGCTGTCGACAGTTCCAAGCCCCGACCGGTGCCTAACCTCGCCGCTGAATATCCTGGCGACGTCTACCCTATTGAAACGGTGGTTGGCACTGAGCTTATGACCATGCTTGAAGTAAAAGACTGGGTGGAGGCATCAGCGGCCGGTAAAGGTGTGAATGTCAGCAGCAAGTATGTTGCGAAACGTATTGTCAAGTTGGCAAAGAACAAGCAAATCCAGAAGCTGAAGGTGCTTCGATTCATACTGCTCTGCATCAACTTCAGTGCGGCGCTGCAAGGTGGTGGTGGCAGCAGACCAAAGAAGATACCGATGAAGGGCAAGTTGGAGGCACAAATGGGCGATGACACGCCGGCTGGATGTGTCATGGCGATAAGGAGGAAATTTGCACCCGAAACGTACGTCGATCCTCGAAAGAGAGGAGTACCAGTCACTAACTTCACTAGTGGATTCGAAATGCCTCGTTGGAACATCGACAACCTCTTAACACACGTTGCCGCAGCAGCACTAATTGTTGATGACCAAGCGGTCGACGTCAACGATCTTCGAGACGACCTTAGACTTGAAAACAAAGAGTATGTAATAACAATGGCTCTCGTGCACAGCTGCTGACACAGAATTAGGATCAAACAATACTTCGCTGAGCTAGGATGCAAAGTCACCCCGCCCACACAAGCTGACATGACGAAATGGAAATTGAACAAGGCAGAGAGCGCCAATCACTTCATCGCCAAGCTCAAACTGCCACTGACTTTCCCAAGGGTAGGCGGACCACAGAAGAAAAGACGAGGCTAGCCAGGTTCTTTTCCTAATGAGGAGAATAACAACCAATTGACTGTGACGAATGAAACGTATTTGCATACTCCCAATTCGTTTTACATTCGTTAGCACCGTGCATTTATGGCAATCATGGTTCTGAGAGTAATTGGGACTCATGACACATATCAAGCACAGTACCATTCCATTACCACTAATCAATCCTCCGAGAACCCGATTTGAATCCACCATTGGCACATTGAAATCCACGGAACCTATCGCTAGATACATCATCGACTTTCAGATGCCCCGGCACATCACTTTCTAACCGAAATCCATCATTCATCATGACATCACCATCATCACAACATGCCATCACATGGTAGTGACGCACAATACGTGCATGTAAATCGTATGCAGTACTTATAGACCCCTAAGATTCATATTCGTGCACACATTCAATTCATTACACCTCTAAATAGCATGCCGAAATCAACAGGACCTCTCTCAGAACAAATCGGACTCAACTCTACATCTACACCTACCGGCAACATGACAGACAGCACAACTGGAGCTGCTGATAAGCTCGGCGCGAATAAGGGCACGAACCCCATTCCTCAGGAGAACCCGTCCATCATCTCGTCTGCGGGTGCGATTGGCAAGCAATGTACGTTTTGAATGCTTCTCACGGGTTACAGAGAACAGATGCTGATGGGATCTCTGTAGTTAATCCAGACGGTTCCATCGGTCAGATTGGCCAGGCTGTCGGTGGACCCTTCTCAAAGGACGGTATCATTGGAAGCCAGTTTGACGCAAGTAAAGACGGCATCGCTGGACATGTTGAGCGTGCTGTGGATGGGCCGAGTAATCCTGCCGGGAGTGCAAAGAAATCTTAGCAACATCTTACGAGGCATGAAAGCCCATGTACATTAGCCTTGCGATGAATGAATGATGAAAAAACAACTCAATATTGAACCTAGCAACGTTGTGTTCGGTCGAGTTCGCACCGTGATCCTGACACTGGTTCTATGTATACAATGTGGTCTAGCCAAAGACACATGTCCTACCCTAACAGCGCGAGACATTTTCAGCCTTTGCGCGTGTTTTAATCTCCACCAAGACGGCGGCCAGGGCCCGCAGTACTCCACTGATTGCTAACACCAGTGCTCCGCCCAGCGCTCGCCGCGTCGGCTCCACTTCCAGGCGCTCCAGTAGCGCGCCCACGCCCTTGTACAGCATGTCCATAACCCCTATTCTGCACGCTTCCAGGTGTCGCGCCAAACCAGCGCTTAACAATCTGCGGTGTGAAGATATAGTTCTTGCCGCCACCAAATGTCGGCCATATCCTCGTCAAGAAATCGTAAAAATGTGCGGCGATAAGGCCAGTGAGCTGTGCAAGGGCAGCATCAGGACCGTCAATGATGAAGGTCATAAACAGCAAGGCGAAAGGCAGGTATTTGGCGTCGAAGGTAATGATGAAGAAGGAGACTTGACGCGCCGGGTTGTCTTGGGCGAAGGTGTATGCATAGGCAAGGGAGAGGGCCGGGAGGAACGTGTAGGCATTGAAGATGGCGCCAGCTGTTGCCTTTGCAATTGTCAGCAAGCATACAATCACACATCGATCTCATGGAGGCGTAGAAGGAGCGTGAGAGGATGAAGAGGGATGTAGGGAGCCAACACCGCCTAACGAAATGGAGAGCATTCGCAAAGCTTTCTCAAGTGACTTCCCACCATGCTCACACACCACACAAGTCCCTTTAATATTTTGCGAATGACGGAACTGCATGATGTGCAAGGGTATTCTCCCTCGGTTCCAGGAACCGCTTCAGCTAGAGGTATTGGCTGGGCGGGCAGATAATCCGAGGTGGTCATTGACCGTAGGTCATCGCAGACAGATGCGTCGATGCGAGATGTTTGAACGTGCATGGTTGTAGGTAGACGAAGAACTTACGACGATGATGCTGCCAACGAACACGGTGTACACGAAGAAATCGCCCGGCTGCGAGAAACGACTCGATTCTCGTTCATTGGAGCTTCCATACTGGTACAGCAAGTACGGATCCAGCAAGATGGCGAACTTCGGCTTCGTAATTAAGAAGGCTGTGAAGATGCGCCAGACCTGCGGCACTATTTTTGTCGTGAAGACAGCGCGGGTCGCAAAGACGTACTGGCTCAAGGAAATGATTCCACCATATCCTAGAGCCGATACGGCAACAGCTAAAGCTGTGATGGTTCTGTGAGAGCGCCGTTAGGAGGTCGTGTTTGCGGGGACGATGAGCTGCGGAGCTTGCGGAACCTACCTAGTAACCGGTGGGAGCGTCCAAAAGACATCCATGGTGAGTTACAGCTGTGAATGAGTGTGCATGAGGGTTGGGAGTTTACGGTGGGCGAGGAACAGCGGGTGCTGCCTGGAGAGGAAGGAATTGAATCGCAATGTGGCTTTTGAAGGAAGCGGCGTTCGTGGGGCGCCTTACATAAGTTTAGCCCCATCGCAAGCTGCTTCATTGGTCAACCATTCGGAGAGCCTCATTGCCTCGATTGTGCAGTTAGGGTTGAAAATTGATATCTGCTAAGGCATACAAGAAGGTTTTCCAGGTGATTGTGAGCCATCTTAGTACCAGCCCAGATCGTACATAGCTCTGTAAAAGTAAAATTGAACACCCCCGCTAATTAAGTTCTGAATGTGGAGAGCTATATGGAGCGCCCTACCACTAGCCTCTACCCCCTTATCTTTTTGTCCATGATTATCTCCTCGCTGACTTCTCTTCTCCATCTTCGTTATCACCATGCCTCTAAAGGTGGAAGTCCGTTGGAAGCAAGCTGCTTGTTCACGTCCCTGAATGTGATGTCCATGAGCCCTTTCACCTGTTGTGCGTCCTTGACCACTGGATTCGGGACGCCAATTTCCCCAAAGGGCACCATGAACTTCCCTTTGTATTTCTCAGGGTCCTGTCTGATCTCCTTCGCAGTAGCCGCAAATAGAGGTGTCACCGCACCCTGTTCAACCGTGAAATAAGTGCGTTGCGTAATGACTTTAAGGAACGAGGGCGTAGCCGCCAAGGCATTCTCTGTAGCAACCGCGCCTGGGTGCACAGAAATTGAAAGAATAGAAGGACTTTGCTTGTCTAAATGGGACTGTAGTTCCTGCGCAAGGATATTGGTGGCGGCTTTGGACACAGCATACCGGATTATATCGAAATTGAGGAAGAACCTCCCAATGTAGCGCCACTGCCATGGATAGCTTGGAACAGGGTCCGATAGAGCCGTTGGAGTCTCGAACTGAAATTTGAAGCCGTTCGGGAGCAAATCGGACTGAGCTATCGAGCCCAGATTTATGATCCTGACATCCGCATCCTTCTCGGATGAAGCGTTCTTGAGCAGAGGCAAGACGCGATTGATGAAAACGTACGGTCCAATGAAACTAAGCAGTGTCAGTACCTTCATGATTGTATTTTCAGGAAACTCTCAACTTTATTGTCATGTGACGTTCCCACCCATAGCTCACAAGATCGGTGGCCGATGTCCCAGCTCCAGCATTATTGACTAGATACTTGTAAGTGAGACTTTTCGTGACAGTATATACCAAACTTTAGAATCGGAAACGTACTTAAGATGTCCACTCTGCTTTCTTTCCTCTTCAGCTCATCGGCAGCAGCAGAAATGCTCGTAAGGTCTTGAAGGTCCAATAGTAGCCAGTGGATATTCTCATGTACAAGTTCTGGACTCTCTGTTTGAAGAGTTTCTTGTGCTTTTTGGGCACTCGCCTCGGATCTTGTTGTGAAGTAAACCTTCGCTCCTCGTAGAGCAAGAATCTTGACCATGACAAGACCAATCCCGGCGCTGAACATCAACGTGATCAGCATATCTAATCAAAACACATGACCAAGTAGATGTTTGCACCACTTACCTTCCACCTGTAACGACGACAACTTTTCCGTGGAGATCAGGCATGTTTGTCAACGGATCCCATGGTTGTGCCATGATTGGAGATGGCAGAGTTGTGATATGGCCCTAGATAGAACACTTCAATGAAACCAGCTAGTTAATTGCAAGCCTCTCTATCTGTAAACTGAGATAATGTCTAAGGCGTGGTGCTCTAATGTTATAAGGCATGAAGAAATGTGCACCTATTGATAAATAAACAAGTGGGCTGGTAAGGACAGCGCTATATGGTGTATGCAAATTTCGGACCAGTATTTCGGCCGAATATAACGGATGAAAGTTTGAACTGAATAACATCTACCCTGGCAGGCGAATAAGTAACTAGCAACATGCAAAGTATTGGATCCAAATTTCTTGACGATACGGGGTATACGGTGGAGCTATTACGAAAGGGGAGTTGGTCTGACCGCAAGCATAAGATGAAACCATGAACATTGTGCTCAGAGCCCTGGAGGCAATCTTATCGCAGCTTCACCAATTTTGGTGGCAAACCCCGCCATATTCTAAAAGATTAGTTCTCTTATAGGGTTTCTACTGCTCTGCCTCTCCAAAGCAGTAGGATTGCCGAATATAGATCTACTCTAAGAGCTCCGTCTAAGCTACTGGCTCCTAGCGTTTTAGCTACGTGCAATTTTGTTGAACATTAGAAGCATCCCGAATCCTCTAAAGGGCGTACTGTTTTCTGACTTACTACCACGGCAAAACTTGACTTTATCAGCATACCTCTACTTCTTGTCAGGAGTTAGGTCTATACCCACTAAGCCGTGCGACCAAAGAGGTACGAATAATCAGTGATAGCTGATCTCGTGTATAAAATAGTACACATAGCTATTCAGCCTTCTGCGGCACAGCCTGCAGGCCTGTCTGTAGTCTTGCTTCACAAAACTAACCTAGTCAGCCTCGCAAGGCCTGACCCTTCTCCATAAGATTGCATATAGCTAAGATTTGCGAGCCAAAGTTCAAAAAGCATATCTATATTATAGATCTACATGAGATGAAAACCTCCATAGATAGATCAAAGTTAAACGGACGTATAGTTGCTAAGAGATCATTTGTCTGAGTTATCCTTACGCGCTTGCACAAAAGCTATATTTTTTAGTAATATAGAGCAGTAACTGATGCAGGCATTTGGCTAATAAGATAACAGAAAGCTAACAAGCCGGGGCACCGATTTGGCCCTTGTCTTGTACGCACAGCCACCCTATTAGAAGAACAGAGTATACTTAAGTTTTGAGCAGAGATTTCCATTCAAAGAAGGCTCCTCCTCGCTGCCAGATACGATGCTTAGTGCAGGGGTGTCCAACTTCACACATTGGCAGGCCAACCAAATAGTCTACAGATTCCAGCTTGGCCAGAAGCAGCCTCAGCATCCCTGAGAAAGCTCCTACTGCTAGTTTATCATCAAAGCGCGTTTGCTAACGTGCTCGATATATTCTTAAAACAATTACTTCCCATCTGGCCCATGCACTCCACTCTCACTTCCCACCCCTGGCGTACCCCTCTCTTCATAGCTATCTTCGTACCTCCGCCAAACCTCCATGTCTCTTGCTAACCGCTTTTGATTCCGTATGCGATGCGAGTACATCACCATGCGCCTATCAGCTTCAAGGTAGCCTCCAAGAATCATTCCAGACATTTGTATGTAACTACGAGTATGTAAGCGACAGCGTTGAAGTGGGAGGTGCAGTAGAGTAAGGAAATACACAAGGGCAAATGATTTCGGAAGGCCGCTAGGCTGCTAGGTCGCTACGGACAAAGGCAGAGGGAAAATTACGTACGTTTTGAATTGCACAGTAAGGCCTCTGTACAAAGGAGAGAAGGTATATGCAACACCACCCGCTACAGCGAAGAACGCACCCCACTGTGATCGAATAGTCAGCACATCTACACCGATTACCATCTGGCAAAATAAAAACCTTCTCAAACTACGTAATCCGACAGATGAAGCACGCGCTAATTATGACAGGCTTCTCAGGCTAGAAAAACGAAACTCGCATGGCGTGACAAATTGGATGGAAAGCCCAAGTCTCAGATCAGGTGTGTATCTCTTTTGTACTTGCAACATCAAAAGAAAGGATTATAAAAATCCCACCAAAGACTTCACAGACATTCAGAACATGACAAAAAGAGTATCGAAACATACCTTCGTACCGCCCCAAAGCGCACCTCTTGCCGCCTCCCACGCCGCCTCATTCGTCTCTGCATCCTTTTCCAGAGTTCCATTTAATCTCGTCATGGCCGGTGTATCATTTGCGTTTCTCCTTTGATTGCTAGAAGAGGAGGAATGGGTGGCTTGGTAGAACCAATGCTTGTTAAATGTAGGCGTCGGTTTTGATTATGGTCTAGTTCATCGGATGAGGTGATGTCAGCATGCAGGCGAGGCTCCTGCGGCTTGTCACGCTCGGACACTGGTACTAGTGGCCAGCGAGGTTTCGGTGGGGATAGCTCCGCGGCCAATGAGGTGAGATCGCTGGGTTTGACGTAGATTCCGTTTTTCTTTTTCAGTAAAATATGCGAACATACCACAGATTATTCTGGGACAAGATTTCGAGTATAAGCTGCGAGGCTCATTATATTATTCGTCTATGTGGTATCGTGAGCTAGTGAGGCCAAGGCATCTAAGCAGCTCCCCACGTAACATGCATGTACTCAATCCTCTCGATTCCTAGCGTTTTCTATGCGATTAATGTTTATAAAAGTTCCCCCCTATGATCGCTGGTATGCAGGATATATGCTAAATCAGCCTCTACTTCGTACATAGATATGACAAACAGATCGTATGAATCTGGTAGACGGGCTAAGCCAAGCAGAGGAAAAGTGCGAATGAAGTAAAACAAGACCGCTAAGTGCTACTGATGCGAATAATTACGATGCTGTAGCAAACGTTATCCGATTCTCTGCAAATGACATTTCGATTTCCTTCTCAAGGGGCGTCACATCGTAGTTCGCTCCAGAAGTAGGAACACCCAGTTGCACGTCCTTCTCAGTAGTAGGAGTGCTCTCGATCTTAACTTTTTCAATAATTTTACCCAGACTACTTGCTGTGTCTGGACGTTCAAATTCCTCCTCGTCGACATCCATGGTAGTGGGGATGCCGTGCGCGATATTATAATTACGCTGCAAATACTGTTGCAGGCGATAGGCCTGTCTTGCCCAACTCTCGTCGACGAGGCCAAGGGCAGCCTTGATGTCTTGATCCGATAATCCCACAGGATGATTCTTCTCCTTTGTCGTTTTGCCAACGACTTTATTGGTAAGCTTGCTCCGAACCGATACGGTCTTTGAATGATTGTGGATTGGGGTGTCATCGCGCATCTGCTTGACCTGATCTTCAGTCTGCTTGAGCGCCATCTGTCGGCTCTCCTGCATTGTAGGAAGGAATAGAAGGGTTGTATTCCGATGGAGGGCATTGACCAGGTCGGTGAAGCCAGTGAGCGCAATTCCGTTGTTCTCGCAGTACAGATACTGCAAACTTGTATTGACTTTGAGGACGTCCGCTAGTGTGCTGGCGCCTTGCAAGCCGAGCTTTTGATCTGCAAGCAATCAGCGTCAAGCCAGATAAGACCTTGGTAGAAACCTACATCTGATGTACAAGACACGCAATGTGCTGTTCCGCTGCAGCCCTCGCAATGCTCGATTCACACCAACGCCTAATTTGGTGGTCTCGAGTCGGGAATCCTCTCCAGATATGTCAAGCCATTCGAGGCTCTTGTTGTCGGCGAACATCTTCTCCAAAGCTTGGCAGGTGTCCTCTGAAGCATCACACGGCAAAGAAGCTCGCGAGATGTCGAGTTGTCGGATGGTACTATTTGTGGCTAATGCAAGGATCATCTTTCGAAAGTCCGCTTCTTCTTCAAACTCGAGGAGCCGAATTGTAAGACTAGACGGAGCGAGGCCATTAGAGATAGCCTTTGTCATTTTGCCAAGATCTTGTTCTATATTATTCTCACTGACATCCAGGTGAAGCTCACGGGGCTTGCTTGGCTCTTCTGTCATTGAATGTAACAAGTATGCTATGTCTCTCCCAGTGAGAAAGCAATGATCCAACCGGAGTTCACGGAGGGCTCGAGATTGTTTATAATTGACAAGATAACTTTGCATCGATCAGCCATAGTCAAATGACAACGTGTCGATTGGTGCGGGCACATACCTTGCGATTGCATCAACCATAGCGGAATTGAGTGAGGTACCGCTGAGGACCAACTCTTGCAACCTCCAACCCTGAAATGTTTCTACGGAAATAAGAGGTTCGAGTCCAGAAGAACGGGCGACGTGTGACAGATTAAGTCTAGTTAGGTATCCAAAAACGCCAATCTGCGAGTCAAACATAGTTGGTGATAACCGAAATGGGTTCGAGGAGAGATTGATGGCCTCCAGCGTGGTTTCTTGTGCGCGAAGTGCGTCTAGGATAAGGGATAGGCCGCGATCAGTCAGACCACAGCCGCTTAGCTCCAGACCTCGCAAATGGCAAGCCCGTTCTACAGCTGCTGCAACCAAGTAATCTAAGTCTGTGTCTCCAAGCTGAATGTTGTTCAACGCAATCCAATCAACATTGGTCGTCTGGTACTTGCAGAGCGGGAACAAGGCCTCCACGATACCACAGCCGATGTCCCTTGCACTGCCTGTTGAGTCGCCGTGGTCTTTGGGGATTCTTGTGATGCAAGAGGAGAAATCCAGCCTCCGCAATTTGCGATTTGTCAAAGCCAGAGCGCGGATCTCTTGCACTAGTAAACAAGATCGCCCGAGTTCTTCAACATCCAAACGTGCATAGGTGCCTCGTTTGGTTTTTATGCATAGATGCTCGGCACCATAATGATCCATGAGGCCGTTGAGACCGTCTAGATGCACGTCTTTGAAAGATATCCCCCCAAAAGTCTCATTATATCGCAAGGAGCGCATTACAGCAAGCAGTTCGAGGACATTATATTGACTTCTCCGGATCCCAGTCGGTCGCAGAAGTTCGAATCGTGGTTGATCTTCCGGGGGGTACGTTATTTGGTAGCTAATATTTTCAGGCTGGACGTCATAGGCTATGCAATATCCGATCAGGGTTCGATCTAAGGAGTCCTGATCGATTGGATGTGGGCTGGCCTGTCGAGCGGTGTCATGGTTGACATCGTCCGGAACGAGGAATTCATAGGGTCGCGACTCCCACTCTGGTCTCAAATGCTGCTCAACGTAACGCAGGCGAACGGCAATGTCGCGGGATGCAAGTGATGCTAATTTCAGAACCTTTGCCCGTTCTAACGGTTTTCTTGACGGAGTCAGACCGGTGTTTATCTACGATTGCGGCTGCACTTACCGAAATGTCAACTGAAAGGTATCATCGACTTCACTAACAGATACTTCAGTTAGGGTAAGAATACCGTGTGAACCCTGGGTACCATGGGACACTAAAGAGGGGCTAGATGATCGTTGCGAAGGCGGTTTGAATAAGGGTATGAGGTGCACTTTGTGCACACCAATAGCAAGAAAACACACGGAAGCAGCGAGCTTGGACAAATCGTCTGATGATGATCTGGTGGTGGCCTTGCCTTGCGGTCGGAGAACAACCTTGTAGATGGCATAGTGTGGAGGAACATAGTCACGTTCTGCCTCCACCACACGGGCAGCGAGATGTGAATTGTATGCAGACAGCGGGTTCGCGTCAGCTAGTCGCGCGCGGTTGGCTGCTTCGCGGATCTTGGTAAGCCATGCGTGCATCTCTTCTGGGTCTCCAAACTGAAGGGTCATGGAGGAGGCGTTGTTCGTCTCATCGTCCAGATAGTAGAGTTCCAGGGCAAAATGAGGTCTTCCATCGTCGAGGTGATATACTGCGACGAGATGGCGGAGAGGCGTCCCATGGTGACGGTCGCCGGACGTTTCCGAGGCGAGAGATTGAAGCTCGTGTGAT
Organism: Pseudopyrenochaeta lycopersici; assembly: GCA_003313425.1. Lineage (NCBI taxonomy): Eukaryota > Fungi > Ascomycota > Dothideomycetes > Pleosporales > Pseudopyrenochaetaceae > Pseudopyrenochaeta > Pseudopyrenochaeta lycopersici. The sequence continues at coordinate 1,151,259 of NHZP01000009.1, forward strand.
GACCCTGTAGAAGGGCTGTGGCTATGCCGGTATGTGCTTACTCGGTTGTATGGTGATGGTATCCTAGGAGAGTTAGCATTGTCTTTGAGTCCCACGTGGCAGAGGCTTACGCTGAAAAAGACTCTGCCGCTTTGGTATGGCTCTTGAACCTGAGCAGATGTGTCTCGGTCAAGACCAGATATTCCTTCTTCTTGCGAAACATGGAGCTGCTCGTCTGGACCTCGCCATGGTGTAGAACCTTGCGATCGCGTACTTCGTCTCCCAGGTATTCCCCGAATCCGGTCGACGTTCGCGTGGAGGTAGCTGAGAGGGGCTCGTCATCGTCGGCGGAGAGCTTGTAGTTGCGGAGGGAGCCAAACATGGAGCTTGGGCGTTTTGCGCTGCTGCGAGACAGAGTCGGCCGAGGAGACTTGGGGACGTCCGCCATAGGGCCGCCATCCTGGAGCTGCAGCTCTCCATAGTGTGACGCGTCGGAGAGATTGGACATGAACGAAGCCGTCCGACGCTTCCGTAGCAAATTCGAGGGCTGCGAATCATCTTTGCTGCTCTGGAGACTGGCCAGGGCAGTCAAAGAGCTGCGACCAAAGATGCTCCGCCGTTTGTCCTTGGACATGCTGAGCGACCAAACTTGGAGGTTGGCGTGCGCCGCCCAGCATGAGCTCAGCGTTGGGGAAGGCGCATGCGGAGGAGCAGCGCGCTGCCGAAGGAACGATTGGCGCGAGGACGCAAGGTCACCAAGGTCGCAGTGACAGAGGTAGACGGGTACCAAGATCGAGGACGAAGTCGAGGAACGGCCAATCGGGGCGCAGTCGCATCGGAAGCCAGGCGGAGATTTATAACGGTGGGATTATACGGTTCGAGTGTTTCAATTACAGGGCTCGGCTTAGGGCGGGAGGGGATTGACAGGCTCGTTGTCATCAGCACATGTCATTATTCGTATAGTGTGGCTGCAATTGGCATATCCAGCTCTGGACCGTCTCTGTACCAGAGGGGCTCGGCGGTGTGCGCAGCAGCAAGCACGGCGCCTTGCTAATATTGTGGTCCTGCAGACAGCCCGTGCCAGCTGCAAAGATACTGGAGCAAAAAAAGAGCACAGGGAAGACTAACGTCTACAAAAACACGCCATCGGCGGAGTTGTGGGTCCCAAGTAGTGGCTCCGCGCGTTAACTTGCCTTGGCCGCTGGTGTTGCAGCGACACCAATGTACGTCAGGCGCCGATCTCAGCCATCGGCGAATCCACTGCAAAACGCCGACAGAATTTCTGGAAGTCGCGACTGAGCCTTGCTCTCATTGCGCCTTCCACATCGAATTCGCCCCTTCTTCGACTGGCCCTCTCGATGCTGAGTCGCCAGCTCTTACAGGCCTCGTCATGGCATAAGAGTTCCGTGTGCCTGTTGTGCGCCGCACGAGGCCAGCTGCAGCCGTCGCAATTCCGCTCGTTCAGCGCCACAGGCTCTTTCTTGAAGCGACCTTCAAGAGCATCCAAATCGCGAAAGACCTCGAGTGATGAGAAAGAAACATCAACTACTAGGGCGAGGAAGCGCAAGGGAGGATCAAAATCGAAAGCACTGAATGACGAAACCACGGGAAGCAATGGGCCTGCCTCATTGTTGGCACAACGCTCTCGAGGGGCAAGAGATTCTCTAGAGCCTCGAGATGGCCAAGAGACTGGCGATAGGGTGGATGGGAGAGACTGCGAAGCAGAGGCAGAACACACACAGAGGGAGGGAATTGCAGAGGAGTCAAACCCACCCAAGTCGATCAAAGAGGCCATGCTTGGAAGTAAGCCGCAGAGAAAGAAGAAGGCAGCGAAGGCCCGGGAAAAACTGCCTATCAGCATCCTGTACCCCGAAGATCTTGAATTCAAGGCTGTGGACATCGATAAACCACCAGTCCCGATGCTGTCGTACGGTCTCGACCGCGTGTTATTCAACCCTGGTATATATCGTCTCCAGGACCCCCGGTCTCGGGTGTACAACTTCGACCCATATCTGGAGAAAATAATGCCTGTCGATGAGTTTGACTTCGACGCTCTGAGCGAGTACAAGACCTCATCCAAGGACGAGGAGTTACTCGCCCTAACGAAACAACTCGGTTCCAAATTTACGGGCTCCACCTCCAGCATGTCAGGCATCTTGCAGCACTTTCACTTTGTCCTATCCAACTTTCGAAAGCTGAATCACAGCATGCTCTCCCGCGAATTTCCAGAGCCTTCCGGAAGATTTTCCAAGATCACTCTTGGGCCTAGCGCCGTCTTTTTACGACATAAGGATGGTGTTTATGCCATAGATGCCGACAAGTCGTACGACAGACCGAACATCATGAGCTGGCTGGGTCATTCTCTGGAGAAACTTCTTACTACTGAGCGCAGCGAGTTTGAGCGCTATCGGAGGTCAAGTCCAGAGAAAGCCCCAGCTGAAGATAACGCTAGCAGATGCTATCACTATTCGAAACAGGGCAACATACTAATGCGGTCACAACTAGATGCGCTTGATCCTCGTCTTCCAGGAACAGGTGTGTTCGATCTGAAGACAAGGGCCGTTGTCTCCATCCGCATGAACCACAAGGAGTATGAGGAAGGTGCCGGCTACCAACTTCGCAAAGCCCAGGGCGAGTGGGAGTCGTTTGAGCGAGAGTTCTACGACATGACTCGAGCAACGCTATTGAAGTATTCCTTGCAAGTTCGCATGGGTCGTATGGATGGCATATTCATCGCCTTCCATAACATTAAGCGTATCTTTGGCTTCCAGTACCTCAGTCTTTCGGACATGGATGCTGTTCTCCATGGTCAACACAACGCAGAACTAGGTGATCAGGAGTTCAAGCTTTCCATAGGCCTAGTAGACGAATTGCTAAGTCGCGCAACAGCCCAATTCCCTGAAACGGTAAGATGATTCATCTATCTTCTTTGCTTCCAAACTAATATACGCAAGTCTATCCGGCTGCACTTCGAAGCACGCGACAGCAAGACACCTTTCATGTACGTGTTCGCTGAGCCGGTCACCGAAGAACAGGCAGACGAAATCCAGACCAGCGGAGACACTGCCCAGAGAGATTTTGCGCGAACTGTCGTGGGAGTCGGGAAAGACGATCCAAAGGTTCAAGCAGCTTGGCAAAATTTCCAGGATGAGGTTGATGAGCAGGTCGACGAGGACAAGAATGGACCGACAGCCTCGAAAGCGCAGGAGGAACAGGTAACGATGCAATCAGAGGAAGCTATCAACGGCAGCGAACACCCTACCAAGGATGATGGTGGCCCAGAGGCTGTAGCCAGCGCTAAGAACACATCAACCCCCGAACCAGCTTCAGAGGGACCATTGATGGGTTGGACACTTACTGTCCGCAGTAAAGTCAACGGGGGCTACGTGGAGCGGCCAGAGAAGCTGGACAAGCGAGATGACTGGAAGATTGAGTATCACATACAAGACATACCGCAAGATACCCGCTGGAAGCTGTACAATGCAGTGAAGGAACGACGGCGGCAGCTCATAGGTCAAGACGAAGAGGAGGTCGACAAGGGCCTCAAGCATTACCGCGACTTGATTCAGCGCTATAGCGACCGAGGGCGCGAGTGGAGGAAGAAGCAGGATGAGATGGACGAGCGGAAGGGCCCGCAGGTGTACAAGCCGCTTGGTCCTGGGTCTGACATAACACCGCTCAACGAAGATACAAAAGGCACGGTTCTGCCAACAACACCTTGATAAACGCAATCATGGGATGTGGGTAACGTCAAGGCGTTTGCCCGGTGTATTCAACTAGACATTGTAACATACTGTACACATTAGGGAAAATGGGGATCTTAAAAGCACATGTACGATATGGGACCAGAGGACATATAGATACCATAGCATTGTCGAGCGTTTCGGGGTTTCCGACATGTAGCGCCTGGGCTTGTTCCCTCTGAACGATGGTCCGATTTGTTCGATGACGTCAATTTAGCTCCATCTGCAATATTTGCAAACTAGAAAAATAGTAGCTCTTCAGCAGAATTTGTTTGTGTAGTCTAATAAAAGACAGGATAATACGCATATACCTGGAGTGCAATCAGAGTAACTGTGCCGCATACACGTCAAGTCCAACTATCTTGGTTGAAGCAAGACCCCTGCTCCTCCGCCTTAGCGACATCATAGCTCCGCATAGCTCCTCCGCGAAGCTCACCCATTGCCTCCCCACCATGCCCTCTCATACTGGCTCCACGAGCGCGATACCCGCAAACTTCTCGCGCTTGTCTACACCATCCCGCTACTGCTAGTCGAGCGTCGTTTGCTCCCTCGCCTTGGCACACCAACTTGTCCCCAACCTTGCTTGCGCCCGCCTTCTCCACTCGAAGCGCTTCCAACTCGTGCAACATCTTCTCTAATTCCACCACAACACAGCGGTTGCAACCATGGCTACGGATGAGGATGTCTCCCAGGTGCTAGACATCATATTCTACCAGCTTGATAAAGATCAAGCCAAGCAGCTGTTAGCGGTACGATTGAGTTGCGCATTATCCTCAGCATTGGTTCTGATCGCATGCGTAGATAACCGGCAATAATGTGCAAGCCGCGGCGGGAAAGTTCTTCGACTCGGATATCGACAACCTAAAAAAGCTATTAAAGGACTCTACAGCCAAGTGGGACGAGACGGCATTTGGTGCGGGCAGATACGGGAATGACGATACAACTGGCGCGCTTCCTAGTATGTCGCTGTCTTTCCAGACCGCTGACTAGTGGAACACAGAGCTGACTGCGCGCGTGTCCAGCCTTTAACATTGACTATGCTCCAGGCTATGAAAATTACCCACACAGCACTGGTAACAGCAGGGCACCCACGCGCCCGCCTTCGCGAACAAGCCAGCGCTCCGCAGTATCCACCCATGCCGGCGATGCCCCCATACAGAGTCCGTATAGAGCGTCTGTAAGAAGTGTCAAGCTGATAGGAATCTAGGCATTGAAACCACGCAAGAATCAGGAGTCGTCGGTAACTCAAAACCCGTCTTTGGGCCTGCCACAAAGGACCACTATGAATCGTCACAATGGGCTTTAGTACCTACAACCACTGAGCTCATATCAGATCCAATCCCTAGCCAGCGCCAGCGTGAAGAGGGGCAGCCTGTGATACTTAAACCATCGCCAAACTTCAATTACCTTCCCGCTCTCATTCCTATCCTGCATTCAATCCCACAGTTCCGTAATGCACTACTCTCACCCGAAGTCTCCCAGAAGAAGTATTGGATGGGCGATGATTGGTGGAAAGGAAACCCATCTCCGCCCGCGCGCATCGTCGACACCACCATGGGTCTTGCGGAGGCACAAGGGCTTGATATAATCTACGAAACGCAACGCTTAATGGCATTCTTGGACAATACTGACAGGATTTACGGATCTGTGAACTCCTTGCTGGAAATGGATGCTTGGAAGGAAACGCGGTCAAATCTCGAAGACCCAGACGACGACCTGCTCAATTTCTTGCTGCTCTGGAGCTTCGCATATCAGAGTCATGTCCCCAACGCGGAACTCGACGGTGTTTTACGTTCTACGGTCAATGCCGGAGGCAGCCTCAAGGAGAACTTTGTACTTGATGGCACCGTATCACGCGATAGCTCTAGGCCTGACTTTAACCTGTACGATGTCCTAGACGATTCACTCTTCTCCTCAGCCGGAGGAAGCGCACATATAGTCGACATTAGTAATGTAATCATCCTCCGCCTGACATCATCAACGACCAACGCCTTGGACTTGGGCTGCCGCGTGCCTGCTACACTCTACGCTGATCGATACCTGGAGAAGAACCGCCATGTTATCGATGGCATGTATCGGGATATAAAGCAATATGAAGATCAATTGAAGGAGATCGACACACAATTGCAGAGACTGAAGTACCACACGCCAAGGAAAGAAGGTGCAAAACGAGTCGAGTCGCTGAAGTTGTTGCAGACCAGCATGAAAGCATTCGAGCATACAGAAAATGACTCGGATTCAGATCCAAACGATGCGGCAGTTCTCTCCCAACTTCAATCCCTATACCAGAACATCGAAAGCAAACTCGCCAGTAAGTACCCTCCTTCTACTTGACCGAATCCACCCCTGACAAAGCAAGCCCTCGATGGACAGACTCAGGAGGTCCGGAAGATGATGGACAGCATTTCTGGTCGCTTCAAGCCACCGATCGATGACGGTACCGATGTGTTCATGGACACCACAGGCATCGAATACCCCGAAGGACAAAGTCCGCAAGACGCTATGCATTACCCATACCAATTATACGGTGTCGCAACACGCCGAGACGTTGTCTATCTCCTCCACCCTGATATCAAGTCCAACGAACCCGGTGCAAAGCAATGGTGGCGCATGCAATATGATACTGAGTCCACCAATCCAATCATCATGCGCGATTGCCTCACACTGCAGGACGTCATCGAGCGCGCAACTTCCGAATCCGCTTCCGTGCTTCTCATCTATGCCAATAAGGCTGCCACATCAGTCGAACCGCTTCCGATCTCTAAACCACTTGAAGATTTTGTTAAGAGAGATAAGCTGAATTTCCTGGAGGAGTTGCAGAAGAGTGCTACAGTCTGGGAAGACTACGATGACTATGGGAATACAGCCCAGGGCGACTGGGATAAGAATACGCAAGATCACGATTACGATTGGGGTAGCATGAGTGCCAGCCAATTTCACAGCCGTGATAGAAATGATTCAAACATGAGTTCCACGACCCTAACACCGAATACGGAGGTTGGAGATGATAGCCCGGGTGTGCGTGAGATGGTAGAGGTCAACGGCGGTATCGATGCGCTTACAGGACTTAGTAGGAGTGCGAGCAGCGTTACGATTGGAAGGGACAATGAAAATATGGACATTGATGGAGCGAAGTCGTTGGGCAAGGTCAGCTTCACGGATGTTGACATGGAAATAGATGATGCGGCAGAGGAGCCCAGGATGCAGCACATCGAGGTAGTAGAGAAGAAGGGTGGTTAGCTTAGTGATAAAGATGCATTGGTACGGCGTTGGGGGCGCAGGGGCATAGCTGGATGCATTCAATGCATTGCCTGGAGTTGGCCGCACCGTGTGTAAGCCAAATCACGTTTGGAGAGGCCGGACTGTGAATACGCAAGACAGAGTTTTATCACATAATCTCCTATAAGCCGTGTGCCATACAGAGATCGATAACCACTTCACACAAGGTATACTAGTTCTATCATGAGCGGTTCTCGCGTGCTTTTCATATATGTCAACACCTTAATCCTTGCGGGAGTGGCTTACCCCAAAAGTGACCCAACCAAAGTCCACTTCCGCATTTGAAAGTGAACTTCGACTGTTTTAAACTGATTAGTGACTAAGCTTTCCTGACGCCTGTGGCAGTGTAAGAGGCCACCTACTGTACGTAGTTATATAGCGTCAAATTTGATCGTTGTGTTGGTGTTCGGAGCGGGCGTCACGCCGTCCCGGGCATCACGCCGTCAACCTCGGTATGGGCCAGCGCAGGGTTCTATCCGTAATGTCTTGATAAGCTGCCATACCACCAATCTTTCCACACCTAACTAAAATGGCTTATGATACTTTCAATGCAAGTACGATACACCTCACAAGCTTATATTCGCGCCAGAATGGATTATAGCCTGAGTTTGCTATCAAAATAATCATTTTCCCGAGCTTCGTGTCATGCAACACTACTTTGATCGTCGTCGCTCCTCTGTAGTGTCGTCCAGAACACCTTCGCCTGTTGATCTTGGCCTGTTCAATTTCTCGACCCGGGAATCCGGGAATAGGTCCGGTCCAATACTTCTAGAAGCGTTGGTGGCTGAGCCGCGCATAGTATCCACCCAATCAAAGGAGCCGCCTTCGATCTGATCTGGCATAACATTAGCCTAATTGCGATCATAACCACCGCGACTTTTGCCATCTCCTGCTGTGCGGCCCGCATAGATGGGCTCGCATGGATATATCGACTCGCATGGATATACGGACTAGCATATAAGGACTCAAACGTCCTCCCTGTGCCCCAATTCTTCCCCAGTATTCACTCCACCTCCGCCTTGCATTCGTTGTCGGCCGCTGGAACAGTCGGTCAATACTACCCACAATGACTTCCCATTTCAAGCGCCCCAACCAGGCAAATGTGGTCGAGGCACAGGAAGCTGCGCCTGAACTTCCACCGGTGTCATGGACCAAGTCGCCCAACATGCGCAAGCTCTACTTTTACTGCATCATTCTTTGCGTCTGCTCGGCCACCACTGGTTACGATGGGTGAGTTCTGGGTCCTGCAAACAGAGAAGGTCCATTGACTGACTGTGCGAAGATCTCTCATGAACACTTCTCAGATCCTTAAATCCTGGCGGGAGACGATGGGCCACCCTTCGGAGGACACTTTGGGTCGTCTCAGCGCCATGTACTCGATCGGTTGCATTGTTTCTCTCCCCGTTGTACCCTGGCTCAGCGATAATTATGGACGCAAAACCCCCATCACCATTGGTTGCGTCATCATGGTCATTGCCGCCGCCGTTCAGGCCGCCTCTATGAGCCGCCCACAATACGAGGGCGCCCGTTTCTTCATGGGTTTCGGCAACTCCATGGCTCAACTCTCCTGCCCTATGCTTATCACTGAAATCGCGCATCCTCAGCATCGTGCCAGGATTACCACCATCTACAACTGCTTGTGGAATTTTGGTGCCCTGATCTGTGGTTGGCTGGCTTTTGGCACACAGCACATTAACAACACCTGGTCCTGGAGAATCCCGACCCTCATCCAAGGTATCTTCTCCATCATCCAGCTCACATTCATCTGGTGGATTCCTGAGTAAGTTCTTCTCATATTGTAAAATGTCTCTCGCGATTGGCTAACTTTGACTTCTAGATCCCCACGTTGGCTGCTGTCCAAGGACAGGAACGATGAGGCGCTCCACATGCTCGCCCACTACCATGCCGACGGCAATGATAGTGACGCCACTGTCATGTTCGAGTATGCTGAAATGAAGGAGACTATTCACATGGAATTCTTGCACCAGAAGACCTCCTCATACATGGACTTCATCAAGACCAAGGGCAACCGCAAGCGGCTAATGATCATCGTCTCACTCGGCCTCTTCTCCCAGTGGTCTGGCAATGCCCTCATCAGCTACTACGCTGCTATCATCTACAAAGGTGCCGGTATCACTAGTCAGACTGACCAGCTGGGTTTGGACGCTGGAAACAAGGTCCTCTCTCTGTTCGTCTCCATCTCATGCGCTTTGTTGGTCGACCGTGTTGGTAGACGCCCGCTTTTCCTCGCTGCGTAAGTGTGCACATTCGCTTCATTCAACAAATTGACTCACTTCTCATAGCACCGCCGGTATGCTTCTCTTCTTGGTTTGCGCCACTATCACTGGTCAGCAATACGCCCTGAAAAATGCCATTGCCATTGGATACGTCAATATTGTCTTTGTCTGGCTGCACGGTGTCGCCTACGCTCTGGCCTGGTCTGGTCTCCTGGTTGCCTACACCGTCGAGATTCTGCCCTACAAGCTCCGCGCCAAGGGTGTGTTCATCATGAATCTTTCCGTTCAAGTCGCCCTCACGATCAACAACTACGTGAACCCCATTCCCATCTCCGAGGGTGGCGGCTGGTTCGGCGAGAATTGGAAGCTGTTTGCCTGCTATGCCGGCTGGGTTCTTCTCGAATTGGTCTGGGTTTACTACTTCTACGTCGAGACTCGGTATGTCGCTTTTTGTCCTCGCCAGTTTGAATCGAAGCTAACTTTCCCTCTAGTGGCCCCACTCTCGAAGAGATTGCCCGTATCTTTGACGGCGAGGACGCAGAGGTTGCTGACATTGACATCGATGGCAAAGGCTTGGGCAACCGCACTGGCAGCATCAAGGAGGCTCATGTGCAAGTGGAGAAGGCATAGACGAGTCCGCCACTATTCGTCAGCCACGTCACTGTACGCCTTTGTACGTTATCGCCATATACTTGTGTTGTATGAGATCAACGTGTAGTGTGAACAGCTCACAAGCAAGACCTATCTTCCTGATTATATATTGCTATCAAGTAGCTTTTGGACCTTTGTATTACAAACTATATGTTATCTACGATTCCAAAACTCTAGAAAAAACCTCAGATACTTCACTCGTCTCCGGATCGTATAGGAGCTTCTGCTGAATGTAAATATCGAAGTCCGGATCCGTCACAATGCCCAACTTGGTTCCGGCAGGTTGGTTCCAGCGAGATACTTTTCGAGGCCGAAACTTAGACCGCTTAGAGTGCCACAGAATCCGCTTGACGTCCTCGTCAGATATTACGAGACCAAAGGTGATCGCCATGTCATCGTGTTGAACGCAAAGCGTCTCTTCAGTATATTATGGCATTTGGCAAACTTTCCATGTTACACAACCCGCTGCGGTAAACCACAGTGACGTTAAAGCAAATTTATCGTGGCTTGCATCCGGAATGGGCTCTATCGTCGTACCGGAGACTTGGAAGTGCTAACCCCTCACAACTGTGCCGTCGGACAACTTAAATGCCATGAATTCCGTCGCTATAGCCGCGCAGGTTATCATGTAAGAAAGCGCGTCTACGGCATGTAGAGGTCATTTCGCCACTTTAGAACACCCTCCAATAACTAGCACAAAGGGTCTATAGTAGACCTAAGTATTAGAGACCTACTCTGATTCGCATGGCCTACTTCTTTTAAGACTAGCGTCGGTTGAGAGCGGCTAATAATACAGCTCCTACAGCAGCTTTAATAAACTTTTGTTTATAAGCCAAGCTATTTATATACAATCATGTCAATCATGAGGATCATTATCTCGGTCCTGCGAGATCTATGTCTCCCTTAAGATGCGAAGATAACTTGGCAGCTGCCTCCAGTTGAGAATGCCTCGTTACTACGTTAAAGTCTCTTGTGATGAGCCCGGTATATACTCAGGCCTCCTAATTCTTCTCCTTACTTTCTCACTATCACCTCCAACATCTTCCGGGTCGTCTATAAAGATGCTGTGGTCGACCTTGGCAGCTTTGGTCGTTCTAGTTCCGTATAGTTCTTGCTCTAGCTCTTTCGTATTTGCTCGAACCAGCTGTCTCTCGCCCAAGCCAGTTTTCCGTTTTGCTGCCTTCGCAATTGCAAATGCGGCACGCAGAGGCGTCATGATATATCCACTCTTCACGAGGGTCGAATTGAACTGGGCATCCTGCCAGACAATATACATGGAGATACACCAGCCGAAATGAATGAAGACGAAGATACCAGACATCATGGTTGAGAAGCCCCATTTATATGAAGGATCCGCTGTGTCGGGCAGACAGCGTGATTTAGACTGCAGAGCAAAATAGCCGTAACCAACAGTATTGTAGCAGTATCCCGACGACACATTTAGCGATTTGATATTGTAAGTATGGCCATTAATGTCCTTGGTAACTGTCTCATTACCTGTTGTCGTATTAAACGCAAATCACGAAGCTAAAGTCAATGAAGTCTATGCTTACAATTCCTAACACGAACTGGATCGTTCGATATACTCATTCGATAAGTTCTGTTACTACCTGGATAGTCGAATTTGCCTGCCAGTGTTAGTCACATCTTATGCAGGGATCCTTTGGTCTCCTACAGTCATCGTCATAGCTCCAATTATAGGCGTATGGGTTTGGAGGAATTGTGGTTCCATTCGGCATCAGGCAGTCGCCTTGGTTTGTTAGCATTTGCAAGAACTTTGATAAATCATTTTGGGATGACACATACAGTATCGATACTGCCCGTACTTTAATTCCCATAAACGAGACTCTAGGTTAGAATCATCACAGATGTTCTTCTCGAAAGTTGCGTTGTATGTGCCCCAAATGATGGTGGACGGCTTCAAACTTGATGCAGGAACAATGTTGACGTCGTCCAAGCTGACCCAGGAGATAGTCGTACTATCGTAACCTGTCATTGCGCTCAGGAGCATTGGTACAGATAGTACGTACCATGTTGCGACGAACATGTACAGAAATAACGCCCTTGTGCGCTTACTCTTTGCAGCCCACACCTCTTTCATTAGCGTCCAGACAGATAGTAAACTTGGTCCTTCGAGTGCAATGCGCTGGAATATGCGGAATGAGGCCGGATGTCGTTCGATGACTCGAAGTAGAGCATCTGAGAAGACATGATATCCCACCCACCAAGCAAGAAGTTGAACACCGCGGCCGACGAAAATGTCCCATGTAATATCGATGGTTTTGACTTGTGAAAAGGAGAACCGACCATACGTCTTGTCGAGTACAAAGAGGTTTTCGATACCAAAAATTGTGGCGTTTTGTGCCCTTCCATAGTTGTCGGGCCCACAACTCAAGACCTTGTCTTCGAAAACCCCATAGAACGGTACATTACCAGGATTACTATTCCAACGCGGTGTATAATGTCCGAGTAGTATCATAGGAACAATGCCACCAGCGATGACAAGGACGAGCGCGAAACATTGTTTTTTGGTAATCCGCAGCAATTTCATAACTGACCAAGGGTTTCGGCAGATTCGGGCAATAATTGATCGGAAAAAGCGTGTCGCTCGTTGTTTTGCGATCTGGCAGTCCAATTTGGAGTCATTTCGCAAGCGCCATTTCCACCTTAACTTCCGTCTCCAATTCAAATGCCAGCCCCGTCTTTTGCCTTCATCCTCTATAATGTCATTCCCCCATGTTTCCGAATATAGCGGCGGTGATGGTGACTCGGAGGTTTCGATGTTAAGTCCATGTTTTTCTTTGAGCTCTGCCGCCATTGCCAGTCGTTCTCAGGTTTCCATTCATCTGAGATATTCGTGAACAGAATACGAAGTGGATATCATCCAGCGTTGTCGATGAGGTTAGAGGTGTAGGGTTGCGTATTTAGCGGCCATGTATGGCGCAAACCGGCGCCAGAAGAGAGCGAGTGTCGATGCAAGATGAAAAAATACGGCGTGCTCTCCAATATACTTGGGGTTTGAAGGATGAGAGTTTGAGTCGGGCTGGACGCCTGAATGTAGCAAGGATAGCAATCCTCGCTACAAGGGTATGGACGACCCATTCAGGATCTCAGACTGCGAAGTCGGGTGCCAGAGGTAAGAATTTTGGCGTCATTACATCGCAACGATCATCTCCCAACCCGATCATGTCATTCATCTATAGCGCATTTTGAAGGGAAGTCACGATATGTTTGCATCGTGTCTTGATAGCATTGCAGATCAGAGAGGTGGGGTATGTTTGGCGTGAGGCTGTGCAAATTCGCTAATCAGAACAGGCGAAGTTCAGGACAAGACTTGTCCCGAGTTCAATGGCCGACAGGCAACAAGATAAAAGCTGACGACGTCTGAACAAGACGGATAAATTGCAGTCTAATGCGGGGCGAGCATAATCTCACCGCGTGGTCGCGTACTCCACTAGCAGTTCCGCAATCTCAAAAAATTCGCATCAACAAATCGCATTGGCAGTCATTGCTTTACTTGTGCTTGATCTCATTGAACATAGAGCTATGTTAAATGCTTAGATGTGTTTTCATCGCGTTTCTTGCCAACGTGTATATATTCCTCGCCGCGTACGCGTTCGTCGCCATGGAGATAAAAGAAAGGAAGAGATTGAAGGAGTATAATCGTGCGAAAGAAAAGAGATAATGTAGTGGGTAGGTTAGAAGGGGAAGGAGACAAGAAATAATACAGCGAAGCTCTTAGGAAGGTTCGAAAGGAGGACTATCCTTGGGCTGCAGTGAGTGGTATCAAAATTTCGTTCAAACAACGAAGCGGCGGTAGCGCGGAATGGGCCCACTGGCATTGGGTCCGCGATTTTCTTCAACATTTCGCTTCTTTTGCGCTGATCCATCTGCCCAAGCAGCTGCAAGCGCAGCCTCGACTGCTGCCTGTTCGCTATATGGCTGCTGAAGCGCAAGTTCAGATACACGAGACTGGATTGCTTGCGACGTGAATGGCCCGGTTCTACCTGTGAAAGCGGCTTGGGTGAATGGACGGGCGGCCCAGCGGGGATCTTCTGGGTCAGAGAAGTCTGTTTGCTCAGTGTAGCCGAGCTCTTGCAACTGAGTGACGTTGAAAGCGGCCATCATGTCATGGTCCTCGTGGATAAGATTGTGACAGTGGAACATGTAGACCCCATTCCATGGGGCATAGTGCGCCTCGACAAGCACTTCTTCGTTCTTGCCGAGCCAGACTACATCTTTGAGGCCAGCAGACTCGTACGCCTCGACACCACGCCCGTTGCGTTGAAGAATCCTGAAGTCGACAAGATGAACATGTATGGGATGGGTCCAGCCGCCGCTCTTGTTCTCCAACTTCCAAATCTCTACCTTGCCTCGAGGTACGTTGGCAAGGATTCGATTGGCCGCATCGGCGAAGCCGACATCGTTGATCTGCCACTGTCCGTTCGAACGATGGAAGCGGAACTGATGATCAATGCCTGTGGAGGCCTGTGGGAATGGGACGGTTCGCAGATTCTGGGGTACTGTGGAGGTGTCGGCTACAGGCGCAGCAGACACTTTGAATTGCATAACTTTGTCCGTGTTGTCATACTCATCGTCAGTACCAAGGCCTCCAGCGTCTTGTATATTCTTCAACAAAATTGTCTGACCGGCATATTGAGAGAAGTCAAAGACCACTTCCCAGCGCTCAGCTGCAGCAGTAATGACATGCTGGACTTGGACAGGGTTTTGGAGAAGGCCAGCGTCAGATGCGATGACCTTAAAAGGGAGCTTGGTACCAGTAGCAGTCGACTTGACAAAGTAGAGATCGAAGTTTCGAGACACGGCGGCATTGAGGATACGGAAGCGATACTTCCGCGGCTGAACGTTAAAAAACGGCCACGGTTGTCCGTTTACGTGAATCACATCGCCCCACAAGCTGTCCTCTTCACCAAGACTGGTTTTGAGTGTACCGTCGCTGTTGTAGTATTTGGAAGAGAGAACAAGTGGAATGTCGTACTGGCCGTAGCCAGATGGGAGCCCAAGCGAATTTTCGGCTGGGTCCGTCACCAGGTAAGCTCCCGCCTGGCCGAAATAAGCATTTTCGGCAGTCTGGGTTTTGTCAGTAGATTGACGCTACACAAAAAGCACAGGACATACAAAATGAACTGCGTGGTCATGGTACCAAAGAAACCGAGCTGATTGACTATTTGGATAGTAATAGTCCTTATACTGTTGTGGGAAGGTTAAATCTTCTGCCCATCCATCGAAAGGTGCGCGAGAAGGTGACCCGTGGAGATGCACAGAGTTCTCACGATCACCATTGTTAAGGAAGCGGACGACTGTCTCAGTGCCACGGGGAACAATGATGGTCGGGCCTGGAGAGCTGCCGTTGTATCCTACAAGACGAGCAGGTTGTAGTCCTGGATATATCTGATGTGTGAATGGTCGGATCTGTATTTCATAGTACCCTAATGATTGAGAGTCAAAAGCGTTAGTTTACATTTCACATGGTGCGTACAAGAGCGCTACATACATATCTCCTTGCCAGTTACTGGATTCACGATTTTCCTAAGTTTCGGTCAAACTTAAGGACGAGGTAATCCTTTTTTGATGCACTTACTGCTTCACCTGGGCAAGGGGAGGGATTGGGAGCGCGACCGAATAAAGCGTGTACGCAGGGCTGCTGCTCCCGCCCTTTCGTGCGGCTGGTGCGCTAGCAGGATCATCTTCGACGATCTGTGCAAGAGCTAGCCCTTCGGATTTAGGAATCTGGCTGGCGAATCGATCCTGCGGTACCTTTGCAGTTTGAGCAAGACAGTGCGTAACACATGAAAGTGCCAGCACTGTATGTGCTAGTTTTGAGAACATCGTGTCAAATATGATTGATAAAATGTTATGAATAAAAGAGCGTAAGGAAATAAACGAGCCGATAGTTGGTATCTTCTCTTACCGGAAGCCTGTAGGTATTTATGCTTCAGGCACGGAGGGATGGATAGTAGGCGTACTAACCTTGAAGTACTATAAATTGACGACATTCGCGCCTGCTTCTACTTTTGCCTGATACGGACTTCAACATGAATGTACTATCGAAGTGGCGGCGTGGCTTTGCGAAGATGAAATGAAAGGGTGTCAATGTTGACGCCACTTTTCGCGAACTAAAAAATCTACAAAAGGTTAGACGAGCGAGTCCACTCATAATGTCACCGCAAGTTTGAATACCTTCATATTACCAAGTGGCCGTGACTATTCTTCTAGGGTATGGAGCCTATAATTAGGACACAGAACCTGACATAGCGCTAGCTGCCCAGTTTCTGAAATGGTGGAGACATCGTTCGTTCATCTAGGCTTCCATCTCGAATACCTAGGGACGGTAGAGAGTGATTCATCGACTTCTACTAGCTTCAGCCACTTGAATGGACGGTTTGACCCTTGTACACTCTCTAGGTTGCCGTAGCTTGCATGGGGCCTCAAAAGCCATTCCATATACGAGACCTTCGAGTCCTGGCCTTTGGTTGATAATCAGCAAGCATGATCAAAGATGAGACACTTTGTAGCTGGATTGAAAATGAGCATTTGTTGATCTCAGCGTAAATGGCTGTGCAGGTGGGGTAGAGCGATCATTCTTGGTCGAGCTTAATCTAGCTTGATCATTGTAAGAGCAATGAGAACTGTTCATGTTGATCTTGGCGTAAATTGTAGCAAAAGCCCAAAGGCGTGGCCAAGCTGCCAAGTAAGCACGTTTCCAGCTTAGCAAGCATGAGCCGAACAAAATGTGGGCGCAAGAGTCTCCTCAAAAGCTTTGGTCACAAGAACGTGGTGTGGGGCGCTCACTGGTTCTTGACAAATGAGCAGGTTGAGTTCTGTATGAAATAGAAGCACTTGTGTGTTGTGATGATGCTAACCCACCAGCATTAATCGCAACTGGTACTGATCTGGACTATCGTGGTTCGGTACCTTGGAGAAGATATCATCGGCCAAACCATTGCGTTCTTCCCAACGAGACGCTTCTGTTTAATGCATACCACAATATAATTAGTGAAGTCCGGAGTACACTTGGGTACGAGCATAGGACTAAGTCATGCGCAGTGACATGAGTTGTGGAGTGGTTATCCGGCCAATAAAGGCCATTATATTAGTCTTGGTTGAACCTACCAGATCGGCGAGGCTTTGCGGCTGAAACTTACCAGCCATTTGGGACGGGCCGCTGTCGGCAGGAGGTTGCTAGTGGCAAAGACGCCTTCGTAATGACCTGGTGATTGTAAAGAGTTGAGCTGTCGAGCTTGCTGTCAGCGAATACAACTTGAGTGAGAGACGCGGTGTGATATTCACGATCCGTATGTCAGCAAAAATGCGAATTACGGGAGACTGTGTAGAAGTCGTCAGACCTACGATACATAAGGCAAATTGTGCTAAAGGTGACTTATGTGTCCAATGGCAGCTGCATAAATACCCCCAAACATTCATTGACTTGCCCTCAGTCCCGGGAATACGCAGGAGCGCGTATGTGCCAGCACCACACCAACACGCCACATGAAAACCATCTGGTTATGACGATGCATTCGGGAGCATCACATCCCCGTCTGACACTACCCTCACGCATTCATCGCAACCCATGGGCAAGGATAAAGTAAAAATTCCTGTTATGAAGTCTTTCCGTAACCTGTTGCCTAACTCCTATTCAAGGAGTATACAACACTGCATCCACACCACAGGACCGTGGAGAGACGCCACAGGCTCGTATCCAACCGCTACTCGCATCACAGATCTTGACATTTTTTAGTCGCCTACATTGCCAATCACGTTCACCCCAATTTCCTCTGCTCAGCAACACACCACAATGTACTTCTTGGCGAGCTAAAACGCGGAGGTGGCTTCCGCACATGCATACCCGGGATCGAAGGCACGTTCCTCCCGCTCAAAGCGGAGAGATTCGATCGACCAAAATTGGTACCAAAGCGGCTGCAACTGCGACCAGACCGGCTTCTACGAGAGGAATAAGGGGTAAGACAGGTCTAAACTTAGTGTCGGGTCCACGTGCTGGTCCCTGAATGATAGTGAATGCGAAATATGCCGGGGAGGGTTCAGTTCATACGCCGTATCACAAGCGCAGCTTTGCCACGCATGTACGGAGTTGGAGCACAGCATGACCGCCCTACAGACCTAGGTCGATCGCCTGGTTCATTGACAAGGAACCAGGTTAGGGCAGAGCAGTCAATTATAGAAACGTGAAAGTGATATACGGCGCTGACATTCGTGCCTAAATTCACACCTGGCGAATATTTATGACGATCGCGCGTAAATTTCGTGATGGCTGTTTAAAATTTCACTTGATGCTAAGGTGATAGGGAAAAAGAAGCTGCGAACACCCTTCTCGGTCAAGGGCCTATGGTTCATCATGAGCCTCAGGGTCGCGTGAGCTCTGGTGCAAGCAGTTCACTTAGGTCGGGGAACGACTGAAACCGCCGAAGACAGGGTCTAGCGACTTGGAAGGCGCGAACGGAGCGGGTGGCCTAGGCATGTAGGACCGATCTGATGACGGCAGCTTCAGCGCAGAACACTGAGGCTAGTCAAGGGTCGAAGTCGTATTCGCGTTACTCTCTCACTTATGAGACTTCCTCATGACAAAATCTTGGGTGCTTGCTGCATGGGAAAGGGGTCCGCATGTTCAGCCACTTCATCCGAAGAACCACCGGCCATTCCAATAGCATGCAAAGGGACCCTCTCTAATCAACACATGACACTGTTTTGCTTTTTGAACAAAGCTTTTTTGAATCACCTCAATGTTTTCAGGCAATCTGCTCCTAGTTTTGGCCCGGAACTGGCAGAAAGTCGCGTTCCATCTCCTACAGATTTTCTGGTATTTATATCTGCCCCTGATATGACAAAAGCAACGAGCGCCATATTTCCACGACCATGCCTTCATTCCTTTGAGAGCATACATTATCATATATGTTTCCTCTGCAAGTTCAGATTTTGCCTTTGGCAAACTTGGCCTCACTCTTTCTCTTTCAAGGACCTTCGTCACGGTACTCCTCGTCCAGCCATCGTGTATGGTCCATCAATCTGAATTTCGCAAATGACATATCATGGCTACCCGTATTTGGCCTCATAATGTCGAAATAGAGCAGACGATATTGGAGCATCCCAACCTCTTACACCACAGAGTGAGTATTGCCAGTCTGAGAGTTGCATGCTCATCAAGAGGGGCCTAGGGAGACAGTTAGAATGAGTATTTTCTCCTAAAAGAAGCAGATATGCAGGATGCAGAAGGTAGACCGGTGGTGGTGAATACCAGACCCGAAGTCGTTGGCTTTTACGTCTTGTAAGCGCCAGACTTCTGATGACGCTATTATGATCATGCCATTCAACCCTCATAGCTTTCCCATCCCATGATACTCTATTCTCGTTCTTTTCTATTGGCTCCATATCTACACAGTCATTGCATAATGTCTGCCGGACAAGATACATACTAATGAGTGCGGACAATACAAGCGGGATGGTACTCTACCAAATTTGGTATCTTATTCTTGCCTTCTTCAATGATCATCCTTATCTATACTCGATTTCTCAGGCGTAAACGCTATCGTTTGGTATTGCCAAGTGCGTACTCGCTTACCACTTCAACGCCGTGGGCGGTTGTGCTGCAGGGGGCTTATCGATTTGTCTCAGCCTTGCACATCGCATCACTATGAAGGTACCTTCAATTTTGCCTGTTCTTCAGTCATGGTTCAGGCTGTACATATATAACGGAACCAATAATCCGCAGGTTGAAATTTGGAATCTGTACCAGATTTCCATAAATACTTGATTATCATTATGGGACTTTTTGGCCTGCTTTGTTGTTGTAGAAGGAGAGTGCATTATGAGCCTTACGAGTTTGATCGTCCTCGTGAGCCTCAGCGTTGTCATGAACCTCAACATACCATTGCGTACACTCCAGGCAGGCTATACTACTGTTTCTTCTGCTTCATTAGGCTAATTTATCACCAGCGTCCCTTAGCAAGCCGAGGGTCAAAATAGAAGAAGTAGAAGTACCACAGCGTAGCGATACTCAGACTCCGCAGGCCTCGACCCCAATACGTGTGCCCAAAGCAGCGAACCCTCCCAAAGCAGAACTTTTGCCACCGTCCATCGAGCCTGTTCGCAAAGACGTAGTCAAAGTTGCCAACTCAAGATCTACCCCTTCTCCTGCTCCTGCCTACGATTCCCGTCTTCCATCGGCTAGCAACAGCCCCTCAAACTTGGTTGTTGCATTCCCAATATCAACGCCTCCTCGCCATGACGCAAATAACGTCCAGCTTGCTGGAACTTGCGCGCAATGTGATTCACCGAACGAGATCCGCTTTGTCAAATGGAAACCTGGTAGCATCAATACCGGACGGCCTTGGAGGTATTGCTCAAGTGCACATTGTGGAAGGTTTAACGGGTTTGCGGATGACCGTGGTCTCAGTTATAATGGTGTAGATAACCCGCTCTGCGCGTGCGCGAACCCATACCCGGTGAGGCTAGTCGCGAAGAATGGACGCGACGCACAAGGACGGGCAGAGGCATTCTACTCTTGTCAATTCAAAGATTGTTCGTCTTGGTCCAATCATGAAGACGAGTATGGAACGGCGACTCGGTTTGATCCAGCTGAATTAGAACAAATGGTTCGGTTAGGCTATATCTAGGGCAGACTCTTGCCTGACAAGGTTGTTCTCTCTCTGAGTTGTTGCTTTGTTTAGGAGTTTTGGGAAACTTTACATGATGTAACGAATTCAAGATGTAAATCCAACTCTTGATTCCGTGGAGTCTTCGTCATCTTATGGATGGAGTGACCCCCCATTCCATCTTCTTCCTTAATTGTTTGGCCAACACCTCCTCACTTACCTTCTCCGTTCCCAGCATACCATTCCACCTCTCCTTCAGGCCATCCATGTAATGATTGAAAGCTTCATCATCTACTTGCTCGCACGGAAACACGTTCTGCTCACTAATCTCCTCCTTAGCCCTCAATCGCGCAACCTCCCTTATACTCCAAGACTCCCAACCTGGTACGTGAAAGACCATGCTTTCCTCCTTGCGGATAATGTGATAGATCGAGGGATACGTGCTGGAATGTGAAGGAGGGAAGTATTCAATCTTGGTGAGGTTGAGGTAAGGGATCATAGAGAAGGGCGGGGGATTATGGGATGATTCGATGTGGTCCCGGTAGTGGATAAGCATCTCTCGGCGTTGGGTCTGGTAGTGTTCGCAGAGAAATTCATGTATGGCCGTGTGTCGTGTTTCTGGCCTGGTTGCTTTGACCGTGGGCACAAAGTCGTGTAGTAACAAATCTCGGAGTCTGCACATCGCCATCTCTTCCCGGAACAGACAAGTGAACAGCATTTTCCAGTCAAAGCAAAGGTCGCCCCCGTATGCATCTACCCGAAGCTTGGGAACCTGAATATCACTCACGATCCCCCCTTCTGCAAAGCCTCTATTCAGAACACGCTCGCCCATTCTTACGATAAGCCGTTTCTCTCGTCTCTCGTCTTCACCAATTGGATAAGTTGTCCGCATGACCATCTCGGCCCAGTCTTCTCTTTGCCCTGATAGCGCCTGCCAACCGGCCCGCGGTTCAAACCTCATGGCATCACTTGTACTGCTCAAATCGCGACTCTTGCCTATTTTATGATCTTTGTCTATGCGCCGGGCTTTATATTGAACGGTGTATTCATTCTCTGACACCGTAAAACTTAATTTTGGCACCCAAAAATCAAGAAAATGCTGCTCAACTTGTGCTTGGTGGAAACGAGTAGTATGGCGTAAACATGTCCATTGGTAGATAGGGTTGTTGTCGGAGAGGACAATCAAGCATGAAATTATCGCGTCAATGAGCTCACGTGGAAGTTGAGTTGTAGGATACAGTGGTCTCGTGATCTGGGGCATGTCTATTGTTCTGTGGTCTGTCGGATGTACCGAAGGATGCAAAGAGTGGCGTGCCGGTGGTGAGATGATTGCTGAGCTCAGCATGCATACTTGGCGAATCCTGATTGTCAGCGCAAAACCTCAACCGCTTTGGAGATATACTGAAGTCTAGCATAAAGTCATTGTCAGGGAAATTCATGTACTTTCAACTCTCTTGCGCCTATTGTATGTAGTCAATTTCGACATGCCTACCACATGTCCCCTGCGCTCATAAATTGTTGAGTTGCATGCAGTTTAGCCTGAGGTTTGGTGACGTGACTGTTTTCGACCTGGAACTTCGGACGATTGGCAGCTTAAGCCATGATGCTATCTGCAGGGTGGGTAATGTCTCCATAACATGCCAGTGATCACCATCCTTGCTAGGAAAGTAGGACGTTGCAGGGATGGTCACTTGAAACACCCTCGGTAGAAAACCAAAATGTCTCCTTGGGTACCAGATTTCTCGGTTCAAACATTCGATGGGACGAGGGTTCAGATAATCATCCGATGGTGCCAAGCACCAGGCCGTCTCATTAGTGGACGAGCTCAGCCAACCTCGGCAAAAAGTTGTGGAGTTGCATTTGCGGGGAGCTTAGCTCAAGCAATGGCCGAAACAGCCATAACCTCGCTGAGTGCGAGTCGCCTCTACATCTTTCTTTCAATTACTCAGGATTTTCTCTCCAACACTCCCCATACATCATAGTATTCTTTGAATTCATCAAGCAAAGATGTCTGTACCTTACGAACGCGCGTTCGACCTCCTCTCCAACAGCCAGAATGGTCACATCTCTGCCTCGCAACGCATCCCCGTTATCGCACGGCCTTTTGTCAGCGAGAGGGCGTTGAAGACACTCGACATTGTTCGTTGTTCTATCTTATCTCTATATACAAAGCCCCTCTCTAATAGAACTGTATAGGTAGAGAAGTTTGTCGAAGAAGAATGTATCCCTGCCGATGCCGTATACCTCCGCCAAATCGGTGACACCACCGCACAGCGCTTCTCGTCGCATCCTTCGATCATCGAGGACTTGAAGAAGAGGGCACAAGAGCTCGGCCTATGGAACATGTTCCTGCCCAAGGCACACTTTAAGGAGGGTGCTGGTTTCAGCAACCTGGAGTATGGACTCATGGCCGAGTATTTGGGCAAGAGCCGTGTTGCTTCTGAGGTACGCTCCCATATACTGCAGACCTTGATATCTGATAGACTGGCCTGGTTTGTGATGAATCAATGCTCATCACATAACAGGCTGTCAATTGCGCTGCACCAGACACAGGCAATATGGAGGTCATCGCAAAGTACGGCAACGAGCAGCAGAAGAGGAAGTGGCTCGACCCACTACTTAGGGGTGAAATTCGGTCTGCATTCTTGATGACAGAGCCTCAAGTTGCATCAAGTGATGCCACCAACATCGAGATGACCATTAAGCGTGACGGCGACTCATATGTTTTGAACGGACAAGTGCGTTCATCACATCTTTGCCTTCCTACATCTGTTTGCTAACGATGATTTAGAAATGGTGGTCTTCGGGCATTGGTGACCCTCGCTGCAAGATCTTTATCGTCCTTGGCAAGACTGATCCCAACAACGCCGACAAGTACAAGCAACAGTCCGTTGTCCTGGTTCCCAGTGATACTCCAGGTGTTACCATCCACCGCATGTTGTCTGTTATGGGTTTTGACGATGCTCCTCACGGACATGGCCACGTCTCATTTGTGAATGTGCGCGTGCCTGTCGGAAACATGGTTCTCGGCGAGAGCAAGGGTTTCGAGATCATCCAGGGCCGTCTTGGACCTGGCCGTATTCACCACGCCATGAGGAGTGTTGGATCTGCCGAGAAGGCTCTTGAGTGGTTCCTTGCAAGGCTGAACGATGAGCGCAAGAAGCCCTTCGGCAAACTACTCAACGAGCATGGCATCATGCTGGAGCGCGTGGCTCGCTCACGTGTTGAGATCGATGCTGCGCGCTTGGCCGTACTCAACGCCGCCATCCAGATCGATCAGACTAACGCTAAAGGCGCGCTCAAAGAAATTGCCGAAGTCAAGGTTCTTGTGCCTGAGGTCAATCTCAAGGTCATTGACTGGGCCATGCAGGCCTATGGAGGCGCTGGCGTAAGTCAGGACACACCCCTCGCACAAATGTGGGCAAGCGGCAGGACGATGAGGATCGTTGATGGGCCAGATGAGGTGCATTTGCTTCAACTCGGCAGGAACGAGAACAAGAAGGGCCCTGCGCATAAGAAGAGGATTGAGGCACAGAAGCAGAAGGGCGAGGAGCTGTGCAGGAAGTATGGCTTTGAACCTCGGGATCCGTTGTACCTGAACAGGACAAGCGGAGAGGCAAGCAAGTTGTAGAGATCTAAAATGGTGCCCTGTTTTTACTTAGGCTGTGTGAGGGTATCTTATAATCGAACCTATTCACGCCGTGCAGTTTTCGCGAGTCCCCAATTTTTGTGAGCCGTAATAAACGGAATGATCAATAGTCACACTTCAGGCTGCAAATTTCGAGTTGAGACCCATACAGAGATGAGGTTGAGTTTCGTGGCGAGGGGTTGATCATTGACTATATACATTCCTATCGTCTTACGAAGGATGGACAGTGAACCCTGGACCGCGGCACAACTTTAGCGCGAACGGTGGTTTGGTGGCACAAGCAAGCCAAGGTGCCGGCGACGAGCACGCAATCGGTACGTGCAGCCCAACTTCAACGACATGCCTCCCCAAAGTAGAGGAAGCCAGGTCCCTCCTGGATTTCAGTCCCAGTCTACACCTAATCTTCCGAACCTACAAACGCTACAAGACGCCGATAATGAAGGTCGTACAGTTACGTCTGCTTTCCCACCAGCATCTCGCCCGATGACGAGCTCTTGGTCGTCTGTTTCGAATGGTGTACTTCCTGAAGAACTGCCTATAGACGACTACAAAGATGGAAATGAAGGTACTCTCGCTGTAGAGGAGTTTGAGAGTGAGAGCGAGAGTGAAAGCTCAGAAGACAAGGAGGCCAATCTGCCCAGATCAAGGACGCTGTATCCTTCTCGATCGCATAGTCACCTCCCGCGGCAGACAGCAACCGCGCTCTTCCCACCCTTCTACAACAGGCCACCAACACCTCTTCCACCATCCCCTTCCCTGACATCGCTGCTCCGCCCCACCTTCAGTGCAGCGACTTCGCGACCAACAACGCCAGACTCCTCCGATGTAGACCTTCCCACCAGACCTGAGCACAGTGCACGCAGTACAAGCCAGCCACCTTCGAGTACCACGAACCTTGCCAACTCAGCCCGACATGCGCCAACCATCCCTCGAGCCTCTCCAAAGGTCCCCACATACGAGTACTACGGCTTTGCGCTGTATCTGGGCAGCTCTGCCGCATTTTTGATGTATATTTTATGGGCATATGTACCGGCTCCGATGCTACATCAGATGGGTATACACTACTACCCCAACCGGTGGTGGGCGCTCGCCGTGCCTTGCTGGCTTGTTGTGCTGGTCATTTACATATTCGTCGCGCTTGCGAGCTATAATACGCAATATCTCACCTTACCGCTTAACAGCATTGAGAACCTGGTGGATGAATGCGCACAGGTCGCTGTCGTGAACGGAAAGACTGGGTTGATTGTGAGGGATCCAGTTCTGGTTACAGATAAGCTGCATGAGAAGGACAAGGAGAAGGGATCGAAAGCTAGCACACTTGGCGAGGGTAAAGATGACTTTGAATCATATCAATTCGGCGCCGAAGACAATGTTGATTGGAATGGCCTTTGGAGTGTGGGCACGGACGCTGTTATGGATGTACCAATTGGCGGGGTGTGTGAGATTTTGTACGGGCGTGAGGATTAACGCACAAAGTAACCCTTACTCATACCGCTAATATGCTCGTCGCTACCGTGAAGCTCAGTCATCTACTACTCTCCATTCTTTGTCGGCTCATAGTAACCAAGCTCGGCAAAGCTTGAAAATGCTTGCAGCGCTATGCTTAACCCCACTTTAGCTGTGGTTCCCTCCCGCTTTCGATTCTTGGAAATACCAAATCTCGTCTAAAGCAACGACTGACCGAATCATCAAAGCTACACGAATTATCGAGTTCATTCGACGGCTTTTCTGATGCCAAACCTGTGGCGCATCGAGCCATCAGAGTAAAGAGCAGACATGAGAATCCTGATGTCTCAGATGAAGTTTTCCACCTTTCGGATCTTTGCAAGATGCTGTATGCATGACGATGTAGTGCCCCGCTTCACAATGACTGTCACAACGTGGGATTGGGTAGCCAACTCTGGTTATCAGTACGGTAAGTTGCGGGAAGCTTTAGCTATCTCCTCGGCAGAACCTTAGCCAGGTATAAGATCGTGAGGCATCCCACCTGTGTACTCTTTTGCGTCTGGACTTTGTTTGTGCGGTTCGCTTTTTGGTTGTGGATTGATTATTTGGCTTCAACTGCCATTCACACGGTACCTCATTGACGTGTGCTCGTCGCCCAACATGAAGGCTTTCGCTACTCTCTCAGCGCTATCAATGCTGGCGGGTGCCCAAGCTGCTGAAACAGTCCTTGGAGCCTACATCTTCCACCGACATGGCGACCGCACTCCCAAAGCCCTGGCTCCCACCAATTTAACCGCTCTCGGGTACGAGCAGGTCTATACCTCTGGCTCCTACTACCGCTCGCACTATTTGTCAGGTGATTCCAAGATCCATGGTATCAACGAGGACACCGTCAAGCTTTCCCAAATCTCAGTCACCTCTCCCGTCGACAATGTGCTTCAGAACTCGGCCATGGGTTTCCTTCAAGGCTTGTACCCACCTGTTCAGACTGTGCAGACCCTTGCCAATGGGCAGAGTGTCCAGGCGCCAATGGATGGATATCAACTCATCCCAGTGAATACCATCTCGACTGGCGCTGGTTCTGAAGATGCGGGTTGGTTGCAGGACGCGAGCAGTTGCCAGAACGCAAAGACGAGCTCAAACTCGTACTTCGACAGCAAAGAGTACCGTGATCTTGCGTCCAACACAAAGGACTTCTACACCTCCATTATTCCTTCAATCAACGATGTCATCAGCGATGATCAGGTGACTTTCAAGAACGCATACATTGGTACGTTCAGTCATTTGTACCAATGTACGACTATATCGCTAACACCTCACAGTTTACGACATCATCAATGTCGCTTCCATCCACAATTCCTCTATCCCATCCTCCTCCACGCTCACAAACTCCACCCTCTCCCAGCTCCACACCCTTGCCAACGCCCACGAATGGGGCCTCGCATACAACGCCTCAGACAACTTGCGCGCCGTTGCTGGCATGCAGCTTGCTGGTGAAGTGCTCAAGTATATGAACAGCACCATTTCCTCCCAAGGCGCGCAAAAATTCGGCATCCAATTCGGTGCATACGCAACTTTTTCATCCTTCTTCGGCCTCGTCGACCTACCCCGCGTGAGCGACGACTTCACAGGCGTCGTCGACTACGCCAGCTCCATGGTATTCGAGCTGGTCACCGAGGCAGATGTAAGTGGGGGATTTCCCACCAATACGGATGATTTGTCTGTTCGTTTCTTGTTCCATAACGGCACTGCGTCGAATAGCAGCGAGCCGGTTGCGTACCCGCTGTTTGGTGGCAGCTCGAATACCGTGTCGTGGAATGAGTTCCATTCTCAGCTGAGCAAGTTTGCCGTTACCACGACGAAGCAGTGGTGTGAGAAGTGTGGGCATAGCACGGGAACCTGCGCTGCGTATGCTGATAACGGCAATACCAATAACAACAACGGTGCGAGTGCGCAGGCCAAGAGTAGTAGGAATGGCATCTCACCTGCTGTTGGCGGTGTAATTGGTGCGTTCGTTACACTAGCTGTCATCCTGGGCTCACTGGCTGCATTCATGCTGCTCGGAGGGTTCAGATTGGTTAGTAAGAAACGGCTTGCTGCAGGTGCATATCAGGGTGCGACGGTAGAGCCAAAGGCGTAGATGAGGTTAGATGGTGTATCCAAACATTCAACAATGATGAAGAGACAAATCCTGGATATCCACATCAGACACAACTATTTTTTTTCCTCGATTCGATTGGCCTTAGGTGTCTTCTATGTGCAAGCATATTATAATCAATCATGCAATTGTTTTCGTAACCTGGAGGGCTATGGTTAAGAGCATGTGCACACTTCGTGACCCAACAAAAAACATGTACCAACGCCAACATTCCCCAATACTTCATAGACCAGTATGATTAAACGCCTAGGCATGCAGTGCTCAAAAAACCAAGTATGTTCAATAAACATAACGATAGATAGAAATAAGCACTCAATCCACAAAGAGACCATCCCCGCTGTCGTCTGCAGGTGAATCATCCACGGAAACAGTATAGCTACTATGAGCCCTTCGAAGTGGAGACCTTTTCTGTTTTCTCCCTTGGTCTTTCTGTGTATGTTTCGGTAGTGGTTCACCCTTTTGTTCAGCTTTCAATTGATCGATGGCGCGATCTACTTCTTCCCATGAGGGTCTGCTATCGCGGCTTCCGTTTGGTGTTGCAGGACCGGATTGCGTTTCAAGAACCTGGACACGCCTTGCTTGCTCGTCGGGACTTGGTGTTGGGAAGCCAGTATCTTGTTCTTCATTCGGAAAGTCATCGTCAATGCTGTTCATCTGCGCATCAGCGAGAGCATCCTGAGCCGCTAAAGCGCTCGGCGAATTAGGTGTGTCTGGTGTGGGCGAACTGTACTCGATCTGAACATCAGGGCTTCTGGCTCCATCTGTATCTGCATCTGACAGCGCATTTGCTCCATCGCTTTGATGATCGCTCAGGCCAGCCGATGTATCACTACGCCACATGCTCCTAAATGTTCGTCTCCTTCTTGCCATACCCGGCGTTTCAAGGCTTCGCGATGGCGAGGACTCGAAAAGAGTCGTATACTTGTTTCCTAGTTGCTGCACGATTGGTACATCGGCCGCGGAGCCAAGTGTACCCGATCTCACGAAGAGAACTAAGCCTAAGCAGAGGAGCAACAAAGTCGACTGCACAACAGCCATTCTTTTCTGCCAGACTAGCTCATCGGCCATCAAGCTAAGCCTAGTGCCAATCTCGCCTATCTCAGACTTCTGTCGCTCTTTCATGCTTTCAAGTTCGATTATGGTGCTCTGCCACAGCTGGTCGTACATGTTGCGATAGCTCTTGAGTTCGTGCATGACCGTGTTGTTCAGGTGATCTAGGAACTTTTCCGTCTTAGCTAGCTGCCTCTTCTCAACTTTTACAAAAGCATCTCGTAAAATCCGAGATTGCTCCTCAATATACTGCAATGAAAGTGTACTATTTGCCTCAAGATACAGCAGGCGCTTGTGGATCGACTTGAAGAAGGACTCTTGCGTTGAGGGCACAGGAGCACTCGGTTGGATAGGTGAACCCCGCGACTGTGCTTGAGCTTGCGGGCTGGCAATTGTTCCGTTGCTTGAGGGTCTAGCTAATGGGCTACGAGTAGATGCTGAAGCTGCAGCATTGGTGGCCGAGCTGACAACGTTGTCATTTCGTGGCAAAATTGGTGACGGGGTAACGACTGAACTGGCTGATGCAGTACTCGCGGTCTGCTGGGATGGCTCTCTTCGTTCTAACGGGGAAAGTGCTTCAGAAGGCTTACTACTATTGACCACTGCAGCATTCGCGTCGCCAGTTTCAGAGTTTGATGTCACAGATGGCGAGGGCGATGCTAACGATGTTTGCGACAAGCCAGCGCTTCGAGGTGGCTCAGTGGATTGGCTGGGGGGCGTTGCCGCTGTTGTCTGGGTAGTCGATAAGTCAGGAGATACAGAATGTTGCTCAGCTTGATGTGAACCAACATCGATATTCGATGAGGCTTCGGATCGCGTTGCACTCCCAGTAGCTGTCATCTCTTCTGAGCTCATAGTGTCTTCCTTCATCGGCACAATGGGTATCTGGTCTGGCGCTAAGGGTCCACTGTCTTCAGCCGGCTTCACCACGTCGGTCTCTGCCTCAAGATCGCCATCGTCATCATCGACGCCCCTTGCTTCCTCCTCTTCCCGTCTGAACTGTTCCATCATAGTTGTACCGTGCACTCGCAACAAACTAAGAGGACAATAAAACTCATTACCAAATTGTGTAAGGAATTCCACACGCAGATATCGAGCCCAAATCTGAGGTTCCGTGATGAGGAAAGGCTGGATATCGCGAGAGTTCCGTGCCTCAAACGTACCCAATGTTCGCCATCTCTCCATCTTCACAGGATATCGGTCTGATACACTGACACGAAAGTGGCGGAACATTGAAGAAAAGAACTCGTAGTTGGCAAGAACGACTGTGTCGACCAAAATATCATCACATAGCTCAACTATAAGGAACTTGTTGTCAGCAGAACATGTGTTAAGCATGTAGCTGTCCTTGTTCTCCACCAGGATAGACGAAGCGCTCTTCGCTTGTTTATTTGTCTTCAGAACCGTGGCAGCGCAATCGAAGGAGGCGAAGTTGAAGCGCTCTTTGCATGTCTTCCCTGCGTCCTTGCTCAGAGCCCATGAACTTGGCGCGACCTTGCCCTCTTCATTTGTAGCTTTCGTGGCTCCTACATCTTGCGCGCCCCGTTGAATGCTGCTTGGAATGCTGTCGCCTTGTACTGGAGTTCCGAAACCGCTGAAATCGATTTCTATCTCCGCTTCGTCGCCAAGCGAGTCGAGAGCGTTAACGTTAACGGGTCGCCTTCGAGCTGCTTGGTTCGATGCAGCAGGGCGGGCCTGTCCAACGTTTTCAGGTGACTGACCGACTCGAGCCAGATTCCTATTCTTCCACTCTTCGAACGAAAGGAAGTTGGCATTGTCAAAAGGCGAGTCTGTCTCAAGCTCGGCCTCGGATTCGACCCTTGCTGCTCCGCTGCCACCTGCGCTGTTAGCAGAACCGTTATCCTCTACCTGCGGCACTGCTGTTGAAGTAGTACTACCCTTCTCCTCTCCTGCATTGCTCTCTGCCCCTTCTGTAGCCCCAGGCATAGACACATGTAAGCTGGGCGTAGCTTCTGCTTCAGCAACCAGGCCGTCCGCGAGAGCGGCCTGGCTTGGTGCCGACCAGCTTGTTTTTGCGCATTGCTGCGGCAGCGTATGCGTGATGTAGTTGATAGTGCGAAACGGACATGTTGTGTCGGTATCGGTGTACTTGCGGATGGACAATGTCGACGGCGACGGCGACGATGATAGTGAAAAGGCGCCAGGATTGCGGTCTGTTGTGATACTCTCAGGTGCAGTAGCGCCAGACTCGACTGTCAGCGTCTCATTCGTTGCCTGGGCTGCTGCAGATGTCGTTATGCTGCATGAGAGGAGCAAGAAGAGCGTCCATTTGCGGAGCGGAGCGCCAATCGTGGGCATTGCTCGATTGCATAGCTCAACCAAGCCTTATTTGCTGCAAGTTGACCTGCCCGGTATCGAGTACTCGTACAGGTACCATGGGCAGCCTCAGGTTAATAGGAGGTATAAGTGGAGCGTTTCGGTGCGGTGAACAGTCGTTCGCTGGCTCTGACAGGTGGTCAATTGCTTACCGCAACTTGCAAGGTCGCCTTTGTCACAAGCGACCCCGTCAAGCTATGACAGCATGCCAAGACAACTCTCACATCTTGTAGCAGTAACCCTGGCCAAGAAATCATAATATGTATAAACAGATGGAATTTCGGTGATCAACCATATCTATCACACAAGTCCCGGATCTAATAATGGGACATGACCTTTCTACGTTACTCCTACGGTAGTAAGAGCTACGCGAGTCATATGTGGGACTCACACCACTTGCGCACTGTAGAGTTTTTCTCATAAAATGAATATGCCTGCGCAGCGCGGCACGCTGCACGTTCAGATACACAATGCGTACTATCTCATAAAAATCGTCAAGAGCTGCCAATCCATGTGCAGCCCAATACCAAATGTGTCCGGGTTACAAGCGAGCGAAAAGGTCTACAAACCGCCTCCCAAAGCCCGTACATACATTGCCCTCCCCCAGTCAAACGTCCCATCGCTCTTTAGGTACCGTACCATCGTCGTCTATACTAGTCGAATATCGTGATGGTAATCCCAGGACGCCGTGCTAGTTGATCGTTGATGATAAAGAAAACGCCGTTCAAGAGTGCAGAAAAAGCCTGTGCCGAAATATCTCGCTATGCTATGGCATCAGTCGTAAAGGGGTATGTCTTGACCGGTATCGTTGTATCGCAAGAAAACATGTCGTGAAAAATTCGAGTTGTAAGCATACAAGCAGATCGCTCGAGATTGAATGTTGTGACGAGCCAGAACGAATGGGATTCTGTCTCCAACGTGCGGTTGAGTTGAAGCACAGCGATTTTAGTTGCAAGCGGCGGGAATATGAACAGCGCCCAAGCATTATTATTTGTCGTATCCATATCTAACAGAGATCGCACGCCTGCGCGGGCAAGAAATAATCAGGGCCAGCCGAGGTAGTGGGAGCTTCAAAAGCCTTCGTTGCCCGCGTGGCAGACCTTGGCTTCTGAAACCCATTCAGAGGCGAGAACTTGATGGGCAGTTAGGCGACGGGCAGGTATGGGGTCAAGGATTGAATAAATGACGTTGCGGCATTGGCGCTACACAGCATGTTAGGGACTGTTGTTCAGACAAGAAGGATGATTGCTTACTCTTCGCAAAACCTCGATAGGTCGATAGCCCTCTTCTTCTTTACGGTCTTCGAGGTAACGATCGAAAAATTCGTCCTCGCCTTTTTGTGCGACACGCCAAAGGTGGCGACCAGTTCTCATGGCCATGTAAATGATACCGCAAGCCCAAACATCGACAGCACGAGGATCAAACTCCTTGTCGACATACTCCTCAGGAGCAATGTAAGGGGCTGAGCCACAGAGACCCGCAGTCATGTGTGCCTCTTTTTCCCAAGCCATACGGAAGCACTCGCCGTTGCCAAAGTCGGTTATCTTAATCGAGCCATGCGTTGTGAGAAGAAGGTTCTCCGGTTTGAGATCGCGATGAGCAACACCCATTTCGTGCATGTACTCTACACCACGCATCAATTGCTTGAAGAAGCAATCAGCCTCGGCAACCTCAAGCTGACCAGCAGCGAGAACAAGCGTGTATAGATCTCCGCCAGAGCAGTACTCCATTACTTCGCAGTAGGTACCCTTTTCGTCTTGAAGCAAATCGAGGGTGGTGATAACGTTGGGGTGTTGCATAGAGGACGAAATGCAGAACTCGGACGTGAGACGCTTCTGATATCGTTTTGCAGATTCTCCCGGTCGCTGCTTGAACTCCTTGACAGCATACAACTGCTCGCGTCTTGAGTCCTTAGGGTCGGTCTTGTGGGCAACGCGCACAATACCAAAGGCCCCACGTCCAACGACTTCCTGACATTTGCCATACTTTTGGACCAAAGTCTGTGGCATGCTGTTGACTGCGTTCTTCTGCTCGGCAAGTTTTTCCTTCTCGTTGCGCATGACATCGACCCAGTTGGACATGAGGCTCAACGGCTGGTCCTCAGGGTGGTCACCCTTCTTCTTGCCCATCATCAGGTTCTGAAACATGTCGGAGAGCTTTTCTTGTCGCTTGGCGACCTTGAGGTGGTGTTCGTGCGTGCCATCATCGTTTTGCCAGAAGCGCTTGTAGGGAGCGGTTACACCGTCCTTCTTCGTTATGGAGCCCTGGCGCTGGGGTTGAGGACGGCCATTCGCTGTGGCGCCATTCACGGCCTTGACCTCGCCATTCTTCTCGCTGAGGTTTGCCGACTCTTTGATTCCCAACATACTACTGAGGCGCGACGTCATTGTCGGCTTCTTCGGTCTCAGGAGGGCTTCGGCAGCCGCTTGTACGCTGCTGGCACCAGACTGGTGAACAACTGGCACAGGGTGGCTAGCAGGGCTGGCGTCGGGCTGCGAGTGCAGAGACGAGGCGGTTGAGGCGGGCGCAGAGGGGGATCCGACTGATTTTGCTGTTGCGCTAGACGGGGTGGTTGTGGTTGGAGCGGCCATGTTTCCTGATTTTGGCTGTTTTGGTGGCCGGCGCGGCTAGGAAGAGAGGTGGGTCGAAAATTGGAGAAGATTTGATGTGATTTGGAGACGCAGGTGTCTCACGGGCAAGAAGCCCAGGGTATTTTTATTGTATAGCTCTCAAAACCGCGTATCTTCGTCTGCGGGCCGAGGTGGAGATCAAGTTGGGCAGATGGGGGTGAGCAGGCTTATTATGCAGTAAAAACACGGTGGCTGCGTGGGAGGGGAGTCGCCAGTGCGAGTGTGGCAGCTGCGAAAGGCGTAGAAGCGCTTACAAACGCTGGCGCTGGTGGAGGGCTCTTTTGAAGGTCCCGCGCGCGCACGCCGTGGCACTGTAGAGTGTGGCTGAGTCGGTGCCGAGAGGATCGGCGGCGATGATGTCGTTGTTTCGGCGAGGGCAGGAGCGGCCGGACGACTGGCTTCCGAAAGTGCGAAGGGGAGAGCAGCAGAAGCAGCCTTGACAGCTTCAACAACACACAAACCACTGTCCGGGCCAGTTATTATTTATTGCAACTGTGCGCGGGGAACGGTGCACTGCCTCGACCCGTGTACGGCATTCAAGATGCAGTCTAGCTTGAGGCATTTTTCCAGTCCCCTCATTCTATTATTCACCCAGCAACGCTTGCCGCTCATTGCAAAAACGCGGCAGGCGGCCCTCGGCCAAGCTCCAGAGCTTTGCGAGCCATTTCGCACAAGCACGCGGCACATGAGCTTAGCAAAAAGCTCTGCAAAAGCCCTTTGTTCGCTGGAGAGACATAATTGACCATCAGCTTCTGCCTAGTAGGACTTTGATAAAAGCTCAGGCAGGATGCCTTGGATGAGCCTAGAACGAGGTAAAGGCAGAGGGCGCCAGTAGCAAATTGTCCCGTCCCTTGGGACAGGATTTTCTGCTGTAATACTGTTGACGTACCACCATTTACCAGTTCCAAGGTTCCGCGACCATCAACACCCGAGCATTCCCAATCCGGAGCATGGGAAGTGAGCTCCAGAGAACTTGCCCATGTCCAACTGGCTTCACGTGCTTTATTTTACGAGTACCACAACCCAACGACATCTCAATACTGGAACACAGCATCGACGACGTCCGCAGACCCTGAATGTGTCAGGCCTGTCACCACCCACCCACCCGAGGCCCGATGATGTTGCTCTATCACTCCTCCTGAGCCCATGACGGGTCCACGCCGGCACTTTGTGTCCAACGCGGCGCCATACCGTAAGCAGGCCAAATTGCATCCAGCCAATTTCACCAACACGCTGCTGCTGCACCCGCCTCGGAATCGTCCGTAATCCGGCCGCCCATGTGTACAGCCCCTGCTCGGTAATCAATTGCGACCTTGTAACTTGGAGCCGTGGGCAGCTTGACCAAGCACCCACAACTTGAGAGAACCTCGCAAGAGTTGTCGAAGATGCAGCGTCTAACGCTAAAGCAGCCACTGTTTGTTTATGTCTCTCTGTGTCAACTATGGGCGTGCAAGGGTACAGCATCCTATGCATTTCGCACTGCTCAAGCGAGGGGCAGCGCTGTACGTCAACCTCGTGCCCCGCATTGCAGCAACATCAATGCCAAGGCAGCGCGCCGGCGCACCACTCTCCATCCACCTCACCATGCACACCGCAACTCACTCCACCGAGCTGATGCATCAGATTGATCGAGGGGAAGTCGGCCATCCAGTCACCGTTGTCGCAGCTACCGCTCCACAATTTTCAATGGCACCGACGAATCTGCTGCTGCGCAATGACTGCAAGGCTTCATGCACGCACGGCTGCACTTGCTCTAAACTTGCACTGACCTGCACAGAATACCGTCATTTTGGTGAGAACCGTTCACTTGGGCCTGGAAGGTTACAGCCCATATTCGTATTGTTTTTGGCCATGTGCATACCGTACCATCCATCATCACAATGCCTTGACGTCCTCCACGAGGGTGCATGACCTGCCTTGCAGGGCGGAAATCGATGCAGCCATGATTGCTCTGGCTTTCGAAGGCTGCTATCGGCATACGCAAGCCTACAAAGATGGATTTCCATGCAGCATGTCGTCTCTCTGTCCTATTGGCAGCTTCGTGCTTATCTTACAGTGAGATCATTAAAATGGGCCAGCAGGCACCTGCCGTACTCGTTGTTGCCTTTGCATGAGCTCACCAGCGCACGATACCGTGTGCTCGAGCGGCTACCACTGGCCGGACCAGCGGTCGCCTTGCAAGATGGTTCCTGGGCCCGCTACTACCCCCGACGTAATCAAATCGTACAACGCATCCCACTCGTGGCTGCCATTTGCATTTTAATTGGTCATCAATTTCTCCGGAACGGGAGGTTGCAGGCGCGACGCATGTACCCGCATTTCCAGATGAGTCTTGATTTCCTCCGGACTTGACTCAATGTTCGGATCCGAGATGACCCTCTGAGTACAAGGTTCAATTTGAAAGCAAATATTTTCACCAATTTGGTGTTTTCAAGGCTTCAATATTCGCTTCAATATTCTTATAATCCACTGAATAATTTGATTCGAGATCAAGGTGTTGAAATTGGAGGGACAGACCACTGTCTGCTGCGGATAGCTTATGAACAATGAGCCCAGATGTCTACCACATGCTCTCTACTATTTAATGAGACTGCCATAATCAGTATCAGAGATATCCATGGATTTCCATCACAGATTATCGAGTGCTCCACATTGACATAGCCACAAGGTTCAAGGTGCCACAAATGCCACTCTTGACTATATACATCACCATATCCATATCACAAACTCATTCCACATATCTCAATAACCATTTCATCTCACGATCTACAGCGCGCGCCACACCAGACGTTGCTTTAAGCATACCTAATCCTTGCAGCATCTCACTCTATTTCTGGGCCGCTCGTTCCGAGCCTCCCGCCACACCTCGATGATTATCCAGGTGCTACTAAACCTACTTTGTCTCATCTTCGTCTGCGTAAGCCGGTACTAGTAAGGGACAAATGGAAGCTTATATACACATGGTTAATACAAGCAACCACTATCGCCCACTAGCTGCTTCATCAGCAATACGTCTCCCTGCCATCCACGACAAGAAGTGGAAGTGCATACAATCGTCCTTGTAGATGACTAGTTTATAACTGACCACTATGTTTCTGTATTGGAGAGAGGGGATTCAACCAGAAGTTGCCGCTGGGAATGTGTATCAGGTTGAATCAGCGAGGAAGCAAAAGGGCAGCGGAAAGGCGAGTGTGAAGAAATCTATTTTTTCGGAGGCTCCGGAGAGCGGCTAGAGCAAATGCTAAGGCCAACCAAAACTCCAAACCATGCATTCATTCATAACCCATCATGCCTTCCCATTCCATACCATGCCATCCCAAAACCCACTCGCCTAGAACGATGACCTCCAAAGTCTCAACCGCACCAGAACAACGCATAAGCAACCTACTCATACTCTGAGCGCACCTTCTTTGCCCTCCGCTTATTCGCCTTGAAGTGCTTCTTGCTACCCATTTTAAGATCCTCGGGGTCCACGTTCCTCTCAAGAGCCGTCACAGCTTTCAGTTTCCTGCCACTCAACTCCTTTCCTTGTTCACTGTACTTGTAGTGAAATGGTTGGTTCAAGTTTGCTCCACCTTGTCCTGGACCAAAGAACCTCTTGTCCATGCGCTGGCTCTTCTCGCCTGTGACAGGCACGCCACCTGTAGGCAAAAAGTCGACATCGTCAGTCATCAAAGAAGCAGTTTCGTCCTGCGTGCCCGCTAGAGATGTGGTGCCAATTAGAGAAGCGAGAGGGTGATGGCGTCGCTTTGCGGGTAGATGGTCGATATCGTAAAGTTCACGATTGAAGTGATTGGGGTCGAGGGGAGGATCGACTGGCGGAGGGTGGCAGTACAGAATTTTGCCCTTGACATAATCTTTGAGAATATATCTT
Organism: Pseudopyrenochaeta lycopersici; assembly: GCA_003313425.1. Taxonomy (NCBI): domain Eukaryota; kingdom Fungi; phylum Ascomycota; class Dothideomycetes; order Pleosporales; family Pseudopyrenochaetaceae; genus Pseudopyrenochaeta; species Pseudopyrenochaeta lycopersici. The sequence continues at coordinate 1,188,923 of NHZP01000009.1, forward strand.
GCGGATCGTGACTCGTCCGGTTGGCCTAGACCCTGCGTGGAGAAACCTCGCGCGATAGCATGTGCACGGAGCACCTCTTCAGAGGTAAGAACGCCCGTTCCTCCCTCTTCAAGAGGTCGAGGATGGATCTTCATACCATAGAGCGCTTCAAGGAAAGGCTGCGGTATGCGTCGGGCGACCAAACCAGCAGGGCCTGTGTATTCGCGGAGCTGGTCAATGGGCAGGACGCCAGCGCAGACAAGCTCAGCTTTTGTGGTGGCAAAGTTGGGAAACACAAGACCTGGACAATCGCAAAGAACAACCTTGTCGCTCAAGTGAATGGTCTGGAAGTGCTTCGTCTTTCCGGGCGTGGCTGACACAGAGACCTTCTTTGCCCCAATTAAAGCGTTAATGGTGGAAGACTTTCCAACATTAGGGTATCCGACCAAGCCAATAGAAGTTTTGCGAGGTTCGCCGTTTGGGCCTGTATCGATATCGGGTGAATGCTCGAGGAACAAGGCTTCTAGGTCCTCAGTGGTGAGTATTCGCACTCGCTCATCTTCCTCCACCAACGGGCCATCCTCGCCTGGCATATTTGCTGTTTCTTCAGTAACTGATCTTTGTTTGTTTTTCTGCTTATCTTGAAGGTCAATCTTCTTGACCTCCTTCGCAAGGTCCTCGTCTTCTGGATCAATTTCTTCATCGATATCGTCTTCATCCAAATAATCCTCCGAGTTGTCTGAACCATCAGAGTCATCGAAGCCCTCATTAGCGTCGATAAGTCCTCTGGCTTCATTCATTTCTTTTGCCAGCTCTGCAGAGAAGAACTTGTAATTGACGCCGGCTTGCGTGAAGTAGTCGGCCCAAATCTTCCGCTGCTCCCGGGTCATCATATCTGCCTTGTTGACTAGCAGCAAGTTGTTCTTCTTTGGATCGACTTCCTTGACATAATCTTCCAAATCCTCTGACCTGAACAGAAGAGGGTTACGTGCATCCACGATCTGGACTACTAGATCTGACCTCTCAATGACTCTCCACAATTGCCTCCAGACCTCCAGGTTGCGCTCAAACGGCGTCATGAGCAGATCGTTATTCTCCTGCAACTCAGCCAACCCTCTCCGCCATTGCAGCAGCGACTCCCTCTCTCGCATGTCCAATTCTTGTGCGGTAGTGTGCTCATCCCACTTCGGCCGTCTCGGGACAGTCAGCCGGTTCTTGTTCTCTCGATGCTTTCGCACAGCATTGCGCTCCTCTGTTGCGGACAACAAATATGGGTTCTTCTGATCCTTGTGTATGATCTTGACGTTGTTCATCTTCTCGGCGGTGAAGTCGGTTCCAGCGAGTTCTGCGGTCGAGAGAAAGTCGTCGAGTGCGCCTTGTTCGGTGACGGAACGCATCTTGACCCATGATGCCTCCTTCTTTTCATTGATAATGTACTTTGAACAGTTAGCATAAACTTTATACTACAGTTGTCTCGGGTGGCTGCATCGTAGCCAAATGAGCAAAGCCTCCAGTCGCCTTCGCGCTTCCCGGGAGTAAAGCAAAGCGACTCGATTCAATAGCACAGATATGCTACAATCTCACCGGTATACGTACCTTCTCGCCATTTTGACCCGTACGCTCAATACCCTGATTGAAGTTGCCCCTCCTCATATCTGCACCCTTTCCCTTGCCGAACCTGTCGTTCATCAGGCTGTTGCCCAGCCCGACGCTCTTCTTTGACTTTGCGAGCACCATATTTGCGGTGGTGTTGGGGTATCAACTATGGTTGTGGGTATTTTTTTGGTCCCAAGAGAGGGGTGAGTCGAAAAGATAAAGTTGCGACCGAAGTTGCCCCACGTCATTCACTGGTACTCGCCTAAATTATTTTTTGGCGGAGCCCGACGACCACCTTTTGTCAGCGCGTTCCCCAGACTTCTACGTACAACAGTCGCCACTGCCGCCAATACAGCGCAAACATTTTTCAGGAATCACCAAAATGCCTCCTCGCCGGTTCATGTAAGCAGAAAATCTCACGGGTTCGAGTACCCCGCTGACCCCTCCACAGTGACAAGAAGACGGCCACGAACTTCAGACTCGTCCACCGCGCCCAAAATGACCCCCGAATCCACGATGAAGATGCCCCACAGATGGTCTTTGCAGAGACAACTGCACCAAACATGCGCGAGGAAGACCAGCCTGCTGGCAGTTCTCGAGCATCACAATACTCTGCCGCGACGGGACAGAGCAAGATTAGGTCGAGACGCGACTTAGAGGGCGAGTTCGAAAGTAACGTGCGCAGAAACGAGGGTGAAGCTGCGAACTATGGTATCTTCTACGACGACAGCGCGTACGATTATATGCAGCACATGCGAGACTTGGGAACTGGCGGTGGAGAGGCTTACTTTGTCGAAGCACCAAGCGAGAAGAAGAAGGGCAAGCAACTGGACTTGGCAGATGCGCTGCGAAATGCATCTTTGGAAGACAGACAAAGCGATGCCGGACTCAGTGTGAGCAGCAATATTAGCAGCGTGAGTGATTTGTTCGGAGAGGATATGGCACCCTCAGAGTTTGTGCGCAAAACCACATATCAGGATCAGCAGAACATCCCAGATGCAATTGCAGGCTTTCAACCAGACATGGATCCTCGATTACGAGAGGTGCTTGAGGCCTTAGACGATGACGCATATGTGGATGACGAAGACGATATCTTCACAGCCCTCGCCGAGGATGGCTATGAAGTGGATCAACGAGAATGGGCTGCCACCGATTTTGACGAGAAAGACACAATGGACCGCTTTCTTGACGAAGAAGACCAAGGCTGGGAGACTGACGACACTATCAAAGCTTCATCACCGAAGATAAAAGCGAAGTCAAAGTCGTCAACAGAGACGACTGAGCCAGGTTCACTTCCAGCGCCCGATGAAGCACCCGCACCAGCAGACGCAGACGATTTAGCATATCTCGAGGAATTCAAGAAGTTCAAAAACGATGTCAAAGCCGGCAAACCCACCAAGCAGGCAGCACCTTCAGACATGCAATCCTCCATTCTCACAGGGGCCTCAGCCTTGACAGCAGGCGGCCGCAAGAAGAAGCGCAAAGGTGCCATGACATCCATCTCTGGCTATAGCATGTCTTCCTCCGCCCTACACCGTACAGAAGGCCTCACACTCCTTGATCAACGCTTCGACAAGATTGAGGAAGAGTATGCGGATGATGGCTTTGATTTCCCCGACGATGCATCCATGGTTTCAGGTATGAGTAAGATGTCTGGGATTAGCAAGATGTCAGGTATGTCCGGCATGAGTCAATGGTCAAGCAGCGAGGCACCTCCCCTCCGGTCAGACTTTGACAGCATCATGGATGACTTCCTTGGTAATCATCATGTTCAAGGAAAGAGGAGAGTGAAGAAGGGCAAGCAGCAAACCGGTCTGGAGCAATTGGACGAAGTCCGGAAAGGATTGGGCCCTGCGAGGTTGAGCAGGCCAAAGACACAGGCAGCTTGAAGGCATTCTTCTTAGGACTATCTTTCTGTGCATACATTTGAAGGCGTTTGGGGTTACGAAGGCTAGCGTGAATAGGCTCAAAACCTGCATATGAGTTACTAAAGAGGTAGCTGAATGAACCAAGACTCTCGTTTCCTGTAAATGATCACCTGTATCAAGTCACTCAAAAGGTTTCATCATTCGGAGATACATAAATTCACGACAACTCTGACGTTATTGGGGCTCAGAATCTGCATAATTTTCACATACGGTAAAATGATATTACAGCCACTTTTTGCGCATGCTTCACCAGCTTAGTCCAACACGACGCGAACCGGCATACCATGACGTCAGAAACGCGAAGACTTGTTCAAAGTCCTGAGCACGAATTTGAGTTTTCGGAACTCCATACACTCGTAAATTTTGATTATTTAAAGAATCCCTAATTTGGCTTCATATTCCTGGAGCACTATCTCATTGTAATACAGTACTCATACAAGATTAATCCAACCAAGTTCGCTTGGGTCTACACCCTGAAGTGCCTCGCCGTCCATGATCCCTTGAACATAGCAGTGTCCAATATACTGATATCTCGAGTCCTGTCCTGAGACAACTGTTTGCGGAGTAATCTGGCGTAAAACGAACGGGATGCTTGCACCAAGGAATACGTGGACGGTATCCCCAACCTGCATATCGTCTACTCCAAGCCCAATGTAACCCATTTTCGTGAAGAAAACTCGGAAAGTCGGCCAAAGAAAGTTTAGTTCTCGTGTGATCCCATGAGGAGGAAATCTGCTTGAGCACTCGGTGTAGTCTTCGTGGGTTGCCCTTCGAGCAGCGCCACGATTGGTGCCTTTAGTTAAGTCCAGCATCTGATCTAAAGCCATTGTGCGCCAAAACGCATATTGACGATCACCACCCCCAATATATGATGCTGATTGATTTCCTGCGTTTCCGAACAATGCTTTTATGTATTCCATGTAAGCATTTTCGTGCCCACGATGAGTCGGGGCACGTTCCGCTATCACAACAATCTCGTCAAACAGGAGACCTTTAACACCTAGTACCGATGTCGACCCAAGCCAACAAATCTCTCGTTTTGTTGTCCCAGAAGCATTGTAAATATCAAGATTTCCTTTGAAATATCCAATCAAGTCATGTTGGAACTGGTTGATTTGGGCAGTCCAATCTGGTATCCAGGTCGGCACATCAAGCGTTCTTTCAGTCTCGCTTTGTCTTACAAGCAAATTCAAGTCTCGCTCCCGTTGGAGAAGGTAGATAAAGGCTTCCTTATAGGCGACTTCTACAGATAGCGTGTAATCCGCTTGTAATGCACGATAGGAGGGGTCTCTCATGACAAGACCCAGAAGAGCGAAGATCTTGTCCCGTGGGTCGGTAGATAATCTACATCGGAAGTCGTGAAGAAGACGTGGGAATTCGAGGTGGCTACCTCCATGATACAGCGACCGAAAGTGGTCAATCATATCAACTTGCTGATAGAAAGTGTGTAAGACAGGTACAAACTCAGATGGATTCATACAACACAAATGGCTGTGGTTTTTGAAAAAGTTCTTTGCTGCCGTAGCCAGTGTATCCCAAGAGAATTGTAACCACCCTACGAGGATAGTCACTTTGGGCGGAAGAATGGCTTCTTGAACAGTCCAGATTCTGTGCCACCTAAACGCATTAGTCTTGGATATGACATGTGAAGACAGTGAACGAAAACTTACCATGAGCACTTCATAAGTCTATCCAACGCACAGAGTTCTGCCGCCAACCGGGGTGATACGTCAAGAAGTTCAAAAGATTTTAGGTTGTGACCTGTGGAAAGACGTTCGATGTAGCTCAAGGCACGAACAGCTTCTACCTGACTGAATTCCTAATTTAGGCTTGTAAGGTTACCTGATTTACCTCAACGAAATAGGGAGCATCATAGCGCAGAGAAACGCCGCTTACCTGTACGCCTTCCATAGATGGTTCAACCGGAATATCCATCTGTAGAGTTGTTTCTAAATAATCTCCTAACCAAAGGTAAACCTCTTGAGCCCCGGAATATATCAGCTGCATCAAATTGACCTGATGCGTTCGCTCTTCTACACTCTGTTGGTCTATACAAAGCATATCAATCCAGAATAATCGGGATTCGGTCGGATGTCGAAGCCTTCGTAATGATGCCTCGAGATTGCGAGTAATATCAAAAGGTATACCATTGAGGAGGATCTGGCGAGGATCTGTCCGATCACCCCAGGTATACGACAAGGAAAAGTAAGCAGGGAGGTCATCCAAGTAAGCAGTCCCTAACTCGCAAGTGATCGCATCCACATATCGTCCTGGTAGAATAGTTACAAGCCGTATCTGGCGCAGGTGCAAGTCTAACTTCACAGCTGGGTACTTCCATGATGTGTTGGCGCTATCCATTACGTCGAAAAATGGCGACAATATTCAGAGGTAGCCTAACACAGACGAATTTTTGTGTCATAGTTTAGAGTCGGCTGGTGTAAGAGAAGAAGATTTTGTGCCTGGAAGTCATGGAAAGGCTGAGCCGTAGGCGCGCGTGCCGCTGACTGCAGAAGCCCTGTGTGGCGTAATAAAGTTTGGGGCTCAGACTTGAAGGACTACATCTGCAGTTGTGGGCGGACAAATCGACCACGCCATCAATGAAGTGAACATATTTGTGCATGTACATGGACTGTCGATGAAGGCGAATGTTATCGCCACTGAGATATAGATCGCGTATATTGACCTGCAGACGAGTGGGGTCTTTGGACAAGAACCCTCCTTCCAACACAGCCCGCACTATGTCTTCTCACTTTTCGTGTCCAAGATTTTTAATATATGTTTGTTAGATATCAATATACTGTCTCCAGGGTTCCTAACTAGCCCTAATTGTTACATCTAGCATGATGCGGCGCACAGCAACCGCGTCTACTTCTTGTTCCCATAGTTGCTTGTGGCGTACTGTTACACTTTTGCGCTTGTATTGCTAGGGAATCCCTCGACACAGCGCCAACCATCAATTCTTTTCAATAGGTGATTGCACAAAGATTGGAAATAAACTCTTGCCTCAAAGTTTCAACATGTTCCTAGCTTGTCCAGCTGTTGGTCTTGCTGCCCCAGGCTGCGCATCTGATGCCTTCTTTGCTGCGCCACACAGCTCCACGTCTTTTCTAGGGCTCTTACCCGCACTCGGCCTTTTCGCAACAGCACAGGTGATACAAAATAGCATGGATTGCCTAGGCATCGGTACCACCAGTAGGCCGGCTTACAGTGATTTATTAAGTCGAATCGCAATAAGAAACCACCCGTGCGTGGAGTTTAATGTTTTCTGCTACATGACAACGGAAGTATGACAATGGAAGCGATTCAAGGTTTTAAGGATCAGGTGAAGGGAGGAAGTAATATGTTGATACATTTAGATGTTGTAATGGGAAAAAAATCTTCTTAATGTACAGGTTTATGTCTAGTATCAACAAGAGGCAATAAAAGAAGCTCATCGAACCTTAATACGCCAGTAGCCATAATCATTAATGGTACACTATATCGTCAACCGACTGGACTGTCGACGTGATTTGCTCTTTCGGCTTTGCATTTTCTTCGGCAGCATCTGTGGCGCTGACTCCTGAACCACGGGCTCACAAACCGTCTTTTTTGTATCTTGCATCTCCGGCCTCAATTCCCACTTTCCCGATATATCATTAAACTCATACGGCTTCTGTATGATCCATGCGTGCCACTTTTGGAAAACCTTGACAGCATGCGCCTCCGAGGTTTCAAACCACTCTATGTGATTCTTGCCGCAGGCATCGCATTTTCGCTGCTTCCGGTATTCTTTCAGCTCGACTTGTATGAGCCGCTCAATGCGACTGACGTGCGGTACCTTAGGGAGCTCGCCATTCATGGAAGCTGCATGATAGCTGTGGGTTCGCTGACATTGCCTATCCCAATCCTTCAGCCGGCGCTTGAGATCTACCGTTCGACCAATTTTCACCATTCCAAAACTCATCTTATCCCAGAAGATATATATGTATCCGGGTTTCGTATCTGCAACCGATAGTGGCTTTTTTATCACAGAGAGTAATGCCTCCGAAACACTTAAATTTTGCATCTCTTTCGATTGATAAGGTTGGAATGGTCGCGAATTTGGAAAGTTTTGGACAACAGTAGCGGCAGCTGCATAGTTCATAGACGGTGATGAAGCTTGGGTATTTCGAGGGTGGCTTGTCGTAGCCTCACTGTTGATTCGAATACCATGTCCTATGACCTCGGGTACACAAGTAGGTATATCGCCATTCGATATTAAGGTTATCCATGTACGGAAGTCTGAAAGATCTTTTTCAGAGGCTTGCGAAGGCATGGAGATTACTTCTCGTAATTTCTCTATCCTTGGCTTAGATGTAGGATACTCTAGTGCTGAATTTTGATGTTGACTGCACATCACTGCCAGCACAAGCCTCTCGATTTGTTCGAGGAGAGCCATGTATTCTTTCTTTTTGTTGCACCTTGAGATAGCCCTGAAAATCTGATTGACATTGCTGAGTGGAGTTTTCGCTTTGGAACATCTTCTATGCGTATCCCCGACTAAGGTGGCGACACAAATACTCGTTCCACCGCGAAGCCTGGCATGAATTTGGTATGGTATGATTTCCCCAAGAATCTTCTGAAACCCTTTCGGCGTTGCTGAAATCTGGGGTGATAATTTGATTTTGATTTCCGTGTCGACGCTTTCGAGCTTCACTTGGGACTTCTTCTCGTCGAGCCTGGAACTTTTAAGCTCATTCTTCTCAGTGTATTTCCGAGTAGGGGTGAGCCGGTTCGATTCGAAAGTGAAATTGACATCGGGTGTGGAATTGTACTGTAGCGTGGTCGCTACAGCCTTCTTTCCTGTGACTGCAGATGTGCTCAGTTTTGTTCACAGAGTTGCTTTTGCGTCTGCCACTTACCAGCCTCAAAATCTTTTGTCAAGCTTCGAAATATTCTCTTTTGTCCGAAATAATCCTCGGCTTGAGATATGCCCTTCTTTTCATCTCCCTCTTCGTCGGAGTTTGAAACGCGGGCTGCTAGTCTCTCAAGTATTGTTTCACTCTTAATGCTCTTCGTGAGAAGCGATGCAGGTGTTATAGAAGTCTTCTTTCGAGATGCATCGCGCGTTGTTGGTGGTGTCAGTGGTGTCAAAACTTCAACCTTGGATTTCCAGGTGGATAGATAGGAAGGCGTTTCGGGTGGATCCCAAATATCTCTGCTCGCACCTGGAGACGAGGCAGCAGAGGAAACACTTCCGGTTGGAGACACTACAAGAGGACTCGAGTCAAGAGCAGCGTGAGCGATGGAGAGAATTTCTTCGGAAATTGATTCTTGTTTAATGTTCTTGTCATGATTATGAACTGGGGAATCAGATTCGTGTGATTCATTCTTGAGTTTGCGTGTGCTAGCGGACTTGCTATTCCTAGTCGAAGTGTGCGGAATCTCACTACGGCTGTTCGAATGAGAGTTGGGTTCAGCACTGGCCCGGATAACACGCGCCATAGGGACAATGTTATCACTCAACGATTGGACAAAATTGGACTTGATAACTGAGGGGATGAGAGTACTATTGGAGCTGTTCTCAAGGGAAGGTTACCGCCATAAGAGTATATGTACCTCGCCTTTCAAGCATATGATATGTAGGAGAGGACTCGTCATTCATGTTTGAAATGGAAGGAGACCTCGTGGGTATCAACGAGGCTACACTGACTGGGGTTCAAATATGGTGACATACTCAGAGGCCGAATCATGCTTGAGAATAAACGCCCTCACAGTTGGTGGCTGTGAGTCTGCGACAAGCTGCTCCTCTAAGTGGGAGGTGAGATTGCACTCAAACCGCCGATGATCCAAGGCCGGGGTTAGGAGTGGTCTCATGGTCCATCTCGTTCCTGGGTTGATGGGGGCTGTACGAGTCGTGCCGCGGAGGCGCGCTGCGTAAGCCTCCACGACGCCAGTACCGGCCCACCGGCATCACCAAGAGACTAGAAGACAATAGTGCCTTGAACTATCTTCGGAAGGAGCGCCGGCTTGTCAAGCCAGGGTACTGCGGTCTCAAAGTTAAAGTGCCTGTTCCGAGCGCAGGATTATATTGCGAAGCTTTGTGCCGAAATAGCAACGTCTTGCCAAATGCACATCAGACGGAGGGTGATAGGCGAAAAAGGTATATGGCTCCATCAATTTGAAACGCACAGCATCGAAACACACACGTGCCTTGATAGAGATGCAGCTAAAGTTGACTGAAACAGGTTGAGGAGGCTGGGTATGCAGGTATGCGGCGCAGCAGAACTAGTTGGCCGAATATCGATTAAGGAGAACCACGATTACAAGGAACTGTTAGAGATTGAATCATGATTTTGGAATGAGATGAGCATTGGTATTTACTAAGAAGGCAAGGAATGGAGCTAGAGAGTGAGGACGCTTACGACATGTCTGTGGTGTCATTCTGAACCAAAACATATTACGGAACCAAATGCGCCGAGTTCCCGTCTCCTCACCGGTACTGAGAATCCTACTCAATCGTCCCAACAATCTGCCACGCTCTGTAGGGTTGTGGGGCCCCGGCGAGCCGTGCCGGAGCTGTCACACCACGTGGTTATTGGCATTCACGCTAGCAAATGTGGCTTAGGGTGTTGCGCACGGCGGGTGAACGATTCGCCAGATCATGGGTACCCAGGGCTACGATCGCTGGAAAAACAGATTTGGCTAAGGAAGGACGTCAGAGAAGCGCAGCCGACCGAAACGTAGACTAGTGCGGGTATCCTGTGGCATACCTATACGAAAAATCTGGGGCCCATCGCCCATGTTGTCTGCCATATGCTTAAGTTTGGCCCGATTCCTGGTACCTGGAAGGAGTACTGGAAATTTTTGTTACTGGTTACAACGCTATGCTTCTGTGAATACAAGGATTGTTTTACTGATCGAAAGGATGACAGGGAATAATCTGAGAAGCGCCTAGTCAAAATGGTCGTTTCATTCGGTTTGCTCGAAGTAAAATTAAAGCACCGCATCTACTCCCGCGTTTTAGTATCAAGCCTCTGCAAGACCATGGTTTGGTGGGTGGGGCTCTCACAGATATCATCTTAATAGTTCGCTAGGCATTGGCTCTGGTTTACTCAAGAGTCGCAGGTGTTCTTTGCTTATTGTTAGCGAGTAGGAACAATGACATGCGCATGGGATAGTCGCTATAGAAATAGCTAAAGCAAGAGTCTATGGCTGATAGGTAAGTGCTAAGGATGAACAAGCAACCGTCCTCGGTTGAGTATGGCAGTAATCTCCACAACTATGTGTCACTGCAATGAATCGCCGGACAGGGAGCTATTTGCTCACTCTGTAGACCAGGCGGAACAGGATTTAGAAGCGGTAAAACGAGTCAGCCCAGTCTTGAACAACAAGCAGCCATAGCTCCAACATCATTCATGCACCAAGGCAAGAATGAAGCTTATACATGCGCCACTCTTGCTGAGGTATAAAACTGCACCCGTGTATAGCGCTCAGGCATGATAAGCAGCGGCCCTCTCCAAGCTGGTGCAGCACCACTGTCCCCTCTGCCTCTGAACTGGCTCTCATCTCTCTCAATGCTTCCTCGTCTGCTTCTCGGGTTCGATCGTACTCGGCCTCATTCTGATGTACTCCGACGTCCAGCTGCGCGAAAGGACAAGGGGAAATAGAGTTTTCGTACACAACTATGTATGGGAAAGAAGAGTAACGGCTGTATTCAGCTTTCTTGAAGTAGGACCACCTCAGTACCAGGAACTAGTACCGGATTATGATCTTCTTGAAACGCTACGCAAGAACAGGCAGCGGACGCTAACTTTAATGTAACACGCGGGTTAAATAATCCCCTAATACTATAGTAGTGCATAGCGTTTAGAGCTCAGTGTCTAAAATCGATCCTGCGATGCGGGGAAGCAGCCGATGCATGGATTTAGGACTGGCAATGCACTTATAGAGACTAGAGACTAGGCTAGAAAAGGAAACATAGACTAGACCCTAATATATAACACAGATGTGACAATCAAATACGTCCAGTATCTTCTCACGATTGTTTGGTGGAGAGCTCGGGGAAGGCTATTGGCTAAGGAAGACCCCGGATGCCAACGGGAGTGTTTTCGCCTTTAGGAAGGTAGCAATTGCTAGCTCCTGTGCGCGCGCACATCAAAGACCATACCAAGGTCATATTGGAGTCCAAAGTTACTACATATTAACTACTATTGGCGCGATTTGCTTGTCCAGCATTAATTAATACCAATAATGACAAAATTGGTTGCGAAACTTTGCAGATCTATGCAGCGGGACAGTCCCGAGACCGTCAGGGACCTAAGCAAAACTCAAGGTTAGACGGCATGTGCAGTTCGAAACCAAAAGCGATGTGGAATGTTATAAAGATGAGCCTTCTAACTTGGCTGGGGCTAAAGGCTTTACATCCACTTAGTTTTCAGGATAGAACAGTGTTGTCTTTATCATGCACTTCGTGCTTGCCGAATTGTTCGGATTGCTTGTTGCAGTATCGGTGGCGGCAACTCCGTGCGTTAGCTGCATCTCAAAGAGACAAGACAGTACTGGTCCAGATCTTGTCCTCAATGGAGCTACTTTGACTTCAAAGTGGTTGGAGGGTAGTGACCTTGAACAGGTGGTTGAGCTGATTGTGACTAACAAGGATGCTACGAACTACTTAACCTGGAAAGACGCGCTTCAAGTTAGTGTTGAGTCCGATTCCCTCGAGACTTTGACTCCAGGCAGTCTCATCCGTCTTGCGCCAAGCCAAAGCGCTGTTGTCCAAGTAGGTGTAAAGAATAAAGCAGGGATTGCGCCAGGCACACCATGCGGTGCTACTGTGGTTGCAAAATGGCATAAAAACCGCACGAGCAGCCAGGTATTCTCCGGCCGTTGTGGACTCGGGGACTATGAAGCATCGGAGAGCAGCTTGTCGGTCCATTGGAATCCTGATTGGTTCCATGAGATTAAGTATGGAATCTTTATCCATTGGGGGCTTTACGCAGCCCCAGGGTACGGGAACAAACCTGGGCCGAACCAAGACTATTCAGAATGGTATGCCCGCTTGCTGGATTCAATAGTATATTCCTAAGACTGCCCAATAGGTACGGCTTTCGTATGACCCAGCCAGACTTCCGAAGCCAAACATACCAATACCATCGCGAAACGTATGGCGAAAACTTCAATTATGACGACTTTGTTTCCAACTTTACGGACGAAAAATTTGACCCTCGCGACTGGGTTAATTTGATTGCGAATGCCGGTGCGCAGTATTTTGTGCCCGTGACTAGTGCGTGTTCATCCTTGGATTTAGACAAATATTCTAGCCACTAACAGGGAACCATCTAGAGCATCATGATGGTTGGGCGCTGTTCAACTTTTCAGAGTCAATAAGTAGACGCTCTACAGTGCATTATGGGCCCAAACGGGATTTTCTCAAGGAACTGTTCGACGTAGCAAAGAAAGAGCAACCAAAGCTGCGCCGGGGTGAGCAACGTCCCCCGATGTCGACTTCGCGATACACGTCGTGCTAACGCAACGAGTGTAGGAACTTACTTTAGCATGCCGGAATGGTTCAATCCTGCTTATGTTAAATATGGATGGGATCAACACTACCAAGGGAACTACTACGGTCGACCACCCACCAATCCGTACACTAACCAGTCTATCGAATACACTGGATTTGTCAAAGTCGAAGATTTTCTTACAGATATTCAGATGCCGCAGATGGAGGCCCTCCTTTACAACTACGAGACGGATATCCTTTGGTGTGATATTGGAGGTCCTAACAAATCCCCCGAAGTCATTGCGCCATGGCTCAACTGGGCGCGCGATCGAAACCGACAGGTGACTTGGAACAACAGATGCGGGATTGGCGGCGACTTTGATACTCCAGAGTAAGTAACTAGGGCCCCCCCGTGCCAGGTTTTTTTTTTTTTTTTTGTGGTGCACCTAGAAACTAAATGTTCGCGCAAACACCAGGTATGCCGGTTTGACTTTCTCGGCATCAAAGTTCGAGAGCAACCGCGGCATAGATCCATTCTCGTTTGGCTTCAACTACATGACGAAAGACAGTGATTACATGACGGGCGAGGACATTGTCGTCGACTTGGTCAACATTGTAGTCAACAACGGGAATCTGCTCCTAAACATTGGCCCGAAAAACGACGGCAGCATTCCTGACCAGCAGCGAAAGAACCTTTTGGACGCAGGTGCGTGGATCCACTCGCACAGCGAGAGCATCTTCGGAACACGCTACTGGAGCGTGACCCAAGAATCTGGTTCGTACCGCTACGCGGTCAAGCCCGACGCCTTCTTTATCCACCATGTCGGGCAACCGGGATCTCAACTCGTGTTTACAGATCCGATCCCTTGGATGGAAGGTGACATGACAACTGTGATTGGTGGTAGCCAAAGCGGTACTGTACTCAATGTGGAGAGAAACGGGGCCGGTGATCTGGTTGTGAACTTACCCAACGAAGTGATTCGTGGTGATAAGTATGTCTGGACGATTAAGATAAAGTACGCCACAAAAGGGTAATACGAGCAATTGCCAAATATAAACATTATGTTGCAGGATGCGAGGAAGCCAACGACTAATCTGGTAATATTTCTTGAGGCTGTAACTCGTACAGTTGAGCGACTTGTCAAGCAGGATATCGACGGATGGTTAGTTAGATGTGTGAGCACTAGCAGATTCCTATGATTGCAGACTTCTTGCCCACCTCTTTGCCCTCCACGAACAACTCGGTCCTCCAGGAGCCGTGTGTCTGACGAAGCTTGGAATACAACCCAGGGGTTGAGATATATTGTGCTAGGCCTATAATATGTACATTGAAAGTTCCTGGGCGGCACTATGCAGTGGTTGCATTTGAGGTATCTACAAGCTCGATTGGTCTGAGGCAGGACCCACAAGGTGGAATCCATGGTCCGACTGGGATGCATATGGACACGGGCCCTGCCTGATGCGCCTCGTCCGTGCTTTGGTATGCCAGCGTTACGAAGCTTCTCATAAGCTCGTCGTCAGTTGTAAAGCCGCGAAGGTGGTCCAATACATCCAGTATTCGACGCGCAACTGTCCCAAACACCATGGCCAGCTGTGCAGTAGGTAGATATCCGTCACTAACTGAGATCGAATTCCCTAGTGCATGCGCATTGCCGGTCGCTGTCGATTGCGCTTTCCTTGCCTTTGTGATGTTGATTCTGCTCCTTCCTCAGACCGGCAGTACCGCTGTGATGAAAGCCTCAAGGCCCCGCTCGAACAGCTCGTTGCTCACGCCAATGCCGGCCGGGTGTTCGACGGGAGCCAAGGGATTCTTGACAACATACTCGACATACAGATTGGCCCATATCTGGTGCAAGTACTGGCGCAAGTTGATGACCTTGGTGTCGGTGAGCATGACAAACTTCATACGCGTGGGGGTCTCGTAGTAGTGCAGCTTGTATTCGCCGGTGCGGTAGGAGAGGAAGGTGTCGTCGGAGCCGCCAAGCTTGGTGACGAGGTTGCGAAGCGAGAAGACGAGGCCGAAGATGAGCTTTTCGTCGTCGGCGTGCGACATGGGCTTGCGGGCAGAGGGGGCAGCGTCGCCATTGCTTGTCATGGACGAGGCAGATTCAGGACGTGCGGCCTTGGAGCTGCTGGAGGCGGGACGGGGCGTCCAGCGGCGGGAGTAGATGCACTCGGCTGTAATGGTGCGGTCAGCAGGGTGCAGGTGGGACGATATATGGTTTGGAGGACGTGGAATTGGCATCGGATCGGCGATGCAGGGCGTCGGCGGGAATGGCTACCTACTGTGGCGATCAAAGATGTAGAAGCTGTAGAGCACCATGGTGAGGAATGATGGCGTCAGAGGGCCGCAGCCGTGACGATATGGCAGGTGGAGGCGGAACGTCGGTGAAATGCACAGGAGGGTGGATGGTGGACGGGAGGGTGGGAGAGGGAATCGGAGTGCCAAGGTGCGGACTGGCAAGCCGGTGCGAATGGGCGGGGGGGGGGGGGCCCAATGGCGCGGTGCTGGATGGCTGCGGAGCGCTCTACGAGGCAGGGCGCAAGGTGGGCCAGGTCGTGGCTTGATATCTTGGGCACTCCGTCATAGAGCAGCAGCAGCGTGCGGAGGGTCGGGGTCGGCGATTGCAGCTGTCGAGGCCTGAGGCTGAGAGGAATTCAGAAAGGGCCCCTCTCGGGTGCATGATCCCCCTCCTCGGACGACGTCGCAAGAAGACGCATCCTGGGACTGCAATTGCAATGATTCACTAACCCCTAGGCTTTCCCCATATTTTTTTCCTCCACCCACCACACAGCAGCCTCGTGTCTCACCCGTCCCCTCCTTATCATTCCAGACGTGCCGACCGCCCAGCCTCGCCATGTCGCATTCACCCACACCTCGCGCGAAACAGCAATCTGACTCAAACCTGCCCTTCTACACCTCGAGACCGACACTAGACGTTCCGGCTTTTGGCGAGGACGGTCGGCCACCGCCGGTAAAGTATATGTACGTGTGGCTGCCTCCATGTCATGGCCCTACCCCGCCGCCCGTCTGATGCGTGAACAGGTCCACGCCCGCATATCAAAGTCCCCTCCGGCACCACAAGCGAGCTGCCTCTTCGACGAGACGAGTAAAGGTGCGAGTCCTCTCACAGAAATTATTTCCGGCCATGCACCGCCTTGCCTGCTGCTGGCGAAGCTTTTTGAAGCTATCCAGAGCTACTTCACGTCCAGCATGCTGACCCGGTGCAGGAAACCTTCAATGCGCGCTCCGAGTACAGCAACAGCGAAGATGACGGCAGCGCCCAACATCGCATCAACCAGTATCTGGTGAAGCAGGAAATTGGCCGTGGGTCGTTTGGGGCTGTCCATCTCGCCGTAGACCAATATGGCCAAGAATATGTGAGGATACCAACCCTCTAGATGTTCGGCGGCCGCAGAGCCGTAGCACTTGGGCCCTCACTCACCATGTGCATCACCTTGCAAGGACCCACGCATTGGCTTTTGCTGACGCACTCGAGTGCAGGCTGTCAAGGAATTCTCAAAGTCTCGGCTCCGGAAACGAGCACAGTCGAACCTCCTCCGCCGACCCAGCGCACGGCGGGTGCGCGCCCTGCCTGCAGGCATCGGCTTCAACTCTCCCCTGCACCGCCACTCCACCACAGAAGAGAACAACGCCTTCGAGCTGATCAAGGAGGAAATCGCCATCATGAAGAAGCTCCACCACCCAAACCTGGTGACCCTGATTGAAGTCCTCGACGACCCGGAAGAGGACTCGCTGTACATGGTCATGGAGATGTGCAAAAAGGGCGTCGTCATGCAGGTCGGCCTCGAGGAGCGCGCCGACCCATACAGCGAAGAGCAGTGCCGTTGCTGGTTCCGTGACATGATCCTGGGGCTTGAATACCGTACGTCATAGGGCTCAAGCTTTTGCCATGGCCTGCTACTAATGCTTGGTAGTTCACGCACAAGGTATCATACATCGGGATATCAAGCCCGACAACTGTCTGGTCACCGAGGACGATGTACTCAAGATTGTCGACTTTGGCGTATCAGAGATGTTCGACAAGGAAGGCGAGATGAAGACTGCCAAGTCTGCCGGATCACCTGCCTTTATGCCACCGGAATTGTGCGTAGCCAAGCATGGTCATGTCTCGGGAAGAGCTGCCGACATTTGGTCCATGGGCTGTACACTATATTGCCTGCTCTTTGGCAGAATCCCGTTTGAGAAGCAGGGCATGATCGACCTCTACCAGGCAATACGAATGGACCCACTGGAGTTTGAGACCGACTGCAGCGATGAGCTCAAGGAACTATTGCAGAGTCTCATGGAAAAAGATCCACAAAAGAGGATAAATATGGACCAATTACGAGTAAGCTGCCTTTGCCTGCACTCTAGTTCTGCATGCACTCTGAACTCTTTGCTGACTTTCTAGGAACACCCCTGGGTCACACGGCATGGAACAGACCCTTTATTAGCAAAGTCGGAAAATGTGGCCGTCATAATAGAGCCTCCGACGGATGAGGAAGTCAATGCCGCCATCACCGGAAATATGGGCCATCTAGTAACGGTGGTAAGTGGACCTCCTAGCTCTACTGAAGACGTCCATTTTGCAAAATTATCCGGCCATGCTTTTATAATTCTTCTTTGAATAAGATTGCTGACGTGGCTCTAGGTGCGTGCTGTTAAACGTTTCAAGCAACTACTATTCAGACGTCGACCGGAGCGCATAGAAAGCATCTTGGGCAGTGCCTCACGAATTGTCCAGCCTCCATTATCTATGCGGCCGTCCATTCTTCGGAAATCAAAATCACAAGACACACATGATCGCCGACCTGTTGAGGGTGCGCTCACTGCAGAGGGTGTACACCATGAAATCAAGATTGACGACAAGAACCGCAAAGTCCCGCAGCACATGAACGATATGGCATATCTCAAACCAAACTTCAGGGCCGACGCTTTCAGTAACCGTTCGTCAACGAAATCACTAGTAGCCAGCAGTCCAACCACACCATCTTCACCGGTCCCAGCCGATGTCAAAACCATTCATGACAACATGTCCTCCCGGCCTCCTGTAACACAGTCTATTGCAACCTCTAGTCCAATACCAACATCAACACCGACAACACCTACTATCGGCAAGGGCCAGGCACACGACCCATTAGAAGACCTGCTTTTTCTCAACATTGGCACCGGCGAAGACTACGACATGGCCACCGATGATGCATGCATTGTCTCGGAATCACCCTCCAACGTCGACATGAACGTCTACGAAACTGCTTACGAAGAAGAAGTCCAACGCATCATCGCCCAGCGCAAAGACCAACACCAAAACTCCACCCGCCGCCCAACCCTGTACCTCACCCGACGCGTTGAGAATATCAAATCAATCCGTGATAGTGACTGTATATTCGACGAAGGACAGGATCTTCGCCGCGACTTTAAAGGTAGCTTTAAGAGCTTTGTTACCAAGACCAAGGAAGACATTGAGGCTAGGGGAGAATTGCAAAAGATACAAGAGGGGAAGGAAGGGAAGCTGAGTAGGACTGTGCGCAATGTACGCGAAGCGAAACGGCTAGTTGAAGAGGCAAGAGAGAATGTCAAAAGAGAGGAGAGGGAACGAGAGCGGGAGCGAGAGAGGAGTAGGAGTGCAACACCCGTCACCCGAAAGGACAGTTCAGGGAGTGGTTTTAGCCGAAGTGGGACACCAGTTGGTACTTAGATCCTGGTGGGTTTTGTTTTGGGGAACGGAGTGATATGGCGTTTGGTGCGACAATGCTGGGACCATTTGATGAAGCATAGCAATGGGAACACTACACGCAAGCTTTAGATTGGTTTTTTCTTGGAAGAGACTATCATCTCCTCTGACACGTACACGAATGGAAAGAACGATACTTTACAATTTCTAACCTCTATGAGATTTGGACCTTCTCTACACTGCGTTAATGAGTGATTGATGAACGCGAAATACTGCTCATCTTTACTCCTTTGCTTTAAAAACCTGCCCAAGGTTTCTGGATAGGCGTCTTGGTCTAGCAACACATGCATGTATGAGTACTTGCGCTCGATGAGTACCTGCCGCTCGATGAGTACCTGCCGCTCGATGAGGGCTTTTCCAACATTCGACAAGTTCAAGTGATAGCTGGCGAGCCAGATTCACATCAGTTGCACTTTTGATCAATTATCATACATGATGGAGGGCATCGATTATCGGGCACTTTCCTATGCTTGAAAAGATTTTTCTTTGCAATTTGGTAAAGAGCGCGCTGAAGCCCAGAGTACATTTGGATTGACGCCATCTGTATCAACTATACTACGCGTCTACTTATCCTGCACGCTACCTGTTCTACTTACAATTGTTGTCAGCATCATTCAATTAGCTTTGGGAAACTCACTCACCATAACGTTTCTGAGCTCAGAGTTGTGGTAGGGGGCGGGCGCCCTTGCCACCACGATGACTTACTTACACCCTCTTTTATGTGCAAGAAAACATGATTTTGGCGCTGCTCCCAGTTGTCCAACGTTGTACCACAGAATCCACATTGGAGTACGTATGGAGGCATGTGGGCGCTATCGATCTTCCACGAAGACAATAGGTCTTTGGGAATTTTTACATTACCCATGTCGTCACCAAGATGACGTTTAATATGTTGCACAAGCTGGTCTTCGCGCGTGAATGTACGACTCTCTGGGGGTTGTTGAGAACATGAGCTAAAATGGCATTCTCCCATATGACTCGATAAAACGTCCTGCGCTCCGCACACGAAACAACGAGGTAGGCGCATCACAGGCGATACTTCTAGACAGCATATCCAGTAGTATGGGCAGTAGTGGATTGCTTCTTCATGGCGCGCCCACTCAGACCGATACCGAAAAGCCGCGCTACAATCAGGCCATGTGCAGAAAAATCCATCTGCAGTGGTATGCGTATTCTGGTCACTGAGACCGGGTGACTGTGTACAACATCAGCCCATGAGTTTCCCTTAGGCAATGTCCTGTAAGGGGTATAATAGACTTACAACGCACAACTTTGCGTCTCTGACGGGGGCTGAGGCGGTGTTCGTCCGCGTTGTAGCCCAACGTTTTCTTCCTTGTCTTGAACCACGAGTGTCCAGAGAACGCCAACTTCGTTTGCTGACTACACTATGGCATGAACCAAATGAGCCCTCTGAACGTGCAGAACTGAATGCTGGTCCTAAAGATGAAGGCCTGCGGCGATTTGCTTGATTCTTGCCGATTGACTTTCCAACGCGATGGATTGAGACTGGCCGTGAAGATATGGAAAAAGTACTGAGCGTGGCACGGCTTTGGGAATCAGAGAATCGTGATGTAGGTCCCGCACTTCCATCGTCAACGTCAGTATCTGCTTCCGAAAACTGACGCGGACGAAATGGAGGGGCCCGGAATGAATATCCATCGCCAACGTATTCATTCATCGAGACGTGAGAGCCGAACATAGCTCCAACATAGGCTAGGCCAGAGTATCGCCCCCTCGGATACCGCTCAAACAATTCCTGAGCTGGGCGACTCTGATTGTCTTGTCTGCTTAAGGTCGACATAGTGGTATCAACAGTTACCAAAGTCGAGAGGTCCTCACTGACTGGAGCTGCAAGATATCTATCCAGGGGTGACATGCTTGCTGCTTGTGAATTGTAGTTGAGAGCATCCAAGCTAGCCCTCGTAAGACTACCGACGTGTGAGGAACCCTCGGGCAGGGCACCGTTGATATCTTCCGCTGTGCTGCCGTCGGGTTGAACGGTAATAGCCACCCGGTGTGGGGTTTTATTCTCTAGGCTATAGCTAATAGGATCCCTGCGCGACCTTGTATTTGAAAACCAGTTCTTGATTGTACGTCCTGTAAGCTTTTTTTTCTGTAGCAGTGCTGATATATCACGGCTATCTGGGTAAGGATTGTAACAGAAATGCTCCTCCAGGATTTTCTTTATCGCTTTTGAGATGCGTGTCCGTTTCGCCTTCGATTTTGGTTTCGACTTGGATGTTGTTTTCGAATTTCTCTTGGGTTCTTCTGATAGGGCGGCTGCCTGGGACTTACTTGTTGCTATATCTTATACGTCCTTGTCGACCTGTGCCGAAGTAATCTTCAAAATGTCCCCCAAAGCAGGAGTTACATCTACCATGTCATCAAGCTCCGACCCAGGGGTAACACAGATTGCATGTGTGTGGGATCAGGTGGATTCCAATCTGGGGAGTTTCCGTGTGTCAAGTTCACAGTCTGTTCGTAGATAGGGTATTGAAAGCCCATGGGATTAGACAGGTCGACAAAAGATGCTGTTGTTCCATGATCTGCGTGTAGGATTTGCTGCCTTTTGGATGCCACACCTCCATGGCAAGTGATAACGGGATTTCCAAAATTCGTGGCAAAACTCGGATCCAGGTTACATGGGGAATCCGGGATTTGGTTAATGTTGGTTGGTGATGCAGATGGATGCGCGGTATCCCCACAACCAGACTCTTGGAAAGCATCGAAATCGAAAAACGCTCCCAGACTATCTTGGGTAGTTTGGACCCAAAGATGGCCATTTTTATCCATCGATATTGTTGGAGAGGGGGGTTTGTCTTGCAAATGAGGCCTAAGTATTTGTAATATTAGGAAACCCTAAAATTGTGTTCTCGGCCATTAGGTAGTATGTATAGGTCGGGCTGAAAACCTAGGTGAGCATTGATGTACGAGGAGAGTGATGCAGGCTACGACAGGGATCTGGCATAAGCTCAACCAATGACGTTATAGGAAACCCCCGGCCAAAGGAACAACGATGCAGTCATATCATCGTTGGTAAAGGTAATTGGGATTTAGATTGCATTTAGGTGATGGTACTGCCTCAAACACTTGACTTTAGCAGACTATGGCGTCGCGTCTTAGGGTGCATAATCCTCTACTGGGGCAATTGTAGGTAAAGCTGACGAGGTCAATCACACCAGGGTGCTAATGAACATTGCGGCTCGTAGCTAAAGTCTTCTAAATATAGTTTTGATTAGTGTCACCTGTTTCTCCGAATCCATGTAGTTACATCCACACGGTATTCTCAATCTAGCGTAAGGTGGGAAAGGCCTGGAAATGCCGAATAAATGAGGCATTGATGGATATACATTTGGTCTATCCTACCAATAAGAGGAAGCTGGGTGATAGTTTCTGGTTATAGTATCTTTTGGTCCAGTTGCGGACCATGTACTTAGGTTGATAACTTGATAC
The DNA here is from genome assembly GCA_003313425.1 of Pseudopyrenochaeta lycopersici. Lineage (NCBI taxonomy): Eukaryota > Fungi > Ascomycota > Dothideomycetes > Pleosporales > Pseudopyrenochaetaceae > Pseudopyrenochaeta > Pseudopyrenochaeta lycopersici. Next base: position 1,211,077 of record NHZP01000009.1, read on the forward strand.
GTGAAGCCGGTTTTGCTAGGGACTGCATGCTTTGCCATATCTGTTGTGCCTTCCGTACTATTATACTGACCTGCCCTGCCTCATCGTGAGCTCGTTATCGCTATCCCAGAAACAAACTATTGGCCCTAAGAATACGGCCTTATAGTGAGCCGACGCACGTCGTTTGGTTCTAGGGATTGTTGGTGCGCGGAATAGCGGTCCTTGAAAGATGCTCTCCACAGTGATATAGCCTGGGCAGCACTGCGAGATTCTGTTAGCGTTTCTTCGCAGTTGCAGATAGCAGAAACCACCCGCAATAGTTGGAAAGTACTGGGTATTCTCATGAATAGCTGTAACAACATCGTCTAAGGATTTCGGCAGCGCGTCCCATGCCTTCAGATGCTCGGCTGCCAGGAGTGGTGGCTCATTCCTTCGTTCTAGAACGTCAGGGTAGTCAGAGGCTATATAGTCAAAAGAGCGCATCACTCTTATATGAGTAAAATACAGCGTAACATTATCTGTAGGAATCCGGGGCTATGTCAGCGATCATCATTGGTCGCTCCGATTGGATTGGAAGTATCGATTCGCGCAGTGATCCTGCATGATTGAGCACCACCCAAAGCCTTACTGTCAATAATAAATAATAAGTCCTCATTAATGCTGTGAGACCGTCTGTTTTGGTTGAGGGCGCTTTATAAGTTAGGCCAGTGGTAAAAGCTTAGTTATGGTCCTTAGTGTACAGGGTCGGTTTCGGTACACAGAAACACCTTTCGTAAATCAGACGGGTAGGCCTCTGCGAAGGAAATCTTTGTATAAATGTTGTTACAGCGCTTTTAAATTCATCTACGCAAATTACGGAAACGAAATGTTGCAAAAATAAAGATGCGTGTAGACTTGCTATTGTTGCGAAGTCAACATACCTATAGTACGTTCCGTCACGTATCGATCAAAGCGCAATGTCCACTACACCAATGCTCCCATGGCGGCCTTTTTGTCATGGCGCAAAAATTATGCCAAAGTGAGCGCCCCAGTACGCCTTGTAAGATGCCAATGCGATATCCATCCTTTTTAAGCCTGTGAACCCTGATGATACAGCGAAGATTGTTTCAGAGCAGACGGGTTTAGCTCAGCGACATTTGTGCCTCGCCATTCGTTGCCTCTGCGACTTGAGCGCCGTCTTGCTCCATGCTCTCGGTAACAGTCTCTGGCTCCGCAGCGAGAAGCCTGATTCTCGCCTCTACTGCCTCCTCTCCGACGACTGACTCTTCGACCTGAGCCTTGCGGATGAACACCGTGTGCCAGCGTTTACCCCACGCCTTGATGAGTTGGACTTCTTCCTCAGTAAGCGCGCCGCTACTCTGCTTCTCAATGAGGTTATCCGCAGCACCTTCGGCAACACCACGCATAGAGTCTTCAATGTACTTGAAGAGTTCTCGGGCGTTGTCCCGGTCCTTAGCCAGTGTTGCTTCGACCATCTCGATCTGTTCCTGCGGCAAGCCTTTCTGCAGGCGGGCGGATGCGATCTGGCGATTGCGATTGGTCACCTTGGCAACAGTGTTGGACACCATTTCGAACACCCAACTTTCAGTCAGAGCTTCACCAGCGCCCATGTGGCTCCCAAAGACCCACTGGACTACTGTCATGGGTGCAAGAATGGTGTAGTTGAGCAGGATATCAATGATGCGGACGGCGACACCGGGCTGATCTTTCCAGTACTCGACTACGCTGGCGACGATCTGGCGTCGCGCTACCTCATTCTGTGAAATTTCCAACAGGCGGTCCTTGCCGCGCTCGATGCAGGACAAAACGTGCGACAGCGATTTGGCACCGAGACGGCAGATAGCTGTGACAAAGGCATCAGTTGAAGGAACGAGAACCTCAGCGATGCCCTGCTCAATGGCCTGCTCGTGGATCTTGTCGATGGTGACTTGGACATCTTCCGCTGGCGCCTTCTTCCTCAGTTGGGCAAGTAAAGTCTGACCCTCAGTTGCATATGGTGTTTCTGGATTCATTATCAGTCAAGTTCGCCATTAGAGACAAAGGTTACATACGTGGGTTGTCGTATTTGAAGTCAGGGCTGTTGTCCGCATCAAGGCGTTCCGGAATCAATGTATGCATGGGCTCAGGCAGGGTTGATCGGATGCGCTTTGCGAAAGACAATCGAATCTCCTTGTCGAGTACGGCAAGGATGAAGGCCTTGTTGGGATGTAGATTGGAAAGCTCCAGGTGGTCAAGCCTGTCTCCTGGTTAGCTTAGTCTACTGACAATACATGTCGTCACGTACCATTCGGTCCATCTCCATCGGAACTCGAAGTTGCTGAGATGATGGGAGAACCAGTCCAAGAACCGGTACCCAAGCTCCAGATCCATCATGGGAAGGTTCTTGAAGATGGTGCGGATACCTCTTCCAAGCGAGGGGGCGATCGCGGCAGGAGCAACTTTGCAGCACTGCGTGATGAGAGCATGGTAGTAGACAAGCTTGTGCTCTGCGCTAGGTAGCTTGAACAATTGCGAGAAGATCGCATCGATGATCATGTCCTCAGACTTGTACTGGATCCTGTCACCAATCGACTCGCGGAACTTATCAAATGGTGTGCCGCGCTTAGCGAAAATGTCAATGGACCAGTAGCAGTCGACGTCCACAAGGAATTTTGCGACCATCTCACGGTTGAAATCAAGCTGATTGATCGTGTCTACAATAGCATCTCGGACGAGGGATGAGGCAACGTCGGAGGTCTTGGGAACAGTGTCAACTTCCTGATCAGCAAAGAGGGAGAAGTAAGCCTCTGGGAAGACAGGCCTCGGGCCAGGGTTGACTGGTGAGGGGATGGTAAATGTTGGAAAGGTGTGTGTCTGCGGGGCAGTTGGCAAGTCATCGTCTTCTTTGGTCCTTCGTAGGGCTTCGGGATCGAAGCGAGGGAGGCACCGTAGTTCGAACCCAGACTCGGACTCGTTTGCAAGTTGTGATTGAAGTAGTCCAATGACACTGTGGTACTCGGCTGGCTTGGACTCAAAGTCCCCGACATATGAGGAAATGAGGCTCTCAATGGGAACCGCGTTGCTGGCAACAATGCCAGTGCTCTTTAGCAACTGCTGTGCCTGCTCATGGAAACGTTCTCCTCCAGCAACCAAAGCATAGGGGATGGTGAGAAGAATGATCTTGACGAGTTCGATACCGACAACCTGGTGGCGTTAGTATATAAGTGTGAAAGACTCGAACGCATCTTACATCGTTCTCGTTGGCACTCTGAAGGTCAACAACTGTATCGAACAGTTGTCCTAAGAATGTGAATACGCCATCGTCTTGATACAGCGACTGTAGGCAAGCGAAGAACCTAAGAAGCAACTTGAACTCCTTCCATTCGCCTGCATTGAGCGCCTCCTGGGCGCGGTCTCCAACGCGCTTCATCGCCTCAATTGTAATCTCCGGCTTGACATCATTGCCATAGAAAGCTACCGCTGCAACGAAAGGGATCTTGAAGGGCTGCTCAATGATGCTGTAATCTATCAGCAAGGCTACTCCGTGGGGCTTGAATTTATCGACTACTTACAGCTGAACAAAGACGTCGAAGAAGTCGGACCTCAGTCGCTCGTCATCATAGTGTTCTCCAAAGTACTTTGCAATCTCGATGGCCTCGTCCTGCGGCAATTTGGTGGAGCTTGCAATGTTCAAAAGCAGTCGGCGAAGCTTTGGGAACGGTGGTTCTTCGTATCGACGGCGGGGAGGGGCATCATCGTGACGGCGTCGCTGGGGCCCTCGACGGTCATCACCGCCGCGGTAGTGATTTTCATTATCATCTGTATGACGGTATTAGTAAATTGCTCGTGTTAAATTGGTCCAGATTGGGTTGCAGTAAAGACGAGGCTAATAGCTTCCGAAGACACTACACATGTCAAACCGCAAGTAAAAGTCCCCAAAGCTATCCAGATTATCTCTGTCTGCTCACTGCCCCTTGACTCAAATATGAACGCGAAAACAAGATCGCAACTCACCATCACGACGTCTCTTGTTTCCTCCACGATATCCACCTCTATCCCTTCGATCCTCACGCTCCTCTCTAAATTCGGTATCCGCCATTTCCACAGCAAAGCTATCCTGAGTCTTCTGCCTCAGTGTCTCCGGACTAAGCTCCCGATCGTCCGAGCGTCGCGGTGGACTGTAATGGTCGACGCGTAAATTGTCGCGATCAGAAAAGGCCGAGTAGCGCGGGGCGTAAAAGTCGCAATGCCAGGAGTGAGAAGGGTAATCGCGGTACCGCGAGGAGCGTGGTCGGCGATGCGCGCGGATTGGTCGGGAAGCCTGGGTGTAGGGTTCGAGGTTGAGGTTGCGATTATCTGGAGCTTCTGGGAGAGCTTGCGATTGAAAACGGTTAGCGTGGTTCGACTCCTCTTGGCAGGATATTGCACGTGCATCGTCATCGATATCCATTGCCGTTGGCAACTCATCGAACGATGAAGTCTCCTTGGAAATATTTGGAGTATATTGGCTCGATACTGAGGTTGGTGCTACAGTCATGACTTTGTGATGTGAAGAATCAGTGTTGGAGCCATTGTCAATATCAAGTCTGAGCAAGTTCGGGGATCTCGGAATTTCTACGCAATCCATTACTCCCTCCATTCGACAGATGAGCTAATGCTTGGTGAGATCTAGCTTTTTGTATTTGATCCAATTTGGGAGTTCTCGTTCTTTAGCTAAACTACGGTGTTTCACGAACTCTCAGAGTTGCTCTCCCGGATATGACCGCTCGAGGGACAGTGCTAGAATTCTACGAGAACCGGCTGTCTCCTGCTTCTATGATTCAGTGTAAGAATTAAGTATATGTAGAAACTGCTTTCTCAGCTCGGCCTCAACCCTCACATCAGGAGCGAGGGTGCCTCGTACTTTGTCTCCTACGAGACACTGTTTATAGTGACTAGGAAGTAGGATCTTGGTGACAAAAATAGAAATACGTAAGATTAAGAATGCAGTGAGAGCACTTTGTACTTATAGCCCCTTAGAATATCGATACTTGAGCCAACTCTAAACCGCAGGTAAAGGCAAGGAGCCAGCAGCTCAAACCTGGTAGTCAAGTAAGAGTAGTAAAATCACCAATCCTTGCTGTAAAACGCACTGTCATCATGATCAGCCACAAAGGTTTGCCCAAGAAACCCCCCAGTTTTGTTGTTTCGTACCTTGCGGTTTTGTAGATATTTGATCTGAGATTCTTTTGCGAGGAGAGACACGCTAGGCACATCGAGAGATGCTGACCTGGATCTATACTTCGATTTTAACCGCTTCATTAACACGACATGAAGCGCATCGGGAATCAATATGGTCGCCACTCATGCTTCTGGTTCACGAAAAAAAAAAAGTCCAAAGAGAAGAAGAAATTAGCAAGGAGAGTCTACTCGTCATAGAAAGGAAGCCATCATCTGAAAGACAGATGAAATAGTATGTCGTTGGCTGCGCCAGTTGGCATTCATTCCCCGGTGAACAGGCGTCCCTCGCTCCAGTACTTATCCAGGCTTAGCAGTCCACGCACTTCCAGAAGTCCGCCAGGCCCCGCATGTTCCCGTTGCAAGACCAGTCCATTGGAATACATCTACCATTCCCGTGCTGAAACGCCCACAACTCTCCAACAGAGTCTGCATGCAAGAACAGCCTCTCGAACCCACGCCATGTGCAGCCAGCAAAATGAATCTTGACCAAAGAAAACTCCCGCATGCAACCAAGGTAACCCATCTGAGCCCATGCTAAAGCGTGGTAGAGCCCAAGAACAGACACCCATCCGGAGATGTTCGTACCCCGGTGCTTCCATGACTTTTGCCAATTCCTCACTTCCTTCATCCTGCAGCCATCTGCGCTCGTCGATCATCTCAAGGAAACTAAGAAACATCATATACGGTACCGGCCCGTGATGAATTTACGTGGACGGGGAGGCCAAGAAGTCCGGATAAGAAAGCAAGCCAGGTCATTCTTTATAAAACGTGCATGTCGGTATCATTTCAGATGCGCTCAGATATAGCAGGGAAGGTGTACACATCGTAGCATACACACTCAAAAAACCGACGCCCAGTTGAGACTCCATTTTGCATCTCTCCGGACGGAAAAGCTTCATGCTCATGAGCGGAGAGGAAGTGAACCCATGCAGCACGAAGGAATGGTATCGTTTCGCATAAGTAAATTGTAGACCTTAGTCCAGCCTGGCCATCATCTGGTCCTTTGTTAATGGCTTGAAGTTCGGTGATTCGAAGTCCAGGCCACGGGCGGCCAAAGTAGGGCGAATGTGCTGTGGCACCAGCTGCTGGTTAAGGTGAGGTGCAATGGAAAGTTCTAATGCCGTTAGTTGCTGTTGGGCGGTGGTACTGCAAAGGAATAATTACCGTGATGAGTGAAACTGTACAGCTCTGGCATGTCCCTTGTGGCGCCGTTCGGGTGACGCGAGTCTGGTAGGCGTGTATTTGGGTCTCTCAATTCATCGAAGAAGGGGTGCACCATTGCATCGATAGCCGAGAGGCGTTGAGTTGGCGTGTACTCGAGCAGTTTCGAGATCAGATCGATCGCTTGGGGATCAGCCTTTCGGAACACCTGGTTGCAATGTCAGCAAAAATGGACAGTGGTGGTGGTGGTGGTGGTGGTGGTGGTGGTGGGAGACTGCCAAACGTACCTTACTGAACGGGTGAGGCTTAATCTGAGGGAACTTGTGCTCCATGTAATTAGGGTTCATGGTGCGAATCTGGTCACGAGTAGGCGTTCCTAGAACCTTGATGATCTCTACGAGCTGGTCAATACCAGACTCGCCAGGGAACAATGGCTGTCCGAGCATGAGCTCTGCCATGACGCAGCCTGTCGACCACACATCTGTTTGCAATGTGTCAGTAACCAAATGGCATACACTCCTTGGGGCCCTGTTTACATACCGATCTTGGTGGTGTAGTTTGTGGCACCGAAAATCAGCTCAGGGGCCCTATAGTACCTCGAGCAAATATACGACACATTGGGCTCATTCTCGACCAAAATCTTTGCGCTTCCGAAATCGCACAGTTTCAACACACCAGTTGACGGGTCCAGCAGCAGGTTTTGTGGCTTGATGTCTCGGTGGCAGATGCCTTGGGAGTGAATGTAGGCGAGCGAACGGAAAAGCTGGTAGATGTAGAGTTTGACCTCGAGGATGGGCATGACGGTCTTCATCTTGTTGAAGTAGCGCGAAGCGCGGTAGACTGTCTCGGGGACGAATTCGAGCACGAGATTCAGGTAAACCTCGTCCTTCTGTGGCTGAAACGGTTAGCTACACGAGATGCACAGATGCGGCTGCCTGCAGACACATACCCGCTCGCCATTGTTGTAGAAGAAAGCTTTGAGCTCAACGATGTTGGGATGACGGACGATGCGCATGATTTGCAGTTCGCGATTCTGGGCCGGGTCAGCCATGTGTTTGAGGGATTCGCAGGTCACATGCGCAAGCCCACCTTGAAGCGCTTGTCCTGGAGCACGCGCTTGATGGCAGCATCTTCGCCGCTGGGCGAGAGCTTGGTCTGGAAGACGACGCCAAAGGAGCCGTTTCCCACAATCTTGCATTGCGTGTATGCGAGGTCTTTGTAGTCGCCTGTCACGCCATCCTGGACCTTTTCGCGGATAACTTCTATCGGGAGGTCAGCAATGCGGGGTGGAGCGGGGTGGAGGACAAGACTCACCGCCCATTCTTAGCGATGAGAAGGCCGATGGCCGGTTCTGGCTCATTGTTTGCGGTTATGCGTCTACGGGGGGGTTCCGCCAAGTGCTGCGCGGATTGCTATCGGGAAAAGGGCGGGCTGTAGTTGAGCAGGGTGTGGGGTGAGTGTTGAGAGCGGGAGAGGAGATCCGTCGTGGGCGAGGTTGCTGTCGACGTGCGGGCAAGGGACGACGAGGCAGTGAATCGGCGTGGTGTCTGTGCGAGCAGGTGATGCTGTTGAGTCGGGTGGCTGAAGCTGGAGCTAGCGAGCAGGGCAGGCGTGGTTGGGCTTCGAGGCAGCGGTGCTGGACGCAAAATGGGCAGTGAGTGCGGCAGGAGGAGAGGAGAAGGATAATTGGCGTCGACAATGCACGAGGTTGCGCAGGAGTGAGAGGAAAGGCGACGATGGGGTTTCGGTGACGAACGGTGGAGGGCGGGCACGGCGGGGCTCTTTGGTGCTTAGCGCAGAATCGTTCACTCGTGACCACGATCAAATGCTCGCGGTTCGCGGAGGAGCCCACGACGAACGCCTCGAGGCCTGGGCTTTCAGGAGAAGCACGACGAGCGACTTTGGTAGCAGAGTTGCGGACCTGCAGCAGACGCGACACGCAGGTAATGGGCCGCCGTGGACCGCTTTCACGAGGCTGTTGGGCAGGACGACCGCCAGCAGCAGCCGTGGCAGCATCAGCAGCACCAGCAGATCACTGCTTCCCCTAAACAACGTCACCAGGGCCGCTGGGGGCCACTGTTTGTAATGCTGGCTTAGGCGCTCGCCAGCTCGTCGTCAAGACACAATTGAACGGCCGCCGGACGCTACGGGCACGTGAATGACCAGATTCTCTGCCTAGCAGCACGCCGTCAGCCGAAACCCACTTGCTGTCGCTGGCGCGTGGCTTGTCGACTCCAATAATATCTGCATGTTTGACATTTCAATGCATTGCCCTGCAGTACAGGGACGCAGCGCGGTTGAGCAATTGGCACTGCCTCTGCTCAGTCATAAGTCATCGATACACGGCCGCAGCGAAGACACCCTCAGCACACATGTGGGCAGCCCCCAGATGGACGCTGGGCCAGTCGACTTCTCCCATCCACGGCTCCTGAGGCCCTAGCGAAGCCAGAACTCATCGTCTCCCCAACGCACTTTGTTGGATTCACACCCACCCGTCAGCCAATTCAGTGCGGCGGACACATGAGCGCCGACGGCCAGCACAAGAGATTTTTATGCAGCATGCAGTTGGAACACAGCATCTTCGCACAACATCCCATCAATCAAAGTTGCTGCCGCCACCTTGACTGCGAACAATAATTCATGCAGCCCCGTGAGCTGGGATGCCAGTCGACAGGGCTGGAAACCCCCAAAACGCCCTTTGCTCTTCGCAGCCTGCAATATAGCTAATACAAGGCCTTGACCATGGCCGTCTTCTCGTCTTGCACAAATCACTTGCGGTCCAATTTTTAGGCCTCGACGTGTGCCGTGCTGCTCTCGCCTCGTCATGATTCTGCTGCATTTCCGAGGCGCCTGCAGACCAGGTGATGCCCTCTTCACGCCTGATCCCTGTCCTCTGCTTGGGGGGACCTCACCACCTCCCGAACACTGTCCCAGCAGCATGGGGCTCCCCTGCCGTGCATGTCCTTTGTAGAGGCTCTGCCCTCTCTACCTCACATCCTGCATTTTGCCTCGAGATCGGGCGTCTTGACCTCCACTCTCCAGCGTCTGTCCCTGGCGGCAAGCCATTGGTGTGTCGCCCAACGGCCCCGGATGCAAACCGCCGGCAACCCGCAACGAACGATTGCTCGGTGCGGGTTACACAAGACGAACCTCAGATTGGCCATTTAAGCCCAATCGAGCCAGACCCGCAGGAACCGACATCTTCTCAAACCACGCATGACGCTGTTGTTCCCCTCCTCACCAGCCCTTCCCTACTGTATTACACAACACGTGCACGTCGACAAGTTGTGTCTCTGCTTGACGTCGCCCTGCTGTTCAAGGCGCTGTCTCGCGTGAGTAGTCACTCCATGCCGCTGAGAAGCCAGGGAGCCTGAAACGCTTTCTCCAACTCCAAATTCGCGCTTGTTCTGTGGCTAAGCTAGCCAAGCTTCCGTCCATTACCAAACTAGCTGCTCACACGTCAACCTGCAGCTATCCATGCCTGCATTAGTCATGTGACTGCAAACATGTTTGGTACTCCCAGGAAAATCGTTTGCGAAGATCGTGCAGCCATCCAAACGCGGGTGGTGGAGCTACTACGTCACCATTGAGTCGAGCGAATTCTTGCTGCACCACTTGTCCTTTCCATTGAGTACGTAGTCGTTATTTCAACCGACGACGGCCCGAACCATCGTAAAGGAACCTTACTTTGGTCAGCACAGTTCCCACAACTTCATCATGGGTATGCAGAAGAATAGTAAACATGGCGAGAAGGGCTAGCAGCATACAACAACCAGCATGTGTCGCAACGCTTCCCGTTTTGTCTTAGATCTGGAAGGGGTAGCGTTACACAGAGAGCCACTTGTGCGCCAACCTAGAGACTCACCTCCACTCACATTTCCTGTATGTGGCTTGATTCGCAAGGCAGAGGGATCCGGCTTGCATTCCTAACGACACCAATCAGCTTTTGCATATGCATATCAGCCCTGTGGATCACTCGTTACTTTCCATAGCCCACCCAGGTTACACCCACAAACATACTCGAGCACGCTACCGGTATCTTGACTCACGTAAACATGCTTTCGATCCGGTTCGAGGGTCCTGCTGCCAGTACATTCACATAGAGGTGGCAAATAGACGATTCGCCTCCTTCGTACATGAGGGCGAACTCGACCAGACTATAATTACTGCTATCTATATTTGGATAATAACCGACACCGGCCGGGCATCTTCTACGGGTGTCATGTCGGAGTCTCCGTAGCAAGATTGCTCAACATCTCAACGTATTCAGTGTACGCATTCTCCCGGAGCACCGCACATGCAAGGCGGCTTTCCGCGCGGCTAACCTGGATCTTCGGTACGTGCACAACCACAGGTGGGTCAGAGCAAGCCGGTGTCCATGCAGGTGATACTGGTGCTTGCAGCCAAGTATTGGAATTGAATAAGAATAATGCAGCCATTTAGATACCCCACACTACAAAGTGGCGACCTTCAGACTGACAGCAGCGGCGGGTTGTGCATTGTGTCCCGAGGAGTACAACCTGAGGCAAAAAGGTCTACTCGGCTTAGCCCACCGGTTGACCGTTGTTGATCATGCATACTTTCCCAACAGTTTCGTCTCTAGACTAAGCCCTCCGCGGCGGCTGTTGTCGAGTCGTTCAAAATCGTCTAGTCTCTTGAAGCGGTGAGTGATATGTTACACATGACTCTCCCACTTTCACCATGAGGGCAATTTGTGTTCAGCAAACAGACCAAAACTATATCGACCAGAACATACAAAAAAATGCCTGCAGAAACCTGCTGTACTTACTTTAATGTCTACAAATTCTTTACGGCCTTTTCATAATCCCTGGTCGGACAAATTTTTGCCCGTTCCCGAAAGAATGCTCCAGACTGCATTCCCATCAGACATTCGGCGTTCTTTAGCTCTCTAATATAATTTATGAATACTAGATGCAATATTAACTCATGACAAATTTCTACGTTTTATACACTTCCCATAGCCCAACGATATACGGCCTTGGCCCCTCCAAAGCCTTTTCACAATCGTAGTCCTTCAAAACCATAATCACGTGCCATCACCTACATGCAACGACCCCCAAAACTAACAAAGAAACCCCAAAGCGGGTACCTGGATCCCAGCCCCCGAGATGACGGAAACCGCCGCATCCGGATCTGGCAAAGTTATCGCGACAGAGTTTTTCTCTCTTTTGTTTTTCGGATGCGAGCATCTCTCACCGATGAGGCCCTGATTCGCATGCTCGTCAGCCTCGCTAACGGCGCCCTGGGTCGGGTTCTAGATTGCCGCCTTCACAACACCGGGATCGTTGCGGTGAAGATGCTAGATGCCGGATAGGCCCTGCGTTCACCGGTCAGTGTTAGCTTGGAGGACCATCTGTTGCGTGGCCGAGTCCCTTTGATGCGTGTCGTTCCTGGGGGTCTGCACTGCGAGATCCCGGAAATCGGGATCGAAGTCGAGGTTTTTTTTTTCAGCAGCATGGTCATGGTTCTTGGATTGTCCTTCTTCAGCCGCAATCTGCCAACTGTCATTGTCATTCGAGCGCACATTATTGGTTCTATTTTTGTTTACTAAGACTTCACCAGACACTGGTTGTGCTAGTCAGAGCGGGTCTGTATCTCCAGACCCTCATATATTTCAGTTCCTAGCGCGAGGTCCTTACCTTGGAGATTGGCGTTCGGGTAGCGTTGTACAATGGTCGAGATTCATGATGATTTGGTTCCTTACTTCGGTCCTTTCATTACGTTGGCTGCGGCTGTACGTAGCTTTCCAGTTGCATTCCACTGATCACTGCGATGGTCTAGACGGTCCCACAGTGGATCACAATTTTCCAGCTACACTTAGTTCTCGGGAGGCATGAGGCACGAAGCACGATGGACTAGCACAATTGGCTAATACTCCATTTGAGTACTACAGAACCAGTGCAAGAATGGCTCTAGTTTGTGCTGGTGAGTACAGTGTTGGAGGACGTTGAGGTAGGGGTGGAGTATGCGTGCCTTTAGGTGAAGCGTAGTGTATTAGTGCTGGTGAGTAGGGAGAGAATGGAAATACTGCGGAGAGTAAGACTAACATAGGTGGTTGTAGGGAGAGAAGGTAGGTGGAACTTAGAGCGAAGTACACTAGATAGAGCGAGGAAAGTGGGATACTGACTGGTGAATCGCTAAGTACCTGTATTCGATACGCTCCCGCTTTGAACTGCAGCAGGAGGAAACTTTCAGGTCGTCAGTACAATATTTAATAACATTTTACGCGTAATGTCCCTGGCCATCTGCTTGTAACTTTCTTTTATCTAACTGCTTTCCGCGATCCCCGTTGCGAGAACTAGATAGATAGAACGGAAGGATAATAAGACGAGGTGGAGAAGACGAGGCAAAATAGATGCGGCTGAGTCCTTTATGAAGCCGTAGATGGTGCAACGACGCTGAGAGTGCGATGTCACGATATCATGTATTCCTCGCATGGTATTCGATATATCATATCAACAATGGCCGATCGTTTTCTGTGTCCATTCATTTCAGGTGCTCATTCTTGAAACGGACTGCTTCGAATTTGTAGAGCTAGAATACTGAAACTTTTTCATTGTGTAGGTCGTCAATAGAGTTACGAAAACAAACAAGGGCCTAACAGCCCGGATATCACGACGATGCTCAACTAAAGGTATAATTTTCAAGCCATCTGAAGTTTTCTACACCAATTAGGTAATTTTCAAGAGACGCGTTAAAATTTGAGCTTCATCCGAGGCATTGGAGTACTCCGTCTATTATTTACTTGATTGATAGAAAACAGACTCCCAAACTGTTAGCATGGAGGCTCTCAAATTTGACCGAGATGAATTTTCATGAAAAAATTCAGGATCCTGTATTCGTCCGTAACTGCGGGTACGTATTTGACGAAGCTCGGATTCGACGGATATCGCGTATGCACGGTTGCTAGTGCGGGCCAATTGTAGAGAGCTTGGATCGCCTATTGTCGTCATGTGAAAGATCGCCGAGGATCCTTGCAACTGTCGCGGCATACGGCACTGCGGTGCACGCCAACGTCTTGTCATTCTCAAACAACATGTCGCTCTGTATCTCACACCACATAATGTCTATATAGCGACATCTTCAGCGCCAGCTTTCATCTGAAGCGCGTCTACCGTCCATCCCGCGACCCGGTGTAAAGTGCCGCTCCCTTGCGTGGACGAATTCCGAACGAAGCTCCGCCGAGGTGCCGCCTACGATGCGTCTACCTTCCAGCTATGTTGCTGCTGGCCCAGCGACACCGGCACCGAGCGTAGCATCTCACAATTTCGACTTCTGGATATTCAAGGGAAAAGGAGGATACCCGGAGAACTGGAGCAGTCTCATTGGCATCATCACCGCCATCGTCGGCAATGTCCTTATATCATTCGCGCTGAACATGCAGCGGTATGCGCACATCCGGCTGGATAGGGAATGGCAAGAGAAGGAACGGCAGAGAAAGAAACGTAGCGCATCATCAACTAGCTTAGCAAAGTTGGGTGAGAATGGCGGGGTTCAAGACAGCAAGAGGAAGTATCACTCGCAGCGGCATAGCGAAGATAGCAATGGCCATGCAAGACCATCCGAAGATGCTGCATATGAAGCATCTGAATCTGATCCTCTCATTCCGCAAAGTCCGTCACGGTCGCGTTCAAGACCGTCACTCGAAAGTGAGGATTGCACAAGCTCGGAGCAGGAAGCAGCCTATAAGCACCAATCTTATCTCAAATCGCCCTACTGGTGGCTCGGCATAATTCTCATGACCATTGGCGAAGCCGGAAATTTTCTTGCCTATGGCTTTGCGCCCGCTTCCATTGTCTCGCCGCTCGGTGTCGTCGCCCTAATCTCTAACTGCATAATCGCCCCATTCATGCTCAAGGAGCCCTTTCGAAAGCGCGACGCACTGGGCGTCATCATTGCTGTAGGAGGTGCAGTCACAGTCGTCTTGAGTGCAAATGCCAGCAACCCAAAGCTGGGCCCTGACGAGATCTGGGACTTGATCCGCAGGTGGGAGTTCGAGACGTATTTGGGCATCACGGTGGGCGTCATCGCAATACTCATAGTGGCGAGTAACCGGTATGGAGAGAAAAATATTTTGATTGATTTAGGGCTTGTAGGCTTGTTTGGTATGCCGCGTTCTCTACCCTACTATCTGCTCTGCTCTAGATGCGCTGACTGACTTTGTGTGCAGGCGGCTATACGGCTCTTTCGACCAAAGGTGTTTCGTCGCTACTTTCATACACCCTCTGGCGCGCCATTACCTTTCCTGTCTTCTATCTACTTGTCGCTATTCTCGTTGGCACAGCCATCATGCAGATCAAGTATGTTAATCGGGCCCTACAGCGTTTCGACGCAACACAGGTCATTCCGGTACAGTTTGTTCTTTTCACTCTCTCAGTCATTGGTGGATCTGCGGTCTTGTATCGCGACTTCGAGCGGACCTCCGCCGAAGATGCTGGAAAGTTTGTGGGAGGATGCGCTTTAACCTTCTTTGGAGTTTGGTTGATCACAAGCGGACGACCTCCACATCGCGATGACGACGAGGAAGACCGCGAGCCAGAGCCCGAAGACGCTATCAATCTCATCGAAGAGCGTTATCGGGATGATGTTGGTGGGATAAACGACAACGCCGGTGGCAGCACTCGCCAATCTTCAATCATCCGAGCATCTTCACCGCCCGTCAACGCCCAAACGCGTTACCGTGATGACGACGACTCCCGGCCTACAACACCAAATAACAAGGTTGCTCCCAATACATCCATGCCACGACCACACGCGGATCGCGCAACTAGCGCAGAGATCTTGTCTACACTCGATGCTAACCCCTGGACACAACATAATGAACCTGAATATCGCGTACCGCCATTCTCAAGGCACACGTCAACTCCAGTTTTGCCTTCTGAAGCAGCACCTCCACCTCTTGCCACGCGCTCGGACCCTGAGCTCCCTATCCCACAAACACCCACACGTGGGAAATCGCATGACGAGATTCCGGCCACGCCCGGCACAGCTCAATCTCAACTTCGCCGTTTGAGAACCAATGAGCGAGTTGGAAGAAATTCTATTCAAGGACCGTTGTTGGCGAGCCCGCTTAGTACGACTCTAAGTGCCATGGTACAAGATATGAAGCGTGGCGGAAACATACGCAATAGAGAGGCAGACGGCTCGGTACGGCGGAGGGAGAGTGTATTGGGGATAGGTGCAAGTGAGGTCGATGGTGGTCTACTCGGTGAGCCACTTGGTCGACGGCGGACGCAAAACAGCGAAGCGCCTTCGGAGCAGGCCATTACTCCTGGTGGCAGGGGACGGAGCCTAAGTGGAACTCTTAATGACTTGTGGAATGGAATGCGCGGCCAAACCAGCCGGGAAGATATCAGGGGAGAAGCATCGACTAGTGCCCCTCCAGAGCCCGGAGTAGATGCCGAAAGGTGATAGTAATGAATTAGATGAATGTTTGTCAAATTTTCATACATACGCCTTTGGAGTGATGTAGGTTTGGGATCGCAGTGAGAAGGTATTGGAGACTCATGGGAACACCTTTTGATGTGATGCCTGCGAGAGACGGCACTGTGCATAGCTTACAACTTTTTTCTTGCATTTCCTCAAGCATCCACGAGCATAATCATTTTATGCGATACTGGCATCTATAATCAGTTCAGTATGGCAGTAAGGAAACGAATGCAGAGGAGCTCGCTAGGAAATTGGCAAGGGGAAGCGAAGGATGCGTTTCAGATCCATGGGGCGGATAGCTGAAAATGGAGACGTCTACCGAAGGCCTATTCCAAGGAAGAGAAAAGTTTGAGCCGCCAGTGCGAGGACAATGGACATCATGTACTAGTAATAGTCATGTGCCGAGCTTGCGGCCGTGTGAACACTTCAGATTAGTGATTCGTCACCATGTGTGCCGCCTTTTCGGGAACCGATAGTTAGAGTACACGTTCCCATGCACTATGAGTTTGAACTTGGATTACGTCGTGGCATATGGATATTCGAATGCTCGCGTGCAATATGGAGACTATGGATCACCTAAGAGACCTTGTCCCGGAAGTGTTGGTGTGCTGATCTTCATGGGCTTGTTGCCAACTTTTCTCTTGGCCCTTCAATAATGAATTGTACCAATGAGGTGGCCCAAGCGGACTAGCGGTATAAATACTAGTGACTAAAGCGGCTTCCCATGTTGTGCTTCAATTTTTTGACTAGTTTGGATCCCATGGCTCCTTCGAATAGGACAGCCCATCGCACGGTATAGAAGCAAGATGTCAAATCGAGGTGGACGGAATTTGGAAAAATGTTTAACAGCAATTTAGAGAGACAAAATTAACGCGACAGGGTCATTTTTATCTTTTTAGAGATATAGTTCTCGCGATGGGGGTGGGGTGGACTTAGGATTGACGATGAAGTCGGCTAATTCACTCCGCACCCCTGTTCTCAATGTCCTTTCCAATAACAACCGGCAAATTCCGTCACCTTAAGGCGGTGGTAAGCACACAGAATTTGCAAGGATCCAGGGATTGCGACCAGGTTTGCGATGGCAACATTTACGTCACAGATTTCCCATATGCCTACTTTGAGGCAATCTTTTCGGACTCAAAACTAAGAAGGAAGTGATCCATGAGACGTCGGAGAAAACAACTAATTGTAGTGACTATAGCTGCTATCATCGCTGTCCTCGTAGTCGGTATGGACTTCCAAAAATGGAAGGTTTGCCCATAGAGGCTTGATGATCGGCGTTTTGTTATAGCGGTGAAGTCCAGATATATGGAACGCTACGGGAGGAAAAAAGGCCGGTGAAGTCTGGTAAGGATTTATCCAAGTGATCTGACCGTGTTTTGGTAACTCGAGTCGGGAAAATACAGCAAGTGCACGAGTCACGCTCGCTTCGGAATCAACTGTGCGATGGTGAGAATGTAGACAACGTTGATGACCAATATGGTTTGAAGGCTTAGGAACCAAAAGAAGCGTTTCACTTGCTGTTTCAAGAGCAGCCTCCATGCCTTTGCGTAATCGGAGCTCGGGAAAGGTCCGGAACCGAGACAGGTTCGAGCGGTGTCTGATAAGATGGTTACGCTTGACACGTCCCAACAGTCTCGATCAATTTTGAGCCTATACCCATTTGCTTTCCATTCCTGTCTTTCCCACAGAGTCTATGACAAGGATAAGAGAATGCCCAGAGCATCTGACCATTCCCTTTGCGCCACGCATATGTGCCTCGTAGATGTCCTGAGAACCGAAAAAATAAACTTAGATAGCGGTCTCAGAACACAGAGGCGCCTATAAGGACTCGTATTCATGCCTCTAACGTCTTGATCCTGGACAGCGATCTTTTCCTGCCAACAAAAACGTCCACTTCAAGATCTCGGAATGACGGCCGCTGCAGCAAAGTCTCCGGAATCTACGGGAAGCCCCACCATCAGTTCGGTCCAGAACCGCTAAAAATAACAAAATATCTAGTTCGTCCAGCTCTTCAAGTCATCTGGGAAGCCTCAGGCAGGGTAGTTGTGCGACTAGTCCCCAAGCATGACGCGATCCTATCACGCGTCGCCGGCAGTGTGCGCGCTGTCTTGCCGTTTTATTGACCGAATGCGGCGGATGACATCAAAACGAGTCATTCAAGGGAATGCCCTGGGGGAATGATACAAGAGGAAAACATAGATCAGTGCCGTTCATTCGTGAATCTGTCGTGAGCCTGGCCGCCAAGAGTCTTAGGGCTGACGTATCGGCGGCCAATGCTCCTTCGACCACGTTGCTCATCTTCTCGTGGTTGCTTCCCTTGTGACGAAGTCACCGCTACATCTCTACCCTCAAACTCGAAGAATTCAATGGTACATATGGAATATCTTTCACAATACTGCCCAAAATGATCTGGTCGAACGTCGATAGCGACTGAACGTTGAAGTTGCCATCTATCTCGTTCGAGGCTGTTCAGTAGGATGCTTCCCGTGCTCATGGTACCACTTCCGCCGAAAGCGCGCTGCCGTTGCTGCCTTTGATGATCGCTCTTGAACCTGGCACCCACAGACGAACCACAAGCCACAGCCGCTCTTTTGATACGATTCTCTCGTGCTTTCCCTGAGACATGACCAGGTTCATGGACGAGCGCCCCAGAATTCAATTTGCTGCCTAGAGCGTACGAATGGCAGTTCAGCTACGGACTACATTCCGTGGCTTGATGTTTATCGTTCACGTCCTTCGTTGCGGTGCGGGTGGATGCGGTCTCATCACCCGAAGTGCTCCCAGACAACCAATGAGAACAATATCCGTCACTTGCTTCAACGGTGCTCCTTGATGCGAGACTCAATTTGACAGCTCTGGGGTACGGATACAGTATGGTCTACCAGTGTAGTTGAGTCAGTTCGCATTTCCTTTGTCCTGGTATACGAACATCAGCTACTTCTGCGACCGTAATTGCCTGGCTCTCTTATAGGTGTCCTTGATTCATCTTTTTGTATCGCTTTTCTGGTGGCTTCCACCCTCTCAGAGTATGTAAGTACTTCAGGGCTTACCGAGCAGCACTCCATCTACATTTCATTGTATCAACGATCACTATGTGCTTCCGGGTAGTCGAAAAGTTCCCAGTATGCGGGTGCGTCTATGTGAGTAACATCTGTGTATGAACGGAAAGCGGGGAATCACTGATGGCGTATGTCAAACATTAGCACACCCATGCGGTCGACCGCTGTCCCTCCTATGGACGACATCCAGTAGTAGACAAGGTCGTTTGGGTTGGGTCATCTTGCCAGAATCACAGCGGTCGAAGAACAGCAACCGATACACCCAAGCTGGCTGGAAGAATGTCTGATGTCTCTCGACAATCAAGCAGCTCGTCGGAGCATGTCCGGCACACACATGCATACCAAAAACACCGTCCAGCATGAGGATTTGCGGTACGATTCCAAATCCTTCTGGCGTGAACTTTGCATAACAACTCGCTGGCTTTGAGATCCCCACATACGGCCAGACTTTCGAACAGCTTAGAGATCACAGAGCCACATCGACGATGGCACGTTAGCTTGCTAAACCGCAAGCGTATCTCCATCCAGCTACCTTGCGACGGTATCTCGCCTCTTATTGGAGCTTCTACAATCAAAATGCCGCCAGAACTCGACAGCAGAGCCACCAGGTCGAAGAGCAGTGGGTACGGACAAGAAGGAATCGGGCTCAAGTTGGTGCTCACTGTTGAGAAAAGTTCTGTCTTAGGGCATCCTCCGTAGACTTTCGGATACACACCCTCTGCCTCAGCTCCTCCAAGGTCTCGCCTGAATTCGACGAGCATTACGAGCAATCTACCCTGTGCCTTCAGAATACCTCCCCATTCCTCGCCAATCTACCGAGCTCAGCCAGCCACTGCACATTGCAGACGGTGCAAAGGAGCCGAAATATGGCAACTGGTGGTCATGAAGTGCCCTTGCGCATTGGCAAGTGTTCGCTGGACGCGCACAGTGGCTTAGGGGCTGGGACTCTAGCAGCCACTGTACATTGAGCACGAGCGCTGTATATTCATAGCTCTTTGTTATTCGGAGCTATAGCCATAATGGAACAGGCAATCTCCAGATAAGGTATCCATTCCGGTTCTGCGTTTCTTAAGATCCAGCTGATACGCTGCAGCCACGTAAGCGAACGGCTTTTGGAAGTATCGTTCACCGTTTGGGCCTGCACACGAGTCATGAGCGTGTCCTTTTGGCTTCATTCATTATATTTCGCATAACTATCCGAGCTTCGTGCTTGTGTTGTTTGGGCTTAGAACACCGCGACATTCTCCCATCCATCGGAGCCAGTACGCCGAAATTTGTGTGAAGCTTGTCCATTCTCTGTCTAGTTGCAGTCATTTTCTCTGCAATATCTCGGCCTCCGAGACCATGCATTATTTCACCACTTCTTAGCAGGATCAATTACTTGAACGCAGACTTCCAGAACCTACAATAGAGAGTGTGCTTTTGATCTTGGCCGGCTGGACCATGGCCTCATCCTCGTAATATTATTCACTTCAATCTTCAGAATCTTTGTCTTTGCCGTAGACGTGAATCCATACTACTCTTTTTCAACCCTCACACTCTGATGCATCATTCATCGCTTTGCAGCCGACGTGAAAATGCAGGGTTCACCTATTCCTCTCCAGCATATTGTATACTGGCAACTGAACCACTCCATGGTTGCATATATGTGGCCTTGTCTAATCCATTGGCAGACCCGCTGTGCATTTGTTGATATATGGCTTTGAGGAACGACCAAGATGCATTGCAGTCGAGCTCACCTTTTGATGACATGACATCAGCGGAGGAAGGTTCTCCAGAGTAGGTAAGAACTGAATTTGCGTCCACTCGCTGGAAAGTAGGGAAGAGGAAGTAATGGTTGGAAGGGGATAGGGGGTTGGAGTGTAAGGCGAAGATCCAGTTACTTTGATTGAGCCAAGTTGGTGTCAACATGTGCACATCGAAGAGCAGCTCGCTCTTGCTTGACAAATCTGGCGGCATGGATGAGATCGTGGCGGTGATGGAAGGTGCGCTGGTCTCAACAGCCCTTGCAACAACATTGACTCCCAACAAAGCCAAAGAGCACTGCATTGCATGATAAAAGTGCCAACCTGGCAATCTCTCCACAACATGTTGATTCTCTTGACATGGCTCTCATCTGAAACGTCTTTATATCGACAGTATGTGACGTAGGAGCATCGACAGTTTCTTGTGAAAAGTCAAACAGCAAGGTGTGTATACCTCTCCCCAACCATCTACCATCTTCACAAGCAAGATCGCCACTCACTACAATTCTACGCATGAAGAGGTAATGGACAATGAAGAAGTGTTGAACCGTTGAATAAAAAAAACTTGATTTCCCTTCGGCTTTTAGAATTACCCAGTTCTCGGCGATGCCAAAAATAAGTTCTAGCCCATTTTCTATCCCGAGTCCCAAAATCCCCCCTGCTTGCAATGCCCGTTCAGGATACTGTTGGTAGAAAGAATATCTTGGGAGAGAAAAAGAAATCGAGTTTTTGGCCCGATTGTTTCCCCCCAAAATGCTGTGCTGGGTATAACCAAATCATAAAACCTTTCATATAGCTTCATGATGCAAAAAGAAAAGAACTCCAGACAAGATTGTACTCCAAGTGCCACTACTCCTCTACCGCATCGACATCTCAATACACTTGATCTGGGTTTTCTTCCTTGGGTTTGTACATGATTGTTGTGAGGAACTGTCAGACGTTAATATCCTTTCTTTCGGTTGAAGTTTGAGAATGGCATACCTTTTGCTTATATCTTGTCGTCGCACTCGTCGCCAGAATATTGTCCTTGATACTGCTCGTCGCTAGATGGTTCAAGACTGTATGATTTGGATGAATCAACACACTGCTGTCGTCCTTCATGGGCGTTGTGCCGTTCAGGATGCTCTTTCCCAAGAAGCCAGGGAGCGACGGCGGGGTGGGCAGGTTATTTGTAGTCGCATTTGCCCTGGAAAATCTTGTTGAATCCTCGGGTGCGTCCAGGTCGAGTAGGTAGCGGGGAATGACTTGGTGATACCTCTTTGTTGGCTCTGGGGCTTTTGGTTGCGCAGGTTCCGGGAGAGGTGCTTTGATAGGTTGCAGTTCGGGTGTTGGCGGGAGAACTTGTGGCGGGTACACACCAGACGGGGCCTCACGTTCCTGGACGGGCGTTTCGGGATCCTTGCTCTGCTTTCCTTCTGTTGGGTCGGTGGAAGGTTTGGGAACGTCCTCGGCTGAGACTTCAAGGTAGTTGACCAGGATGTTGGTGTAGTCGACGGCGGTGGGCAGTTTATCGCTCGTCCGCATGTCGTTGTCGACGATGAACATGAGATGGTGGGTGCCTTGAGCAATGGGAACGTAGGCAGAAAGGGCATCCTTCTTTTTGCTGGGGCCACTAAATAAAAAAGTCAGGTCAGTACTGTCGGTGTGCAGTGTAACAGTGGAAGGAGATAGAATGGGCAGTGTTTGGGGAATAGAGTTTCAAGGCTGCAAGGTTGATGCCGTGTTCTCTGGCTGATTGACGGGGTCTCAGGCGTTTGGGGGGGCAAGTCAGCAACGGATAGAGACAGCAGGTCACTTACTTGCGGTGCAGCTTGTACTTCTTGTTCCAGCCTGCAAAAGTGCCCGTGGCGTAGACGCGCTCGCCAGGCCCTTCCCATTCAATCAGCGTGGGCACGGTGGGGCGACCGGTGTTGGGGCCCTTGAACTCGTCGCCCAGGTCGTCGTCGTCGGCGGTGGTGGTGCTGAGCATGGACGAGCGCCGCGGGAGGGCGCCCTCGATCTCGCTTTGGTCAATTGGGCTGGAGAAGTCGTGCGGGGAGAGGATGGGCGAGCCCGGGGCGTGCACCTCCTCTTCAATGGGCAGTGGGAGGCGCGGCGGGCGGCTGAAGTGCGACGAGGGCACAATGTAGTCCTGCGAGGCATCGGCCGGGTCAATGGACGACACGAGGTCGTGCTGCTCGGTCCTGCTGGCCTGCGGCTCTTCGCGCACCGCCGCAGGCACATCGACGGGGCGTGTCTGCGGCGAGGGCGCGGGCGGCGGGGTGGGCGTGGAGGTCGAGGCGAGCAGCGGCGGGGTGGGCTCACGGCTTGGGCGGACGACCTTGTCCTTGCCGTGGCCCTTGTGGCTGCTCTGCTCGTTGCCCATGGTGTTGTACGAGTCCTGGGCGGCGCGCAGCTGGCTGGCGACGGCGGCGGTGGTGCTGGTGGCAGCGACCGTCTGCGAGCGGCCGCGCGAGTGCGGGCGGGTCGACGTCGGATGGCTCTCTGCGTTCTCGAGGCTGGCCGACGGGGGCGCCGCCTGGGCTTTGCCTTGGGCTTTGACGCTCAGTGCCTGGATCGACTCTCGTCGTCGCGCCGCGTGGTGCGGGTGGGGGAGGTGAAAGCGCTCATGGTGCGCGGGGCCATGTGACGCCGTCACGTTGGTGGGCGACTGCGGGTTCGACCGCGAGTTCTGGTTCCCCATGTATTCTGGTGCGGAGCGCTGGAGAGACAGACTGGATCACGGACGGCCGTCTGCTTTCCTCGACGACAGAAGTCAAAACCCTCGCTATCGCCCGTCTCAGGATTGCATGCAGCGGCACAGGGATTCCGATTTGCACACCTGCAGCATCGCCGATAGCTGCCCGCAGCCAATCCACTTGGTGAACTCTCCTCTGCAGCCCTGAAGCGCCTAGAAATTACCTGACAAAGATTAATTCTTTTCGCTAGGCCACTCGACCGCTCGTCAAGGCCAGCTGCTTTCATCTTTGCCTCTCATCAAACACGTCACTATGAGCAGTGCCGGACTCGGACCTCCACACCATCACAACAACCCTTGACGCCCCCAGCCCGCCCCCCCCTACACCATGGCCGACGCCCTCACCATCGCCCTCATCATACTCCACATCCTGTGGTGGCCCGTCAATAAACTCATCAGCCTCGTCACCATCATCGTCTCGCCATTCTGGGTTCTGGGCAGCTTCCTCCTTCTCCCATTCATTCATCTCGTGCACACCATCATCAATGTGCTATCCTTACCGTTCAGCTTCCAATGGCGGGAACGATTTGAGGTAACAACTTCATTTATTACACAGCCGAACACCTACTACATGAGGGCATGGCGCTAAGCGTGGCGTCTGCAGACACTATACATCTATCTCGGGACTGCCGGTCTTATAGGTTGCTTCACCGGCGCCATCTTATTCATCATCTTCAAATTCCTCTCATCTACTCTGAACATCGGCCCCACCGTTGCCCCCAAGGCACGTGAGAAGGGACGCACCGCCGCCGACTACCGGGCAGCCCGGCGTGTGAAGAAGGAGATTGACCATTCCCCCATAGCCACCCCAATCGTCTTGAAAAAGGTCTCTGGGTCACAAAGGCGAGGCTTATTGTCGCAAGCCATCATGGAGGAGGAAGATTCCGATTTCTAACACCTCATTGGCTTGGCCGGGTAACACTTGTAAGCCCCGAGGATGTTGAGCTATTGAAGAAACCCTATTGGTAGCATCTTAATGTCATCCTGCAAATGAAGACTTGATTGTGTGGAGACTTGTCCTTTGGTACCTGCCCGTCGACATGCTGTCTGGCTGTTCTTTCCTGACGTGGTGCATGCCACTTCAAGCGCTGACATGGCACCCCACTGTGCACATGGTGGTTATTTTTCTCGACTCTGTTACAATCGTTGAGCACATCCCACATCGCGTATCGCTAGCTGCGACAGGTTCGCTAGCCGCATCGCCTATGCTTGGAGTGTCTGGGATTAACACGATTGAAGCCCGCTCTTCGTCAGGAGATCCTACCGTGAGCCAGTGGAACACACAAACCGTCCAGGTAACTGCAATCTCAGCATACCGATAAATAGTATATTAGGAATAGACATACCATCGAAAGTGCAAACGGTCAGGCACCTACATCGTACGAACAATGTCAGCAATCGTACCACATGGATTTCGGGCATGACTTGACTCACACCCATCCCAGCTCTCTCCCTTTCAGCGAGGTCAATGAGGCCATATTGCCTACAGTCGGTATCAGCACCAAACACGATCCGATAAAGGTCCGCCACAAAAGGTTTTCAATCCTCCGTGCCCTGACTTGATTTGCTGGGTGCAGATCGAGACTAGCAGCTGCTCTAGATCGTCTGCCAAAACTTCCCAGGCACTTGGTAAAGCGACTTGCGGGGAAAGCTGCAGTAGTAAGGTTCCCTGAGCGAATGAGCGGACTTAGGAGGTACACAAAAACGAGGGTCAACAGAATATTGATGACGACATCGAACGAGAGCAGGGGTATCGTGACGTATCGTGGAAGTCCGATGCGGCAGCGACCGTCCTTTTGAGAAATGTTTGCAATCGGCCAGATGAAGCCAGCGACAGCTATGGCGCCGAATACGATTGCAATAGTCAATGTGCCAGTAACCCAAAGCCAGTCGCGTGTTCTCCGCACGTAGGGTGCCCGCAACGCATGAGCGCGTTCAACCAGGAAGAGATACCTGGATGAGGAGTCAGTTGCCTCTGTCGGTACAAGCCATGCAACATGCAGGTTGGGTAGAGTTTAAGACTCACATAATCACTTTGCTGCTGACATAGACTAGGGTGAAAGTGCAATGTCAGTATACATCTGGCAGACAAACTACAAGGAAGACACGTACACGCCAGACAGAGAATAATAGCACCTCGACAAACCCTAAACGACTCGAGGCCAAGGCCAGATTCTATAACGGCGGCAGACAAGACAAATGACGTGGAAAAGAAGTACAGCAGGTAGATGAGGACGTGTGTGAGGCTGGAGTTCCTGAGCTGATGACGGTCGGTTTGGCGTACACGATAACCTATTCACGTCAGCTGTTGCAATCATGGCTGCCGATTTGAATTTGCTACCAACCATCCCTGCGAGGAGGGACATGCAGAACATAGACACGACTGTATAGACAGTTCGTGAGGTGGGGGTCTCTCCGTAGCGTTCATCGCCAGGTATTCGTTCAAGTAAGAGGGGTTCATCTCTTCTGATGGTCAACGCGTGGTTGACACCGGACGGGAGGATCGGTATGGGTGCTGATGATACTGCACTGACAAGCAATGTCCATATCCATGCCACATTTGCCATCTGTTGGGAATGTCTGAATCAAGAATACTTTAGGTATGTTCTGTTCTCATCAGATGTGATTCATATAGATATAGTACTCCTTCATCGTAGATTGTTCGGGGTATGGTAAGGCGTGGGAGCTGAAACAATGCAGGATGAGTGTAGGCTCCATATCGAGAGCAATCCTGCATGCCGCCCAGCTGACCAATGTCTACAGTTGGAATCTGAGATACCAAGGACAAAAGGTCGCCGTTCGTTCTTCGCAGGCGGCTGGCGTCCAGGATTCTCTGGTGAAGCCGTGGCAGTATCGCTTCCGGAAACAACTACGAGCCTCTACCGTTCATGCAATGAAAGCT
The DNA here is from genome assembly GCA_003313425.1 of Pseudopyrenochaeta lycopersici. NCBI lineage: Eukaryota > Fungi > Ascomycota > Dothideomycetes > Pleosporales > Pseudopyrenochaetaceae > Pseudopyrenochaeta > Pseudopyrenochaeta lycopersici. The sequence continues at coordinate 1,237,312 of NHZP01000009.1, forward strand.
CAGCCATGCCTGGCCCAGGAACTCGATGTGGAGTGGATTGGACAGGTCCAGGGAATGCCGGCAAGAAATGGCGACGAAAAGAAAATGTGGCAGACGAAAAGTAATGATGTGTAACGGATGTACCACCAGAGACTGGTCGGTTCAATGAGAGGTTGTTCCAAGTTCATGGACAAACATGATGTTGTGTGACCTGGAGGGGGCATCTGAGATGAGATCCGCTCTTCCGCAGCAACACAAAATGGAGTGTGCCAGCCACCAGATTCTCGTTCTCATAGCGACTAACGCGCCGAGGTGACGGGTGTTGTCATGGCATCGCGGGTTGTCCGGTCGGGTCTGGAATCTGTAAGATGATGGTTGTCAAAACCATCTAAGCCAAGAACTTGACCGAAAGTAAGGACTGAAGTGCATCGAGGAAGAAGGTGGAGATGATGACCAGGGTGTTGAGGCGTTGGGTAGTACAGCATGAAAAAAGAACACTGCCTATAAAGTTACTTTTGGCACGAGATGTTAGCTAGGAACAGTTCAGCTGAAGAACTCCCGCGGAACCATTGTCTCAGGGAAATAATGAAGTGCATAAAGTCGCCCGAAAGTAGAGCTGGAAGGTTTTTCTGGCCTTCTACCACGTCGAACGGCGGATTTGGATGGTATATCATAGCAGTTGGATCCCATCATAGACTGTGCGAACAAGGCATCTGCAAGTGAAACCATATACGCGTCTTCGTGATGGCATTGGTACTTTGAAGTCAAAGCATTCTCAATCATGCCCGCTATCAATGGTATCTTGAGTGTAACGACGTCATACTCGCTTGTTAGATTGAGGTACTGGGGTTGCGGTGTTGCGGTAGCGAGTGAAGCCTCCCCATGCCAGTCACCACACTGCCTGGCTCCCTGGCTGACGACTGACGAGAACCTCGGCGCAGACAGAGTGTCGCACTCAAGGACCACAGCTGAGAAGGTTCTGGTTGTCTTCACGGCGTCAAAATAACCTTGGAGATCATTTGCCAGCGACGGCACAAAAATCTCGCACAACCACGGCACCAAATTGACCTGCTTTGCGACAAGGCACGTTATCGGCCCTCTTGACGACATTCTGTTTGCACGATAGCGCTTGGCCGGCGTAAAGATTTGCCAGAGGCGTGTGTCGAGCAAGGTAGCGAGGCAGTAGTTGTGGTGTAGCGCGCTGCAGGCATTCGTCATAGGTGGAACGGTGTTCGTCGCCGCGCAGCCTGCATCAGCTCGCGACACGGCCCAAGAATAGGCACGGCTGCGAGTGAGGTAAGACGAGGCGATGTCTGCGCATGTACTATGGTACGTATGTATCTTCTTGAGGCAGCACGTCTGACTGCTACGAGAGCTGCTACGAGAGACGTTGGGTGCGCTGTGCACGACTTGCACCGCGCTGAGCATGTGAAAAAGGTGGGCCACGACGCCACCATGGGTTGCGGTTCCATCTCGCGCAGGGGCCTGCGCGGCAAGCGAGATTGGCGTCGCGCCCTGGTCGGTGCACCGCCTCCATAGTCGCAATCTGCAGCGCCTTTTCTTTCACTCTCCTGCTCTGCTTCTTCCCCTCCAATCCGCCAAGGACGACACAAGACGACTTGTCCGCGGATGCTTGCTGTTTGGCATTTTTAATCCTCCGTCTGTACTTCGCGCTCGCGACTTCTCATCGCATCGGCTTCCCCCCCAAACGCAAATCCCCCGAGGAAAAGGAGGCCTCGTCAAAGGCAGTCACCATGAAGAAAGGCGTCACCATATTCATTCTCGTCACCGTCGTGGTCCTCGGCTTCGCGGTCCACAGTGTATGGACGCTCCTTGGCCTCTTGGTCGCTACCGGTCGCGAAGATGCCATCCTCCGCGGCGAACTTCCTGCGCCAAACTCGGGCACCATCAATGATCGCCCGCAGTTAATACCCAAGATCATTCACCAAACATACATCAATGAGAGCATACCGGCGCATTGGAAAGGCCCCCAAGAGAGCTGCTTGGACTTGCATCCGGACTACGAGTACAAGGTACGGCGACCGTGATAGGGGAAGCCTCAGACACTGACAGAGAGTAGCTGTGGACCGATAAGAAGTCACGCGAGTTTATCGCTGCCGAGTATGTTTCTACAGCCTCAATTGCTCACTACACGCCCTCTGACAGTCTGTAGATACCCGTGGTTCCTCGAGACCTTCGACGGCTACCCATATCCCATTCAGCGCGCCGATGCCATTCGTTACTTTGTGCTTCACCACTTTGGCGGAATCTACATTGATTTGGACGATGTATGCAATCACCCATGACTGAGGGGAGCCCAACTGACAATTTCCAGGGATGCAATCGCAGCCTCGATCCCCTCCTCGCCTATCCTGCATGGGTCCGCCGTACAATTCCCACAGGTATTTCCAATGACGCTATGGGTGCGATTCCCCGCCATCCCTTCTTCCTGAAGGCCATCGACTCTTTGACCGACTATAACCGCCGATGGCCATTGCCATACATCACCGTCATGGCATCGACCGGACCGCTCTTCCTCAGCCTCATCTGGCGACACTATAACAACGCGGCGCCCGTGGACAACGATCGCGTGCGCATCCTCTTCCCAGACGAGTACAACAACCACCCATGGAGCTTCTTCACACACCACCTTGGCAACAGCTGGCACAGGACCGATGTCAAAATCATCTTCTGGTTGGCCAGGCATTGGCTATTGGTCACTTTCCTTGGATTTGTCGTTGGCTTTGCCATTCTCGGTCTCTTGTACAAGGTCTTCATCCTGAACAAGCGTTCGGCATTGCCAAGTTCGCCAAAGCTCCGCTTCCTTCACCCCAGGATGCCCTTCTACCGCCGCATAAGTCAGAAGAGCTTCGAACTGGACGATCGGCACCAGGTCTAAAGTGATCCCGTGCCATTTTCATGTGCATTGTTTATTAGCGCTTTTTTCTTCAGCATCCCCCATCTAGCATTCACCGGCGTTATTTCCTTGTCACGATCGCTTCGCGCTCTTCACTTCGTTACTATCTATTCTTCGATTCGAACAAAACTCTTGAGCGGGACTTGATTGTCTCATTAACCTGTTTAATTCATTTAACACTTCGCCTGCGAATCGGCGGTGTTGGTATATAGAAAACTCCTGAGGATTATCAAGTATTGCTATAGAGTTGACATGGTGGAACGAATTTTTTGGAGAGAGGCCTAGACTCAGTCAGGTCCACAGGCGTAATCTCGGCCAATTGGCTTGATTACAGCAGAAAGCATAATGTAGCCAGACGGAAAGCGAGAACGCTGACGTCGTTAAAAAAGTAATCAATCACTTCACCGCAAACACACATCCACCACAGCATCCATTTTTTTATCCCCTCCAGGTCACAGGAAATAAAAAACTCCCCTTCCCCAATCGGAATCACCGTTTCCGAATGTTCCGCCACATCATCCCAGTGCTACCCCAGCCGTGCGCCTGTGTACCTGCATCGTCCTGTGTGTGCCTGGGCGGCAACACCCGCCCCTCACGTGCCCCCTGGTCTGACATCCGTCCACTTCCGCGACACAATCCCCCCCAAACAGAATGCAGTGAACCACGGACCGTGCGTTAAACGAGCCGTCCTAACACGTTACACGGATCCGAGAAACGAGTACGAAGCGAGTACGCGGTGCTGCGTGGGGTGAGAAGAGTTGGGAAGGGGGGGTTGGATTGACATTGAGTACTGCTGTTTCAGTTTTGCTTTTTTTTTTCCTTAAAAGAAAGCACCTCTGACCTTGCGGTGTCTGTCTGAGTCTGTGGTACTTCTAGAATTAACTAGCGGGGGAATTTAGATAGTATTTTCAGGCCTCTTGTTCGTCGACTAAGTTCAAGATGTGCGGCCGTTTTGCCGTATGCACGGATTCTTGACAGCGATGGCTAAGTATCTGGTCAATTTCAAGCGTGTACTTGCATGATATGAATTTTCTTGATTTAAATCCTGCTCCAAGTTCACAAACGGGTGTGTATTGCTTGCATATTTCAATTTCATGTCCGTATAGGCCGAAAAACATTTACCAAGCAAGTAGGAAGCGCATTTCCAAGTTCGATGGAGGGAGTATCGCGATATGCTTCACGTAGTCGATCAGTCTTGCAGCCAACTCGACCGGCTCTTCTCGACCGACTATTTTTTTTTTGGTTGATAGCTTTGGTTATTAGACAGACACTTTCATTCGTCTACTAAATTTCAAGTGTCCTTATTGTGAAAATACGTAGTCAGTGTTTGGGAATTTAGATGTACCTTGTGATTGCATCGAATGCAATCTTATGATACAAAGGAGGTATCATTAGGGTATCTCATCTGATCTCATGCCATCATCACAACACCCTCTTCTCCCGACTTTCAGTCTCTCCACCCCACAAAAACCTCGTCCGTTCTGAAACGCTGCGTACAAGTTGTATCCTTCAGCCCGGTAATAACCCCTGTGCCATACTCCAACAGCCCTGCATGCGCTATCATAATGCCGTTGTCGATACAAAACCGTTCATCAGTCGCGAAAACGCTTCCCCCTCGATCTCTTGCCATCATGCCCATCATCTGCTGTAAACGCTCGTTCGATCCTACGCCGCCTACGACGAGTACCTGCTGTGATCCGACATGCGCCATGGCGCGCTCGGTAATTTCGACAAGCATGGCAAAGATGGTTTCCTGCAGGGAGAAGCAAAGATCTTCTCGCGTTACAAGCTCACCCTCCTCAGTCTTCAACCGCTTTTCGTCTGGTAAACTCTCGTCAAGCCCTCTGGCCAGCAAATCGGCTGCAGCTAGTATCCCCGAGAAACTCGCATCCATGCCTTTGACGCCATATGGTAAATCCACCAGATTCTTTCCCTTCTTCGCCAACTGCTCGACATTGTACCCCGGAAAGGGGTTGTTGGGTATCATAAGTGTTCGCGCAAAACGATCTATGCAGTTCCCTATCGCAATATCGAGGGTCTCGCCGAATATGCGGTATCGCTGTGCAGAGTAGGCGATGACTTGGGTGTTACCGCCCGACACATAGAGAACGACAGGGTTATCGGCGTGTGTTATGGCGCGACCCATTTCGATGTCTAAACTTGATCAACTCTTGTCCCATATTAAGATAATTGGTTGCACTGACGTCCAACACAATGGTTCACACCAACCATCGGCTTCCCCCAGAGCAAGCTTATTGTTCTTGCCGCCAGCGCAACGCTCTGCAACGGAGCACCCATTCCCGGTCCCTTGGTGTAACATATGCAATCAATATCCTCGATTTTTACCCCAGCCTGCCGTACAGCCTGCTTGATAAGCCTTACAACCCATGCTCGGTGATGTAACGCCGTGTCTTTAGGAAGGAACCCTTCGCCTGGCGGGGAAATGTACGTGTGTCGAAGATTCGCGAGAATGATGGGAGGCTTGTTGGGTCCTGGATGTGAGATCACGCCAATTCCTATCTTATTCGCACTTCCTTCTAATCCTATGGCGATCATCGTGGATTATAATGTGGTTTTGGGCAAGGTTTGTCGCGTAAAAGGTCGCGAATGGTGGGGTGACGTTGGAAACGAAGCTTATCGATAAAAGAAAGTTTATAGGGCTGAATGTTCACACATGCAATAAACTTCGTTGAACCCTGAGCTGTGTTTGAAGTGACATAGACAGATTTAATATTTTGATTTTTAGAGAGAAAATATTCATGGTGTCGATGTTCTTAAGAACCTGCGTACTGGCAATGTTCCCTTCTACGACAGGCTATCCTGTCAACTGTCTAGATCGAACAGAATTACCCACAAAGAGGGCATAGTCATAAGAAGAATAATACTCATACAATAATTCAGAAATATCAAAAGCAGTCAGTGTGCCGACGCGCCTGCTCCGAAGGATTACCGACCTTGATAGTCTGCACTGACCAATAGGAGCCGCCTCGGTTCCCAAATGACCGCTAAATAATCCACACTCCAGCTTTCTTCCTCCACCAGCCCTCATTCTCTGCACACTTTGCGCATGGCGGACTTTGACGGCGCCAGCCAGAGTTTTCTGGCATGGCTACAGCGATCTGGAGCAGAGATCAGCCCCAAAATCAAACTTGAAGACTTACGGCACAAGAATGCCGGAAGAGGTGTTGGTACGTAGCTCCACTTCCCCAACCACCTTTACTTAACAATGTGAAATTCTTCAGCTCACAATTTACAGTCGCAATCCAAGACATTGCCGAACATGAACCTCTCTTCCGTATCCCTCGCTCTGCCATCCTCAGCGTCGAGAATTCTATCCTTTCTACCGAGATCCCCGCTTCCACCCTTCAGACGCTCGGCCCCTGGCTTTCCCTAATCCTCGTAATGATGTACGAACACCTCAACGGCGATGCCTCAAATTGGTCACCATACTTCTCCGTCCTCCCCTCAGAGTTCAATACTTTGATGTTCTGGTCGGACGACGAGTTGGCGGAGCTCCAAGCTAGCGCTGTCGTAAACAAAATTGGAAAGGACGGCGCAAATGATATGTTCCTGGAGCAATTGGTTCCTGTCATCAAAGAGTTTGCAGACACCTTCTTCGCTGGAGATCCGCGAGCTATGCACAGAGCAGAAGAAATGCGCTCCACGGCCAATTTGACACTAATGCACAAGATGGGTAGCCTGATAATGGCATATGCATTTGACATCGAATCCGCTACGCCAAGCAAGGATGTTGATGATGAGGGATTTGCAGAGGAAGAGGGGGATGAGGCGTTACCAAAGGGCATGGTGCCTTTGGCGGATATGCTCAATGCAGACGCAGATCAGTGCAACGCTCGCTTATTCTACGAAGATCAATATCTAGAGATGAAGGCGCTCAAGCCCGTAAAAGCTGGACAGGAGATCTTCAACGACTACGGTCCGCTGCCACGCTCTGATCTGCTGCGGCGCTATGGATACATCACCGACAACTACGCGCAGTATGATGTCGCCGAGATCTCTATGGATCTCGTGCAGGAAATTACGACCGTAGCTGGCATTTGGTCTGAGGCGCGATTGGAATATCTGGACGAGCAAGAAGTGGTTGACTCCGGATACGACATCACCGCCAGCAACCCGTTCACGCTGCAGGAAAGTTTGTCGCCAGAAATAATCATCCTTGTTGAAACGCTGCTCCTGCCGGACGAAGAGTTCGACCGCCTTAAGAGCAAAGGCAAGCTTCCAAAGCCAGAGAAGATCACTAACAAAGGCGCCGAGATATTGCACAGGATCCTCCAGGTCCGGCTCGCGCAGTACGCCACGCCTCTCGCTGAGGATATAAGGGCTTTGGAGGAAATACCAATATCCGGACAGCTCGGTCTTATGGAACGCCGATACGCCATGGCGGTGGCCGTCCGTATTGGGGAAAAGCAAATTTTGAGAAATGCGGAAGAGGCATTGGCTGAGCTCATAGCAAGGGACGGTGTTACCTCCAAAAGGCAAAGAGATATAGATGAAGAGGGGGACGTGGAGATGGGTGGGACAGGGAAGAAGCAAAGAGCTTTGCCATGACCGTTCGGCGACTTGAACGTGCGACGATCCACATTTGCCAGTGACCGAGAAAGTCTCACCAAAAGCAGTCCATAAGCAGACACCAAATGCAAGGTCAGTTTTTGATTATTTCTTCAAACAGTTCCGGGGCCTTCGAGTGCCACCTATACTGCAGCTAATGTACATATCCAAGAATGGTAGAACCGTTCGCTAACCTGTTTATCCAGGCATGATGTTCCGACCCTCCCGGCTATCGCTGCCAACTTCCCTAAATTTTGGGATACTGTACATAACTTTGGTAGATCCTGCAAACCTTCCCCTTTCTAGGGTATCCCACTCGATTAAAACAAAGGGTATAAATCGCCGCAAACCAACACCGCATGCCATCATTAAAGTAAAAGCTGAAGGAACAAGATCCAGGGTGCTGGGTGGTCAGCGCCCACCGACGTTCGCGGCTGTAGGCGTAGGAGGGAGTAGATGTCCAGACGCAGACCGATTATGGTTCTCAATCGCCCTTCGATTCGCCTTGCCGCCTGGTGCGGCGTGTTGAGCAGGCTGTCTATCACTCTGCCGCTCAAGCATCATCCGGTACCTGATCTGCATATTATCTGTCCAATCGACTGGATAAACCTGTTCATCTTCGCTACTGTCGCCGGAGAACTTCCATCGATCCGCGGCGCGGTCGTCGATTTGGCCAACGACCTTTTGCCGCTTCACGCCCCGCCGATCAATCATCACGCGCCCTCCTCGTCCAATTCTTCGTCTAAAGCGAGACTGATCCTGGAACGGCACGTCGTCTGGCGGGGTAGCGAATCTTATCCTTGCGCTTCGCCGTGGTTCAGCATGCTTGTTCAAGGGCTCTACTGCCATGGCATCAGCACCCTCTTCATCAGATACAGATGCTGGAGGCGTAGGAAGCTGACTCTCCGTGAAGACTGTGCGGAAATCACTCTTCGCGGCTGCTTGTTCCAGGGGCGGTGTGATGGGCCGCCATGTTGCGTCGACCCAACCAACATTCCATCTCTGGTGCTTGGCGAGGTTTTCCTCGACGAAGGCGTCGATGATCTCGGTACGCTTGGCTTGCTGCTCTTCAAGGTACACTAGGTCACTGTCAACGAGACGGCCGTCTGGACGAGTGCTTTGAGGCTTCATGCCAGGAATATTCTGGCGCACTCGCTCTAACTCGGCTGGTCTCTTAGGTTTGGGCGCAGGCTGGGACACGTTAGCAGTATTCAGAAGGGCGCGAAACTCGTTTCGTGAGCATACCTTTTGGGTGATGAGAAGCTCTTCGTCATCGCCCTTGATGCTCAGCTTCCGCTTGATCTCCTTGACAGCATGACGCTGTTCGAAGATCAGCTTGTCTGTGGCAAGCTGTTCTCTCATCATTGCCTCGCGTCGCTTGACCTGCGACATCAACAATCGAGCCTCTTCGAGTTCCTTCCTCAGCTTCTTCAGCTTCTCAGTTACCTGCGCATCGCGACCGCGTGTCTTCCGTACTTGTCGGACTTCGCGACGTCGGAAACAAACATACGGATCGGCATCATCGGTATCAAGGTTTGTCTCAAACTTCAGCGATGGCAGCAAAGGCCGATTGCCCTTGAGCAATCGCTGGTTCTTCCAGTGGACGTAAATGTCTTTAGCAAACCGCCGCGCTGACTCACTGATGGTCTCATCAAACTCTGATTCGAAATCTTCGTAGGCAAGCACAGGCGAATTGTCGACAGATGCGAAAGGCTGTTTTGTTGCAGTCGTCTCTTCGAAGAAGTTGATGACTTCCTCGAACTCATCCTCTGAGCAGTGTGGGTTTTTACCCTTCTTCTTGTTGAGTTCTTTGAGATATGCAACATCGTCACTGTTCATGCAATACGGACACCCGGACGTATCCTCCACGGTGGACGAGAACCGGATATACGTTGCAGGTTGCGTAAACTGTCTTGGATACAGATCCTCATATTGCAATTTGCTTGCCACGGCATCTGGTGTAGGAATGTAGAGTTGAGCAATCTTTCCGCCAGTGCTGCCTTGTGCTGCTGCCTGGGCGGCAGATATTACGGCTTGCAAATGGTGTTCCTGCACAGTATTGTCAGTATATGCGCATGTGGCGGCGACAAGGTAAGACGATGCGATGAATTGCGCAACAAGCTCACGTGCTCAAAAGCCGCTGACGCTATCGCAATCTTGCATCGATAAGAGTGAAAGCCGGAAGCGGCCTAGTGGGAAAACTCACAATCTCCTCTCCCTTTTCGACACCAGTCTCAACCTTGGGAATGTGCCGCGAGGCATCGTCGTCAGCAAGCTGCTCGACCTCATTCTCGCGCACGACAGGTAGGTTCTGCTTCGTAGATAGCTTGCGCTGGCGAAAGCGCTGGCCGGAGACCCGCTGCGTCATGGTGATACTGCAGTGCCAAAACAAAGAGTTACCGTGCACGTGACCGGTGTTGGTGAGGCAAATCCTGCCACCGGGCAACAGCGCAGAGGGGAGTCAGGCCAGGTGGCCGCACCGCGCCCTAACAGCGCCGGTTTTCGACCACAAACGCGCAGTAATAATCTCAATATCGGTATAGAAAGATTCGCATCGGCCGTCGCATCAATATGCGGGGCGAAAAGGTGATGGTTTGATGGGTTGGGGTTGTGTTCTGCGATGGACAAGTTCTGCGGGCGCGGTGTCGGAGCGGGTTTGTTGAGGGTGTCGAAGGGGGCGGGTGCTGCGCGCCGACTGAGGTGCAAGGATGCCCGCCGTGAAGGCGACGAAGGCAAGCGAGGACGGCCAATCATCGTGCACGGATGCCACCGCAGCCTGGAATGCTACACGGCTGGCTTTGTAATGTCTCGTGGATGGCAAATACTATGTGACTCGCTCTGGTTTTCATTGTTCTTTTCTTGATACCGTCATGTAATTAGTACATTGTCTGCGTTTGCGCCGACATTCGTTGTGTTCCATGGGTATGATGGTGAGGCATGTCCAAAAGAGGGATACGCTAGTACTATTCGCGTTAGGCTTACGCCGTCACGTAGACTGCGACTTCACTCTTGCGTTCCGACGACCTTCCAAATCACAGAATTATTCTACTTTGCTATATATCCTTCTAGATATCATCGTTTGTTCGAAGTTTGAATCTCTTCTTCAGGGCATCGCAATGGTCCAAGCTTGGATCAATCATTGGCGTTCTTCAACACAGTCATTGACTATACGGCATACACCATACTCAGAATACCGCCTTTAGAATATTGAACATGCTGAGAAAACAATGCCGGTAATAATTTTGGTCATGCTTTCTGGATTGGACGATGGTTAAACCGACATCAGGTTTCGAAGACTAGCGCATCTATATACTTCCCAAGCTATGTGATCAAACTACAGCTTTGCCAAGAAAGACTCTTTAAGAACACCAGGGAGGTCTTCATCTTCTTTTGCATACGTAACAATCTCTTGAACATCTAATAAATGTTTCTGATCGTGTGAGAGCATACGTGCTCAAACATCGTAATATGGCGTGGCAAACGGTGCTTCAAGGGCATTGCCTACCACTTTCCTTTCACATAGTAACACTTCTATCTTCACGTTGTAAAAGTGCCTCGTCAGTCTTCCAAGTTGCACCCGGGATATCTCAAAGGCCTATCATTGGTCACTAAGCGTTGATTTTTGATTCACTGGTCGTTGTACCTCGTAGTCACCCCTGATCTTTGGAGCAACGCACGCAAGTGATATTCACCTGACAACGTCATAGCCCTTCTGACACTCCCGCGTGGCATTAATACGCCGCTTAGTATTTCAAGGATGCTCTTACGCAGTCTCTACTCGTAAACACCACACCCATTTCAACTTGGACCTGATTGCGACAGTGGTCCATTTTGCCGAGATCTGTGACTTTCGCAAGAAACAACTCTGTCAATAAAACAGTCAATAAACCCTGTGGGACATCATGTCGACCATCCAGTGTTTCGTTCGCGCTCCTGGAGACTGTTATGAAGCCTCCGTTACTCCCTTTCCGATTGCCTCGACCATCTTCAAACTCGCATCAGCATTCCGCGACGTAAGTATAATCGTAGCTATTTATGGTAGAGTATTGCTTTTTGACACTATATAGAGCCGCAGACACTTCCGTATTAAATCGAATTACAAGAAACAAAAACTTGAAGCAGCGCTCCGTACGGTAGCAAAGCAGCGTAATACATGCGTACAGTATGCTCTGAGTCTGGAAGACAATGTGGACCGACAACATTATTATAATGTGGTCAGCACCTGCAAGTTTGCTGAGAAACGGCTACATGCCGTTGAAAAGGAGAACATCGAGTTACGCTCGTTGGTTGTTGGATACGAAAACAACATCAGCGACCAACAAAACTCCTTTAGGGAGCTGCTATGCACTCATGAGGATAGCCAGCAGGCGCTTGAGCGCCTACGTGGAAAGCGTCTAGCAGACAGAAAAGCGGTCAGGGACTGGTCTCTCGAAGTGTCTAGGCTCCAGGAGGCATTAGACAATCTGCATGATGCTAACAGTAAGCTCCAAGAAGAGAAACTCCAAATTCAGTTGGAGCTCAAAGACCAGACCGAAACCATCACCAGGAAAGACCAGGAAATTTCGACTTTGAAGAAAGGGCAAGTCGAAATCGTCGCGGAGTGCAATCGCCACAAAGCAGATGCTCAGAACCACAAAGAGCACTTACGTACAGCGCAAACTAATTTGGTGTTACAAAAGCGCATGAACCGTAAGCTTTCCAATCTTTGGGTAGAAAAGAACCAATCTTGGGAGCGTCGTGAACAGTCGCTCGTTCAAATGGCCACCTTTGCGCAAGCCGAAACCCGTAACAACCATCAAAACTGGCTCGAAATTTTGAGCCAAAAGAATACGGAGATTGGTTGCCTCAATGAGGTTATCGAAGCAGGTATGGCCAGTGGTCCCAGTTCAAGAGCTGTGTACAACTTGATCAATATCAATAAAAGCCTTCGTCAGGATAAGATTAAAAGGGACCACACTATCAAAGACATGAAAACAGATATTCAGAATCTGCTCGACACCAAACAGGAGGAGTCGAAGAAGCTCAGTGCTTATCTATACGAGGTCAGCTCGTTACGAGCCCAGCGGACCGAGGCTGTGGACGAAACTACGCAGCTAAAATTCCGGCTTGAACGTCAGGGAGATTTTGTTAAGAAACTACAGAAGATTATCACCCACCAAGCCAAGGATCCTGAGATAGTCGCTGAAGGCCGCTGCATTCATGAAGCTGCTGTCAAGGTAGTGGTGGCCGATGCAATTTCTGATTATTACTTTGAGATGGAGAAGCTGCGCGATGACCTCCAAAAGGAAAAAGAGAAGTACCAAGAACTTCGAATCAAATTCGATGAGTGTGACAACGAACTTTTCAAGCGTAGGATAGCAGATGAATTCCACCAGGCCGATGTGGACCGACTCAACAATACGATCCTCGCACTCGAAGCAGAGAAACAGCTATTCTCCGACCAAGCTGAGCAGCGCGATCAGCTATTATTGGCTTACTATGATCCTACGCATCCTCGCGTCAGCGAAATCTATACATATCTCCAAAATCAGATCTACCCACTCCAAGTGCAGAACCAGCAGCTTCTAGCACAGAACAGACTCCAAGAGCAGGAATATCAAGAATCAAAGATAAATCTCGAACGTCAGTTGGTCGATGTGCAGCGAGCATGTGGATTGTTTCATAGCCACTACGGCCAGATAGAAACCCTCTATTGGGATATGGCAGTCCATCAACATGATGAGCTTCACAAAGAGCTGGCCAAGTATAAAGCAAAATGTGGCGAAGAACACTACTTTGTTTCTCGGCCTTCAAGTCGCCTGGTGCATGAGCGCCGATTACTTCAATACGCGCTGATGAATGCCGGCGACGAAATGGATAGGACGCTGCTGCCACCTGAGTATGTTGATCCAAAGTTTCTTAAGGGGATGCACCCAGCGAGCGAGCTGGCATTGCGAAAGCTCTGGCCAAATCTTTGGGAGGTTCATGCATTAGAGGCTGCGTGGATTCCACTGACTGTGCCTTTACTGACAGATGCTGGCGAGATCATTTTAGATGAGGATACTCGCGCAGCGTCAAATGGGCGACTGGAGGCATTCAAGAAGGAGCTTGAGGTGCTCGATGAAGAGTTGGAGAAGCAGCGGTGCCGCATTTTCAACCATGGCTCGGATGCCAGCAGCGATGATATATTAAGTATTTCTTCAGAATCTGAAGAAACCTCGAGCATGGTCGATTATAGCTCAAGCTCTGAAGAACAAATTACTCACTCAAACAAATCACCCTCAGATGGCACCGAAAACACCTCTCCACCCTTCAGCAAGTCCTCCACACCGAAATGCGAAGGACATACCACCACAAAGGACAATGGTCAGGACTTTGGGCTAATTTACAATAATTTAATCAGTCAGATCATGACTCAGGATGAATATGATTTACTACCAGCCTTTGCAAAGACGAAGGCCGCTCGAGTAAGCGCTCAAGAAGAAGAATACATGCAGATAGCAGGATATTCTTCGCACGAGAATATCGATGAAGAGGCTTTTCTAGCACAGCACGGGCATATGATTGAAGGTGTGCAACTTATGGAAATTGCTCCGTGGAACCTTGCTAACTTCTGCACAGAGAACAACGATGACAAATCGCGCAAAGAAACTCACTGGCCCATGTGCGCACAATCACACGCCCGAGAGGACGTGGAACAAGCCCTCCGCCAGCAGGACTCGTTCAAAATTACGGAAGCGGACGATTCGCTCGCATACGAAGAAGGCGAATGGAACACATGCTCAAGACTTGAGTTTGACGAATTTGATGATGAGCAGAAGCGAAGGTACAAGGCAATCATGGCGATCGAGCGTGCTGAGGAGCAGGCAAAGCGTGTTGAGCGCTAAACCCAGGACTCAATCGCTGTCATTTCCTGACTAGTCACTATATATTGGTACTATGATCTCAATAACGTCATTCAGTTGCACAATCTGCGACGTATATACGAAGAAGTTTTACTGCATCACTATGTCATTCATCGTATGCGGAAGCATGCTTCTTAGCTTGTTTGGAAAGTGTATACATACGCTCTTCCTTGGATTGGGTGGATTAGATGATGATATAATCCCCAGAAAATAAACATTTCATCATTGCGGCTCCTGGATAAACTGCGGACTATTTGATTGGATGTTACCATTGTCAACCCGGAGTAGCTAATTTTCGGTAGTATATTTTTATGCGCAGGCCGGTAATGGTAGAAAACTTCTCATCCTCCTTTGGTTCTGTTCCAGTTTAATGAACTCTTCGCCGTTTATATCCAGCGCATGTTTGGGTCATCCATTCCTTTGTGGTTTGACCGTTTGAGTGCAGAAATATTTCTCTACGTCTAGCTCCCGTTCTGGTTGCGAGTAAAATTACCCCCAGTTTGTGTACCGCTGGTTCCCGTGGACGTTTGAATAGTACCAAGCGTGTGAGGCGAGCAAGCACACGTTCCTTCAGGATTGATTCTTGACACTATTACTCTCCAATGGATCTATATTGTTCACTTCGAATGGTGTGTAATAGCAGCAATTGATTGCCCCGATGCGTAGTAGCTGGACTGATATGCGGATGATTGTTCACGCCTGGCTATTAGGCTGCTTGAGCTAAGCAATATTGTCTGCTATCAGATTTCGTGCTTGCGGGAATGCCTCAGAATCGACTGGTTGACACTGCACTCTTAGGGTAGACGAAATATAGGCTCCGTGACGAAAATGCATTTCAGAGTTTCACTCAACTCCAGAATGTATACGAATTTTTCGAGGGATTTTCGAGGGATTTCAAGTTCATCCAGAAGAATACTATAGTCATGTCTATAGACTGCGTCAGGCTTGTAGCTATAACAACCACCACTGGATAATTATGATACTAGAAAACGAAATTAAGCGAAGGGCGTAAGGGCGGGAGCGGAGGCTGTGCAAGGCTGAGTCAGCGCAATCAGGCAACGTAAGTTATCTACCTCAACCAACCGTCAGCAAACTTTGCGCTCTATCACAGCATCCGATCATCGTAATGGGTCTTGTCATACGTGAAGTTTCCGACGAAGATGTCTCTCGCGCCTGTGAGATAGAGTCATTGGCATACAAGGGGAGCCCGCTCAGTCCCATCCTCGCTCCTGGTCCGTTCCCTCCAGATTCCCTGCAGCAAAGAATCGAGGAAATGGTCAACACAAGAAAACAAGATCCTTCAGCTATCTATGTACAAGTTTTTGATGAAGATGCCGGCACGATGGTCGCTTTTGCTAAATGGCATCTCTTTGAGACCAGTGAAGCAATAGCCGCATCGGCTGCATCGTCACCACCACTTAGCTTCGGGCCTGGACGAAACGAAGAGGCCTGTATGTTTTTCTACGGTGGGGTGAGAGAGAAAAAGAAAGCTCTTATGGGCGATAAGCCGCACCTTTGTATGTCCTGTTTCACTGTGGCTCCCGCCTGCGCTGGTCACGCTAACAAGGTAGACCTTCACATGCTGCACACCGATCCCGCTTTCCAAGGCCGAGGAGCTGGTGGTATGCTCGTGGATTGGGGTACGAAGAAGGCAGGCGAGCTTGGTCTACCGGTGTACCTCGAATCTAGCAAGGCTGGCCATCGCTTCTATCAGAAACGTGGCTTCAAGGACATCGAAGTCTTCAATTTTGACTTTAGCAAGTTTGGTGGACCGGTACACGAGCAACCCGTAATGTTATGGGAACCTTCAGTATAGCTATACGTAGCTATACGTTGATCTAACACGATCGAAATACAAACTATCGTGCCTAACCAACGTTCATATCATGGGCATATGACCGAAATAAGCTGCTAGACTTTTCACAATTCTCTGGCACTGAGAACTCCGACTAATGTATTGTCTCTATACTTCTTCTTTTCACTGTCTGTATAGCGTTTGCAGGACCCACCAGTTTTTCCAAAGAGTCACACGGATTCTGACGCAATCTCCCAAACTCCCGCCTGCTGATAATAGCCTTCGCGACTGCGCGTACCTGTGCTCATCCAACACCTGCGGACAACTTGCGAGCCATAGCAAAATTGTGCTAAATACTCCTCAAACGCACCCATCTCTGCGCTATTTGCGGTTTCCGCGCTTCCTCGCTTTACAGCCCGACCGAGTGTATATATCCTTGTGCTACTCCTTGTCTCTTCCGCTTCCGTAGAGTCCTCGAGATGCTTCTGCAGACAGTCTCCAACTCTACTGCCCAAATGCTACAATTCAATGTGGGAGCTGTTATCTTTAAGGATTAAAAATTCAATACTGATTACTGGCGTATAGAACTCCAGTGCTACAGCTCCCCCAATTTCTGACTCGTCAGACACTACCTCTGATACTCAGAGCACCACCGCTATGGTTAGTTTTCTGATGGCTCTAGTGTGGGCAGTACCTGACATACTGCAGTCTGAAACCAGTAGCGTCCCGAGCTATGACTACAAGAATATCGAGACTGCCCTATCTCGTACCGACATCGATCGCATCATGCGGCGAACTAGCTACAAGCCGTTGCCCATCCCTTGCTCGGAAAGTTTTCAAAAATCTTTGCGCGACAATGGCATGTCAAGTATTCGGCAGAGTGTAGAACGTTTCCAATCCCAGTATGACATTTTGTGGCCTAATCAAGGAGAAGCCTTCAAAATGTTGCTGGAAACGATGAGTCGTGCGATGGAACATTATGCCGCATACACGGTACAGCCAAGGACTCGAGACGCCTACAATGCGAAGATTCTGCTCCTAATAAATGAGTTTGATTCGCTTCTGGGTAATCCTGACAGGTTACTGAATTTGATCTCGACATGGGTTGCGAAGGCCCAAAAGGTTACAACTCCGCAAGATGCAAATGATGTTGGTGCACAGAAGATTCCTGAGGATAATAGCATACGGATCAGTCCAAGCTCTTTGGTGGCTCAAAACGCTGCTCGACATACTAGTGCGATGGATGTTGAGCTAGGTACCTCAGAACGAACAATGCGCCCACCTCAAATGCCAGTCTCTGACGATGACATTGAGCTCACTGGAGAAGAATGCAGAGCACTTGATCCCGAGAAAGCCCCCGTTGGTCAACACTTCTGCATTCCGTATGACACCCGCCGTGAGGGGATTCGTCGTATCTTCAAACAAGTGAAGGTGATGAACTCACTAGCGATACAAAGGTCCAAGATGTGGCTGTCAGAGAAGGAAGTTCCACAGCTCACACACATGGCGGAGAAGTGTCTTTTGAAAGGCATCGGACGCGACCTGCGGAAAGAGGTTGATCTGCCTACAAGCCAACAAATCGAGGAAGAATACGTCAAGCGTGTGAATCTCAAGTCGCAAGAATATGGTATCCTCTCTAGGTTTGTAGAAAAGATTAAAAGATTCCATGGTATCATGAAGAAGAGGTTCCAGCGATGGTTTGCGGAGAAGAAAGCCACATTCTCCTGCCGTGGTAAGGAGGACCTCGACCTCATGGATACGCGGACCGCCTGCGAAAGTCAGAGCGAATGCCGAAGCTCAGAAGACCTGAACATGGACGGCCTATCCCTACATGAGGAGTCTTCCGATTGCAACGATGTCAAAGATGTGCGCAACGAGCTCACCTCCGCACTGTTCCAAACCCTGAGTACTATGAATATCCAGGTCAGCAATAGCCACAATAACGGGATTCTGATATTGAAATCGAATCGCGTGGAGGACATGGCAGAGATGCTTGAGAAGTACATCGTTGATGAGCTTAACAAGAAGCTTGAACATACCCCCGCAAGCGACGATGAGCAACTGCAAGAGTATGTGGTCATGGGTAACAACTTCATCGCCCGGCTTAAAAATTTCGACGTCTTCGTGGCGGTGACCATGGAATACCTTCAAGTTCATCCACAGGCCATCATATTGGTACGGTGATGTGAGGAAGGCATTTGCTATCTCGTAAGCCAATGTGCCCACATCAACCCGTTGTACCACAGCTAACTATCTTTTACCAGTCTGGACCCTGAATCGCGCTTTGTCGTCACTGAAGTCTTTTTTATTCGATCCACCGCGACCTTGTATCTTCTTGTTCTTTCTTTCTCACTTTGGAGCTGCAACTTTCTTATATACATCCGGCAAAATGTTTCACTTCACATATCATCAGTTCTTGGCTGTTCTTCTATTTGTATACACGCAGCAATCTGCGATGTGATACTTTTAGTGAGCCAACAGTCGAAATGATTGTGTTTCTTGTCTTTTGTGGTTGCGCAAACGCACCGCAATGTTTTCATTGCATAAGATTTCATATTCATATGGCTAGTTCTATAAAATTCACTTTCTGGATAAGGGTAAATATTCCTGCGATCGATAGAAATGGAAGTCAGTCATAGCAAATGAGAATCGTATTTTCCAATGCCTGGCCATGAAATTTATTTGTTTTTGTTCACAGTTCTACTTGCTGATTTTACGTTTGTTAGAGGTTGTTTAGACTGTTTTCGGAGCTGCTGTATTCGAACTGAAGCTGCTTCCACACATTATGACGTCTTTGAACCTACTCTACAGGTCCGCACCAGCTGAACTCCTCCTTTCCATTTGTTGTTGAGATGATCGTTCCCTCATATCTCACTTTGACACAATATCCCTTTCTCTCCAAGATCCGTAAACTGGACCTCAACTCATCCAACGCGCCTTGTTTTGAAATTTTGACGCTTACACCCCTTTCGTATTCATTGCTCACGGTCCAAGGCACAGGCATGGAAAACTCAATAATGCAGCCCATATTGCTGATAGCCAGCAAAGGTTCCAGCACATGAGGATATATCTTGCTGGTGATGATAAATTCGATGTGCGACAGAAGCTCTCCGATGGATTGTTCGATGCCGAAATAGTCGTTGGTGAAGATGTGTTTGCAAGATGGAAAACCGACAAGATGATGTGCTAGAACCTGAAACGACGCCCTGCTGAGATACATGGGCACGAGTTCTCGGACGAAATCGGGACCCATACATGTTGTGTTGAAGAAATGGTTTTGGAATACTGGACCGTGAGAATGGAATTTCTTTGCATGAACAGCAGTACGCGCGCGCCGTAAGGCTTTGAGGTCGTCTAAATTGAAACTAGTCGGGATATCATGGAGGAGTTTTTCGTAAATGACATTGCGCAGCTCCCGAGGTAGACTCGCGAACATCTGTGCGGAGATGCCTTTATGATTAGGTAGCTTGGACGCTTGGGCAGCTTGAATCTTCGGACTATATTTGATAAGCAGTCTCATTCAACAATGAATATATGATAACTGACGGGCTAACTATTCCACCATTGAGATTTTGCACTGCCATCGAAACGGTTCCAGCCGCTGCAATGTCTTTGGCATAAGGAGTACTACGTGAGTAGGCAGCTTGGTTCATACGGCTACAAATTATGAGTGATGTCGTTTTAGACTAGGCATGGAATCACTAACAACCCCTCCGCAACAGTGAAGCTTTTCTCAGGTAACGATAGAATGCCTGCCATATTTGGAAAAGTGTTGATGTCCTTCTCAGCAAGGGAAGGGTGTTCCAGTAAAAGTTCCCGATGAAGCTTGAATTGGATATAATAGAAGGGAGCGAGACATGTGCGATGTATACAAAACAAGATTCATGATGTCTTTGTACATCGCGATACCGCAGCAGCTGAACGTAGGGGATTCAGCTGCCAGATGCGCCATAGGCACAGCCACTGCTAGTGCAACCAACCAAGTTCCGCATTCGACTCAGGCAGAGCTTCATCAAATCTGGGAATCTGTCCAGTGAAGTTTATTCTCACGTTTGCGCCCGTTTCGTTAGAACAAAAGTGGTATTAATTAGGCTGCATCATTTTTTGTAGCATGCTTGGTTATCCCATGCGGCTGCATGATCGAAATGAAATTGTGTATAAACAAATAGAACATTGATCGACTCAGGATTCATTGTCTGCGAGAAAGAGTTGCATGTATGCATGCGAGAGCTAGCTAACCTGTTTCGATCTTTCCATGCTGGGTCATCATGCGAGAAAGCGATAATCCTCAAGACTCGAATTCGTTACACAATGTCATCATGAAACTGACTGTGCAGCCTTTCTCACGCCGCAACGGTGATTTCTACACCCTCGAATTTACCGTCGCTCCGCCATCCCTCAATCACGCGGGTGAAGTCCACCAAACCCTTGCTCCAAATCGCGGCTTTCGCCTTCTTCATCATCGCTACGTGGTCATCGGCAGGGGGCAATTGCAGCGCCTCACCCTCTAGGTTAAGATAACTCGGCGTGCAAACTGCAACCCCACTAAAGTACGCTGCACCTTGCGCGATTCTCATTCCCCACGTAGTTTCTGCTTCAGCTGAAAGTTCTATTTCAACGCCTTTCTGCTCCTCTGGCGAGCGTTTGTGGCCAGCATGGATGATTGAGGCGATGTGTTCGCTCATCACCTGAATTACATGAGCATAGTTTGCAGTCGCGCCGCCTTGAGCTACACTCTGAAAGAACAGGTTAGGGAACCCGTTGGTGAAGACTCCGTGGAGTGTGCTTATGCCTTGCTGTTCCCATTTATCAGCCATGCGGCGTCCATTCTTTCCACGGATTTCGACGCCCATGAGCGATCCTGGGTCTCCTGAGGTTGAGGGAGAGCGGTATCCAGTGCTGAGAACGAGGATGTCGAGTGGGTAGTCCTGGCCATTGGCAACTACGCTCTTGGGGGTAACACTATCGATGCCTCGGCCGTCCGTATGGACTAGGTGAACATGATCGTTGTTGAACGTCTCCAGATACACGTCGCTGAAGGTTGGACGCTTGCACCAAGTTGGATACCATGGTGTTAGATTCTTGGCCGTTTCCTTGTCTTTGACGATTTGCTGGACACGTTCTCGCGCTTTTGCACTGTGTTCAGAATCAAGTGCCATGAGCGTGCCGATATGCTCTTGAGCTTTCTCTGGCGCAATGATACCGAAACGACCACTTCCAATGATGGCGCAATAAGCTTGCAATTGTGTCCACCCATCATTGACAAGATTATCATCGCCAGGTGGAAGGGTTCCACTTACACACTGCGCGAAATTCTCCATGCGGTCCGTCTGCCAACCCGGGTTCTTAGCAATCTTCTCTTTCCATTCTGCAGGATCTGTATCGCGTTGTCCTCGTGTATTCACCTGGGAAGGTGTGCGCTGGAACACGTACAGCTCTTTCGCGTATTTGGCTAGCTGAGGAACTACTTGAATTGCTGTTGCTCCGGTGCCAATGATGCCAACGCGCTTGCCTTTGAGCTTTTCTAGCTCAGGAAAAGCGCTGTCGCTCGACCCACCGGTGATCTTGTAGTCCCACCGTGCGGTGTGAAGCATTGGCCCTTCAAAATCAGCTAGGCCAGGTACTTTAGGCACCTGCGGGTGTGGAAACAATCCGCTGGCAATTGTGACAAAGTCGGCTTGAAAAGAGATATTTTTCTCATCTTTTCCTTCTGGCCCACGTCGTGTTGTGAAAGTGGCCTTCCATGTCTTTTGGCCTTCGTCCCATTCGAGGCCTTTGGCATCAGTGCGAAATAAGACCCGATCCTTTAGGCTAAACTTTGCGACAGTATCTTCAAGATACTCGCGAATCTCAACACTGGAAGAGTACTTTTGCTTTGGCATGTAGCCTGTCTCCTCAAGAAGCGGAAGGTAGCAATATGCCTCGACGTCGCAGTGTAGACCTGGATATCGGTTCCAATACCAAGTACCGCCGACGCCTCCAGCAGAATCAATCAGCAAGATCTGATCTGCGCTGAAGCCCCGATTGATCAACTTGATGGCCATTACAATGCCGCCTATTCCAGCACCCAAAATTAGGAACTTGACTCGATCGCCATTGTTGATTGGGAGAGGAAGTTTGTCAAGTGCGGCATGTTCCGCAAAGATATCGTCAGCAAGATGGCGGAGCTTCTCATTGTTGCTGAAGCGAAGCTGTTCAAATTGTTTGGTTCCTTCCGCTCTCTTACGCTTCGCTGCTTCCACGAAGTATTTCTGCTCCGGTGGGACGGCGGATTCATTTGATTCAATGACGGTAGCCATGACGATTTTGCTTGCTGCTCGTTTCTGTGCTTGAAAGGTGCTTCGAAGGAAAGTGCTCTCAGAGTTGGTTTTGCTGGTACCTAGTGCTTACACAGCATGTAGGAGAGAGCGATGTCCGCAATCAAGTAGAGTGACGTGAGATTGTTGGTTTGTCCAGAACAGGTCCACGGCGCAGAAAATAGCTCTGGACAAGCGCTTTCCCCGCTCCCCATTGTGAGACACAGTATTTACCGTATGTTGCCATTGGTTTTTATGTCGATCAGAACTTACTCCGTGGAATATAAGTGGGTCCAAGTTGTACAAAGCTAGTCTTATCCGCCAATTGGAAACATTCACGATATTAGCCCACGGGCTTCCAAACCCTTCGGTTACAGAATTACCATAGTTGCCCATCGCCGGGCCGAGAAAGATATAAAACTGGTGGAGGTCTGCATAGAATTCTGCGTAAAAAGGCCGTGAAATTAGAGCCGAAAATTTAGCAATTGCGAGCACCACAATGACATCACCACTTCCGGATTTCGAAGATCTTCCGAAGGTAGAAGGCATGCTCCAGGGCTGTGCCTGGGGTATCTTTGACCAGGGTGGTAAGAAGGATTTGCGGGGCACTTTGAACCTCCTTACACCAGAAGTGGTAGCTGCTGCGTGTAAAGAGGCCAAAGACGGCGTCTCAATATCGCTCAAGTATACTGCCACTTAGTCTATTGCTACTCTGGGTCTTACGATTGACTTTTCACAGTTGGCCTCTAAATGCATTCAAGTTTCCCGTCCCCGGTCGTATCGACCCTGTACATAAGGTGATGACACTCAGCGAAGCAGGTCTCGGTTCTGGCGAGGGCTGGGATGATGAGATTAACTTCAATACTCAGGTAGACCCTTACTCGCCCATTTTTCCTTGCAAACAAACTAATGCATAATAGAAAACCAGCCAATGGGACAGCCTTGTCCATTGGCAGGACCCCAAAACCAAGCTTGCGTACAACGGCATTCAGGTGACCAAAGACGCACTCTCAACCTCGACGACGGCAGAGAATCAGATGCCAACTTTGGACCATTGGCACGAGGCAGGTGGCCTTGTAGCTCGTGGCGTTCTGATTGATGTCAAAGCGTGGTATGAGGAAAATGCAGCTGCAGAAGGAAAGACAGGCGATGACGCTATCTTTCAGCCGTTTGATGGACATCGCATCACCGTGGAGGATATCGAGGCCATTGCGAAGCGACAGAACGTCGAATTCAGACACGGCGACGTGCTCATCATTCGCACTGGCATGACTGCAGTCCTTGACGCGCCAACGCCAGCTGATTTTGCAAAAATGGCAAAGTTACAGATCTCTGGCGTCCACGGCGCAAAGGAGACTGTGGAATGGCTGTGGAATAAGCACTTCAGTGCAGTAGCTTGCGATACATGGGCGTTTGAGGCACTACCACCGGTGGATGAGAAAGGGAAGCCGGCAGGGCTAGAGGACCTCGGTACGTCTATGCCATGCCAAATGCATTATAACAAGGCTGACTAGCGTAGTTCTACATCCGTGGCTGCTGTCCATGTTCGGCATGTCCATTGGTGAGTTGTGGGATCTTAAGGCGCTGGCAGCACACTGTACGAAGACGGGTCGGTACACGTTCTTGCTTACATCTGTGCCGCTCCATATTCCTGGGCTGGTGGGGTCGCCGCCAAATGCGCTGGCGATATTTTGACGGCCACAATACCACAGACTTGAGACAGGATCTGGGCGATTGCTGACGCAGTGTACTGATGTGGATAAGTCGAAGTGGGGTCTTAGATCAGCAAATAAGCCGGCAATAGCGAGATGCAGCAACGATGCGATGATCAAGACTACTATATGAATAGAGCCTGACGTTTGTCTTTTATATAAGTCTGTTTAACGAAACAGGTCGGTCTCTTAGGACGACACACAGCCTATCTTAACGCCATCCGAAATATGCTAGTCAATTGACTCAAGCCACCAAACGCCACGCCATGCAAATGCAATCAAATGAAATATGACTACTTCGCCTTGTCACCATTTTTGGGGAGTTCGGGGCCCCAAAAGGCATCTGACTCCTTCTCGTATGTCTCCCGCTCCAGCTTTCTCCGTTTTGCCTTGCTTTGTTCTAGCTGGCCTCCTTCCATGGCGTCTCTCTTTTGTGCCTGATTCAACTTGACCAGGTCAATCTTGTCGGGATCTCGGCAAAGTTTGAGCTTGTTGATCAGTCGCTTGACTTCTGCTTGGTGCTTTGCTTCCCTGGCGTCTTTCTCGTCCTCGGGCAGGGTGTCGTTGATGAAGAGACGGTGGCGAGCCAGCAATTTTGCACAGGCATTTATCGTTGCAACGATTTTATCGTAGATGGGTGAGGTAGTTGGGACTTTGAGGCTGAGATAGAACAGTGTGAGGGGCTCGTCGGCAAGAAGATGCGCTGCGAGCCAGATGTGCGAGGGCGTGTAAAGAAAGTAAGCATCGGTGAGGAGAGCAGCTTCCTTGAGTGTCTTTGTGGCGTAGTATTTTGCGTTTTTAATGCGATTCTCCAGTTCTTCGAGGGTCCATTTCCCTGCAGGAGTTTTGCCGTTTGGCTTGGGCAGCAGCATCAGCTTCGCCTGTATCTCGGCCGGTCCGCCGTTGACTCCATGGCTAGGCCCTTGATAGGATCCCTTGGCACACTCGAGCATTTCCATGCTGCCTCCCTGCAGGGCTCGAAACGGGTGCTTAACGTGCAGGTTGTAGCGTAGGCCTTGCATGACCATGTACTCGGGGGCCAGGATGCTCTCCGTGGTGACGTTTGCCGAGGGGAAGAAGTCGGCGAATGTGCTGACGGACACGTCGTAGGTCTCGACCTTGGTGGCGAGGTACATGACGGTACGGGAGATGTTGTGGACGTGGTATGTCATGGGGGAGTTGTAGAGGTAGAAGCGGCGAAGGAGTTGGATGCATGTTGCCTGTGAAGCCGTTCTGGAATTAGCTGATGCTCTTGGGACTTGGGCTTTGGAAGAATCCAGCTCTGCGAAACAGCAATGGGCAAGTGCACGAGGAAGCGTACCGTGACATCAAAGGGAAACCTGCAGTGCTCGCCCAGCTTGATGGCGCGCTCGCAAAAGTCGTCGACAATCTTCAGCTCCTCGTCGGCGGTCAAGCAGTCAACCTCCCTATCGGCTGGGAGAGGATTTGGCGTGTTTGCGCCGCTGCCATTCTCGACTCCCGAGCTGATGCTGTCGCTCTCGGCCTGCTGTGCGCGGTGGGCGCGTTGTCGCGCAACATTTGCCTTGACGCGCTCGGTGGCCTGGGCATTTGTCTTTGCGCGCTGGGCGGTGAGCTGTTGGGCGGTGAAGGACCAATTCCTGAACTGCGTCGATGCGCGGTACAGGTCGTCTTCGGTGAGCTTCATGGGTGGCTGCTTTGGGTTGGCGGTGGTGGAGGCTGCCGTGGTTGCTGCAGTGAGAAGGGAAGGTGCTATGGAGGGGCAGGTTTAGCCGAGCAGCCTCCTCCCACTTTGAGTCCTTCTTCCACGGTCAACATGTGATATCCCTGGGCCTCTGCATAAAACAACGGCGTAGAAGCCTGCTGGTTTTGCTGCTCTTTGCTGGTTTTGCTGGATGCTGCTAGTTTTGCTGGATGCTGCTGGGTCCTGCTCTAGTAATGGCGCATCACACATCATGGATAGTCTCTACCCATCCCCAGGTACAGCATGCTGCACTGCTACAAGACTGTACCTTAACGGGAACCTGTCTAATCACTTTGGCAGCCGGGGTTAGACAGCAGTATTAACTTCTGCCAGTTCTCCTCTCGCTGATCGCGCATAGCAGATCTGGATATGGCTCTTAGTGGTCTACCCAGTCGCCAGGCACACCACACTGCACTACCACAAGACAGGTCGGCGGGGAAGCCCACAAGACATG
Source organism: Pseudopyrenochaeta lycopersici (assembly GCA_003313425.1). Taxonomy (NCBI): domain Eukaryota; kingdom Fungi; phylum Ascomycota; class Dothideomycetes; order Pleosporales; family Pseudopyrenochaetaceae; genus Pseudopyrenochaeta; species Pseudopyrenochaeta lycopersici. The sequence continues at coordinate 1,263,641 of NHZP01000009.1, forward strand.
CACCCAACAGGAACTTGCCCAATCACTCTGGCAGCCGGCTTGGAAGTTGGAAATGCCAATTGACCTCAATTCTGCTCAACTTGCTCACCATGCGCGCTGATCGCGCCCCAGCATTGGGTTTGACCACGTCGTACTTTAAGAAGCCGCAGGGCACCCCATTACCGCCTGAATTCTCTCTCTCCGTTTGCTCATGGCCATCTCCCAGTCTCCCAGTTTCCCTCACAATCTGCCCTCCGAACTCCACCATTCCGCTGCCAAGACCAACCATGACGATCTACTCGCCGCCTTCCCAAGCTATGCTTACTCCGAGATAAGCCCCCCGCGACGCCAGAAAAAAACGCTCCTCTGACAGGGCCACTACCGTCATCGTCTGGATTACCATTGCCCCATTTTTGCCATTGCTCTCCGCTGTCCCGCCGAGCACGCAATATGAGGAAGACGCTTGCAATGCTCCACGCAGCTGTATCCGTCTCCCAGCAGTATGCCGCCCCATCACCCTGGCTACCATTATCTTCGGCTTAAGGATACTGGCCCTTTTACGACCTTCTTCAAGATGCCCTGGCGTCGGTACAAGGAACTCGTGTTGACTGCTGTGGCGCAAAGTGCAATCCAGCGTCGGCTTGGCACCTTCCTCTTCCGGTATATTCATCTGCCTATCAGCACCCAGAGCCAGCCGTCTTCGACTCGCATCTGCTGTGGCCCTGTCCTGCTCCCGACGTGCAGCATGGCAACTTCGAGCCGCAGCGTCCTCCCCGCTCTTCTCGAACCGCACATGGAATGCTTGCCAAGTCTAAACCTGGCCATGGGGCAAATGAGCACTCTCGCAATCTGATTCCAAGACGTGCCCAGCACCTTACTGCATGCCTACCTCAACGTTAATGCTTCGATACGAGTCTTGGATGCCAATACTAAAATTTCGGAGCATCTGCGATAGGAAGGTTCTCTACTGATGGTCATCAATGGCGCATCGCACGCGACCGACCAGAACCGACAGTGAGGCAATGGGCACGGTAGTGCAACCCGACAAGAGAATATAAGAAGCACCCCTCCGCTCCCTGCTTGCCGCATCATCAACTGCCAATCGTCAATCTGCAGTCTTGTTCGCAAAGATGAAGTGGGCTACTGTTGCAACTGCTTTGCTGCCATTGGCCGCCGGCCATGGCTTTACCCATGCCGAATATGCCTCTGGAGAGGTCATGGAATTGATGATGGCCGGAAAGGAGGTTAGTACCAAATCCACGCTGATCAAGTCGCGCCAGATCCTAACAACCACAGGCCGCATGGGCGAAATCTCGTGCAGCTGGCGAGTACGACAGCAAGAGGTGGAACGGATTCAACAAGAAGCGGAGCAACAAGAACAAGATCGAGTGCAAGAACGGCCGCGTTGAGGCTGTCGTCGGCGATGCCGATCAGACGTACAAGTGCAAGAAAATCGTGCGTCTCTTGTCATACCACACAATATCTTATTGACAGGGTTGTAGGACTTGTACGACTTCAAAACGCACGAGGAGCTAGGCGACGCCATTGGCGAGGGCTCCGGCTCGTGGGGTTGGACCCACAAGGGTCGTGAGTTCATCGCGATTGGCCAAACATACGGAACTTCCTTCTCCGAGGTGACCAGGGATGGTCAACTTGAGTACCTTGGCCGTCTTCCCGCAAACAACGATTCCGTAATCTGGCGCGAGATTAAGAAGGTCGGGGATACCCTCGTCGTTGGATCCGAGGGTATCGGTCACGGTGTCCAGTTCTTCGACTTGAAGAAGCTTCTCAAGCTCTCCCCAAAGAACCCCTACACCTTTGACATCAAAAAGGACGTCGCGTGGCTCAACATTACCCAGGGTATTTCCGGACGTACGCACACTGTCGTCGGCAACGAAGAGAAGAACTATGCTGTTGCCTGCGGTTCCGGTGGCCGTCCTGGTCGTAATGACACCTGTGCTGGTGGACCCATCTTCATCAATCTTGACAACCCCTCCAAGCCCTATGTTGAAGGCTGCGCGCCTCAAGATGGCTACACTCATGACGCTCAGTGCATCGTCTACCGTGGCCCCCACAAGAAGTACTATGGTCGTGACATCTGCTACGGCTACAACGAGGACACCCTGACCATCTACGATGTCACCAACAAGAAGGGTGTTGGCGCTTCCACCATCATCTCGCGCACTCCCTACGTCGGTGCCTCCTACACTCACCAAGGCTGGGTCCTAGACCCATACTGGCAGACCCACCTTGTCATGGACGACGAGCTCGATGAGGGCCAGATTGACCCCAATCGCACTGCTGTGGACTCCCCGGCCAAGGATGGATTCCCCGTCACCTACATTTGGGACATCCAGAACCTCGAAGCCCCCAAGGTCACTGGTCTGTACAAATCCACCGTCCGCTCCGTCGACCACAACCAGTACGTCTACGATGGTCTGAACTACCAGTCCAACTACCAGGCTGGTCTCCGCATCCTCGATGTCAGCTCCATTCCCCGTTTCCCTGACGGCTCCAAGGTTGAGGAAGTTGCATACTTTGATGTCTATCCTCCGGATGATGTCAAGCCCGGCGGTGGTGATGCCCTCTGGAACGGTGGTACCTGGTCAGCGTACACTTTCCTCGGCTCTGGATACGTTGTCGTCAACACCATTGATCGTGGTGTCTTTGTTGTTAGGCAGCAGGGCGGCAGGGGCAAGGGCAAGTACTGGGGAAAGTACTAGATACCCTCATGAATACATGAACACCGGACGCTCATGAAGCGGTAATGGTAATGATTAGTAGTCAAGAAAAATCAAAAGTAATGACTTCCACCCACCAAATCTTCTTTTCCCTTTGCAGTGCACCGCGATGAATGTTTTGATTTCTTTTTGGACGTTGGATTATGCACTCGATTGCGCCTTCAAATTGCGCCATTCCCGAGCCCGTCGCCGGATTACACCCGAATTTCATCTCCGCCCGTAACCTTGGCATGTTTACATGCTCACAAGCTTTGCCTCTCATCCCAAGACTTACACAAAGGAAAAACCTTTATATCGACTTCCCAACACCTTGAAACACGACTATATTCCTTTCGTTACCGAAAACCGGGATAGAAATCCGAGGGCAAGGATGTTGCTCCTTCGCCTGCTGTACAACCTTCCCTTTCCGCCTTGATCCGGAATCGGGCATTCCAACCAAACAATAGCAACGCAGTGGCTGGTGAAAGCTTATGTCGACGTTCCTTGCGGGTGATGTGTTGGTGGAGGAGTTCAAGGATTATTACGTAGAGTATGCGTAGTTAAGAGGTTGCAATGGTAGGTAGATACTTTTGAATTATCATATGGATGGCGGTTTTCAATGGTTTGCTCGGCAGATTCGACACGCTAATGTCGTCTCAGTATACCCCCTGATCGAAGTTATTGAGACTTGGCACTGCCCTTCGCCCGCTGCTTGTCCGACGCGTACTGTCGGTGAGAACCGCCGCAACCGCCGTCTGTAGCGATGTTGTATCAAATTTTTTGAGTTACTACGAACTTTTGCTCATCATCATATGCACCCTTATTAATCCACTGCCTTGGTAAACTACTATTCTAGGTTTAACTTTGCGCCGTGGCTCCGCTGCATCTCGCGGCAATTTGTGCCTCTGTAGAACTTTATTAAGCACTGACTGTTGAGAAAAGCTAGATCATGAGGGTCAGGAACCGGGAGACATGCTCTATTTCTCTCACTTCTATAGTAGTTATGATACAGCTATTCTTACACATATTACAAAGTGCTGCTACTATAGGCTTATTCTTCTATGTGCCTCTGTTTCAATTCAGGAACACTAAGCTGTGGCAACCCAATATGAAAAAAGAGCTGCCAAGAAGAGATACTAGGGTCCTGGTGTTCCTCTAAAAGCTAATGTTAAGCTGGAACATACGTTACAACCCTGATCGTGATTGCAGTAAGAACGTTTAGTATTCGCCAAAGGAGACGAAGTTAAATACTAGTGGTTACCTCGCTATTCACACACATTCTCAGTGTGTTAACGGCGCGGGATCGTTAGTGATATCTATACTATCCGACCGGATAATTTCCAATGCTTTCTGTTCTTCCAGACCGGTCGGTCGTGTAGAGATATCGACGACGTACCCGGTGGCGCCATTACACAGCCTAACCTCATCAGAATTTCCATTCGAAATTTCATCGAGGGCAACATTGTGGTCCCATCGCTCCGTCGTATTTTGGTAACCCGCCGTGTTGACGAGTGATGGCCTGCCGTAGAAAACTGTTCTTCGAGCCGCGGTGGAGATTAGTCCTAGGATAGGTGCGAGGAGACGCTTCAGCGGAGGTAAAGAGGCGGCGGTGATACCGACGGTGAATTCGACAAAATACCAAGTGAAGAATGTGTCGTGAAAGTCATAAGCATTGCCGTCAAAGTTGTATTGAGTTTGCTTATATGTCTTGACGATTCCAGCCGCGCAAGATGACCAGCCCAAGGAGAGAACGATTGCCAAAGAAACCTTGGTTCGTCGATTCAGCTGAAGGTTGTAGATGAGAGGCATCGGAAGCGCGGCAAAACATGCATCGGTAACGATATTAAATACTTTGCTTAGTGAGTGGAAGTGAACAAATGCACAATGGAATGGAATAGATGCTTACCACTGTTCATGAGCGCGAGATTAAGAAATGTTGTTGTGCTCATGCACCGCGCCGTGCCAGTCGGTGGTTTGAGGCTCAGAATCCACACCGCCTCGATGGGGACGCATTGCCAGATGAGTCCTCCAAGGCAAGCCAAAGTAAAAACAACGATGAAAATAATAGAGCCAAGCAGTACACGCTTATATACTAGCGAGAGGGAGAATCGAAGTAGACTAAACGCGACCGACACCTTGACGGCCGAAAGGCCAGTGAGGATAAATAGTGATTCAATGTACGTCCAAAATATCTGGGCCTGAAGTTGTGGAGGATCGGCTACCACCACCGCAACGTGCTTTCCAGTACCGTTGTCAGCCCGTAATTTGGAGCTGACAAATGTGACAATACAGCAAATCTGTGCAGCTAAGTCAGTCAGAGAACCTAGTCAAGATGCAACAACAATGTAGCTCACTAATGCAACCGTCATAGCCCAATCGTCTCTGCCAAAAGTCTTTACCATTCTAATGCGAACGTAGAACCGGAGCAGGACCGTTGCGGTCGCAATCGCGAAAAAGGTTCCGACGACGATAAGTATTTGACTGCGTTTGTTGATAGTGAGCTGCTCCGGGGTGAGAGAGTCGACAGACACGACGTTCATTCTGGGGGTAACGTGCCGTGCGACGAACATGTTTAAAACGCTCAGACACGATGGTGAGTATCGCGCAGATAGTTTGAGAGCAGTTGCCCTAAAAGCAGGGGTATATGGGCGCAAGACGAGGTTCAAGTAATCATCTCACAATCTGAGCTGTGAGGAACCCATGCCACAGATAAAGAGTTGTCCTGTGGCGTGTGTGCGTATGTGTGTGTGTGTCTGTGTGAATCATGGAGCACATAATGTTGGAGCTGAACCTCACGAATGGGTTTTCGAGCGTTCAGCCAAGCTGGGTCAGCCGTTTTCAAATCTCCAACTCCTGCACGGCATACACGGGGCATGGCGACAACGGCTTGCATATGAACCGTAATTATTGATAGAGTAGAATAGCGCGTTACAATGCTTGGCCAGCCGTTCCAACAGTTCTCCACATGCGAGATTTCGTCGGAAGGGATGTTTAGCACAGTTTTGTCGAGGCTTAGTGCGCGTAATTACAAGCCAGGTATGCCGCCCCCGCACTCTTTTGACGTTGCGACGGCCGGAAGAGCTTCCTGATGGCTGCCGCTCAGGGGTTCTTAAACTTACTCTGCCTAGAGCATCGCTGTTTGCAGTCGCGTGGCGCTTTAGCGAGCCGGGACACCCGCCATTGGGGGTTGTTGACATGAGACGGGGGGCACTTTTCCACAAGCGGGTGATTTACAGTGACCGTCATCTGGGGACATTATTCACAGGAACACTTAGGCGGTGGTTCCTCGATTGACACCGGCGCTTCGGTTCTTCAAGATGAGAACCGATGCACAAGGGTCGATCTCGGCCAGTGCGCGCAGGGTGCAGGGCCCAAGCTTACCGTTCATTAATGCGAGCAAGACCGGGTGTAGCTCCCCGAGCGAATAGGCTTTGTTCCGGCTCACTATGCGGAAGATGCCGTGCATCTATCTAGCCTGTGTTTTGCTTTTGAAAATGCATGTGCTTTGCGATCAAAGGGATTCCGGCCAGATGTCGATCTTGACCAGTCGGTGCAACATGAGCTTTCCGATTCCGATCCCGTTGTCCTAATCTAAAGGTATCTCGTGTGGTAACGACAGATCCGGGACCCCGCGGCACTTCCTTAACACTAGCTAGAGTTCTACTGTTGCGGAACGCATATGCAGAAGCTCGCAAGTGCTGCCAACATGTTCTTTGCTAGCAGCAGTGGGCGCCAGAAACGGGCGCAATGGACGGTCCAGTGGCGCAAATATAGCGAAAACTTAGCGATCTGACTGTTGATGACATGAAGCACTTTAGAAGCGCCTTCAACTGTCGTTGTGTCATCTTCAAAGGGCTATGGGCATCGTCTGAAAGCCACTAGCGAAGCCAACAGCACCCACGACGGCTGCCTGGAACTTTCCGACAAGCACAGACGGAACCCGCACACCATGAAGGGCGCAACCCAAGGCTGCACCCTGAGGCTGCACTCCAAGTGGCAATCACTGGACCAGCATTTCACTAAATACTGTCCACCGCTACCAATAGGCATTCATGGTCAATATCACCAGACCTACCTCGGCACAGAAAACAGGGATGGCAGCCTCTGTGTGAAGTATAAACCAGATTTTCCTGTCTTGCACTAGTTAGCTGAAGTAGATAACATTACCAAGGAAGAATTAGAGGAAATGGAAAGAAGATGTTGGGAGAGGAGATAGGGCTTGCTGCAGGGTCTCGTGAATTTTCAGACGCAGAGTCTATTGAGTAGGTCCATGCCTCCAATGTAGTTAGGGCTCGGCATTGAATATGCATATGCGTGCGCAGGTGAGCGATAGCCAAGCTTGCTCTCTAGAACCTTACTTCGAAAAGGAAACATGACTGGGCTGGGGATGTTGAAGGCCATCCAACAGTTTGCAGTAACTTAAGTAAAACACACTTTAGTAATTTAGACAGCCTCAAACGTACACTGCATGTCCTAATGTAGATGATTCAGCCTATGCGGTGAGATATATTAAGCCACTCCAGGATGACGGGCTCATGTTGGGCGGCGTTTACTCCCATTGACGAGTGACTTCACATTCGACGTGCATTCTGTTTCCAATGCTTGCTAATAATACTGATGCCCAACGCAAGCCAACCCATCCCTCTTCCTCAATTCTCCCTACCAACTTCTCCGCTGGAAACTGCTCATCCGCACTCACTGCCCCCAAAATGCCCCAAGTAGCCACCAAAACCTCTCCTTGGACACCTTCCATAGCTCCTCATCAGCAGCTTTCCCACTCCCGGCCTCGGATAAAAAGGGTCGTTTCTGATAAACGCTACACAGGCCTGCTCGATACCTGCTTCGTCCATTGAAAGTGGTTGGCAACAGTCAAAGTCGAGAATCCACATACAGTGAATGTCCAAGTAATCAGACTGGAAAGTGGGCGAAGATGAGGACTCGCCTCCTCGCAGAGGTGCCAGCACGAACTCAACGTCATTCGGGTCAATTCGCGCACCCCAATGCATGAGTGCGAGAGCATCTGCCATAGTCTCCGCATAAGAACTGACGTCCAAACCGAGCGCTTCCATCTGATCGATATGGAGGGGTACATTGCGGAGACTAAAGCTGGAAGCGCGATGTACTTCTCATCTCATTTCGATGATGACGTCGTCCCAGATATGGTCGAATCAGGCAGGCGTGATCGTCGACGTTGTTTTTACAAAATTAGACAGCGGAACGTTGCAAGCGCAGAAGAGATGTACGATTTTGTCGCTAATCGGCCTTGGTACTTTTGGAATGCGCTCTGAGTTGAGCGCCCTGCAAGCGGAGTAGCCAGCTGGAAATTGATGCAGGCGTAGTTGCCACCAGGCGTCGGTTGGCTGGATCAGCTTGTGGCATTTCGGTATCGAAAGAAGTACCGAGAGAAGGTGTTGAAGTGCGCTTTGAAGAACTCGGAGATGCATGGTATAGTCGCTTGTTACTGACCTGCCGGGCCCGTCGTCTTCGCGCTTTATAGCGGTACATACGTCGTCCTGGTTGTCTTCCAAGAGTCCAAATACTGCCGCAAACCCCTTTCCGATGCAGCGGTATGGGGCGTCCGAAGGCATAGCGAATAGTATCCTGTGGTGTATTTAGTAGGTGTAGAAGTTTTGGTCTTAGTAATCGTACAAAAAGTGTGAATGTATGAATGGAGTGGGACTTAAACATGTGTACAGTATTTGGGGTAAGCAATGCAGTAACCGTGGTTGAATAGCTTCCGATGATTAGCTGGCTACTTCAATCGTTTGAAGAGACCAGAGACATTCAAGAGAGATCGTTAATTATTATTGCATAAAGCCTGGAAATATCTTCCAGCCGTGGAATACGTTCAAAACACTTCACTGCAAAGTATCCTCTTTGCTTACTTGCTGAACTCTCTAGTGTCCACGATGTGACTCGCTTGGACTGCTTGTATTATTTGAGTCTCTTCGGTTGTGCAGCATAGGAGCTACAGGCGCAGAACCCATCGGCTTCCTTACACTCGCCACACCCACTCGTGGTGCTGGCTGTTCTTTTCCTCCGTCTTCTTTGTCGCTTTTCTCTCTTGCTTTAATTGCTTGCTCGAGTTGCTGCAATTCTATCACGTGCCGTCGAGGAGCAGTGAGCATGCTGCCATATGCCCGAATTACGTTCCCTTTGTGTTCATTGTACTTTTGGCGGAGTTGTACAATAGAACAGTCCGTCATGCGTTTTCCTTTCTTTAGAGGACTAGCTTGGCCTTGATTCTGATCATGCTCGGACTTCTCTTCAGCATCTTCCGCTCGAGCAGCAGGCGCAATCTTCTTATTATTCTTGCTGATAGATAAAGCATACTCTTCGCGGCGGCGGGCGAGTTCAGGACTGGGGGCTTGCAAAGGATCTTTAGCGCGATCGCTGATACTAGCTTCTCTGCTATGATCCTGAACTTTCTTAGCACGCGCAGGAGGCAACTGTGTATATTGCTGCGGCGGAGAGGATTGTGCTGAGTCCAAGACGTGTGCGTTTGGTCGATTCTCTGACAAGGTCAATGGGCTTGGTTGTCGGGTTTGTTTACAAATATCGAGTGTGCTTTCCTCTTCCTGCGCTACCGGTGCTACCGCGTCAGGATGCGGAGTCCGCTGTGTAATGCGCGATAGAGGCACATCGCGTATCACTTCAGAATTCAGGTTCAAGGCTCTGTCTACTGTTGCATTGCCGTTGTCCCGCTGCTCAGCGATCCTGTTTGTCGAACTTCGGTCATTCTGGTTCGTAGTATGGTGGCCGTCCTGTGTAGTATTAGGCTTAGGAGGTAGTAGACGCTGTCTCTGCATGCCATTTCGGGACGCAGGGTCAAAGTCATTCCGGTACGTGGGCTCGGAACGATCCGCAGGTATCCCAAGCGCTTCGTCAAAGTCTTGGAGTACATCATTGAGATCAACGACGGCTCTATGAAGATCTGGAAAGTCCGTTCCACAGGCTGAGTAAATAGAGATGACATTCCAAGATGCTATCATCAAGTTATCGAAATTAGGAAAGGCGGTCTTGACAATAGTGTTGAACAAGTCCACCTTGATCTGATCGGGGATAGTGTTGAACGTTGCACTCTTAATGTCGTCTGGGACAGCCTCGAGACCAGAACATTTGCGCTTGTTGGATGAATGTTTCGCAACAGAGTCGCCAGGTTTACGCTTTTGCACCCTCCACGCTGCAATTCGTTAGTCGTGGACAAGCTTAACTATTCAACATACTGACATTGAGGAGCATCTCTATTCTGATTCGCCTTGTCTGGATCGAGCCTCGCCAGTGTCTGCAGTAGTGTCAGGGACATCATGTCATTGAATGGATTGTGAATTTACGTTAACCTACCTCTCCCTCAAGGAGCTGCGCCAGTGGCGGTTTCGGCATACTGTGGGCCAACCGCCTAGCTTCATTGATCCTGTTCTTTCTAGCAAAGATTGCCTGACACTTTTCCTTGAACATTGGAACCATAGTGCTCGCAATGAAGCCATGGATGGCAATTGAGTTCAGATTCGTATCATCATGCTCTAGTGCCGCTTCAGTGTGTATCTCGAAATGACCATTATCAACTGTCAAGTACACATGATATACGGCGTTGTTCTCTTTTGGAAAGAGTACATTTCCGAGGTCGAAACGAGTTGCGACATCTTTGAGGGTGACAAAGGTGAGTGGAGGATGCACAACGCCATTGAGCATCTTGTACGTTGGTGGCTCATCATCGGTGATGCCTTCAATGAACGTGTCCAAGTGGCGCGGTTCCATGTAGCGAAGCTGGTCGCGAAGAATTAGGGCACGTTTCTGAGGCTTACTGAGAGAGTTGAAGATGGGAGCTTCGATTTCCGTCATGGTGGGCCAGCTAGGTCGCCACAGGGACATGGAATCACTGTTCGAAGATCGTCACCGAAGAAGCAGACGAGAGCCTAAAGACCGCTCATACGTTGAGGAGGAGAAACCGTTGTCTGGAGGACTGGAGGTTTCATTGGAAAAGAGAGAGATATTATATACACGCACAAAATTGCACTCTCACTCATCCATTGTAGCGAGCGAACTTGAGAGGAAGCCCGTAACTGGCATCGTTGTTGGCCACCTTCACCGTAAAGCTCAAGTATGGCGGGCATATGAAGGGCATAAGAACAGCATGATGTGCTTCTTATATGATTGCAAAGTGGACTCTCAGGTAGTGCATGGCGTAAGTCAACTCTTGCGATACTCAAACCGCCAGACAATGAAGGACTAAACATAAGTCAAGAACGGAGAACCGGATTATGGCATGGTCAAAGTGTTATTGGATTCTTGTGGGAAGGACACGTAAACCGGTTTGGATAGGACGGCAGGCACGACTGGGGGAAGGGGAAAGAAACCCTCAATCCGTCACGAACAAAACACACAAAGCAGCATGAGCAGGGCTAGCAGGGAAGAGTGTGAGGCTACCATAGATGGCCCATTTACTGATACATATCCCGCGTAGCTCTTGGGTCTTGTCTATAGTACTGGGAAATTAACCTTCGCCATCTTCTTTTGCGCTTACAAGTACAGACCCTCGGGCTCACCCTCGGTCTTCGTTTTCAGCACTCGCTCTCTTGCGGTACGGAAGTCTTCCATATTCACCCGCATCCTGCGCTCTCGAAGCGCCATGAGACCGGCTTCAGAGCAGATGGCCTTGATGTCGGCGCCGGAGAGGTCGTCCTTCTGGTTGATAAACTCGTCGAGATCGACGTCCTCATTAAGCGACATTTTGGACGTATGGAGCGTGAAGATCTTCTTCTTTGTTGTCTCTGTATATTGTTAGTACGCAGAGTTATAAACGCAGAGTCGGTGTAGGGACTTACGGTCGGGGTTCTCGAAGAGAATCTTTCGGTCAATACGACCAGGACGAATCAAAGCAGGATCGAGCGTCTCGATTTTGTTGGTGGCCATGATGACCTTGACGTCTCCACGATCATCGAAACCATCGAGCTGGTTGAGAAGCTCCAGCATAGTCCGCTGAATCTCACGCTCGCCTCCAGATGTGGACTCATAACGCTTCGTACCGATGGCATCAATCTCATCGATGAACACGATGGACGGAGCATTTTCAGCGGCGGTTTGGAAAAGCTGTCGCACTAGCCTGGGGCCGTCTCCCAGGTACTTCTGGATCAGCTCACTTCCTACAATGCGCAGGAAAGTCGCGCTGGTCTGGTTGGCCACAGCCTTAGCCAGCAACGTCTTTCCCGTACCCGGTGCACCGTAGAGAATGACACCCTTCGGCGGCTTGATGCCCATCTCCTCGTATAGCTCTGGATGTAGTAGCGGCAGCTCGACAGCCTCTCGTACTTCTTGAATCTGCTGCTCCAGACCACCAATATCCGCGTACGACTCTGTGGGTGCCTTGTCCAGCTTCATCACTGATACCAGCGGATCCGCATCGTCTGTGAGCACACCAACGACTGACACCGACTTGTGATGCAACAGAATGCTTGCGCCTGGCTCGAGAAGGTCTTTGTCGACGAACGACATGATGGAGACGTAGTATTCGGGACCAGTGGCGCTGGAGACGATAGCATGGTCGTCATCGATGAGCTCCTCCAGGTTGCCGACGCCCATAGGGCTGCCACGCATGTCGTCGACCCGCGACCTCTCGTCCGCATTTCGATCTGCAGCATCCTCCCCTCCGGCGGGCACAGGGGCGTTTCCTTCCTTCACCGCCTTTGCTTTTCTTAAGCGCTCCTGGTTCTCGACGTATTCCTCCTCCAGCAGCAGATGGTCGTGGATGCGCTGCATCCGCAGGTATCGTAGCTTGCATCGCGCAGTCGGGTAGACGGTCGGGAGCTTCGCAGCGGCGCTCGGTCCGGCAGCCTTCTTCTTCTTCCTGCCGATGCGGGTGGTTGGCTGTGGTGGAGGCTCGTACTTTGGCTTATCCTTCTGTAGCGGCAGACACGTTAGTTCCAGGTAAGACGGCGAGGCGACGTGACAGCAAGCGTCTATCTCCCTGCGAAATGGGCAACTTCAAGACCACGTACCTTGTCCTTCTTGCTCTTGTCGTCCCCTGGAGGTCCGCCGCCTCCAGCACTAGACTGCTGGTTACCCTGGCTATCATCAGTATGCTATTTTGCTGGCCTGTGAAGCAGGCAGGCTCACCATGGCACGCAGGCAGGCTTGAAGATGTGCACTCGGGACGCTTTAGTATCACGCAACTAAGGGCGGAAGAACCACGGAGATCGGCGTGGTGGTGAGGCGATGGCGGGAGTGAGGCGGTGGTCGTGTTTGTAATGTTGCTGGTGGCTCCTGTTCCGAAGCTCGAGAGGCCGGGCTTGGCAGCTGTGGCGTCACTGGCCGCTGTCTCAACTTCGGCCTCACCAATCCCCATAGAGACGGACAGACACGTCAGACCGCGTTCTGATAGCGATAGACAGTTCCTCTTGTACTCGAATGCACTTGCACTTCACTTCCACTATACGCTTCCATCAGCCCCGTGAATCCTCTCAGCCATACTCCAACCCCGCTGGTCAAGCCGAGACGTCCCCAGCGGGTTGCTAGGTGCTCAGTAGCAAGGTAGCTCTGTCTCTATCACACCCAGACCGCCTCGGCGTAGGTACCACCTGATTTTATCTCATAGCACAAGCAACAAGCACTCTTGCGTCCCACAACCACAGCCCAGCTCCTCCAACCGATTGACTCACTCCCCGCATCAGTGGCCGCCTTCACAGCCTGAGGCTGACACTCAGATCCAGGTTTAGTCCCAACTGGCTGCCTGCTTTCTCGCCAGTCTCCGCCCTCTTTCTGCCTCCCTCATCCTTTCCCCCACCTCAACATCCGCCCACACCCACAATGAACTCCAATCGCAACCGGCGTATTCACAAGGAGATCAACGACATCCACAACGACCAGCTCTCCAAGATCATTGTTGAGCCAGCGGGCAGTAGCGATGACCTTACACATCTTCGGGGCCAGTTCTACGGGCCGCCAGACACACCCTACGAGGGCGCTACGTACTTTGTCGACATCAAGATACCCAGCGAGTATCCCTTCCGCCCACCCATTATGAAGTTCGAGACCAAGATCTGGCACCCCAATGTCAGCTCGCAGACGGTGTGTACTACGGCTCTATAGATAGGCCCAAAGTTGCTGACAAGATTAGGGTGCTATCTGCCTAGACACCCTATCATCGCAATGGTCGCCGGTTTTGACCATCAAGTCCGCCCTCATCTCCCTGCAGTCCCTCCTCAGCACACCCGAACCGAAAGATCCTCAAGACGCCGAAGTAGCTGGTATGCTGATCCGGAACCCGGCTGAGTTTGAACACAAGGCACGTGAATGGGCTGTAAAGTATGCAGGTGCACCCAAGAAGGAGATTGCCGAGGGAAGTGGAGGCGCCACAGCCGAGTCAATCAAGAAGAAGGCCCAGCAGGCGAGGCAAAACGAGGAGAAGGTCAAATTGGCAGCGTACGTACTCCACCATGCATGCTGTCAGGATGCGCTGACTTTGCTACAGATATCATGGCTATAATAAGAATCTCGTCGACCGCTTCGTCGCAATGGGATTTGATGTCGAGGCTGTCGTGGCTGCGTTTGAGTACGTCGGCATCGATAAGATGGGTGGTGAGGACTATGAGCTTGAAGAGGCCTACATGGGCGACATTACTGCTCGTCTATTCGGCGAAGCGTAATCGCCTTGCGCAATTTCCTACACATTCGAGCAACTTCAAATTCAACCACTTTGGGATGTAATCATCACAAGCAGAGGCAAGACGATCAGAAGAGGGTATTAGGTTCACTGGCGTACGTCACTCAGACTATACATTATCATCGGCCACGGCGTCAGGGATTATTATGGGTCGGTGTACTCGTTTTTTTTTTGGTAAGGAGGAACTCATATGAGTGATCGATCAATTCATTACATTACAGATCAATTATTTCTAGTCTTTCTGGTTGTACACAGCTTCAAGAATGTGCTTGCCGTCACTAGGGCAGAGTTGACTCCTGGCATTTAGGCAATAGCCGAAGTCACGTCGACCTTGGCCTCTCCAGTGAAGGTGCGTCCTACAGCATTGCTCTTCAGCTCCAAAGGAGCACTGCCAAAGACGGTCTGCTTGTTGGGCAGATCAACAACCTGCTGGAGCGAGATGGCTATTCATCGTATTAGCAGCCATTCTCCTGATACTGGAAGTATTTCCAAAACTTACTCTGTCCATCATATGTATAGCTGAACGACTGGTTGTCACAGCTGCTCGTCTCTGCGGGGCTGTTGGCTGGGTTGTTCTCGTATTTGCAGGTCGAGGTCAAGCCCTCCGGGTATGCGTCCGAGGTGAAGACGGCAGAAACAGTCTGCGACTGGAAGCCGTTGGCGAAGGCGGACTTGGTAACGCTGACGTCCCAGGAGCCATACTGCGAGCGAGGGAGCACAGCGGCGAGGGAGGAGGTGGCGAGGCCGAGGAAAGCGAGGTTGAAGAGCTGCATGATGGTGGTTTGGAATTGGTTTGGTTTGGTGGTGGTAGCGACTGTGTGTTGATTGTGTTTGTTGGAAGCTGGGAGGATGATGATTCCAAGAAACAGTGGCTGGAAAGTGTTATATAGATGTAGATGGATCGACTAGACGTCACAGTATCCACCAATAATGCTCTGCAATCCTATTTTGGACTTCAAGATGCTAGGGTAACAGCCCTAAAATTCGGTGCTGGATATTGTATGACGCGATTTTCGGCCAGGTTATAGGGCCGATATCCATTGAAGCAAGTCCGTGAACATATCCCTATACCACCTTGCTTGACCGCCAAACCCACCTTCCTTTTTTCAATTTATAGCATAACTATCGAACGACCCGCTCGCTCTCGCTCTCGCATAATGTTCTCGCCATCACCAAACACTCTCCCCTTTCGAACTTGCAGAGACTCTTTCGCATCAATCCAACTTATTTGGGAAGTGGACATGTAAATCTCCGAGCCTAGAGCCCTGACGGTCCTGGCCGAGGCAGTTCAACGGCAGAGGCGCCGTCGTTCATGCAGTCTAAATGGGGAACGGCCGATTCCCCACCGCAAACACGAGATCACGTGCCAGGGGTCCCTGCACAGCCTCGTTCAGCAAACAAACAATATCAACGTCCGGGTCCAGCGTCTGAGGATACGATCGCATGAGCTCACCGTGACGCAAACTAACTTTTAGTCGATGCTACGCAGCATCATGCTAGACCGGGAGCGATGGAGCGCCAACCACGCATGTCGCTCAGCCAGCGTCCACTGAAGTTCTTTACCGAACTCTACGTCCACAAGCAACAATGGTACCGCCATAAGCTCGCCCTCCTATCCGCCTTTAACATGACGGCTTTACTGGGGAAACTCTACTGGCACTATGCCTCTGGGAGATATGAATGTACACCTCCTGATTTCTGGTCCTTCGTCCTTTCTATCGGAGCACGGTTCACGTGGGTTTTCCTTTTCCAGGAGCCGGACCAGTTTGCAGGGTTCAAGAGGCCTGGGAAGGGGTACAGATGTATTGTGATTGGTACGGTGATAGCCACCACGGTACCGAATGCAGTATTCCATGTTTGGGCACTGAAGACGGCCACAAGGGCGGCAGGAGACTTTGTGGCAGGTGTGACGAATGCGGTCATCGCGATAGTGTTGTGGATTATATTGATGGGGCTTGTTTCGTGGATGGCGCTAACCTTCCTGCTGAGTGGGGATGATGGCGAATTTGAGCCTGTTGTCAAGATGCAGAGGAAGAATAGTACAATCCTGAACATCGAGCCATACACAGATGATCCGGTCACGCATAGTGGGAGACTGAATAGGGTTGCTGAGAATGGGTATCTTGCCACGGCTTATGCAAAACAAAGAGAAGGTCAGACAGCAGCATCAAATTCGCCATTGAACTCAAGCGACGAGGGAAATCAAGGTGTGCAAACGAGCAGCGAAAATATCAACGCAAGCGAGGAGCAAACTCAACTATTACCAAACTGTGATCTTGCAGCTCCACTCCGTTGTCAGACCATAGCTCGATACGAATACATGACCCAAGCCAACACTGGTCCACACTCTTGGTGGTCATTCTCACTCATCCCATTGGTACTGATCTCGACTGCAACGGCCATCTTGATTATACAATTGCTCTTGATTCGAGAGGATCGACAACTGACCAAATTCCGGGCACCTTCATCGTGAGTGATTTGGTTACTCTTTGCTATCAGCCCAGTGCTCAACTGACTAAGAACAAGTACAATAAAGAATTGTCTTTATCTACCCTCAGCAGCTTACTTGATTTCTTTGTACGCGGTCAAACATCGTCTGAGAACTTCGCTCTTTGAGTCATTCGACACACCTGTTCCCGAGCAATGGCAGAAGCTTATAAAAGTCATTCCTGGCGTAAGAATGTTCAGGAACTTGCACACCGGGGAAGTAACACAGGACGATCCTCGACAAAGGTCAATGCCACGGGGTGCATACAAGGATGCAACCTCAATCGACAAAAACGCATATATCAGTGCCTTCAACGCCTCCCCACAACCTTGTACAGCCTATCATGGACATCTTGGCCGTATACACAAAACAAGTTTCCGTATCCGCCCGACCTTTATTAGATTGGGTTATCTTTCTCTGTCCATGTATTTGCTTTTCAAAGGCTTTTGGAACAGTGTCTTTTTCGACGTGCTGGATTCATACCTAGAGACACGCAAGCATCCCGACATCACACCTGCAGACCTTGCGAGCATGCGCAAGGAATTTATGCTGTGGCAGATTCTGCTATTTTCTAGTTTCCCACTGCTGTTTATGGCGGGAATCTATTCTTTCACGTGTTTGTCTAGTATGGTTATCCTTTGGGGAAGGACGGTGCTCAGGTATTCAGATGTGGCTGATAGGGAGAGGGAAGCTCAAGGCCAGGGCGAAGGAGCAAGGGAGGGCACGATTATGCTGGAGTAATGAATTATGTTCATCATGATGTATAATCCTGCAAGTACATATGGACATTTTTAAAAAGATCAAGGTATGCACTGCCAATAGCTACATAAGAACAACCTGTATCGCTACATTGGCAAGATCCATTGCAAATTAAGCGTCAAATGTTGCACCAGAAAATGGCCAGATAGCACAACATTAATCAACGCTAGGAGTCTGTCGATCTCAAGGTACCGAGGCTAAGTGCAACACTGCACATTTCCACTAGTCATGGATTAGAGTTTCCTTGCACTTTCTGCGCGAATTGCGGAAGTGTATCCGCTGCTTCGTATTTGAAGACGCACATTATATTGGGTACCATGCATAGCATTATTGGCTGTAAACTTGGATGCACACCTGCAATACCACAATCCGCGCGAATCGGGCTTTGAGGAGATGCATTGGTTCGTAAAGACGATTGGGCAATGTCACAATGTACACGGGCGAAACAGCTAAAGGACTTAGGCTTATTCTATCTCATCATTGTGGGGTGCAGCTCAAGCATGAACGAAAGTCTCGCGTTACTCACGAAGTGTAGAACGAGGGCAGATAAACAAGAGTTTGGGGTTGTATTGGTGAGCACTGCGTGTTTTCTGAGTGCGCGGGCTCGTCCTATGTCCTTCCATACTCCAAAATAGGCTGCTGACTGGGCCTCAGGTGAGCTGAAAATCTTGATCTTGAACCTTCTCAAACTCCGCGATTAGTGTCTTGTCCGCGATTCTACCTACACCCAGTCTCTTGAAGACATTTGTGGTCTCGTCTACCTGCTCAACGAATAGCACATCCAGAACTGGAGCAGACTTTTTCAACCAAATACCATGTCGTAAATATCGTGTCGAGACATGAAGGGCATACACAGCTTCACCAAAATCGGAACATGCTGTTGGATGAGCTTTGAGCCGCTCCAGCGAGCCCCATCCAGCAATGATCTCAGGATGGAAAGCGGAGCATATGGCACGCCAATTGCATGTCACTGGAACTGGAGCGTATGTAGTTGATATCGCCGCACTTTCGAGATTCTCTTTAGTTTCCAGGAATCCGCGAACATGTACCGTGTGTAGCTTACCACGAATATGAAGACATGAAAACATATTTGTGGGGTCAAAGTGCGGTGCGTCGCCTACGGGATTAAAAGGACGTAGCCTGTAGTTGTCATACACAAGATGATTTGGAATGTCATGCCTCCTCTGCTCGTTAAAGCAGACTCCGGTGACCATGAATGCTGGCTTCGTTTCGCTCTTTTTCGGCCATTGAACCGGTGTCATGAGTGACGCCCATGACCACGAGGGTGCTTCGTCGACGTTGCCTGCCGACGCCGTCGCAGAATGATTCTGCTCCCATAAGAGACCATGGTGTATGTCGCGCAGCCAGAGACCCGCGACATATACTTCATTCTGAGCTTCGTTCCCCATGCTTGGAAGGCGCCCTGGATTAGCAAGTATAGGCCCGACTTCTTTGGCCAAACCTGCCACAGCCAAAATTCGATCCGTCGACTTTGTCAGGTGCTGTCCGGAGTAAACTTCTAGTGCATGGTACCAGAACCCCACAATATCCTTATTCGAGTGGTGGAACGATGCCTTGAGCTCCAAATGAGCACGTAACTCAGGGTTGGCACGTTCAAATGTGAGCTGAGATTGGTCGTATGAACGAGGTAGCTCTTGCTGACACTCATAAAATAAGCCATGTGGCGTATACCAGAGCAGTCGCTTACTCAGTAACCATTCTTGCAATATCCACCCTCGACGGAAGAGAATGCTGGACCGGACCTGCTCCATATACTCGTCTACGAGCGGGACACGCCGTTTGTAAGCATAAAAGGTACCGGTAAATGCATTTTCCTTGTCACGATATGGCAGTTGGACAAGCCAGGAGGCCCATGGTGTCGCTGCTTTGGCGTAGGGCCTTCTCAGTCCGCCACTCATGTCTTCCGCTGTACCAGCCAGCGTGAAGATAGAAAACTGATAGTACTGCGCCATTTTCGGCGCCTCGCCTTTCCAATCCAAGTAATTGTCTCCTTTCTGGATAATGCAAATTGAATCAATCCAGATGTACCTAATGTTCATATTTGCAGCTATGTTGAAGGCATCTAAAAAAAGCTGGGGCAACAATCCAAAATCACCTCCCAGTAGTCGTTCTTCATAGTTTGAAGTTGTGGTAATGCATCTTCCTGTGAGATCATTCCAGCGATGGGTCAAAGTGATGTAGGCGCCGTGTAATCCCTCTGTTTGGCGAAGGTAGAGTCGAGATCGCCCTGCGTCCCGTACAACTTCGATAACACGTGTTGGCAATGGAGAGTGATATGGATCAATACTAATAGATCCAGATACTGTTTCTTTATATTTAGGATGGGAAGCGCAAGCTTCAACCCACGTTTGTGCGGTCTCGAAATGCGACTCTGAAAATGGGTCGTGGCCGATGTAACGACCAAGGACATCCTCACTCACCGCAGCGGCGCTCGCTTTAAGCAGGTCAATCAGCTGAGTATTCTGAACATATTTTGCAAAATGGAAGGAAGAGCTACCTACACGGATCTGTCGCAAGACATATCTCGTGCGTTGAGGTCTTTTTCATCCCGCTGAAGCGATCGCCCAGCTCGATCAATAGTCGATTGGCGCGTAATGAAGATGAACCCAAACTTGGCAACTTATTTCTGTAACTCTCAGATACGGTCATGTGTATGTACAAATCCGGGTTTGTGACAGTTCTACCAGGGATGACGACGTTTGTGAAGAAATACTCCGGCTTCTCGATGTCCTTGACGGCATCTAGTAATAGCGCGCAGAAGTCGCATCCGGTCGCAGCATTTTCTTCTACATCTTTCAGCAGATAGCCTTTTCTGCGGGTCACACTTCGAGCGAAAGACTGAATGTCGAAATTTTGGCACCGGTCGCAGAGTGAAGCGCTGTCGCTAGCTATACCATGGCGCGCGGCATGGCCCAGAGGTCGCGCATCATCACCCCATCCATCACGATAGGGCTCCGCATCGATTGTATCCAATGAGATTGCACTTGTGATGCGACGCAGCATGGCTGTATAACATGTCGAAGGATTCAACGCCGCGAGGCTGAAGTCGCGGCCTCCAGATACGGCTCGTAATGTTGGGGTTGAGGCCGGACTTCGGCAGTTTCTCGTATTTGGCACAAGTCCTTCCAAACCTCGCATCGAGTCCAGCGCAAATACATCTAACCATAACACATCATCCGCAGCCACCAATCATCTTATCGGCGAGTTTGGACAGCCTTGCACCCCTTCTGCTTCGCTGCCAATGTACACCCGAGTCTTACATGCTCGAAACTCTTCTCCTTGCTGACAAGGGATGTGTCCTGCTGGGAAAAGTTACTTTCGATATACTTCTCACAACTGCGACTACGGAGTCAAGAACATCAATGAACGCTAGTACTAAACGAAGAGGCCGTAGTGCTTTAGCGATAGATACTCGTGTGTGATTCCAGGGCAGCATTAAAACGTTGGTGCATCGCAGATGCATTCGTCCAGGAAGCCAGTCCGGAAGACGGAAGGCACCCAAGTGCTTCTCTTGCAGCATTTTGCTCTTTGACATGCTTAAAGCTGCGGCAAAAGATCCAGCATCGATCGCTACCAGGCATATCTGCTGTCCAGCACCGCTGTCCTCACTATTGGTCTTTGGCCGCATCTCGTGCATAAGTCGCTTCCATTTCCGTCATGCAAAACGCCTTCGCTAATCTTCATGAAGATTTTAGCTTGCCCTTTCTTGTTCTTGTTGCCGCTCATTATACCGGTATTGAATTATACCCCACTGTCGTACGTGTTAGAACGCATAATTTGAGCTTCGGCCACCTTTACTTACCCTTGCCAATTAAATGCCACCTAACGTCCCTTCTTTATCAGATCCAGAGTTCGCTGATACCCGGATATGTACAAACAGAATCTGGGTGCCATAGAGGACAGCGTGGCGCATGAGACCGTTGGGATCGTGTAGAGGCCTGTTTGCGGAAGCGAGAAAAAGGGCGTCTCCGCTAGAAGAAATATTCGCATCTATTGGACAAGTCCATACAACACCTGTTGCTGGCGTGTTCAGAGAGGCTCTATGAAAGACCTGCTCTGGCGTAACGCCGAGAGATGGACCAATCACGCAAACCAGGATCTTACAGATAGAGGTATCCCGGCCGTGCAGACATTTGCAGCCAGGATTTTATGTAGCTTATTATGGTATCATTCATGGCAGATGTACTGTTCTGTGGGTGAGGTCTGACAGTGTGATTGCGTCCATGTGTACAAATAGTCGCCTCCAAGTCGTTGTTGGAGGCCCTGTAGCTGCTAGGGATGAACCGTACCTTGAACCGAGCATGTCACATTGCGAAGAATATCCGAATAAAAGGAAGAGTTCTTTGTACACATTTCATGTATGGAAAATGGTTCTCCCAGAGACGTCCATTGATCTTGCAGGTCCCTTCGTCACCTATGTGAGTTTAGCGCCTTGGCGATACTTTTCTTTCAGTGGTTTGATTGATGCACTTCATGGCTGTACTACCGTCCATTCATGTTGTCGGTGAGGAAACCATGACTGGCAATTCCACCGAAAGTGCTACTTCGAGTTGTTGAAGGATCGCGCATCGGATATCCGCGTACACACATAACAGAGGATTCTTGGCTGGTTCCCGATATCGCCTCGGTTGGTCCATCGGTGTCACTTCAATCAACAAATATTTACGCCGAACCCTTGCGAAGCAAAGGCCGAGGACCCACACCCCACACTGAAAACCACGCTATCAGGTGGCACAATTACCAGTGCTATTCATCGCCCTGCATTTTCTACCGACACCCTCTATCGGACGCTTTATCTTTCTTATCTCGCGCCCAAGATAATGGCTCAGCTCAACCGTACCGATCACCCGGGCTGGCATTCGTGGTGGAAGCATCTCCGCGATGGCAGAATGGATTGAAAAAGGACCCGGTTGCACCTCTTGAAGCCTGTCGTTGTCATAACGCGACAGCGATACTTGGGTCTTCCTAGGCTGTTCCGCAGCGGAATCTTCTGTCCATATTCAATTTAGTCGGATTCACCATGACTACAACGAAAGTCAAGCACAGTGATCATGGAAACATTGAGCCAGATGTGGGCGTTGGCTCGACCTACATCCCCGATTTGAACGACAAGGCGATGGAGAGGCGTATTGTACGGAAGATAGATACACGCATCCTCCCTTTCATCTGTATTTCCTACCTCATCAACTTCCTTGACCGCGTAAGTTGAGTTCAGTAGCGTAGTAAGCGCCCAAAGCTTGTTTCTAATGTGGTTCAGGTTAATCTGGGCAATGCACGAACCCTCAATAACGACATCCCTGAAAACAACATAGTCCAGGAACTTGATCTTACCGGAAACCGTTACAACATCGCCGTCGCCGTCTTCTTCGTCCCTTACGTTATTTTCGAAGCGCCAAGCAACTTCGCCATGAAGTACTTCTCGCCCTCAGTTTGGATTGGCCGCATCATGATTAGCTGGGGCATAATCACTATTTGCACATCGGCCGTCTCGAGCTTTGGAGGCCTGCTAGCTGTCCGATTTTTTCTGGGTGTTGCTGAAGCTGGCTTCTTTCCTGGAGTTGTCATGTATCTATGCTACTGGTACAAACCGTCAGAGCGAGCCACGCGATTGGCCATTTTTGCGGGATCTGTTGCAGTTGCTGGTGCCTTCAGTGGACTACTCGCGACTGGAATTTCTTTCCTCAATGGCAAGGCTAACCTGGCTGGTTGGCAATGGCTCTTTATCCTCACTGGAATTCCTGCGGTCCTGTTTGGCATCGTGGTATGGATTTGGATGCCAGACTATCCCCAAGATGCTAAGTTTTTGAGCGAGGAGGAACGAGCTTTTGCGATTGCTCGTATGGGTCCATTCGCCCCAAATAAGGAAGATAGGACATTTGACCGCAAGACAGCCAAGGAGACCCTTCTCGACCCCTTGTTCTGGGTCTATGCCTTGAGCTACTTCTTCATGGTGAACAGCCTAAACAGCTTCAGCTACTTCTCGCCAACTATTGTAGCAAATCTTGGCTTCAAGGGCTACACCGCACAGCTGCTCACCGTACCCCCAAATGTGTTCGGTCTTATCATTATTCTAAGCAACTGCTTACATTCCGACTACTCCAAAGAACGCATTCGCCATGCTCTCGCCGGTCTCGTCCTTGTTGGATCAGGGTATCTTCTCTTGGCTCTTTTGACAAACTGGATAGGCCGCTACGTCGCCGTCTTCTTGATCGCATGTACTAACTCCGCCGTCATGCCGTTTTTGGCGCATCGCACCGCAACGGTTTCTGGGTCGACGGCGACGGCGCTAGCAACCGGCGTGACAATTGCTATCTCGAACTGCGGAGGCATCAGCGCACCGTTTTTGTTTCCAAGATCGGACGGGCCAAACTACCCCATGGGAAATGTGAGTGTTCCAATTCGCGTGTCGATTAGAAAAACGAGTTCAACGCTGACATCTTTCACAGTGGACTGTTTTCGGTATGCTCTGTGGTACCTTCCTCATGACAATCTACCTGGGTCTTAGATTAGGTACTAGCTCCGAGTACCGTGACTTTGCTCCTGGAGTGGCCGAGCAGCTTGCCACTCGGAGCAGCGTAGATGGCAAATTGCCAGACGAGGGGAGAGACTCGCGAGAGTTTCCCACTGCGGCGACGCTTGGTGATGATAAGGGCCAGAAATAAGTGCAGACAGCACAAGGTGTGATATATGTATGTCTAGACTGAGGCTCAGAGAGCAATAACTTATGTACCAACATGATAAGATTCGTTGAATGTCCAATGAGGCCCGATGGTGTTGCCTCCAATGAATGTTTCCGCCATCCGTCTAATTAAACGGGCTGAGCCTGTCTGCAGCGCATTCCACGCTCTGAATCCCTTGCCGAAATGCAGTGCTAACAGCCCTCAATAAGTGGTGCATAGATCGCTTTTGCTGAAATGAGAAGTTCAAGTTCAACAAGGGTTCTCACAATCTCTTTTGGGAGTTCACAAGTCGAAGCAAAACTCCCAAACTTAGGTATTTTGGGACACCATGATCCGTCCTAGAATTCACAACTTTCATCCATATATGACCTTTTCTGGGACAGTTGAATTGAATTAGTAGTATAACTCCTAAAAGGCGAGACAAAGATGGAACTGAGCATTTGGGTGAATTGATACTCAAACCGCAAGAGGCTAATTTCAGAGTGACGCAGGCAACCTCCCAAGATCTGCAGCCGCGTCCTTTAATCCTTGAGATAGCCACGTTGATTGATCCAGCAATCTATGTTAAGTGGGAAGCATCCTTTTCATACTGAGCATACAGTATACCACACGACTTCTAGTCAGCGTATGTTAGCGGTGCTGTTTATGGTGTTCCCATGGCCACAGGAAACATCATGATTTACTACACGGTCACGCAATCTGGATGTTGGATGGCAATGGAGCGCGTGATGAGAGACCTCAAAATATCAATCTTCGGTAGCAAGCTGCGGATCGCTATGGATATCAGTCTTAAGAATGTGACACGTGCGAGTGAAATTGTTGGGCTGATGCTGCGTTTATTGGGCGAACAAGAGAATCCAAGTCCTGGTACTGCTGGGGCCTCATAATTGAAAGCTTAGGTACATTTGACCTTCGGTTACTCAGCTACTCAACGGCCTTCAGTGTCCGCGAATGGAAAAGACCATCTGTGAGAGAAGAGTAGAGTAATCGTAGTCGAGCGCAAGCATGATGCGTATGCGAAATGCCTCATATCTGGGTATGTCCAGCTTTGACGAAAATGTATTCGAAGACTTCGTTCAATTCGCTCTGCATGCGCCAGCTGTCCTATACATAGATACTGGAGGGATGCGACATGGAATCCACAGTCCGCAAATCTTTCCGCTTGCCCCCTTCTCATCGCAACTGTAGTTGTTGGGCCATTATTATGCCAATACTTTCAGTGCAGCGACTTCAGCGCCTCTTCTAGTTCTCGCTCCAGTGTAACTCCCTAATGTTTGATTGATGAACTGGCTCAAGCGCTATTTCGTTGATTCCGAATACGTTCGATCGGTCAGAAGATGGCAACCAAACTGATTCATTGAACCTGATACTACCTATTGAGATTAACATATTAATATGATTTGTCCCAAGATTTGCTGCAACAGATTTTTAGCAATCATTACTTTCAGAGCGTGCTGTGAGCGCCTTTAGGTCGAGTATCGCTTGACGTGTCCCACCGATAGGACAAGTTTGTATGAAGAGACGACTGACGTTGGCGTGGGTTATGCCATCTAGTTATAGCCCACGTTCTACAGCGTATGAAGAACTCTCAAACCCTGTAACGTATCTCACTTGAAGTTGTGATTTATGTTCATACAAATAGGTAGAAAACAAGAGAAGCGAAAGTGCAAGAGCGACACAGAGGGAAAGCACTACAGAATTTTTGAGGGGGCAAGTTGAACCCGAACGCGATGAGCGATTGCACTTCGCTTTCCAGGATAGGGATCATGCCGCGTGGTCTCCTGCTTGAGGTGGTGTGCGCAACACCGGCGTGGCCATTCGGCCCGAAAAAAAAATTGTAGGGAAGATGACAGGCAGCACGTTGATCTAAGGCGTCTGGCAGACCGGCCAAGTGTGTCCGTACCAAGCTTCTCTTTCCTGCTTATAAGTCAGACCGGACCTCATTGAAGCTCCAGTCCAGGTGGCTGCGCAGGTTCGTTCATTTGGCACGGTGATCAAGACTGATTGGGACAACTCCTCCTCTACGCCAAGTCGCTTCGCTCGTATTGTGTGGGCGTGGCCATCCATGACTTCGGCATATTCGTGTACAAGGCTAGTGGCATACGTTTCTGCTCTTAGTAGACTTGCTGATGACGCAGTCCTAAACCGAGCATTGATGCAAACCAAAGCGCATACGCGCATTGGGTATGGCCTCATGAACCAGACACAATCGAAGCACAGGAGTTATGCCTCTGCATATCAAGTTGTAGTAATTGTTCGAGCTAGAATTACTCTGCCCGAAACTATGTATAGAATTGCCAGTGCTTCAACCTTCGACTCAAAATGTCGCTATTGTTAGCTTCATCACCACGACCGCAGGCGTCTTTGTAGTGTAAAGTATTCAGGGTCATTTTCTGGGCGCACTACTGCCGAGCTTATTCGTTCCTCTCGTAGGCCACTGCGTATCTGCGTAATTGGTGAGAACGCCCGGCAGCGTAATCAATGTTTCTTATTTCATGCGCCGGAAATGGAAGACCGAAACGTCTTTGCACGAAACTTGTGGGCGATGAAAAGATCAACGTTGAGGACGGAAGCCAAACAGCAAATTACTGGGGCATATAGGAAATTGAGTAGAAGAGAATGCATTTGAATTTCGGCTGTAGAGCCTGAGAAGCGGAGATGAACGAAGCGAAGATGTGGTGCGGATGCGGGCCGGGAGATGAGCATGCAAAAAGGTTTGGTAGGTTTCAGCCTACGAAGTTTAGTTCTGCACTTCTTCCTGAAACCTGACACTGCAGCGTATACAGCACAGCCAACACTCCTCGGGACGAATACCAAGTGCACAGCGACAACCGGATTAAACCACAAAACTAGCCAACGGTCCGCGACTGCACTATCATCCTTGTTAGGGACTTCCCAGTCGCCACGGCCAATAATGCCGCCTAGGAGCTCGTAACAGTGGATTCGCAGCAGGCGGGGAACTTGGACAACGGTCCTCCGCGTCGGGGAAGATGAAGGAGCACCGTGCTGACTGGTAGGATTGAGCCAGGTGGGTCGAGCCCATGGAGTCGCTTGGATTCGCAGCGCTGGTTGGCCGCAGTGCAAAGCGCTTCGAGGACTGCATCCGACGCGTCCCATAGCTCACGTTATCCACCTTCTACCTACCGATAGCTGCAGTCACGTTCGTCGTGACACAATGCGGCTACGTGCATCAAATGATCCTATTTTGACCATTCCGCATATTCACTGTGCCTCGTGCAACTGGCGCATAAATGCACGTAATCGGGAGAACTGCGACGAAGCCGGAAGCCTGAGAGAATGGGAGCGCGTGAAGGAGTCTCGGCGGGTAGAACATGGGCCGAGCCTTGGACGTGTCGGCTCTTGCGGCACTTCCCGCAAACAATTTGCTTGCTCATCGCAACAACATGGATAAAAGTCTCCGCACCCGGCGACTCGGCAGGTGTTGAGGATCATGGTTTTTATCGATAGACACGTGGTTTATCGATAGCTTTTTCGCCTCGGGCTGGGTTTTGAAACAGCGGCGTAGCAAGGCACAGCGGGTTGATCGGTACCAACCCTGTTGCCGAGCCCTCAGACCCGAGTGGAAATTCGATCACTAAGAGATCGTCAAGCCACTTCCAGGCGAAACGTAAAAACATATCGCATCCGCACCATGTGATTCGTTGATGCGGTGATGAGGAAAGGCACCGGCCCTCCCGAGATCCACTAGGACTCTTGACTGCAGTCGGCACCAGCTTCGAGACTCTGACAACAAACCCACACCTGCTTCCTTCAGAAATGAAAGGCCCACAATATAAGTCCAGACTTTGACGTGGAGGCAACGGTGCAGAGTTCACAGAATGAACGTGTGTACAGGATTGATTCTCTCGTTGACCAAGCGTTGCGGCGTTAGCCCTTCAACACGTTGGGCAGAGGTCTGTGACTAAAAGCTCGTACCTGCATTAGCGCACCAAAGCTCTCGTCATCATGGCGCTGAGGCTTCAGGAACAGCAACTACCAAGCGCTGCATACCCCTTGACTTCGGCCGTGGCGGGGCTGAGAGGGAGCGCCTCCACAACAATGGCGTCTATACAAAAACCAGTCGCTTTCCCCTTTCTCATTGTTCTTGCTTTGTACGCTGAGCAGTCACTCTTTCACCAGTCATTCATTGACCAGTCACTCTTTCACATAGCCCGGAGCTAACCACTACTCACTCCCCACCACTCTTTACAAACGAGATACCACTTTTTCTCACCAAACGTTCCCTCCACCAACTCTGACAATCATGTCCAAGATCTTCCAAACTGGTGCCGTTCTTGCGGCCCTTCTTTCCAGCGTGGCCGGCCACACCGCCGTCGAGCAATTCGAAGCCGGCGGTAAGACCTACGAAGGCTTTCGCGCCGCCTCCAAGCAGGATCCGGGTAACCAGTCACCTGCATGGTGGACTGCTCAGGGGTGGGGCTACCAGCCCGTCTTTGGTGACAAACTAAACCACCCGGACATCATCGCACACGTAGACGCCGACCCCTCACCCTACACTGCCGAAGCCCCAGCCGGATCCGAAGTCACTTTCCACTGGCACCACGAGGGTTCTTGCGGTGCCGGCGAGGAGGGCTGGGACTGCAGCCACCACGGCTGGACTGCCACGTATATGGCTCCCTGCCACGGCGACTGCAAAGACGTGGACAAGACAACCCTTGAATTCTTCAAGATCCACCAGGCTGCCCTGATTGACTACCGCGAGGGTCGCTACTCAGAGGGCCAAGCGCAAGGGCAGGTTGGCTACTGGGGCACTGACGCCATCTTCTACGACAACAACAACGCACAGAGCGTTACCATCCCCAGCGAGATCCCCAGTGGCAACTATGTTCTGCGCACTGAGGTTGTGTCCATTCACAACAACGGCGATGTGTCGCAAAGGCAATTTTGGCCTCAGGCCTTCAACATCAAGGTCACTGGCGGTGATGACAGCGCTGAAGTGCCAGCCGGTAAGTTGGGTACCGAGCTCTACTCGGCTGATGATGCACTACTTCAGTGGGACCTGTACTGGCATGATGCTGGCAAGACCATCGATGTTGCGCCTGGTCCTCAGCTGGCCTCGGTCGCGTCGGTAGGATCAACCAAGGCTCGCAGGAGCCACGCTAGAGATTTCTCTTCTTAAGGGGTTCGCCTCTGCATTTTGCCGGTTGGATATGGGTAAATTCCTTTTCTTGGACAAAAACGGGGTTTTCTTTTTGGGGTACGGGATACACTTTGGTTGAGCCTTCTTTTCTATGAACCGGTCTCACATATTCGATGCATTCGAAACGACCATTACGATTCTCTTCATGTATCTTCTTAGACATGAAATGGCGCGTTGAACGCCACAACTTTATCACGCAGTTCTTTGCTGAGATATTTGCCTCCATGTGATATGTTAAAAGGAGTCTTCTTGCCTGTTCAATTGAGGCTCAGGGACACCCAGAGTTCAGTGTTGAGGAACTGTTGAGGTCAGCCGACGTGGTGCCAACCAGTTTTGTACAGACTAGAGCAACTAGTTGACTTAGCTACCTGCGACTGGTGTAGTCGCTGGCCTTCTTCCTTGCAGGTTATTCATCGGCATACTGCATTGTCAGCTTGTATCAAGAAATTCTCATTCACCAGTCATGTGATACCGAAGAATCAGCCGAGACAAACGGAAACTAGCTAAACGTAACACGACCCCTTGCCCC
Source organism: Pseudopyrenochaeta lycopersici (assembly GCA_003313425.1). Lineage (NCBI taxonomy): Eukaryota > Fungi > Ascomycota > Dothideomycetes > Pleosporales > Pseudopyrenochaetaceae > Pseudopyrenochaeta > Pseudopyrenochaeta lycopersici. The sequence continues at coordinate 1,293,637 of NHZP01000009.1, forward strand.
TGCTTCCCTGCAAACCTAGGTAGCGAGGTCTAATATTATGGGATGTTTACACTAAAATGGCCGTAGCTCACGGCATTCAGCTCTGTTAGCCTTGCATCCAGAGCTATAGGGTTGCAATAGCGGTAATTTTACTAGAGCTTTCAAATCAGAAGTTTGTAGATCACATCAAACACTCAGATCGTTCTCTTAGGCACTAACCTAATCCTCCCATTGAGAAGCTGTTCGTTGGTGATGTTGCTCACGATTGCAGATCATGGTTCTCTAGGCGCAGATCTTGGGCTTCAAATCGTGAACCATTGCAGCCCGCTTTTTTCTGCCTGTACATTATTCAGAACATGATTTTTTGATGCTTTAAGTATAAGGGCAATCCCCGAATATATACTCCCCGCGCGGACACTGGTAGTCTCGTGTTGGCACGCAGACTCATTATTTTTTTATTTCGCCAGTAGCGCGCCGGCGCTCTCCGCTAATTACTGTCATTTGAAGAATGGAAAGAGGATGAAGCAGCCTCGGTCGGGCACTGAGCCAGTTATGTGCTATGTTGGCATAATGGGAGGCCGATTTACACTCGCTCGGGAAGTCTCAATGCAACAACTTCAGCGGTGCTGATCGGCCAGACATCACGATCGCTCAATTATGTTCAGGTATCGCTACTCATGATTAATCTATATATCACTTGAAGATTTGTTTCCATGAATAAAGCCTTCGGATTGGCTCTGGAACTAAAGAATAAAAGCGTTTTAGGACAGCGGTTGAGTTTTGAAGCTCGATTATAGGTTTTAGGTGCACTGAGGACTGAAGAAGCTTTTCAGGGTATAATATAAACTTTGGTCGGTATTCAATGCCAGTTCTTGCCAGTTCTTGCTTCATATTGAGGAGATTATATTATAAATCAGAAGCTAGCTGTGCCTTAAACGAAGATATCGTTTCCTCGATCTGTTTAGTTCGCTGAAATTGAGTGTCCGCCGTATGTTCTTCAACCTGAGAACTCTTTCGAAACGATCCTTACTGAGCAGAATCCCGGCCCTCTCTGGTATCACCGTTGCCCAACTTCTGCGAATGGTGTAACCTTTTGCCTTTACTTTTTCGAATTGTTTTTTCACACCTAACGTACAGACATGGCATCTCGAACCTCCGAGACGAAATCTTTCGAGATTTGGTCTGCCTAAAGATTCATTGTAGTTTACTGTAACTGGGATTGTAACACCTAATTTGTGTAGCGAAGCCACGTTTGCACTTACATCAGATCTGAACGAGCCCAAAGGTACCTCCGCAATCAGTAGAATCATGCGTTGGTCGTTCGTTATGGCATTGAAATCTAACGCGACCAGAGGCCCAGTCGGCATATGATTCCACATGACCACAGTAGTCGTGATTGATATACCAATTACAGGATGATAAATATGAGCAGGATAGCCGATGCCATTGGCTAGGCCATCTATCATGCAGCGCCCTTGAAACTGCAAAAAGTCCTCTCATACTAATTTGTGCAAATTAGACCGGAAAAAAGGCTTTAAATCCATTTCCCTATGCATTCGCACATAGCGTACTGCTTTATTGTGATTGTCTACAAGAATTTGAGCGAGGGACACTTCCAGTTTTCTATTGTATCGGCCTGATCCAAATGCCTTTACGACTTGAAGTGCATCACGCCAGCGGCCTCTGGCAAATAGAATGAGTGTTGTGTCTCTGTGGTGAAAGACACCCTGGGACTTGTGGAGGCTGCCAAGTTTTCGTAGTAATGTGCAATTGCCTACGAAACGGCCTGAGAGCGTGAGAGTGCCGTCCTGAACATCAACCTCGCCCAATGGAGATACCGAATCGAGATAAGAAGCTAAAGAAACAGCATCCCGACTGGAGAACTCAGGAATCACACAATTACTGATGTTTTCCTTATCGATGAGAGGAGCGGGCGGTAACAAAGCCCAGCGAACATGCCCTCGACACATGGCTGCTTCCCACCACCGTCTCCAGGCCTGTTCTTTCAACTCTCCAAGGACGCAATCGATTTCTACTCCACAAGCAGCCATGATACCGTAGACCTCATCAACTGGTACAGTTGCCTTGCGGTTCCCAAGCAACTCCATGGTCCTTGTGCGGTCAATTATATTTAGCCGTGAATTAGCCATTCCAGAAAAATGCGTGAACAAAATCGCATGTTCTGAGTTTGGAGTCCGAGATATGCATTCTGTGATGAAGAGCTGGTCACACAGAGCAGGTATTGCCTGGAATAGCACGTCCTCAATGACTACTGAGTTCAGGTCCGACCCAATCCAGACGACAGATGTCGCAAGGATGTACTCTTGCAACGTCCAGATTCGCGTCGCCCAAGATGATTTTGTGAACTTTGCTAATCCTTCCATGGCCTGGACTAGAAGCTTGCGTCCTCGCCCATATCTCCAATACTTCAAAAACTCTTCCTCGGCCCAGGCCTGGCGTCTCCACGCCTCCACTGCTTGCTGAAGTACGGCAGTGGTGTTTTCAACTTGCAACTGCGTGAACCCGAAATCGCAAGTTAGAATTATAGCGACCACTTCCGCAAGATGGTAGATATCACCCATTAATGGGAGCTGTTCGAGCTTGTTGGTCTCATCGTCTTGTTTAATGCAGAAATTATCGATCCAACATTTCCCGACGGATGGAAAGCGCTCAGCGATGATTTTCTGGATTGCGGCACCACCAAAAGAGGACTCAATCCCGGTTGAGAAGATCTGGTCAGACCACGCGTGCGACACTGCTATATATGGAGGAGAAAGCCCAATTTCGTACGTCTCGAGCCTCGCAGTCGATAAATCTAAGAGTCTAAAGTGTTTCATTGGGATCAGTTTGAGGAAATATGGCAAACTGCGCAAATCTAGTACTACATAGTGGAAGCGAGAGGGGCGTGAAGCCGAGGCCAAGACTGTACGATGCGGGGTAATGAACACTGTAAAGATATGCCAGCCATCCTGTTTAGTTGGATGATAATTAGGCCATAGCGGTGGAAAGTGAGAGCCAGCATTCAATTGATCGTTTGGATTATGAAACTCATCATACATAACACTAGGTTAAATTGCGTGCGAAATTCACAGGAAAAGGCACTAAATGCCAACTGCAAATAATGCACGCCTATATTCTAGACTATCTCGTGCCTAGATATTCAGCGTATAGTAGGACGAATATAGAAGCTGGAATATAATTAAGATAACCGTGTGTTTAGCCCAGATTTCAACCTCTAAAGCAGACAAGACGGCGGCAAAATGTAACTTTAGTCTTGTATCGTGAAACAAACATTATTACAACTAAATTCGAATCCGCATTTAAAGTTTTAAAATAAACTAATACACTACTGCTCTAAGAGGAGAAGAAACATAACAGTCTAGTTGCTCAGAACGCGCACGTCAGGAGATATAGCAAACGCTTCACAAATGCTATGCACACTCAATTGGAAGATGTTATCTATGTTCAGTTATCACGAGAAATAGATTAGTTGAGCGCTTTAGTGCCACAAAAGCCTTTTTTAATCATCGGAACATGCAATTCACCAAACAGGATTCAGCGTTTTGAATCGCTTCTGCTGATAATTATTAGATAAACCTTCGGACCTGCTGTGTGTTGAGTGAATTCCTTTCGATTATTGAAGACCGTAATGGCAGACATACTGAATATGCTGAAAGACTCCGAACTAAGTAGCCCTAGGAAGTTTGTCCTGTATGAAGGTGTGCCCCCCCCCCCCCCCTCCTTCCTTTTGTCTCGTTTCCTTTTCTTGGAAGGCAGTTATTTCGCGCGTATGTATATCTAGTACTGCTCTGATATATCTTCGAGCTAACCGAATAACTGGGAAGGAACATTTGCTCGAAGCAGAGAGCTGATAATTCGTTAAATATCCGTTTCTCCAAGTTTCCATCCTGCAAAGAATACTTCCTGCCACAGTTGTTACTAGAACTTGGATTAGAGACATTTAATATTTATCCGAGCCTTCGCGATGCCTCATCCGGTATTGGGCTAGATGGTGGTAGAATTGAAAATTATGGCCGAGAACTGCAAATCTAGAGATCGTCATGTTGATGTTTGACCTAGCTTCCTGTGTACAAATCATGCCTTCTCATGTCTATATGTCATCATTCGAGCCGAACCCTATTTTCCGCCCAAGTGGGATTTGGGGTTCTTATTATCTTTGGGGGTTTGCTTATCAACAAAATCGGCACAAGTATTCATTGTTATTGGGATCCATGATTTGCTGTTAGAAGATCTTGAAGATCAAACTTAGTATTTAGGATATAGCACCCAGCGTCGCAGAGCTGGAATGAGACCTGATTTGATTACTGAACCACTTGAGTCAGGAGCGCATGACTGCACTGGATAAGGGTCTTATTTTGTAAGGTGGCCGCTAGCCAATTCTAACCTAGTGCCATATGGTGTTAGATCTCTCCGCGAACGCTGAGGCCGAGAAAATGAGTCGAATCTTTTGTAAAAGCCACCGGCTCGCTAGCATTCTCAGATCGTTGAAACTTGTTAGATTTGCTTTTAAAGGACAAGGGTAAATAGAATGCTAATCACAAGAGAACCGAGCATTGTGACCTACACTATTGCTCTGCATGCAAATGGCCTTGAGAAAGTCGCGCGAAGGATGACTCGAAAAATAGAGACCCTTGAAGTAGAAATTCAATTGAAACGTAACCAAAGACCTCCGAGCGTCAATGTTCCCCTGCTGCCGCTTGCTCCGGCATTAGAATGACAGCACTCGGCCTCCCTGCCAATTCTCATTGACATGCTCAAAGAGGATCATCGGCCCTTCTTTTGACACACGAATTCCAAAACGGAGGGGCAGCGAACACTCCCGGTCACAGCCTCGGCCAAACGCCGGTATTCCAACTGATTTCAGTTCATGTACCATAGTAAAGAGGCAAAGTATGCATAACGCCAAGCAATCACTTGACGCTCGCCGTTTCCTCTCTTCATGGTCATTCATTTAGATAGATATTGCCAGCCTTGGGAAGGCTCAGCTAAAGTCTCTGAAACAATTACTAACAAATATGGGATGCTGAAATTCCAGGTCATCAGCCAAAATTAGCTACTCGGCAATGCATATCCCATCGCTGAATATTTTCCCTGTTCAATGCCATCGAATTGAGGGGTAGTACGCGCGATAACAGAAGCGATTTTTGTAATCATGCTGTATATTCTGACAATACCTGGGACCCTTCGGTGCCTTACCGGTGCGAATAGGTGCTTTCCACTAGGTAAAGTAGTTTCAAATAGACAGGGGGGCATCAAAGGGTCGACTGAAGTAATATCATACAGGGCTGTGATGCTGTGGGATAAGATAAACAGCATCCCCTTCGTTAGAATGCTCATCAATCAGCCTCTAACAGTTGTCTATTCAATTAGTCATTCGTTCATACCTGTGTTGACAGCATCCTGTCGCTTCCATTCTTTTGGTTATAACATCCACTCTTTTTTGATTCTTCATTGACGCCATCGCTTCATCATGCGGAGTCAAGTGTTCCTAGCAGCCATTGCTGCGACGGCGACGATGGCCGTGCCCATGCCCAGCCCTCAAGGCACAGGTACAGGTGCAGATTCTTGCGCCTCCGCGCAATTGACGTCGAAGACATGGACCGACCTGAATATCGACAGCTTCCTCGCAGAGGCCGCAAAGAATTATACTAAAACCACGACAAACAATGTTCAATCTCTCGCCAACTTCTTCGGAGCACCCAACTTCTTTTGCGGTCTTGATAGTTTCTGCAATGCCGGACAACCGTGTCTTCCCATTAAACTTCCAGCTTGGTATACTTTTACCATCTCTCTTCAGAACAAAAGTTAAAAACTGACCCTCTCCAGGTACGCAGCAGTCGCTATCCAAAACTGGAACAACTATATGAACTCTATGAACACCGCCATCGGCTTCGCGAGCTCCATCCTCTCCCTGAAACTGCCTGAAATCGTGGCAGACGTCTTTCCCAAGCCCAAAGACAACGTCACGCCCCTCGCAACTGTATCTTCTATCTTCAGCGGCGTACTAAGCGTCGTTCCCTTCACCGGTGCCGTTTCTACAGCATCTACTTCAATCCAAGTTGGATTAGCTTTTGTGAACGACCGCCTCCAGCCACCTGCGGAGGCGGATCGCTTCCTTGACTGGAGCAATATCGCGAGCTCGATGGCTACTGTGGTCAAGGATTACCAGGCTGCGGTGTCGGGCTCAATGACTACCATTCTAAACGCCGCAGTGGACGACCCCAACAACGGCATCAACCGCATTATCTCCGGGGGAAACTTCCTCGGTGTCAGCCAGAACTTTACACAAACGGATTTGCAAAGTGCGGTCATCGATTCTATCACCATGAACGCGTTAGGCCTGGCCCTTCAAGCTCAAAAAGTATTCGTTATGCGCAGTTTCAACGTCAAAGAACGCAGAAACAATAATGATAACGCCCTTTGCGTGAAAAACGACGGCTCTGAGACTTTCACGACTTGGAGTTTGCTCCGCAGATCAGGCAAAGCAAACGCGGGCAGCGAGATCGACACGTCCAAGGTCCTAATGAACAAGTATGGTATGACGAAACTAGAATTTCTGAAGGGACCAACGGATTGCTTTGACAATAATGGAAAAAAGCAGCTTACCAATCCGTTCAGCCAGGGCCTACCGCTGGATGCGAAGGCGCCGTGTGTTTTCAATGTGCTTGTTTGTGACATCGACTCAAGTAGGGGCACAGATAATCAAGGTATTGTGGACTACTGCCAGAAAAACATGGGATTGGACATTTAGAGATAGGTTGCACTCAAGCTTCCTCAAAACACATATAGTGTAGTAAAGATCATTTTGAAACCCGTACAAAGTCTTTCGGTACTAGCGCAACTTCTGCGGTCTTGGAGTAACAGGGTATCCTTTTCTATATTTATACAAAGGTGCACTAGCAGTAGTGATGTTAATTGTACACCGTGTAGGCCGGTTGCGAAGGGCCTTGGGTCATCCTTCGAGTTCTCCAAACCAATTGCTACCGCATGTATCTGAGGGCGAGGGGAAGCTCGATGTAACTTTTTCGTTGATTCCGCCGGGCTAGCTCCTTGGCGTAAATTGGTTTATATTTTACACCTCTTTTCCGTATGTCCACCAAGGCAACAATCGATTGGTAAGCTCGCCCATTTCCCATTCGCTTGCTTAGGGAATGTTGTTCATCTGTGTTCGATTGCATTTGTTGTCGCATAAAGTATTCCAGAAAGGCAAGCCACTTACCACTACGAGATAACATGGCAAACTCAACATGCCGCATTCCGGCTGAATGTCGATGCTGATGACATTTGGCTGAATTTTCCTGTTTCGCCTAGTTTCAGGTATCTTGTGTGTGGCTATAAACCAAACGTCTGAGCTGACACAAACAAACTAGACAGGACCACCTTCGCAAAGACGTGCTAGTTGTACATCGGTTTTAGAGGAACAAATTGTCAGCAAATTTGCTTTCAAGCCGAAAAAAATTATTGCCTGAGACGGAACCGCAATTCGAGTTTTCCAGGTGCAGCGGTGAAAACGTCTCTCATGTCTGCGAACAGCTTCTTTCCATTTTCTCCCTCGTGAAAGTCTACCTCAAATTTCTTCACCAACAAAGCGATTACGAATTTCATCTCGCTCATCGCCAGTCCCTTGCCGACACAGTTGAATCGCCCTTGTGCAAATGGTGCAAATCCCCTTGCATCTTTGATCATTTCGGGTCGCGTCGTCCAACGTTCCGGGATGAATTGATCGGCATTCTCGTATGACGACTCTAAACGCGCGAGCGAGTAACGAGGGGAGATGATGGTGATATTGCCTGGAACATAGATATTGTTGATCATCATGCCGGCTGAAGGCGATTGACGGTAGCCACCAGTTGGCACAGGCGGATGTAGACGCAAAGTCTCGTTGATAATAGCTGTTAGATGCTCACATTTTGCTAGTTGTGCGCGATCGTATATGTCTACATTTTCTAATTCTGAAAAGAGCTTTTGCTTTTGGATGGGATCACGAGCCAGCTCGTAGAAGGCGAATACAAGAGTGGGAGCAATAGTATCGCTGACTTTGGATTAGTACCATGCAAGTCGGTCAAAATTCGCGGATGTTTACCTTCCAGCAATAATGATGGTGACTGTGAATGCTGTTAGTGGCTTTGAAAGAAGAGTTGCCGAGCTCAATCACTCACCAGCATCCCCATTCAACCACTCACGATCCGCCACCAGTGAACCCTGTTTCTTGGACGCCTCAATGAGCCAGTGAGACACATCTGGTTTGTCGACTGTCATCTACATACTTATTAGCACGGACCTTACGAAGACATAATGTAGGCCACACTTGTATCCGATCTCCCATGCGATCTTTGCACCAATCCATCATTTGAAGCCAATCACGAACAATGTACATCCAAGGTGTGATGTAAAACGCAATCTGAGCCAGCCATGGCACTGGGCTAAATGGACCCAGGAGGCTCATTGCCTTTCGCAGAAGCCGTACGGCAAAGTGCCATTTCTCATCTCTCAGCATGTTAAAAGACTGAGCAAAAGCGAACTCGCCCATGACATCGAATGTAAACCAGTAAAACCAGTCGGACACATTGACAGGAGCATCTGCGATCGCTAGCTCCTCGATTCGTTGAGCGAGTAGCTCTGCATATTCGACTACACGTTCCTCATACACGGCAAGAGCCTTGGTGCTGAACCCTCGATCCCAGATGCGGCGTCGGGAATCGTGAGCCTTCTTGTCTCGCGTGGTGTTGAGTGCGATTTCTGGCAACAAGAAGTCGTACCAGACGGCTTTTGTGCACTCATTCTTCGGACCATCGACGGCTCCTGGAACCGCAGCATCAATGATAGTCAATTCCTCTGGCCCCGTTCGAATGATAGGACCGTACTGTTTCCGCAGTTCTTCGATGACTAGGTAGTTCTTTCCTGATCGACACTTCCAAACGTGCCAGAACTTGGTGGCGCCAGCTGCCCAGGGACCGGGGAATTGACGCAGTCGGTGGAAGCATTTGCGGTAAACGATGATACTGGTGAATAATCCAGTCGCGTACGAGAAAGCTAAGAGTATACTGCTTTGCGTACCACCTGCGAGATTGGCTCCAAAGCGATATTCAGTTGTCCAAGAAGCCAGTAAAACCAAGGCGTATATTTTAACCAGGGTTGGGGCTTGCATGTGCCATTCTCCCCGAATGAAGATGCATAAATGCGAAAGGACGCCCAGAAGAGCTGCAGTGAGGAAGAGATACATTTCTGTCATTGAAATATTGAAATGGAACTAAAGAGCAAGGTGAAAGACGGGTGAAGTGGTTCCAGTTGATCGAGACAGCGAGGCGTAATTGTTGTCCTAAGAAAGTGCAGAATAGGAGTCGATTGGCAATGCCTCAATCATCTCAGCCAGGAATAGCAATTTCATATGACTATTATTACCATCAAACTCTTCCGGAAGGTGGGTACGATATCACAATGTGACTCCACAAGCAAGCGCGTACGAAAGGCTCCACGGGACCCGGAAATATCGTCAACAGTCCCAGGCACCAACTTTTGACCAATATAGACTGAGCGTAAGACACAGCACAATGAGGCAGTGAAATGAGGCCTGCTAGGTTTCGGATCTGAACTAAGTCTGCCTGTCGTGATTGAAGGGTGGAATGCTTTGGGGCCCGTAACTAACTATATCGGACTCCGCAGGATAAGACAAGACTAAGGTGGCTAGACAGCCTTGTAGAGGCATAGCCCTAAGTTCTGTATAAATCTCGCATGGATCGGTGGCTTTCCGGGCTCATCAACACACAGTACATTTCGACAAAGGACTTGATCTGCCAATAAAAATCTGTCCCAAGCTTACATCATGAAGACTGTTACTACCTTTGGAGAGTTAGTGCGTACAGTCAGATACATGGTATGTTGCTGCATTAGATTGACGAACGAAGATCAGCTGATAATTGCCGGTAAAGGTCGTATCTGCAAGAGATTGGCAATATCACGTTTATTCTGTCTGGCTTTTTACGCGAAGTGACCTTAAGACCATCGTCTTTCCTATGACCTTCTTTGGCGTCATGAATGCTCTCGCGTCGTCTTTTCACGAAGATCGAAAATGGGACATTCTCGCACGCCTTCCGCTACTTGTCTTCTGGCTGTGGATCAACTTGTTACCCTTCACCATCGATAATCAACGGCAGCCGGGTGCTGTCCTCGAGGATGCATGCAACAAACCCTGGCGACCCATACCGTCGGGCCGCATGACTGCATCTCAAGCTAAGGCGCTTATGTTGGGCCTTTATCCAATTGCATTGTGCGTTAGCCTGTGGCTGGGGGGTATCAGACCATGTATTACCCTGATGATACTAGGGTACGGGTATAACGATCTGGACCTAGGTGACCTGAGCTGGGTCAGCCGCAACTTAATAAATGGGCTGGGGTTCTGTTGCTTCGCCTCTGGGGCGCTGGAAGTTACACTCAGTAGACCGCTGTCGTCAGAACAATGGCCCATCGTCTGTTGGCTGGGTGTTATCGCTGCTGTGGTGTTCTCTACGGTACAAACACAAGACATGTATGACCAAGAGGGCGACGGCTTGCGGGGCCGGAAGACGTTGCCCCTAACAATAGGTGACGGACCGGCGCGGTGGGCAACGGCAGCGCCGCTGTCAGCATGGTCCATCTTGTGCCCTCAGTACTGGAGCCTTGGCAACGGTCCACGGATCTTGGTCGGAACGCTTGGTCTAGCTGTTGTGTGTCGCACACTCGCTCTCCGAAGCGTCAAAGCAGACAAGCTGACGTTCCGCATCTGGAATGTATGGATGGTGATCCTTTACACGCTCCCCCTGCTAGCTGCTTTTGAGGGCAGCCAATCAAGCTAGGGTTGTACAGAGTGCGCTCCTCCCTCATTTGCCTGCGCCGCCACTGCCTTTTTGCGTTGTTTGCTCTTCTGTTTGTTACGTCGCACGTGCCGTACTTGTTTATAAGCACATAGAACACAAGCAAATACTTCTTGATACACAACTGTCACTGGCAAAAACTCGACTTTCTACAACTATAACCCACCCACGCTCACCATGCCCAAGCCAATGTTTGTACTGCTTCACGGCGCATGGCATACTCCACACTGCTGGGACCGCCTCATTGCAGAGCTTGAAAAGCAAGGTTACGAGGCTGTCGCTCCTGCTCTTCCATCTTCGGGCTCCAACCCACCTACCAAAGATTGGTCCCAAGATATTGACGTGATTCGAAAGACGGTTTCCGATCTTGTCCAAGAGCGAGATGTCGTAATTGTCATGCACAGTTTCAGCGGCATGACTGGGGGCACTGCACTAAAGGGTCTGGACAAGACGTCCTGCACATCAAAGCACATTAAAGGCGGCATTATCAGACTCATCTACATCACCGCATTCTTAGTCCCAGAGGGGTTCCAGCACTCTCCGGAAGGCACCCGCGATAACATGATTCCTGAGATGCAGACTGATCTCAAGGTATGTCGTATCATAGTCTGAGCATCAGCTTTGAGAAATCGCTCATCCCGATATGCAGGCTGGAGTCATCACAGTGAAGCCGGAAGACGTCAAGGACATGTTTTATCAGGATGTCGACGATGATGAAATCCTTTCCCAACTTTCAACCGACTTGCGTCCACAAAGTTTCGGCGCCTTTTGGAGCACGACCACATATGCTGCCTGGCGCGACATTCCAACAACTTATATCCTTTGCACTGGTGACAGGCCTACCACAGTGATTGCCGCACAGTACTTGTTCGATTCAGCCAAGGCGAGTGGTGCAAACCACATTGACAAACTCATCAAGGTGGATGCAGGTCACTCTCCTTTCATCAGTAAGCCTGAATGGACCGCTCAGACGCTCATCGATGAGGCGGCCAGGGAATTCGAAGGCTGATCAAAGTTGGGTGTAGCAAAGTGGAAGGACATGAGAGGAGCCTAAGCGGGCAATTCGTGTAACGTAAGGCTACGCCAAGAACCACGTATGGCCTGGGGCATGAATGAATTTAGTGGGATTTAAAATCTATGTTTATCCCCACAAAAAGGGCCTCTGCGCGATGACAGTCATCCTGCCTACGTTGTAGGCCAACTGCTGCCTAGTCTCAAAGACTTTCGAAATCAGCTCTCTGCACCGATCACCAGAGCCATTACCTATAGCATCTAGAGCCTTATAGCTGACCTCATCGGACGCCATGAGTGCTGTATCTAGCTGGAATGGTAGCAGCTCCAGTGGAAATGGGCGATTATCAACAGCAACATTGACAAGACCATTGTCCTGGAAGAACTGCGGCAATCTCAACGGCCAACTATGCGGGAATCAGTGACACAATGCAAAGATAATGCCTAACCGGAGATTTTATACTGACTCATCTGCTGTCCAGTCTGGCCGTGTGCCTCCCAGCGTGCCAATCATGCGCAAAAGCGCAGTCATGTTGTCTTCGACATTCTTGCCCTCCTCAGTCCGAACGACTTTGAAACAACTATAATCAATCTCTCCCCATGAAATCCAGCCGCCTGGCTCTGCAGGGCTTGTCAGCTGGAATTCCTCACCTTCAAACGTAAGACCTACTCAAGAGCTTAATGATATTTTTAATTATAGGTGCAGGATCATTGTTATGCACCGCAAGATGAAAGAGTTGGATATGAACAATATCGTACTGACCAATAACATGGTCTGGAAGAGGTGCTAAACAATCTAGGTTATGCACGGCTACATTAGAGGGTAACCACTCCTTGGGTGGGCATTGTGTCAGATCGATATCGAATCCGTCGATATGCGCCGATGCCGGCAAAAATGCCGCAAGGTCAACCAGCCAGATACTGTAAGTATAGCATTAGAGAATTGAAAAAAAAAACCAGTGAATAAATGAATGCTTACCCTGTTCCAACACCTATCTCGGCAACCCGTAAATTCTCCGCGCGGGATTCAATATTAGGATGGAGCGAGAAGCCACTATGTTTCCAGAGGAAGTACTGTAGGTTCAACCTAATTCATGTTTAGCACTCTCCTCAGGTCAGTAAATTATGTGCTCAAACCTGGCATTTGCGGAAAATCCGCGCCCGAGGATGTAACTCTCCTGTTCCATTCTCGTAAATCGCTAAATGCTACAAACGAGGGTTCAATGATAAAAGATGAAACAACAAAAATCAGCTGGGGGGAAGACCGAGGTATGTTGTAATCTCCATCTATAGTAAGGCTGTTCTCAGCGATCTGAAAATACAGCGCCACTATCGCGGGGGTACACTTCGGATGGTGGGAAGTAAGCAACGCATCTACCGCAATTGCACGCAGCAGTCAGCAAAGTCTTGTGCCCTTCGGTTGTGCAACATTCTTCGGTCACCGTTCATATATTGCCTGCATACAAATGATTACGACCTCTGTGTGACAGAACCAGTTAGAGCGTTCTAATTAACCGCCACATAGGTGCACATGTCAGCACTGGGGGATTCGACGATAACGCGAACAGGGGCGCTATAATCGGTTAAGTCCGTGGAATCCGAAATTGTGTTACTACCGAACGATTTTCGGGGTCCTCGTTTCGACCTCTATTTTAATGCAGCCCTGGGGGGCCTGCAGGGCGCCGAGGTTCAGTCACAACCACTCTTCTAAGTCCTGTTTCTTTTCCTGCTCATTTTCTTCACCCTTCGTCCGATCTCGTAAGTGCTAGCAAGTCGGCTTACTTTGGTCGCAAATATGGCTCCCTACAATGCGGGAATGGCGTTTCCTACCACAATCTTGGCTGTTAACAGCGTTGGCCTTGCCTTGTCTCTACTGGCAGTTTCGCTGCGAATGTGGTCCCGATTTATCCGTCGGACGAAATTGAGGCTGTCCGACTATACTATCGTGGCTTCCTGGGTATGTTCACTTCGCGATAGCATCAACAGACATGGAACTGATGTCTTCATACAGCTTTTCACATTCGGCTTAGTTGTTAGTGAGAACTTTTGTGTCACACATGGTGGGGTGGGGCAAAAGATATTGACTGTGAAAATAGAGGAACTTCTTTTCTCAACAAAGGTACACATACATTCTGATTCATGTGCTAGACCAATCTCACAATATCTAGCAATTCCTGGTTATTGGCGTCACGGGGACTTTAGCAGTCACACTCGTGAAGATCTCAATTCTCGACCTTTTCCTCTCAATTTTCTCGTCGCATCATCGGTTCGAGTATGCTGCTTACACGCTCATGGGTATCACAGCCGCGTATGGAACCTCGTTCACTATTGTGACTTTGGCTGGGTGCCGTCCTTTCCAAGCGAATTGGGACAAGTTGTCGTACCCGGACTATAAGTGCATCAACACCTCGCAGTTCTATGTTGCGCAGGCTGCAATTGGCGCTGTTCTAGACTGTCTGATTCTTTTACTCCCATTGCCAATTGTCTGGAAATTAAAGCTTAAGACGAGCAAGAAAATTGGACTTACTGTCTTGTTCACCACTGGTATTTTGTAAGTCCTTATTGCAGCATGCAACGTACTCTCGCCATTTTCTACATTTTTGCTAATCTTGGATGTAGAATTTGCGCAATATCAATAGCTAGATTGGTCTACAACACCAGAGAGACATACATGCTCACGCACTTCACAGAGTACGCTGGGATTGCAGCTATTCTCGGGGCACTTGAAGCCAACCTTTCGATTGTCTGCGCATGTCTTCCCCTCATACAACCTATTATTACGTCTTTATCTGAGAAAATCAAAACAACATTCGGATCGGACAAGTCCCTCATCAGAGGGGTGCTTAATCCATTCTCATCCAAGTCACGCAAAAACACTAGAGGCTCTATGAAGCTCGACTCCTCGGCCGATAGGAAAGGGTCTTCACTCACCGATGAGGAAATGGATACTTCAAGATTACGGAAACAACACGATAAACTTTACCCGCTAAGTATGACGACTGGAACGCAGGCTAGCATGGATGAGGAGGCTGGTTGGGCGGAGCAGATGCGCGGCGACAAGGCACGCGGCGATACTGTGATTTCTGCACGGGGCGAGCGAGCGTTGGAAATGCAGCATTTCCAGCACAGCGCTGAACAAAATGGAAATATTAGCGTGACTAAAACTTGGGCTGTTAACTAAAATTAGGACGCACGTTGTGTAGATTATGTACACTGCTAAATATTCAGCTTCACATGTGAATAGCGTTGTATCAGTTTCGAAAGAGTAGTTTTTATTGCAATGATATCGATAACTCTCAATAGTCAAATAATCAGCTGAAAAATGCTCACCTCTTAATTGAATTGCTTTACTTGAGATGTATCGCTTCTCTTCACAGTGTTGGATGCCAACGCCTCACCATACATGATGCCGTGCACGAATATCTCCCCGGCAAGCAAATGGACGCTTCTAAATCCTTGCTGCTTGGCCGATCAAACACCGAATGGTACAGACAGACCCTGTATGATGCGGATCTGACCTCCAATATGGTTTTTGTCTGGTGCGGTACCCGGCCAGAACTCTTCGGGTGATGAAGCAGAGGCTGTTGCCGAGCTTTCCCAAAATTGCTGCGGCTGTAAGCCAGTATTTGCAGCAAATATGGCACATTTTCTTTAATTTTTTCAGGAAGGTGACAATGTCCTCGACCTTTTCGACATTCATGACGTTTCCTTGCCATCCGAATGCGTTGCTCAGCTTTACGTCATCATCAGGATTAGATTTGATCGTGTCCTTGACCGTTACAGTATTATCTATGTAAAGTGCGACAGCGCTGCCAATAAATACCCTCACGTTGCCAGTTGCTAGAAATTCCTCCAGTGAGATAATTCTGCATTTGGGCGATCATTGGATGAATATTGTTCACGATGATGATGACGATGGTATCCTTGCCCCGTAGACTTAAAGAGTTCGTCTTGGTGAAAGGTTCACAAAACTAATAGTAACCTGCAACATACGGCCATCAAAGGAGCTTGCGCTTGCTTGAATGTGAAGCTTGGTAGCATCTGTGAAGACACCACGATTCTGCGCCAAGTCGATCTTGAATAACATGGATGGTTTATAACCTGATTTAGTATTCATGAGGTAAGACTCATTGGCTTTCAGTGGCGCTAACTCTGTACAGAAATTCTGGGACATTTCCTTGACGCACGAACTCATTTGCGAATCTTCCAATTATGGTGATTGAACAAGACGAGCAGTCCGTATCAAAAGCCGAGTCGGACGCAATACCCAGTAAGGCAAAGAACTTCTCGCGTAGCTATGTGACTTTGGGGTGCGTGAATATGTCAAAGAGAGGAATTAAACTGAGGTATTTCGAGAGGCTCTTCTTTTCAAAAGTGTCTTTAAGAGCCCAAACATGTGAACGGGGTTGAAGGGCGACAGATCTGCCGTAAAAAAACGATTGGCCGGTTAGAACCGCCGGTTTTGGTCATCCAGACATATCTCTACTATTTTGGTCATATCTTCTCAGGCGGCTTCATAATTCCCACAAACCCGCTTCAGCTCTTTTGCCAGAACAACTTCTGAGATAGCTCAAATTTGAGAAAGCCATTCCCTCTCACAGCAATCAAATGCTCTTCCAAAGTACATCGTTTTCTTGCTGGAGACCAGAGCCCGAAAGGAGTATGAATAGGTGGGCACTGGGCGGGTCACTGTTGTAGGCCAAGCTCAAGGTGGGAATCTGCAACAGTTTCGATTGCCATAATAATATCGTCGCGCTCTTCGCCAATCTAGCACAAAAAACATCCGCCGATTAGAATGTATTGGAAGCATTCACCTATATCACTTCCTTAATTGTCGTCTTAGTTAATTTACACTGGGTCTACGTAGACATATCTTTTACAAATGCATCTATGAGCCAAAGACAACAACTTCGTAATGATTATAGGTCCTTACGAAGTTTAAGGAGGGTGGCTTTTCATCGCAGGCTCACCGGCATACGATAGAGCGTAACACGATGTTGGCCGTTCAACATAAATATAGTGCACATCTCCAGAAAGACCTGAGTCTTGGTATCCAGATCGCAGCTCTGGTAGTCTTAGTTCATCAAGTTGTGGTATTGGATAAGAGTAAGAAGTCATTGAAGCTGAAGTACTATATTCTGCAGCTCAAGCGCGATTCCACTTCATAATTTTTTGTAACGTTATACTACTTGCAGAAACCCTCCGCTGATGTTGTGTTTAATAAAAGGCTAGGACTTTAGAGAATACTTGCAGTCTTACCTACATAGACGTAATTAAGTTGGGAAACCATTGAGCTTAGAGTTTCTTCATACTGACTTGCAGATTCCAAATTCATGTGACCCCTAGCATGCAAGCGCGATAGGTCCACGAACCAATGCAGCTCGCGGCTTGACGCAAGAGTTAACGACAAGAGTCGAAATAAGATATCAGAATGTAATTTACATGCTTCTGTATAGGATTCAAAACCTGATCAGCGTCAATATCACTACAGCTCATCAATCTCGATGGAGCTACACCTGCGTTTTAGACTTGTTCTGGGCCTGTGCAAAACTTTTCGGCAAGGTCACTTTCTGAAAGTTTCGCCTCGACATAAAATGTGGTGAGTCACCTCATGATTAGGGAATCTACACCCGCACCCGTGCAAAAGGGTGGCGAGAGCGACAGTCGTATCTTCAACGGTGAATATTGAAATAGCTCGTCATCCATAAAATAGGACAGGAGACCTGCGCAACTCTTGAATAGACTCACCCAATGTAATCCAGAGACATAAACACATTTTAACGCTTTTTGAAAGTCTGAAGCCTGAGTGGACTTGCTAGTGATAGAGAAGAAGTCACGAAGATAATGTGCCTACAAAAAGTTCTGCAGCAAACAGTAACCCACCCATCACAAGACTCTCAATGGCTTAGAAGATTGATTGACCATATTACCATGACAATCCTGTAAAACTACAGCAAGGTAGATGTGTTCCTCTCATTTTGCCTATCGCTGAGAAAGGTTTTCTCTTGAATGTGTTGGTTCACGCTCCAAAAGGTGCCAGTAAGGAGAATACCCGTTTGCTTTCAGTAATTCACGAGAAAAAAAGATTGCATATATTAACATCATTCAACCTGCACGCATACGCAAACAGATTGTCCGCACCGGCATCAGCCCAATGTCGAGCCAGCTGTTCTTGGAACGAATCTATGACATTAGACTTAAGGTAGTGTCTGGCGTATTGCTAGGCACATAGCATTCTACTTGCCTTCTTTTGTTTGGAGTTTGGCCATGGAACTGAAATTCATCCAGTGTTGGATGCAATGTGCTCTTTAATCTGTGATCATCAGTCTGCTCCTTCGATTCGACTTTGGCTAAAAAGTTTGATGATGTGTCTTCTGATCCTGGTCATCTTACTGTTTGCAAATCTTGATCTCACAAGCCGTACACAATCTCAAAAGTGCCCGATTGCATCTGTGGAATTCTTCGGGCTCCTGCGAGAGCCAGCATTTACCTTCTGGACTGTTGCAGTCTATTTTCTCCACTGTGCGCCAACCAAATGTCTCAACAACTTCCGCGATACTATTGCATTATCTAGGGAGTGTATGCTTTTGATTCTCGTTCTTCGTCTCCGACTCCACCTTTCACTACATACCTCCTCCTCGTGTCGCGCCTTAATTCGTCTGTATTCTCAACACTACAAGGTAAGGGACCTAGCATTCAGCTTCTAGGACAATTGTTATTAGTTGATATACTTCTAGCCTTTTCTCTGTGCCTAATGCGATGGACCGACAAAGTCAGACAACTCAACGTAAGGATCGTCATAGGCGCTTTAACGTCGATCCTGATCTGCGACCTTTGGCTCCACTCGACCGGCAACACACCCATTGTCCTTTTCGTGAAGCTCTTTGGCGTGTCCTCGGGCATGGGCACCAGTCCCAACCCCAACCCCTGTGACAAGCCCTTAAACAATATTTGGTGTGCCAGCGAAGTCTCTGAAAATCTCAGCATTTGTATGAATGGTTGGTTCGCCCATTAGCGGCAACTATCATTTGGGGTTGCAGAAGGTCACTCAACAGTAGTATGTCACCTTTATTAGCGCAAGATTTGCAACTGCGACGTTGCTTTTCTTGTCCAACCGGATCGCGTTTGTCGGCTAGAGGCTGGCAAATATTTGAGGTGTTGGCAAGATATATATGCAGCTTGCCACATCTTGACAGTCATCGTGGAGGTTCTTGGAAGCTGCCGATTTTCTACACAGCGTCCGGAAAGCAGATCATGGAACATTGTAGAACCAGGAATCTACGAGCTGGGCCAGATCATGAGTATTTTGTATTTTGCGCGATTTTAGCTAGCTTATTTTACTTAGGTGATAATTTATCTTTGGCCTGATGTCCATCCTAGTTACGAGCCGCCGCCGCTTCCGCATCAGCGGCCAACATCTGCTGTATGGCTGGTCTGTTCAAACAACGGTCCCACCAAGAACTCACAGCTTTGCGACTGAGGATGATGTCTCCGTATCCGCATACAAAAAGCCTTTGGATCAGCGGAATGTAGTTTATATCCGCCAGCGTGAAGTCTTTTCCAGCCATGTAGTCTCTGTGTTGTAAGAGACGTTCTGCCACGTCGAAAAAGTTCGTGACCAACCGCAATGCATCCGAGACCAAGGCATCATCAGGGGGGAGCCCCATGAACTTTTTGACAAATTTCTCAAATGCGATACTACCAGCTGGCCCGGCGAAGTAGATCATTTCTGCAGACTCAGCCTGGTCAAACAGTGCCGCAGCCTCGACGTCGGAGTTCGAGGGTAGAAGTGGGAAAGAGTACTTCCTCGCGAGGTATTTGCATATTGCGCGACTCTCGTAGAGAGTGAACCCATTGGAGCAAGTGATGACCGGTATTTTACCCCATGGGTGACGTTTCATGTTTTCTTCAGACTGAGTGCAGCAGCGTCAGAGATATAAATGTTGCTCAGGCGATGATAAGCGAAAGCTCCACTTACTTTGTGCTCCCCTTTTTGCAGATTGACAAGTACGAGTTCGTAATCCGTAAAGCCACCTTCGGCGAGAGTCAAGCGGACACGATCGGTGTTGGTCGAGCCGCGTGCGCCATACAGAGTAAACGCTGGCATTTTCGATCTATAGAGTACTTTCGACACGAATCCAGGGCTGTTCGTGATAAACTTCGACATGCACGAGTTTCGAGAGAGATTGGGCCAGCTACTCGGTATATAAGTCGGTTTTCCGGCACTATGACCATCGTGTCAGTGGTAGGAATGTGGCGTCCGTATGGTTGGTCAGTTCGCTTTCGCTACCCAATCGAGCTAGTGCTGACACCAACCCCTCGACACCGACTCGCCTGGCGCTGGCTCCTGGCAATAAATCAAGGTAAGTAAACCATTTGATTCGTCTGCTCGGATCTTCTCCTTGCCTCAGTCCTCCTGTCGAATGTACAGTGTACCGTGACAAGCATAATGTCAACCATGGCTGGAAGCCTTGTCGCCCGCAAGCGGAACTTTCAATATAGAACCAAGGCGAAAACCGGTTGTGGCACCTGCAGGTCAGTCTTAAATCCCACCGCTAGTCTGCTTCTAAGACTGAGAAATTTAGACGCCACTGCAGTAATTTGGCTCACCTAGCAATAGAATAAGGAAGATCAAATGCGACGAGAGCAAGCCATATTGCCAAAAATGTGTTCACACTGGTCGTACCTGCGACGGCTACGAGTCTCCCTTTAGATCTTTTAACAGCCAATCCATCGACTTCCATGCTGGCGGCATCCAGTCAGACGGCGGTTTACAATCAACCCGGCCCACCTTAATTGAGATCACCTCTCGGGATATCGACCTCCTCAATCGTTACTTCTCAACCAAGACTATATTCGATGTGGAGCTGGGCTGTGAAGAAGAAGCCAAACAAGTTCTTCAAGCCAGCTTGACTGACCTGCCAATAAGACAAGCGGTATCGTCTCTCAGAGCTCTTCGAGAACATCTAGAGATGTCTGGAGACGTTCCAGCGTCTACCGTGCAACAGAACACAAAATTTTACTATGGCCTGCAGCAATACTGCATGGCTTTGAAGGGTCTCGCGTCTAACTTGTCGTCCCTGGGCTCCAAAAGGTTAAAGCCGGCGTTACTTTGCTGTCAGATCTTCATCAGCATTGAGCAAGTGCGGTCAAATTACGTTGCTATGGCCCAGCATATCATTCAAGGACTCAGGATCATGCACCAATATCGGGCAAGGCCAAACCTTGTTGCTGGAAATGAACTATTGCCATCGAGCGATGGCCAGCTACCCTTCCTAGATGTTTTCATCATCAAGCTGTTCGCCGCACCGTGTAAATTCACGGATCGTCCCGCTACAGCTGATATAAGCGGGGCCACGGTGTCCGTATGTTCGATCTCGCCGCATCAAAAAGCTGTGAAATTTCGCAATCTTCGTACGATCGCACCCGAAATGCGGACGGAGCTCACAAGGATCGCTACTTCGACGCTTGAGTTTCTCGGCAAGGTGTCGCATGTCGAATCGGCGAGAAACGCTCTTCGACTATTATCTGAGAAAGCTAATCTGCTGGATTCCTTAGAATTGTGGCTCACTGATCTCGAACTCGTTCAAACAGCAATCAGATCTTGTGGTCATGAGCTTCTTTCTGTGTCCTTCATGCGCTTATTCCATCAGACCTTGAAAATTATTCTCCTGGGGACTCTGGACTCCTCCCCAAATCTTTATGCCAAGTTGCGGACTGAGAACAATAGATTGCAGGACATAGCTAGCAATGTAGATGAAAGATTCAAGGCTTATAGAATATGCTATGGGACTGGAAGTGGTGGAAGGGAGCGATTCAAAGTACACTGATATTACTTCAAAGCGGGGCACTCTTTCAGAGCCAAGCATCTGAATCCTGTCTTTTCATTCATAATTAATGGATCCACCAAATTTATGCCTAGCACGTTGAGCGGGAGAAGGCTGCCGGCTAGCAAACGCTGTTGGACAGGAATTCAGTACACATTTTCTCAGCTTTTCACAATCTGAATGAGGGATGTGAGAATATTATTCGAGAATTATTCATGAAACAAAAATAGAAAAGTGTCTGTCAAAAACAAACTGAACTGTGTTTTGTTACTTGCTCATGTATCACACTCTCAACCCTCAACTGCACCACCCAGCACATTCTAAGGCAAATAGAGAAGAACGATTCGGTCGGCGTGCATGCGTAAGATTGCATCGGCTTCCATTTGTAGTACAACAACCGAACAGACCAATTAGCGGCTAGCGGCTAACTCGTTCTCTGGATCTGTCCCAGCACTGACCGGAGTATTGAACTCCATAAATGCGTCCATAGTCCGTCGCCCTTTTACAACGAGGTCTCTTCGTATCCTCACAAGCTCAGGCAGGTGAGTACTCTAAGTTATCTCTCATTGTCGAATATCATGCATTTCCTCCTCCTCGGAGCCCACTGGAAGGACTGGCCAGCACGTCGTATCTGAATTACTCTCTCAAGGTCATACAGCAGTAGCTCTCATCCGCACCTCTGGCAGTCTCAGCCCCCGTCCTGGCCTGACAATCGTTACTGGCTCGCCACTATCGAAGTCTAACATAAAGAGTGCTCTCTCCGCGGCGCCTTCCCTGACACCATTTGCAGCGATCATGACATTGAACACAGTCCGCAAGTCCGACAATCCGTTCGCACCGCAGGTCTCACCTCCTCTCTTCCTGGCCGACTCATGCGCCAATCTTTGCGAGGCTCTGAAGTATGCGGGCATTTATCGTATTGTAGTTATGTCAACAGCAGGCGTTGGGGATTCATGGGCTAACCTACCGTGGCTGTCCAAGGCATTCATGGGGTGGACCAACATCAAGTATGCGCTCGAGGACCACAGCCTGTTAGACCAGGAGATTCGGCTGATGAATATGGATTGGACTCTTGTGAGGGCTTCGAGGCTGCAATTGGACGATTCGAAGCAGAAGCTTGGCGACACGAAGACGGACGTGCAAACGCTGAACAGCAAGGTTGACGGAATGCGCATGACCGACAGCGTGAGCGTTTCTAGTGTGTCGAGATTCCTAGTAAAGGTGGCAGTTGAGGGACTTTTCATGAAAAGCGCAGTAGTTATAAGGGATTGATGCTGCCGGGAGGCCATAGAAATAGCGATTTTGGTTCGTCGCTGTACCGAGGTGGACGGCGTAACGAGCCAGACGGCGTAACGAGCCACTTTTCCCTAGTAAATCTACCAAAATCCTATCTCTATTTCTATTTTTCTAGCTTCTTCTAATACTTAAAATAAAAAAGTCTTAATATTAAAAATATATTTTAAAAGTAGCTTTATAAATCTAGTTAATTATAATATTAAAAATAAATAATATATTTTATAAATTTTTTTTAATATAGCTTTAAAGCTTATATTATAGATTCTTAGTTTTAAATAACTAAATAAATATATAATTTATTTATAATGTTATACTATATTTAATAAAGTTACATAGAAACTTTTATTAAGAGAAAAGTTTATATAAGTATATTATTATAGATAATCTATATATTTACCTAGCTATTTAAAACTAAGAATCTATAATATAAGCTTTAAAGCTATATTAAAAAAATTTATAAAATATATTATTTATTCTTATTTAAAATTAGTATATTTTTTAAATAATTTATTTTTAATATTATAATTAACTAGATTTATAAAGCTACTTTTAAAATATATTTTTAATATTAAGACTTTTTTATTTTATGTATTAAAAGAAGCTAGAAAAATAGAAATAGAGATAGGATTTTGGTAGATTTACTAGGGAAAAGTGGCTCGTTACGCCGTCTGGCTCGTTACGCCGTCCACCTCGGTACGGTAGCAAATGGGACCCAGAAGCTCCGTCTTAGGCGGTTAATCTAGTCTAATAAGACTACACTCTTCAACCTAATTTTGTTAGAGGTGGAATATATAATTCTTTAATGTAGTGAACAGCATGCAAATGAATCCTGGTCAATTTGAATTGCCTTACCTACTGCAACAGTGAGCGCAGTGGGTCTGTGCGTCAGTCAGCCCCGCGAAGCCTGATCGCAGCATCCCCACAGGACGCAGGTGCATTTACTTCCTTCGGCTTATTATATTCATTCTTTGCGGGGCATGATAATGACGTCTACAGTAATATAAACTTTTTTAGTTGTGTAAACAATGCGTCTAACGCGAGCTCTTCTCCTAACGTGTCCCACAAGCGAGCGCTGCGCACAAGCGAGCGCCGCACCCCACCAAGTTTGAGCACCTCTCTTATCTTAACGTACAATAGCTTAACACTACGCTCTTTAAATACCTTTAAATAAAGCAGATATCTAGCTTACTATCTTAGCTATTTATACGTATTAAATTAGTAGTAACTAGCCTACTGCAGTAATCTTTAATATATCTAAAAGAATAATCTATTACTAACGCGCTAAGACTACTACTTAACGTAATTACTAGCCTAACTTAAGGAAGCTTACTTATCTAGAAGAGGAGGTAATAGTTAATTATATACTTAATCTAGATTAACGTAGATTTCTACCTATATACATAGCTATTTATAATATAGCTAATAAGCTACTATTAACGCGTAGTAGAAGTTAGGTTAGTATAAATTAGCTACCTAACTTTATTCAGCGTATAGATAGTCTAATAACGTGTTTTACCTAAGCATATAATAGGTAGAGAGCTCTATATAAAGATCTAAAGTTAGTTAATAGCTAGTTTAAGTAAGTAGAAGAGATAAAAGTAGAGTATAGTATACTAGATAAAGATATATTTAACTTTAATAAAGCTAGCTTTATAATAAGTAAGATAATAACTTAGCTAGTTATAACTAAATTAGAGAGGAGAGAGTAGCTAAAGGCTATCTAGCTAAGTAACTATAAGTAGGTAATATTAATTTAAAGTATTAACGCTACTAGTTAGGTAATCCTACTCTTCCTAATCTTTACTAGCTAGTATTACAATTATATTTAGTACTAAGAAGAAGCTATCTTACGTACCTAGGCTATCTTAGTTAGTAATAATAGCTAGATAACTAATTAGCTTAGAGTAGTATAGCTAAAGCACTTTAATACTTATATAAAGATAAGGGTAGTAAGCGCGCGTTAGCTACTTATCCTTAATAGCTATAAGAGCTATTACTCTCTTAAATTTAAGAGATCTATAGAGAGAGTAATATCTATACCCTCTATATACTGCTTTACTTATCTTATCTACTATAGCCTCTTAATATTAGCTACTTCTCTCTTCTTAAGAAGGCGTATAGCTACTAGATAGAGAGCTTAATTAAGGCCTAAATTAACTATATTACTAAGCTTAAATTTCTACCTGCCTTTAAAGTAGTATTTAATTAAGCTTTTACTATAGTTAATATACGCTTAGTATTTTAAAGAGTAGGCCTTATTCCTCTCTAGCTAGACGTTATCTTATTAAGGCTAGATATCTAGCTGCGTACGCTATTACTACTAGCTTAGTTAGGAGCTTAGGAAGGAGCTTAGCTAAAAGCTTAGCTAGGAGCTTAGCTAGGAGCTTAGCTAGGAGCTTAGCTAGGAGCTTAGCTAGGAGCTTAGCTAAAAGCTTAGCTAGGAGCTTAGCTAGGAGCTTAGCTAGGAGCTTAGTTAGGAGCTTAGTTAGGAGCTTAACTAGGAGCTTAGCTAGGAACTAAGTAAGGAGCTTAGTAAGGAGCTTAGTAAGGAGCTCTATAGGAGCCTTAAATACTAAGGAACCTACGTAAGTTTAAGGCTTAATTAACTCTAATTAATAATCGCGTTTAATAGTATAAGAGCTTATTACTAGCCCTAATTATTAAGACGCTTAATTAGTTTATAAAGGAGGCTATAGTAAAGGTATATTAAGCTAAGCTAATAGAGGGTAAGATTAATAGCCTTAAGAAGGCTAATAAGGCAGTAACTTAGTAAAAGTAGCGTAAGAGAAAGTAGATTTAGAAGAGAGGAGTATTAATAAAGAGAGTTAGAGAGGATATAGCTACTTAATAAGAGGCTAATTAATAGATTAGGCATAAAATACGTTAAAGTAGGGAGTAATTAGGCCTTAGCAGCTAGGCTCTATCGCGCTATAAAAGGTGTAGAGAGACTAGGTATAACTTACGTATGTGTAAAAAAGATACTATAGGTGCTACTTAAGCTTATATATTAATATCTATAAATTACTTAAATTTATAGTTAAGCTGTACGCTAGTAGAGGTGCTTAAACTTAGTAGGATACAGCGCTCGCTTATACGCGGCGCTTGCTTATAAGACACGTTATATATATAACTTCTTAATCTCTTATCTAGTAATAAGAGTTAGATATATACTAGAATTTTTATTATATTATCCTAAGTAAGAATATACGCTAAGAAGCTAAACCTTATACCTAAGGCTTACTAAATTATATCTACTAAATTAACTATAGTAGCTATTCTCTTATATTATAAGCGTACTCTATAAAGCCTTATTAACTTAGCGCTACCTAAATAAACTACGTATACTATAAATAGACTAACTATACACTAGTTAGAAAGACTTTAGGGCGAAATAGTTAAGTTAAAGTTATATATTTTATCTAGAAGAATACTATTAGAATAGTTATATTCTAGGCTTTAGGTAAAGTATATAAATAAGCTAATATTAGCTTAACTACTATAAAGCTCTTCTTTATACCCTATAGAGCGTATAAATATAGAGAGAGTAATATACTAAAAGAATACTAGTACCTATATTCCTATTCCTAGTTTTTAACTAGTTTAGAATTTATAGTAGATTAGTATAGTAAACGTACTAAAAGTTCTTATATATAATAAGGGTAAGATAGCGCGTTAGGATAAGCTCTTACGAGCTATAAGTTTACTTAGAGCGTACTCTCTAAACTAAAAATATAATTTTATTAAATTATATCTATTCTACTGCTAATATAAGATAATTCTATTAAAATAGATAGTTATAGCTACTTTAGAGATTTCTCATTTCTCTAGTCTTAATTAGTATATAGTAACCTCTCTCTTACCTCTAATTAATAGTTATATGCACGTTTCTTACTATAAACTAAGCTGCATCTAGCCTAGGTCCTTTATAGTAGCTACTTCTGCTTAGCTAAGAATCCTAAAGATAAGATCTATTCCTTATTTAATATAATTAGTATTAGTATAATATATAATAAGTTTATATAGTTTCTAAGCGTAGACTACTCTATACTAGTAGTAGAAGGGTATTTATAAGTAATACGCTATAGTATTAAGACTAAATATTTACTTATAATTCTACGTTATAAGGAAGGCTTACTAAAGATCTTAAATTTACTATTATATATATAATATTAATCTATATAATATCTCTTTCTTATATAGCGTATTACTCTTCTAAATAATTATTAATCCTAATTCTATAATAATATAAGCTAGGTAAATAGTAGGTACCTCTATAAAGAAAAGTAAGTAACTAAAATTAATTTATATCCTTTAGTGCTAATAGAAAATAACTTACCTTAAGCAGCCTTATTCTTAATAAATTAATTTATTAAGTACTATTTAATAAGACCCTCTTAATATTTCCTAATAAAGTAGTATTCTATAAATAAGTAACTATATTTATAAATAGTTTAGCTTCTAAGATTACTTTCTAGCCTTTTAAATATAAAAGATATATTCTTAATCTCTATCCTTCTAATTATATAGTAAAGGAATAGTAGTAGAGTAGTCTATATTATTAACTCTTATTTAGTTATAGTTCTATACTCTATAGATAAAGTACTATAGAATTCTTATTTTTTAGGAAGTAGCTTACTATAATAGTTATATATAACGTGTTCTACTACTCGCTAGCTAACACTACTCGCCAGCCTACCTTATTAAAACAGGCGGGTCTTAACACACGATAACGCGACAACTACGCAGTAAATTTACTAGTAAATATAGTAATAGCATTCTCTATCTCTATCTACACGAGGTGCGATTATAACCCTAAACCCTATATTTACTGCAGGTTAGTAGTGCTCGTTACTAAGGCTAAGAAGCCTTATCCTCTACCTTTAAGTTTAAGGCTATTTTAGTAGCTACAGCTAACGTATAACCTACCTTAACCTGTAAAGCCCCTCTAGCTGCGATATATTATTACTGTTTATCCTTCTTACGTTATAAACGCGTGTTTAAGGCATAAAGTTTACTATTTTCCTCTACTAAGATTATAGCTAAGTTTATAGCTAGCTAACAGCCTTTAATAAGCTAAGCGAGAGCTCTGCTTAAGGGGCTCTATAATTAACGTTAAAGGAGCTTACGTATAAGGCGGGCCTGTTAATTAAGTTAATTAGTAGTGTAAGGCGTTTCTGTTATCTAAACAGGCTTAGCCGTAGCTGCTGTCTGTAGAGGAGATAGTGTACAGACAACTGTTAGCGTTGTAAGGCCGTAAGGACGTTAAAATGCTTTAACTAGGTAAGGCTAAGGTTATTAGTTATTAATCTATTATTACTTACACTAATACTCTAGTTACTAGGCAGCTTAAGCTTAGGACTATACTACGACACCTAGTAGACCTTACCCTTAAGGATAATAAAGAGAGGTAGTATAAAGCCTATAGCGCTTACATACTTAATTATTATTATCTAGTTACAGTTACTAGGCTATATAATAGTTGCTCGTCTAATAGTATTAGAGCTAGTAGTAACTTTTAACGTTAAGGCGATACCTATTATAAACCTAGTTTTATTAAAGTTATACGTGTTCTTATCTAATATCCTATACGTTTAAATTATATCCCTTATAAGGCTATACTAGCTATTTATCTTTATAGGATCCTTATATTTTACGCGCTGTAAGTAGAATTTATAGTTCTACTTTATTTAAAGCTCTAGCTAAGCCCTAATAAAATAAGAGACCTAGTTTTTACTAAGAGGAGGCAGAGGAGGCTGCTAGCCTTATGCAGCGAGAAGAGTGTCTCCTATCTAACGTACGTTAATAATATAAGTCGGAAAGCCTTATTAATTAAGCTCTAGTATCTATTAAATAAGGCTCTATTCTTTAGTAGACAATAGCTTATATTTTCGTGCGTTAATTATTAAAGGAGGCTAGCAGCCTTAGAGGCGCTGCTAAAGGAGCGATTAGGGAACGTTAAATAGCTCCGCAGCCCTGCGCATACTTTTTATCTATCTTAAATTAATCGCCTAAGACGTAAGAAGGGCACAGCCCTCCTTTTAAGCTACTACAGGCTGTTATTAGGTAGTTATAATTATTATTATAGAAGTAAGCACGTTAGTATTAATAAGGTAAGCCAGTAAGTAGTGTTAGCCGGCGAGTAGTAGAACACGTTATCTCTATTAGAAGGCGAGTACTAGTAACCTAAAATAGATACTTTAAACTTAGGCTACTAAGAATAAGGTAAGGGGATATAGTTTTCTATCTTAAGAGTTAAAGTAGACTTAGTTATATTTTTAAGAGAGATAATAATACTAAATAGTATAAATTTATTAGTGTTATATAAGTATAAAGAAGTTATAATATTAGATTAATCTAGTATAGTAGGGAATAACAGACTTAAATTATTAAGTAAAGTAGATAAAAGAGAACACGCTCTTAGGTTCTATAGCTACGCACGTCTTAATTAATTATATAAAGATATTTTAGAAATAATTAGATATAAAATTACTTAGCTTTACTATAAGGCATCTTTTTATATTATATAGTAGAAAATTAACACTAGCCTCTACGGGCGATAACTAGAAGGGCGTTATTAGAGTCTAAGGCTAATAGGTATAGATTCTAAGGAATAAATATTACTAGAGGTAGTTATATAGATACTTCTATAACTACTTTAATAATAAATAGAGATAATGCGTATTATAAGATAATAATTAAATTATACTAGAGCTAAATGTTATGCTTAGGCTCTCCCTTCTAACAGGTTAATTTAGGTTCCCTATATAATCTAAGCTAAGTTATAATAATTAGCTTATATATTTAATTAAGGTTAGAGGAGAGACTTATAGTAGTGTATAAGAGGTTATAAAGAATATTCTACACTATAAATATTTTACTTCCTAGATTAAGATTATCTAGTAGCCTTATTATGTCCTGCTTAACTTAATAATAGCGTAGGAAATATAACTAGATTATATTAAAAGTAAGTATACTAGAATTAGATAGAACTCTTATAAGTAAGTTATCTTAGATAGAGTAAGTAATAGGGTAATATCTTAAGCTTGTTAGCTAGATAATAAGTATACGTAGCGCTAAAGAGAAGAATAGGCTAATTAAAAGCTTTATTTTATAAACTATTACTGCGTAGAGTATAGCTTATATCTAATTACTATATAATAGCAGACTTAATTACGCGGCACTAAACCTTATAATATTAGCTGATTTATCTAGCGTATCTTAGGGTTAGCTAGTAGTTTTTCTAAAGACGTCCTAGGCGCTATGCATATTTAGTAGGATATCTTAATTATTAAGCTTAACTATTACCCTAATATAGTTATCTAGTATTTATGTATTATAAGCTTAAGTTTCTAGTAAGCAATGTTAGCCTATTCGCGAACTAGCCCTAATTTATACCTAGTAATTATTATTAAATAGAATTATTTTTAATATTAGGTATATTTACTAATAATATAATAAAGCTCTCTTAGACTATAAATCTCTAGCAGGTGTTTTCTACCTCTTATTTAAGGAGTAAGTAATAGTTAGCTATTAAAAGCTGCGGCTCCTAAGCAGCATATAACTTAGTTATTTCTCTATAAACCTTATTACGTTTTTAGCTTATTTTAAGATATTAGCTACTAGCTAGTTAGGGGCCTTAACCTTAAGCTAAAGGATCTACTAAGGCTTACCTCGTAGCGATCGTCCCCTTGTAACGCACGCATTTCCTTACTAAAATCTGCTAAAATCCTACCTTTATTTCTATTTTTCTAGCCTTATTTAATAAGTAAAATAAAAAAGTCTCAATATTAAAGATATATTTCTTAAATAGCTCTATAATCTTAAGTAATTATATTTTTTAAAATAAATAGTTTAAGAAATGTATTAATTTTCTATAAAAATAAATAATTTTTGTTTATAAATTTTTTTTAAAAATAATATTTATTATAGTATTAGAAATTCTTAATCTTAAATAACTAAGTAAATATATAATTTTTTAAAAGAGTTATACTATATTTTATAAAGTTATATATAAATTTTTATTAAAGAAAAAGTTATTCTTAAATAACTTTATAAAAGAATTATATATACACTTAGTTATTTAAGATTAAGAATTTCTAATACTATAATAAATATTATTTTTAAAAAAAATTTATAAACAAAAATTATTTATTTTTATAGAAAATTAATACATTTCTTAAACTATTTATTTTAAAAAATATAATTACTTAAGATTATAGAGCTATTTAAGAAATATATCTTTAATATTGAGACTTTTTTATTTTACTTATTAAATAAGGCTAGAAAAATAGAAATAAAGGTAGGATTTTAGCAGATTTTAGTAAGGAAATGCGTGCGTTACAAGGGGACGATCGCTACGAGGTAAGCCTTAGTAGATCCTTTAGCTTAAGGTTAAGGCCCCTAACTAGCTAGTAGCTAATATCTTAAAATAAGCTAAAAACGTAATAAGGTTTATAGAGAAATAACTAAGTTATATGCTGCTTAGGAGCCGCAGCTTTTAATAGCTAACTATTACTTACTCCTTAAATAAGAGGTAGAAAACACCTGCTAGAGATTTATAGTCTAAGAGAGCTTTATTATATTATTAGTAAATATACCTAATATTAAAAATAATTCTATTTAATAATAATTACTAGGTATAAATTAGGGCTAGTTCGCGAATAGGCTAACATTGCTTACTAGAAACTTAAGCTTATAATACATAAATACTAGATAACTATATTAGGGTAATAGTTAAGCTTAATAATTAAGATATCCTACTAAATATGCATAGCGCCTAGGACGTCTTTAGAAAAACTACTAGCTAACCCTAAGATACGCTAGATAAATCAGCTAATATTATAAGGTTTAGTGCCGCGTAATTAAGTCTGCTATTATATAGTAATTAGATATAAGCTATACTCTACGCAGTAATAGTTTATAAAATAAAGCTTTTAATTAGCCTATTCTTCTCTTTAGCGCTACGTATACTTATTATCTAGCTAACAAGCTTAAGATATTACCCTATTACTTACTCTATCTAAGATAACTTACTTATAAGAGTTCTATCTAATTCTAGTATACTTACTTTTAATATAATCTAGTTATATTTCCTACGCTATTATTAAGTTAAGCAGGACATAATAAGGCTACTAGATAATCTTAATCTAGGAAGTAAAATATTTATAGTGTAGAATATTCTTTATAACCTCTTATACACTACTATAAGTCTCTCCTCTAACCTTAATTAAATATATAAGCTAATTATTATAACTTAGCTTAGATTATATAGGGAACCTAAATTAACCTGTTAGAAGGGAGAGCCTAAGCATAACATTTAGCTCTAGTATAATTTAATTATTATCTTATAATACGCATTATCTCTATTTATTATTAAAGTAGTTATAGAAGTATCTATATAACTACCTCTAGTAATATTTATTCCTTAGAATCTATACCTATTAGCCTTAGACTCTAATAACGCCCTTCTAGTTATCGCCCGTAGAGGCTAGTGTTAATTTTCTACTATATAATATAAAAAGATGCCTTATAGTAAAGCTAAGTAATTTTATATCTAATTATTTCTAAAATATCTTTATATAATTAATTAAGACGTGCGTAGCTATAGAACCTAAGAGCGTGTTCTCTTTTATCTACTTTACTTAATAATTTAAGTCTGTTATTCCCTACTATACTAGATTAATCTAATATTATAACTTCTTTATACTTATATAACACTAATAAATTTATACTATTTAGTATTATTATCTCTCTTAAAAATATAACTAAGTCTACTTTAACTCTTAAGATAGAAAACTATATCCCCTTACCTTATTCTTAGTAGCCTAAGTTTAAAGTATCTATTTTAGGTTACTAGTACTCGCCTTCTAATAGAGATAACGTGTTCTACTACTCGCCGGCTAACACTACTTACTGGCTTACCTTATTAATACTAACGTGCTTACTTCTATAATAATAATTATAACTACCTAATAACAGCCTGTAGTAGCTTAAAAGGAGGGCTGTGCCCTTCTTACGTCTTAGGCGATTAATTTAAGATAGATAAAAAGTATGCGCAGGGCTGCGGAGCTATTTAACGTTCCCTAATCGCTCCTTTAGCAGCGCCTCTAAGGCTGCTAGCCTCCTTTAATAATTAACGCACGAAAATATAAGCTATTGTCTACTAAAGAATAGAGCCTTATTTAATAGATACTAGAGCTTAATTAATAAGGCTTTCCGACTTATATTATTAACGTACGTTAGATAGGAGACACTCTTC
Organism: Pseudopyrenochaeta lycopersici; assembly: GCA_003313425.1. Taxonomy (NCBI): domain Eukaryota; kingdom Fungi; phylum Ascomycota; class Dothideomycetes; order Pleosporales; family Pseudopyrenochaetaceae; genus Pseudopyrenochaeta; species Pseudopyrenochaeta lycopersici. The sequence goes on from NHZP01000009.1 coordinate 1,326,879, forward strand.
TCGCTGCATAAGGCTAGCAGCCTCCTCTGCCTCCTCTTAGTAAAAACTAGGTCTCTTATTTTATTAGGGCTTAGCTAGAGCTTTAAATAAAGTAGAACTATAAATTCTACTTACAGCGCGTAAAATATAAGGATCCTATAAAGATAAATAGCTAGTATAGCCTTATAAGGGATATAATTTAAACGTATAGGATATTAGATAAGAACACGTATAACTTTAATAAAACTAGGTTTATAATAGGTATCGCCTTAACGTTAAAAGTTACTACTAGCTCTAATACTATTAGACGAGCAACTATTATATAGCCTAGTAACTGTAACTAGATAATAATAATTAAGTATGTAAGCGCTATAGGCTTTATACTACCTCTCTTTATTATCCTTAAGGGTAAGGTCTACTAGGTGTCGTAGTATAGTCCTAAGCTTAAGCTGCCTAGTAACTAGAGTATTAGTGTAAGTAATAATAGATTAATAACTAATAACCTTAGCCTTACCTAGTTAAAGCATTTTAACGTCCTTACGGCCTTACAACGCTAACAGTTGTCTGTACACTATCTCCTCTACAGACAGCAGCTACGGCTAAGCCTGTTTAGATAACAGAAACGCCTTACACTACTAATTAACTTAATTAACAGGCCCGCCTTATACGTAAGCTCCTTTAACGTTAATTATAGAGCCCCTTAAGCAGAGCTCTCGCTTAGCTTATTAAAGGCTGTTAGCTAGCTATAAACTTAGCTATAATCTTAGTAGAGGAAAATAGTAAACTTTATGCCTTAAACACGCGTTTATAACGTAAGAAGGATAAACAGTAATAATATATCGCAGCTAGAGGGGCTTTACAGGTTAAGGTAGGTTATACGTTAGCTGTAGCTACTAAAATAGCCTTAAACTTAAAGGTAGAGGATAAGGCTTCTTAGCCTTAGTAACGAGCACTACTAACCTGCAGTAAATATAGGGTTTAGGGTTATAATCGCACCTCGTGTAGATAGAGATAGAGAATGCTATTACTATATTTACTAGTAAATTTACTGCGTAGTTGTCGCGTTATCGTGTGTTAAGACCCGCCTGTTTTAATAAGGTAGGCTGGCGAGTAGTGTTAGCTAGCGAGTAGTAGAACACGTTATATATAACTATTATAGTAAGCTACTTCCTAAAAAATAAGAATTCTATAGTACTTTATCTATAGAGTATAGAACTATAACTAAATAAGAGTTAATAATATAGACTACTCTACTACTATTCCTTTACTATATAATTAGAAGGATAGAGATTAAGAATATATCTTTTATATTTAAAAGGCTAGAAAGTAATCTTAGAAGCTAAACTATTTATAAATATAGTTACTTATTTATAGAATACTACTTTATTAGGAAATATTAAGAGGGTCTTATTAAATAGTACTTAATAAATTAATTTATTAAGAATAAGGCTGCTTAAGGTAAGTTATTTTCTATTAGCACTAAAGGATATAAATTAATTTTAGTTACTTACTTTTCTTTATAGAGGTACCTACTATTTACCTAGCTTATATTATTATAGAATTAGGATTAATAATTATTTAGAAGAGTAATACGCTATATAAGAAAGAGATATTATATAGATTAATATTATATATATAATAGTAAATTTAAGATCTTTAGTAAGCCTTCCTTATAACGTAGAATTATAAGTAAATATTTAGTCTTAATACTATAGCGTATTACTTATAAATACCCTTCTACTACTAGTATAGAGTAGTCTACGCTTAGAAACTATATAAACTTATTATATATTATACTAATACTAATTATATTAAATAAGGAATAGATCTTATCTTTAGGATTCTTAGCTAAGCAGAAGTAGCTACTATAAAGGACCTAGGCTAGATGCAGCTTAGTTTATAGTAAGAAACGTGCATATAACTATTAATTAGAGGTAAGAGAGAGGTTACTATATACTAATTAAGACTAGAGAAATGAGAAATCTCTAAAGTAGCTATAACTATCTATTTTAATAGAATTATCTTATATTAGCAGTAGAATAGATATAATTTAATAAAATTATATTTTTAGTTTAGAGAGTACGCTCTAAGTAAACTTATAGCTCGTAAGAGCTTATCCTAACGCGCTATCTTACCCTTATTATATATAAGAACTTTTAGTACGTTTACTATACTAATCTACTATAAATTCTAAACTAGTTAAAAACTAGGAATAGGAATATAGGTACTAGTATTCTTTTAGTATATTACTCTCTCTATATTTATACGCTCTATAGGGTATAAAGAAGAGCTTTATAGTAGTTAAGCTAATATTAGCTTATTTATATACTTTACCTAAAGCCTAGAATATAACTATTCTAATAGTATTCTTCTAGATAAAATATATAACTTTAACTTAACTATTTCGCCCTAAAGTCTTTCTAACTAGTGTATAGTTAGTCTATTTATAGTATACGTAGTTTATTTAGGTAGCGCTAAGTTAATAAGGCTTTATAGAGTACGCTTATAATATAAGAGAATAGCTACTATAGTTAATTTAGTAGATATAATTTAGTAAGCCTTAGGTATAAGGTTTAGCTTCTTAGCGTATATTCTTACTTAGGATAATATAATAAAAATTCTAGTATATATCTAACTCTTATTACTAGATAAGAGATTAAGAAGTTATATATATAACGTGTCTTATAAGCAAGCGCCGCGTATAAGCGAGCGCTGTATCCTACTAAGTTTAAGCACCTCTACTAGCGTACAGCTTAACTATAAATTTAAGTAATTTATAGATATTAATATATAAGCTTAAGTAGCACCTATAGTATCTTTTTTACACATACGTAAGTTATACCTAGTCTCTCTACACCTTTTATAGCGCGATAGAGCCTAGCTGCTAAGGCCTAATTACTCCCTACTTTAACGTATTTTATGCCTAATCTATTAATTAGCCTCTTATTAAGTAGCTATATCCTCTCTAACTCTCTTTATTAATACTCCTCTCTTCTAAATCTACTTTCTCTTACGCTACTTTTACTAAGTTACTGCCTTATTAGCCTTCTTAAGGCTATTAATCTTACCCTCTATTAGCTTAGCTTAATATACCTTTACTATAGCCTCCTTTATAAACTAATTAAGCGTCTTAATAATTAGGGCTAGTAATAAGCTCTTATACTATTAAACGCGATTATTAATTAGAGTTAATTAAGCCTTAAACTTACGTAGGTTCCTTAGTATTTAAGGCTCCTATAGAGCTCCTTACTAAGCTCCTTACTAAGCTCCTTACTTAGTTCCTAGCTAAGCTCCTAGTTAAGCTCCTAACTAAGCTCCTAACTAAGCTCCTAGCTAAGCTCCTAGCTAAGCTCCTAGCTAAGCTTTTAGCTAAGCTCCTAGCTAAGCTCCTAGCTAAGCTCCTAGCTAAGCTCCTAGCTAAGCTCCTAGCTAAGCTTTTAGCTAAGCTCCTTCCTAAGCTCCTAACTAAGCTAGTAGTAATAGCGTACGCAGCTAGATATCTAGCCTTAATAAGATAACGTCTAGCTAGAGAGGAATAAGGCCTACTCTTTAAAATACTAAGCGTATATTAACTATAGTAAAAGCTTAATTAAATACTACTTTAAAGGCAGGTAGAAATTTAAGCTTAGTAATATAGTTAATTTAGGCCTTAATTAAGCTCTCTATCTAGTAGCTATACGCCTTCTTAAGAAGAGAGAAGTAGCTAATATTAAGAGGCTATAGTAGATAAGATAAGTAAAGCAGTATATAGAGGGTATAGATATTACTCTCTCTATAGATCTCTTAAATTTAAGAGAGTAATAGCTCTTATAGCTATTAAGGATAAGTAGCTAACGCGCGCTTACTACCCTTATCTTTATATAAGTATTAAAGTGCTTTAGCTATACTACTCTAAGCTAATTAGTTATCTAGCTATTATTACTAACTAAGATAGCCTAGGTACGTAAGATAGCTTCTTCTTAGTACTAAATATAATTGTAATACTAGCTAGTAAAGACTATCTTTGCTTGTCGAGAACGATGTCGGCCACAAGGATTGCGAGAAGAAATCGATTGTTTCGCTGGAGGACTTTGGTCTTGCACTTGTAGAGTAAGTGCACGACATCTGCAGAAATAAGATTAACACATTTTAACATACCTAGTAAATATGTTGCGGGTGGTAGCGCTGGTCTACTAAGTATTGTTGCATAGATATATCACATGTATAGTGCATGAATATGATAAAGTTACGGACTTGATTGTCCACAACGCCCTGGAGCAGCGCCCTAAAGTGTCTAGAGACTGCTTCGTATTTATTGACAAACAGTTAATGTAGCGTGAAGTATCTTACAAGATTAGCCTATGGAATGTGCACTATTTGCTCTGCTGTAATTAGCAGGATCTTTGCTTTTGCTGATTGGGACTTTTCTATTAGCAGTTCGAGGAGCCTCGATATATTAAGAGCTTGCCTTGTTATTTCTGGAGAATCATGATCTATTAAAGGTCAGGTGAACCGCTGGGTTGCCTTATTTTCCCGCGTTCTTTGTGGACGTAATAACGTTTAAAACTTTGTCTATGTTCCTTGTTATATTAAGGAGGATCTTAACCTGTACACCAAACCTCCGTAATGCTTCACCTATATCGCAGCAGACGTTAACAAAGAATGCGTTAGCTTCCCCGGGTTCACTAATTTACAGTCAGAGGAGATTGGTATGCTTAAGTCGCGCTGCAGGAGGCTACGAGAAGAGAAAGGGGAGTCGTAAGGTGAAAGGTACGCTTGTGGTCGTAATGTACTAACTAATAGTAGCTTGTTCTTCAATACTAGGCGTTGAGCACGGTCTTTTTTAATTACATATATATATATATATATCCCTTAAGGATACCTGTAACCTCTTCTCTATCTTTCTCCTTCTGTAGTATAGGACAAATACACACTCGCTAGCTAGGCCTCTTCACCCATAACAATATGTATTTGTCTAATTACTACCGCTATCACTAGAACTCTCTTTACTAGCGGTATCTTCTGCAATTTCTTCCTCTATATCATTCATTTGCTGAAGTGCCTGCCTTGCTACACTCTTCGTATTGCTATTATATTGGTTATTTTCTACGAGTTCAAAGCCTCTTTTCCACCGAGTCCATCCCTCTTTACTCCAGGGCTCCCAATGATGGTTTGTAGTCTGTCTCTTTAAGCACTCTTTATAGACATAGCGACACTCAGTAGGCCATAAGACCCACTGTGCAGCAGCTATAATATCGTATTCATGGCTGCGCTTGTCACTTCGTGGTACGATGTCTTGCAGTGCGTTGAAAGGGGCACAGTATATGAGCTTGCTTGCCGTGATGCGGGCCATTACATGTTGGAAGTTTCGCCAGCGGTTATGAGCGGCAGCGTCGTGGTAATCTTGCGGCTTGACCACTATTGGCTTGATTTAGCGCATGCAATTCTGACAAAGCTTTTGGATGAGACATCCTAGAGACCGTAAGGGAGAAAATGACTTACTGACATGCTGTCGTCGAAATTGATCCTCTAACCCGAGCCAGTTGTAGCCAAAGACCCAAAACTCAGATTTGTGGAAATTTCCACTTTCATCGGGCCGAGATTCTGGTGCCAACCATCGTGGTAGGTCCCTTAACTCCTCTAAAAGGTCTATCAATCGATTCTGGCCTTGGCTGTAGGGGGAAAACGCCGTGCACACCCTACAGTAAGATCTGATAATGTCTCCTGCAAATGCACCAGCATTTGGCGCCGGGAGACCGCCCCAGTCATTTGACTCTTCTTTATTGACGGCCAAGTTATGAGATTTAGCGTAGTTGACCAGCTTTTGAAGGCGTTCAGAGGTTTCGGCCCGGAGCATATTGTCGATTTCTTGGGCTGCTTGAAGTGGCGTTTGGGTACCGTTTATTAGTGCCTCAAGAGGCGCTTTCCAGCGGATATCATCTTCATCATCCCCATCTTCGTAAAGTTGAGGATCGAGTGTAGGCGACACTGGGCGTTCGGGAGCCATTATTGATTGGTTTTGCGAAAGTATTCGAATACCTACAAAGAAGAGTATTGCTCCGATCAAGTAGATGTAGATGCGTGGTGAGAGACGCTACAGTTATTATACAGCGGGCCGAGAATGAACGCCCTCCCGTAATCTACAGCATAACAGGACCTTGAAGGCAATTGTCTAGGCGAATCATGCTTCTCGGATGGTGGGACCGGGATTGCATTAGTGTCATGCAGATTAAGGCATTCACGCATCGGCCCGGAGTCACGAAAGCAGGGCCTTACGTTCCATCGCGTCCGCCCGAAAATCCTCCGTTGCTTAATCTTGGCATGTGTTTTATAAGCGAGCGGGCCACCCCACTAGGGGCATAAACGCACGTACGTGCAAGAATGGTGCTACAAGTGCTACTTAATCTTGTATATTAATAGTATATTTTCATCTTATACGTAGTTGAGTTGTGTGGCTTACAAGGTGCTTTACTAGTAAGCTAGTAGGGTAGCCGCTCGCTTATAATACACGATAATATTCTATGGCTGTATTATGTATATGTTAATAGTAGTACTAAGTTCAAGAAAGTAGGAAATCAAAATAGCTATTGTTTTTCCTTCGGTAGGCTCGCGTTACAATTCCGTAGTTCCGTTTCTGGAACCTCACTCGTAGAATTTATTTCACAATCTTTGTTTTTGTGCACTGGGCAGAATACGATAGGCTATGTAGGCTACTGTGGGCCCGCAGGCATTGTAGGCGCTGCGGGGGTTATGAAGGCGCAGGAATCGTGAAATAGTCATGGAGCATGGTCCCCGGCATTGCAGCCGTGGAATGGCCGTTGCACCGCCGTTGCACCGCTATTGCAGGCCTTAGCTGCCGCGAAGCATAATCTGGACTATTTCGTTAGTAGGACGTTGTGGAGTCGCAAAAGCGTTGTAGAACAATTGTAGAATGATTTTAGAATACGGCGGCTTAGGTTCTCCGGAATTGTGCCATTGAAGCCGTAGAATGGCCCGTCTAACACCTTGGCTGCTGCGGCTCTCAGCCTGAGCTTTTCCAGATATACATTAATACAAAGTAATATAGGCTAAATTGTTTGAAGCATGAATAATGCTTCGTTTAGAATCTAAATTAAGTTCATGACCGTAGAACTATAAATTATGTTCAATCTCAACTTCTAACCTCACCACACTCACTACTCACTAGTTCGAGCACATTCGTTATTCAACAGTTCACAACACTCTCTTTTATACATTCGTTTGCAGGTATTAAGTTCTCCTTCGGTCGACCCACCAAAAACAATTAAAACGACTCTTTCTGTCAGCAACATTGAAAAATGCATTCCTCGATTGTCTTCCTCGTAGCCGCACTTGTAGTGCCCATTTTCGCCGCTCCAACTCCCATTGATCAGCAGGAAGTCGAAATCGCGGTGGCTGTAAGTGAGATATTTTAGTCAATCGAACAAATAACGTGATCAGTCAATGATCATTGGGCGCGTCCATGCTGACTTAGCACGCAGGTCCAACACCTTGAAGCTCGTGCCGATACCGTCGTTTGCACGCCAGACACAAACCAATCCAAGACCAAAAGCTTCCAAGTCAGCGTTGCCCACGCCACAAGTGAGGCTAAAATTGGTGCTTTCACAACTGGCAAATCTGGTGACCCACACAGGTATGGGAACGGCGATGGCATCGTATGGGGGGTTCCGGAGTGCGACGCTAGCGGTGCCTCTCTCTGGGAGTACCCTGTATTCTGGAAAGGATCGAAAGGAAAGAACGGTCAGCTTCAGTGGACTAAGGACGCCAAGAACAAAGACCAGAAGATGAAAACTCCTTTAAGGGTCGTTTATGCGAACAAGGCTGATGTCGTCCAATATTGCGGTGTTATGACCCACAGTGAGGTCGCCGCTGACTTCCAGGGCATGAAATTCTTCAAGAAGTGTAATTAGTTATTCGGCACAGGCAATCCTTGCACTAGCAATGCTTGGACAGGAGCGCCGTTTCTTACACTTTTTAACACTCGTCTAGCAATGTTCCTTACTATGTAGACAATAGACTAGAACTGATTTGCTTCTTTGTACTATATTAGGATGCACCGAGCAGTGTCTGATTTCAGAGATAATCGAGCAATTCCAACAGGTAGTAGACAAGGCTAACGCGGGGTGGCGCTAGTGCATGTGTGTAGTGCCAACCATACTACAACATACATAGAACAATTACGTATTCAATCACGAAATAATGTTACTATCATATCTTTGATGTTTAGTAAGAAGGTTTTGTTAACAGTAATATTATTTACAGCTAAGACTAGAAAAAGCTACGCTATAGACTTGTTAGGGTTCAATCCTTCTAAGGTAAAGTGTTACGAACAGAAGTTGGAAAGGCACGGGCGACCCATGGCGAGGCCAAGCCTCTGAACTAGGGTGGCAAATGGGTTACAGGTACCCGCTATGGGTATAGGTTGGGTATAGGGTTGGGTCGCACGGACCATGGGTATAGGTTGGGGTTGGGTCGCACGGACTCTAGGTTGAGTTAAGGCTAAGGTTATGCACGTATGGGTTTAGGTTTGGTTACGGGTACCCACTGGGGTTGCTTAGTAATCATAATAATTTACTATAATTAGTAGCATAACTAGCTATTTTAGATACATATTAGTTAGTATTAGACCTAATATAAAAAAGACGTGATTAGTCAGACCCAGACGTACCCGAGGCTAATAACCCTAACCCTAACCTCAACCCATTCACAGTAACCTCAACCTATACCCATTACTAGCGTATAAAGATTGGGTATAGAGCTGGGTTGGGTACGGGTCTTATGTAATCAAACCCAACCCAACCCCAACCTATACCCATTTGCTACCCTACTCTGAACCAACCAATGACGCCAGGGTCACGTGATCCCAGAAAACCCACGCCAAGACGGACTTAGTCCTATAGGATAGAGACAAACCTAGAGAACCTAGAGGGGGCCTTATAGGAATCCTATAAGATAATTATCAATATAGACCTATATAATATAGCCTTTATAGCATATTATAATTAACTTTATATAATCTATAAGTATACTACTATTTATACTTTCTATATTTAACTCTCTTTAGTGCTACTTATTTATAGAATACCCTAAAGAACTTACTAGTTAATACTAGTTACTTTATATTATAACTACTTAATTAGATCTTTAATATTTTAATTACTCTTAAAATAAGTAGTACTAGTAAATATATAGCTACTCTTAACTCCTTAACTATAACTACTAAAGGTTATCTAATTAGTAAACTAACTATATTTAGTAGTAACTAATAATACTTTAAAAGATAGTTACTTTAACTTAACTTATCCTTCTATTTTTATAAAGATATTAAAGAAAGTAATAAGATACTTATTATAATAACTTACTTTATAAGTAAAGTATTAGATTAGGTTACGCGATAATTAGAATAATATATAGACTAAAGAATTATTAATATAGATAAGATAGAAATATTTAAGGACTAAGATAAGTTTAAACACTATATCTAATAAATCTTTAGAATATAGACTAAGTGTTATAGGCGAAGAGGCCTAGCTAACGAGTGTGCATTTATCCTATACTACAGAAGGAGAAAGATAGAGAAGAGGTTATAAGTATCCTTAGAGGATATATATATATATTTATATAAGTAAAAAGGAACGTGCTCCTCTAGCTACTAACTTATATAAGCTTATAAGAAAAAGAAGTAGAAGAGATTAAGGAGTTTCTTCCCTATATAATAGTAGTAAAGCCTCTCTTACTTAAAGAGCGCAGCCTATTATAATACTCTTCTCCTCCTTAAATAACTATATTACTTCTTTATATATAGTTTAACTTTAACTTTATACTTCTATAAGTAGTATTATATTATTATAGTATAAACGTAAAGATATTATATATACTTTTTCTTATTTATTTATAAGTAATTTTCCTTCTTTACTTATCATTATTACCTAATAATTGTTAGGATCTAAAATCCCAGTCAGGGAGGAAGTGCCTTAGGAGCTGGCAACTAGTTAGGAAGCGCTAGTGTTCTACTCTGTCACACGTCACGTGACCGCTCGCTCTGCCAAGGACGAGCGCTCACAACGCTCGTAGCGAGCGCGACGAGCACATTATATATATAGGTTATTATAACAAACCCTTATAGCTTACTATATTTAACTTAATAGTATACTCTATAGTATAGTAATAGCAATACTAATTATTCTTAACCCTTAGTACTCTTTATAGAAGCGCCCTCTTACTATCTTAGTATTAAAACCCCCCTTCTATCTAGTCTCTTACTCTATCCTAAAGGACTAACCTTATAGTCTTATTAGTTATCCCTACTAATAGCTTTTAAGATCTTTATACTTTAAATACCTTTAAGATAAGTAGTACTTATATAGAAAACGTAGTCTACTATAGTACTAGACTAGGCAACGCTGTTCCTAAACTAGACCTCTTCTATAGTAATTAATTTAAGCTTAAAGAATAGCTACTTTAGTTTAACTTATTTTTTAAGTTTAATACTACTACTATAGAAGATAATAACTAAGTAGTACTTATAACAAGCTATATAAGAGGTAAAGCTGCTAAGTAAGTAAAGCCCTATTTAGTTAAGTACCGAAGTAAGTAAAGCCCTATTTAGTTAAGTACCTAAGTAAGAATACTAAATTAAAGGAGCTAATTAGTATATTTAAAGAAACTAGCAAGTTTAAGACGCGCATACGCTAAGCGTTTAGGCTCCTGAACGAAATATGTAACGGATTGCTGAGAGGGGTACTGTTACAGCTCACCTATATATTAGTTACAGAGCCCAGTACTAGCAGTTGAGCTAGTATTGATGTACTTTTGGCCATTTGGCGTAGTGGGGCTCTGCACTGTTACAAAATAACTATCGCAGAACGAAAAATCTAGAACATGCAATAAACTTAGTCTATAGCTAACTATACTAATAAATTTTTAGAGTATACTAGACAAACTAACTAGAATAACGACACCCTAAAAACTATATATAAATAAGGCCTAAAAGCAGACGTCTAAACTAAGCTAATATACTCTAGTATAGGCATCGCAATACTAGATAACCTAATTAATAAAACTATCTAACTAGATGTTAAGCTCTACGAGCTCTGTGTGCGACTTAGAGGATAATAATTAGGATAAATAAAAGAAGATAAGAAACCCTAAAAAGATTATCGTAATAAGTTAAATAATAGTCGCCTATGATATTATTACTAGCTATAAGGAGTGCCTAGACAGTATATGTCTAGGGGCCCTGAGGCAATGCATCTAGACAACCTTAACAGAGGAAAGTCGGGTAAGAGTAGAAAGAAAAAAATAACCTATTTTAACTACAATAAGAAGAGCTATATAGCTAAGGACTGTAGGAAGAAGAATAAGGTAACCTACTATATTAATATATTAATAGTAAAAGAAAACAGCAACAATAAAACATAGGAAGTTATTGCAACATAAGAGGAAGGGGCTTAAGACACAGAAATGTCACAGCTACCTCTCTAGGAACCTACTAAGAGAGAGATTCTAGGAACCTAGTATAGTAATAAAGAGGAAGAAAATAGTAGCTCTTTATCCCTAGTCTATAAAGATACTAAGAAAGACCTTAATAATACTATAGTACTTCTAACTAAGAAATAAAAAATAGAGAACTTCTAGAACTAATATTAACTAGGAACTCTAAGGCTATTAACGCCTATAGAGGCAGAAAAAGACATAGCAGAACTTAACTACTAACTACGCGTGTAATATATATATAAAGTATAATATAGTAATATAGGAAGTAGCTATAGTATAAAGAATAAGTGCGATTATTCTAGCTAAATAAGTAATGTAGGATATATTATAGAAATACTATTATTACCCTAAATATTATATAAAAGTAATATAAGAATAGGTAGAAAAAGCTAAAGAAGTATAGCAGCCTATAAGCGTTAGAGACGCGCCCTAGAAAATTTAATAAGCTAGATAAATATAGGTACTAGAACTCCTAATAGTTAAGACCCCTAAATACGTATTATAACGCTAAATAATACTACTACTAATATAAGAAGATACTCTCTACGTACTAAGTATTAAGGACCTAGTATAGTAAGGGTACCTTTAAATTAATTCTTATAGCAAGATTATGCTTATAGATAGTAAGAAGTAAGACGCTTATACTTAGCTTAAATAATAACTGCATTAGGAGGATAATAAAGAGAACGTTAACTCTTACTAGCACCTTATAGAAAAAGAAGCTAGAGAATTATATAAGTACGTAAAGGTAGCTTATACCCTATATACTATGCGCTAGAGACTATAGAAGCAGATACTAGACTATTTAATAGACCCACGCGACTAACCCTACAGTATTATCTACTAGTCCTTTTATACTATAGACCTTTATATAATACACTATTCTAGTAAAATAGAATAAGGATATTTCCCTTATTTATTCTATTAGTGTAAATACTAATAGTATAACTATCTTAAAGTTAAATGTAATAACTACCTAAAGGATAAGAGGACTGTCCTCTACTTTCTAGGAATTAATAATCCTGCGGCTACTATAGCGATGTAACTTATCTTTAATAAGGAGTGTAACTAGCAGTAATAGTAAACGTGCCTTAACTCTAACTATCTTAAGTATAAAGACGTTAAGATAATAAATAAGTAGTAAGAGGAACTCTTTTTAGAGTCGCGCCTAGTAATAAGTAAGAATTACAAACTCTATATATAATAGGCGTATAAGAACTTCTTAAGCTAGATATTAAGCTTAATAGAAGCTAGATAAGAGTACTAGTAGATTCTAGAGTAAAATAGAGCTATATTTCTGCGTAAGTAATAAGATAAGCTAGTCTTACCCTATTACTAAAATTAGTACTATATTTATTAATAGTAGCTAATAGATAACTAATACTATTAGAGTCTATAATTATATATAAAGTATAGAACATGTAACTTATTATCTAGAACTATAGGGAGATAATTAACTTAGACGTCTTTAGACTATTATAACATAATATAATACTAGGACTCCTATAGTTAAGAGAATATAATCTAGAAATAGATTAGAAAAAGAAAAAGTTCTTATTTAGATACTATAGACTAGACGCAACTATAAGTAAACATACGCTATAGCTAAGTGCCTAGGTAGACAAGAAGATAATAATAGAAATTCTTACTTTAAATAAAGATAACTTTAAGATATAAGAGTCTAACTTAGTAGGTACTAATAGGAGGCCCTTAGACTAATAAGCTAGAGTTAAGGAGTAAGGTGTAACTCTAGTAATCCCTAATAAGTATAAAGAATATAAGTTACTCTTTTAGGAAGAGACAAGTATAAAAGTATTACTTGAGTATTAACCTTAGGATTATAAGATAATCTTATAAGAAGGAATGTAACTAACTTTTAGCCTAATTTATAGTTTATTAGAAAAAGAACTTAAAACCCTGCGTAAATATATTAAGATATTAGAGAATTATAATTGCTAGCAGGATACCCTATATTATTTATACTATAAAAGAATAAGAACTTAAGATTATGCGTTAACTACTAGAAACTTAATAATAATATAATAAAGAATCAATACCCTTTACTAAATATAGTAGAACTATAAGATTAATTAGCTTTTATAAAAGTCTTTATAGTATTAGACTTAAGAAGAGCGTATAACCTTATTTATATAAAAGAAAGTAAAGAATAGAAGACTACGTTTAGAATACGCTACAGCTACTATAAGTATATAGTAATACCTTTTAGTCTTACTAACGTACTAGCTATATACTAAGCGCTTATTAATAACGTATTAAGAGAACACTTAGATATATTTATTATTATATACTTTAATAATATCCTTATATACTCTAATGTTGCAAACAACGCGCTGTGACCTGGGGTACGGTAGGCTCACGTGCGCGCTGACGTAGGAGCTTACCCTGGAGAGACACGTCTTTTGTGTGCATTCAAGGGCGCGCTCACGTACGCGCTCACGTGCAAGCTGATGGGCAAGCTCACGCAGGAGACACCTGAAGGTAGACTCACGTGCGCGCACGCGCACGCGTACACGCTGCTCACGCTCCTACCGTATAATGGCCCCTGTAATAGGCCGTGCTCAGCTCTCCTTTATATAGCTGGCTCTCAAAGCCTCCTAGACAAAACAGTGGTCCATCTCATAGATCACCTGGGTAACTGTTGCCAAGCTCTCCCTTTTTCCTCCACATCTAATAATTTACAGGAATACGTTAGGCACGTTAAAATAGTTCTTACCTATTTAGGAAGATTTAGCTTAATACTTAAACTGAATAAATATAAGTTCTATAAAGAAGAAGTTAAATTCTTAAGCTATATAGTAGGTGCACATAAAGTAAAGATAAGTAAAGAAAAAATAAGAGTAGTAAAAGAATAGCCTAAACTTAAAATAGTTAAAGATATATAGTTATTTATAGGATTTATTAACTTTAACTAATAGTTTATTAAGGACTTCTCTAAGAAATCTATACTACGTACTAAACTTATAAAAAATAAAATAAAATAAGAATAGAGAAGTAAATAAAGGAAAGTATTCTAAATACTTAAGGAAGCCTATATTATACTACTAGTGTTAATTATATTCTAAATAAGAGAACTTTTATAGTTTAAAACAGATACCTTAGACCTTATACTAGGTATAATAGTAAAATAAGAATATAATAAGAAATAGTACCTAATTACCTACTACTCTAGGAAATTTATAGACCCTAAGGAGTAATACAACGTGCATAATAAAGAGCTTATAGTAGTTGTTAACGCCTTTAACTACTAGTAGATCTACGTAGAGAGCTGCTTAGATCTTATAATATTTATAGACTATAAGAACTTAGTTAACCTTACTACTACTAAGACTTTATACTAGAAATAGGTCTAATAGGCTAAAATATTAGGATAATATAAGTTTAAGGTTGTGTATACGATAGGAAAGGATAATAGTAGAGCTAATGCTCTTAGCTATAGACTAGATATTTTAAAAATAAAAGTAATAGTTAATAACACTATCTTTTAAGTAAACTAGGATAGAAGCCTAGGACCTAATAAGTTATTAAATAACACTATAATAATTACGTCTAAGGTACTTAAAGAATTATAAGAAGTAATTATTTAATAACACTATAATAACCTAGTATATAGTTACCTTAGAATTAAAAGAATAATAGAACTTATATAGTAATACTACAGCTTTAAGAATATAAAAGCTAAAGTTAAATAGTTTATTAAAAAATGCGTAGACTGTTATAAGAATAAATATAGTACCTATATACTGTATAGAGAAATATAAGCTATAGAGCGGCCTAATAAACCTTAGGCAGATATTTCTATAGGCTTTATAATAGGGCTACTACTATCTAAAGATCCTGCAACAGGAATTAAGTATAACGCTATCTTTAATATAGTCTGTAGGTTTATAAAAGTAGTAGAGATAATACTATTTAGAAATAACTATAATACAGAATAAATAGCGTTTGTTATTCTAGATAGGCTAATATGATACTATAGTATACCTAAGTCTATTATAAGTAATAAAGATAAGCTCTTTATATCTAACTTCTAGTCTACACTAATAGCTGTAATAGGGATAAAGAGAAAGCTATTAACAGCCTATTACCTATAAACAGATAGATAGACAGAAGGAATAAACAGAATAATAAAGACCTACTTAAGAATTTACAGTAATTAATAATAGAATAATTAGGTTTTACTATTACTAATAGTGTAACTAGCCTATAATAATAAATTATTAGAATTAACTAGAAAGACACTATTCTTTACTAACTACAGGAGATACTCTAATCTCTTTATAAAGTTATATCCTAGCAGAAAAGCTAAAGTAGCTATAAAAATAGCTAAAGAAATAAAAACTATATATAAATAACTCTAAGAGAACCTAAAGAAAGTACAACGTAATAGTATTTCTTACTAGAATAAGAAAAGAAAAATAGTACTTTAGCTAAAGAAAAGGGTTAAAGCATACTTACTTATAAAGAATCTACGCAATAAATAACTAAGTAAAGGACTTAATTACATTAAGGCTAGACTATCTTTAGTTAAAGAATAAAACAGACTTATAAATTACACACTTAAGCTACTACTAGATATAAAGATCTACTTATACTTCTATATCTCTAAGTTAGAACTAGCTAACTCTATAACGCTATTATAGAAAATATTTTAGTATAACCTAGAGGAGGAAAATAAGTTAAAAGTTAAGAAAATCCTAGGGTACTAATAGAATAGAAGAACTAATAACCTAGAACTAGACTTTAGTTACCTAGTTAAATAGAAAAGATACTTAAGCTTAGAAAGCACGTAGGAACTAGAGGAATATCTAAGAAACTATTAATAAAAAGTTAGAGAATATTAAGAAAGGGAGGAGGCTAAGAAAAAGAAGAAGTAATAAACCTAGAAGGTAAGAACCTAACTAGGCTCTACTAAAGTTACTAGTTAGTCTAAGGCACCTATAGTAGACTATACTATTAGAAAAAACCTAACTAAGGTATTAGTAGCTAGATAAGGAGCTTCCTTAGCGAACTCTAACTCTCTATTATTATGTATCTCTAACGCTAGATATAACGCTTTCTTCTACGCCCTTTCTTCTGCCTACTTTAGGATTACTTTAGTCTAAAGTAACTATATAATTATAGTTACTAGCAACTTTTTATTATTTTCTACTTTCTTTTAATACTTCTTATAAGTTTTATCTAGAGAAGCCTAAGATACATTTATATATAGCTTTCTTAAGTAAGTGTATTTAGCATATTTTAAGTTTAAATTTAGTATAATATAATAAATAATATTATCCTTAAAATACTTATTATAAGTAAATTTAGTGATAGTTTTAGTATAGAAGATTTTATTATAAAGATATAGATTATAAATCTAGAACTTAGGTAATATTTTATCTTATATTACTATAGGCGCAGGGTACGCTACCTTTAAACTAATCTAGTTAAACGTAACGTAATTTAAGATAAATCTTAAAGGAGGAAGAAGATAGTGTTAGGATCTAAAATCCTAGTTAAGGAGGAAGTGCCTTAGGAGCTAGCAACTAGTTAGGAAGCGCTAGTGTTCTACTCTGTTACACGTCACGTAACCGCTCGCTCTGCTAAGGACGAGCGCTCGCAACGCTCACAGCGAGCGCGATAAGTATATTATATATATAGGTTATTATAATAAACCCTTATAGCTTAGTATGTTTAACTTAATAGTATACTCTATAGTATAGTAATAGCAATACTAATTATTCTTAACCCTTAGTACTCTTTACAGAAGCGCCCTCTTACTGTCTTAGTATTAAAACCCCCCTTCTATATAGTCACTCACTCTATCCTAGAGAACTAACCTTACGGTCTTATTAGTTATCCCTACTAATAGCTTTTAAGATCTTCACAATAATATAAAATAGAAGAGAGGTTAGTTATTTACTCGCTTGTACGTATATAAAGAGCTTTTCCTCTAAATCTTTCTTCTTCTTTTACTACTTAACTTTAACTTACTTACGTATAACCTATTTTCCTATTATTACTAATATACCTCCTAAAGCAGCTTTCTTAGCTAGTTAGCTTAATTATAATATATAGGGTCCTAGTAGTTATAGTAGTAGTAAAAACTATCTTACTTATATAACTACTAGTAATATTATATCTACGCACGCAGCTACTAGGGCTAATATTACTTAAGTTACTTATACTTAGCTTACTTAAATAACTCCTAACTAAACTTAACCTACTAGTATTATTATTCCCGCTAGTTAAGGTAATATATCTCTTCTCTTTACTAACTATATAGTTTAGTATATCTTAGATACTCTAGTTATAGATAAGTGTTACTATCTCTTTATAACTACTTCTATATATCTTATTTCTCTTTACTTTTCTATTTCTAATATTATTTATCTTAAGCTAGTTTACGTTACTGAATTCTTCTTTTATCTATTAATTAATCTTTATATAATACCTAGTAGAGCTATACTCTTAATAATTTCTCTCTTATTATTACTTATTATATAATTAATACTTAATAACTCCTCTTTAGTTATTAATCTTACTTTAAAGCCTGCCTTATTATAGCTATAGTTTCATTAATACTAACTTCTATTCTAGTAACTATACTAAGGCTATATAAGAGTATTATATATTTATAGCCTTTACTAAGTATATCTTTATTACTAGTAAGTAGAGTAGAGCTTACTCTAATTACGTATAGTAGGATTATAGTACGTCTTATATAGCTAGGTATACTCTACTTCTCCTACCTTCTAATAGAGTCTTTATTCTTTAGTATAGTTAAAGTTAGAGTTAAGTCCTTACTAAGCCTAAAGAGGATAAATATTTCTTAGATATCTTAGGTTAGAGGGCCTTATATAAGGTTAGTTAGCTTATACTAGCTTATTTCTTTAATCTTTTAGTAGTTTCTTAGATAGTAGCTGTATAAGCTATATATAAGTCTTCTATTTTTTATAAGCTTCTATAGTAATAAGATGCTCCTCTAGCTCCTAAGTTAAGTTATAGTACCCCTCCTATTTTATATAGAACTTACTATATTAATTTTATAAGCGCTTATCTTAGATATTTTTATTTACTTATTTAAGGTAGTTTTCCTGTAGGTTGTTATCTTATATAATAATAGTAGCAGGGTTTAAATTGTTAGTTTATTATAATTGTAACGTATAGTTTTAGGTAATAGTACTTACCTTACACTACAGATAATAGTAAAGGGATAGTTCTATATTACTATAACTTAGCTATAAGAGAGAATAATACTTATCGTCCCTACTCTACGTAGTTAGCGCAGGTTTTAAGTAAGTTTATCGCGTTACGCGCTAGCCCTTAAAGGCTTAGCGTAATTATACTGTAATACTAAGATTTAGATTTATAATACTTTATTATAAAGCCTTCTTCTTTAGCTAGCGTCCTAATAGTATTAATAGCCTTAATAAAAACCTAAAACTATACAGGAAAATAGGAAAAGAGTATTGTGGAGGAAAAAGGGAGAGCTTGGCAACAGTTACCCAGGTGATCTATGAGATGGACCACTGTTTTATCTAGGAGGCGTAGGAGACCCAGCTATATAAAGGAGAGCTGAGCACGGCCTATTACAGGGGCCATTATACGGTAGGAGCGTGAGCAGCGTGTACGCGTGCGTGAGCGCGTATGTGATCGCGCACGTGATCGCGCACGTGAGTCTACCTTCAGGTGTTCTCCTGCGTGAGCTTGCCCATCAGCTTGCACGTGAGCGTGCACGTGAGCGCGCCCGTGAATGTGCACATAAGTACGTGTCTCTCCAGGGTAAGCTCCTACGTCAGCGCGCACGTGAGCCTACCGTACTCCAGGTCACAGCGCGTTGTTTGCAACAAGTATCTATATATATATATTTTAATTACACGTCTTTAATACGTCTTAAACGCGTTATTATTATATTATATAAGCACCCTATATTTATACTCCTACCTTTAGTAAAGTTAAGGTAATTAAGACTTTTATTCTCTAGTAATAAGGTACAGACTTACTTTATAATATTAGAGTTTTCTAGTATTATTATAATATTACGCTACTCTTTTACTCTATTATAATAATACTATTAAATTATATATATAATATATATAACTTACTTAATACTATAGTCTATTACCTAAATCTAAAGTATATTAAGAAGTTATACCTTTATAGTAGTAGGCCTGTTATAGGCGAAGAGGCCTAACTAACGAGTGTGCATTTGTCCTATACTACAGAAGGAGAAAGATAGAGAAGAGGTTACAGGTATCCTTAGAGGATATATATATATATTTATACGAGTAAAGAGGAACGTGCTCCTCTAGCTGCTAACTTGTACGAGCTAATAAGAAAAGGGGGCAGAGGAGATTAAGGAGTTCTTTCCCCGTGCGATAGTAGCGAAGCCTCTCCTACTTAAAGGGCGCAGCCTATTATAATACCCTCCTCCTCCTTAAATAACCGTGTTACTTCTTCGTACGTAGTTTAACCTTAACCTTGTACTTATGTAGGTAGCGTTATGTTATTATACTATAAAAGTAGAGATATTACGTGTACTTTTTCTTGTTTATTTATAAGTAATTTTTATCCTTTACCTGTTATTGTTGCCTAATAACGTAAAGTAGAGGAGAGGTTAGTTATTTGCTCGCTCGTGCGCATATAAAGAGCTTTTCCTCTAACTCTTTCTTCTTCTTTTACTACTTAACTTTAACTTACTTGCGTACGACTTATCTTCCTATTATTACTAACATGCCTCCTAAAGTAGCTCCCTTAGCTAGTTAGCCTAATTGCGGTGTGTAGGGTCCTAGTAGTTATAGCGGTGGTGTAAACTATCTTGCTTGTACGACTGCTGGTAACATTATGTCTACGCACGCAGCTGCTAGGGCTAACATTGCTTAGGTTGCTTACGCTTAGCTAACTTAAACTGCTCCTAACTAAACTTAACCTGCTAGTATTATTATTCCTGCTACTTAAGGTAATATGTCTCTTCTCTCTACTAACTACATAATCTAGTATATCCTAGATACTCTAGTTACAGACGAGTTTAACTGTCTCTTTACAACTACTTCTATACGTCTTATTCCTCTTTACTTTTCTATTTCTAATATTATTTAGCCTAAGCTAGTTCGCATTACTAAATTCTTCCTTTATCCTGTTAATTAATCCCTGTATAATGCTTACTAGGGCTATAGTCTTAACGATTTCTCTCCTATTATCGCTTGTTGTAAGATTAAGGCTTAGTAACTCCTCTCTAGTTATTAATTCTACCTTAAAGCCTACCTTATCTATAGCTATAGTTCTCTTAACGCCAACTTCTATTCTAATAACTGTGCTAAGGCTATATAAGAGCGTTATACGTTTATAGCCTTTGCTAGGTATGTCTCTATTACTAGCGAGTAGAGCAGGGCTTACTCTAATTACGTGTGGTAAGATTATAGTGCGTCTTATACAGCTAGGCGTGCTCTACCTCTCTTACCTTCTAACAGAGTCTCTGTTCCTTAGCGTAGTTAAGGTTAGGGTTAAGTCCTTGCTAAGCCTAAGGAGGATAAACGTTTCTTAGACGTCTTAGGTTAGAGAGCCTTGTACGGGGTTAGTTAGCTTATGCTAGCTTATTTCTCTAACCTTTTAGTAGTTTCTTAGATAGTAGTCGTATAGGCTGTATATAAGTCCTCTATTTCTTATAGGCTTCTATAGTAATAAGATTCTCTTCTAGCTCCTAAGTTAGGTTATAGTACCCCTCCTATTTTATATAGAACTTGTTATGTTAATTTTATAAGCGCTTATCTTAGATGTTTTTAATTACCTATTTAAGGTAGTCTTCCTGTGGGTTGTTATCTTATATAATAACCGCAGCGGGGTTTAAGTTGTTAGTTTATTATAATAGGAAGGGGTCTTTAGTAGCTAGTCTTAGCTTCTTTATATAGTATAATTTAGTTCTCTATAGTATATAAAGCTTAACTTAATAGAGGTCTTGTACGCGGGCGACTTAGTACTTCTTACTTTTCTAGTTAAGTTTCTTACTTCTGCGTATAGTTCGTACGTGCCTAAGGTCTAACTATACCTAGTCTCTAACCTTATACTTAGGAGCTAGGCGACGTGTCTTATTCGCCTGTACTACCTATTATTATTAAGCGTGTGTTATAGCTAAGATAGCCTAGTTAGCAGCTTATTTTAGCGTTTATATAATACTTTCTACTCGTTCGCTAGGGGGTGTTACTCTGTTAAGTAGGTTACTGCTAGCTACTTTCCTAGGTAGCTCTAGAAAGGGCGAGTTTAGATAGCTATATAGAAGGAAGAAAGGAGCGACGCCTATAGAGGAGTTCGTATAAGTATTCAGCATTAGCTTAAGGATTAGGCATAGCCTTACCTAGTTGTTCTAGTCGTAGTTACAAAAGATTTAACTAACTGCTTTAATATTACTATTCGCGCATTCTGTAGTACTGTCTGTTTATAGGTAGTAGGCTGTTAACAGGTTCCTCTATACTCTTAAGAGTTTACAGATTTTTCTATATAGTTCGCTTATAAATTACGTGCCCCTATCTAATGTAATAGACCTAGGGAGCCTATAGTAGCGGAAGACTTCTCGTATAAATGCCTAGGCTATATTATCTGCTTTAATTGTCTTAAGTAGAATTAGTATTACGCCTTTACCTAGGCAATCTTTAACTACTATTAAGTTAGTGCAGCTAGACGACAGTAGTAGACTAGTAATAAAGTTAACTATTAAGTCTTGCTACGTACGACTAGGTACTAGTAATAGGCGTAGGTATCCGTGCTTACTGTCTCTCTACAGGGTGCTTTGTCTACATAAGCTGTAATTCTGTACAAATTAGCGGACGTTTTTACTTATACCTAGCTAGTACTAGGTACTAGCTAGCGTACAGTACGTTTCTTCTCTTCCTGGGTGACCTGTTTGCACAGCTAGATATGCTTACTAGATAATTCCCGTACGAAGAGGTTTATTTTCAGGCACCTAGATCCTAGATCTCTATTAGAGCTTTCTCTCTAAGTTAATCGTGCAATCTTCTAGTAATATAGCAAGTTTCTTTATTATACTAGGTAGCGACCTAGCACCTAGCTTTATAGCGTCGTAGACTTCCTAATAGGTTAAGTTGTCTTATACAGCTTAGTCCTAGTGTTCAGTAATTAAGTCCTTAAGGATTAGAGCTTTTAGTAGGGACTTAGCTATAATTAAGCTGTCAAGGGTTAACGTAGGGGTTCGTACGACCCCTATAACTGTTATATCTTACTGTTAGGCTAGTACTAATATAACAAACTCTCTACTTACTAGGTAGCTGTCGTCCGTTCCTTGTAGTAGGTCCTAGTCTCTTCTAGATAGTGCGTCCGCTTAGGTGTTCTCCTTGCCTAGACAGTACTACAGCTTTATATTATTAAACCGTAATAAGTAGACTAACTATTATACGTGTTATTCTATTATCTTTTACTTCTTTATAAAGTACTCTAGGTTCTTATAGTTAGTAATTACTTTAAATTCTTATACGCTACAGAGTTCTGCGTCCTATTTATTTAGGTATATAATAACTACTAGTAACTCCTTATTATAATTTAGGTAGTTACTCTTATACGCTAGAAATTTCTTTAAGAGGTAAGCTACTATATAAAGGGTTCCTTGCTTATCTTCTTATAATAGTACCCCGCCTATAGTAAAGCCTAAAGAGTTACATTCTACTATTATCTGTTATTTAGGTAAGAAAGTAGTAAGGACTTTGTCTGCTAAGAATATATCCTTAAGAGCTTAGAAACTCTACTCTTATTCTATGTCCTACAGGAATTTCTCTTCTTTTCTTATTAGCTATATAAGAAGCTCTGCTAGTTAAGAGAAGTTTAAGATAAAGCGTTTATAGAAGTTAGTAAACCCTAAGAATTCTTATACGCCTTTAACTATTATTAGGGCCTTCTATTCTTAAATAGCTTAGACTTTCTTAGGGTCTATAAATATACCCTTCTATACTTCTAGCATAAAGCTAAGGTACTTTATACACTAAATATTAAACTTATATTTACTTAGTTTTAGGTGTAGTCCTACTTCTTATAGGTAATCTAATACTTTTTGTACGTAGGCGTAGTACTAAGAGAGGGATCCTTTAGTAAAGATAAGAATATTGTCTAGGTATATAGAGGCGAAGTCGTCTAAGAAATCTTATAGGGCCTAGTTAATATACTTCTAGAAGGTACTTAGTGTATTGTGAAGAATCTTAAGGGCTGTTGGTGAGGATAACCAATGAGATTGCAAGGTTGGTTCTCCGGGATAGAGTGAGGGACTAGATAGAAGGGGGTTTAATACTAAGACAGTAAGAGGGTGCTTCTGTAAAGAGTACTAAGGGTTAAGAACAATTAGTATTGCTATCACTATACTGTAGAGTATAATATTAAGTTGAACACAATGAGCCATAAGGGTTCATTGTGGTGATCTATATACATAGAAGTTATGCATGTTACTCAGTGTGCTCAGTGTGCTCAGTGCCACTAATCAAACTAATCAACTGAGCACGTCACGTGACTTCGGTTGTTAGTCCAATACCTGTGAGGTCCAGTTGGGGCCACTGGGGTAGGGTCCCGGCAGGATCGTAACACCATCCCCCTCCTGTCCTAGCGCTGTCCTCAGTGCTTATCATATAACGCGGGCGTTTCCTACTTCTTGCCGCATCATGTCTCGCTATACCTAAACATCTATAAGTGTCTAGCACTATTCATTACTAACGTCTCTATAATTTTATTAACTTCTTTAGGGAAGCTATAGTTTAAAAGTGCGCGACGTGCGCGAAGTACAATCAGGTGTGTAAGGTCTATGTTTATTCTAGGAAATGTAGCGAGTGTCTGCGTCAAGGGCAACGTTGCAACGTGCAAGTCATAGAGTCTAAATTTAAATAATTAGTAGATCAGAAGACAAAGCTTTGGGAGCAGATAAAAGAATCTAGGAATGCGTAAGAGGTTACAATAAAGGCGCATAAAAAAGCTCTAGAGGAGCTGCGCGTTACTTAGGCTCGCGAAGAGCAGTTACGATAATAAATAGATTTAATTAATTAGCGCGCGGAGGAAGCAATAGCTGTAGAAGAACGAGATATTAAGGAGTAAGAAGCGGCAGAGGCCTTGTTGCCTAAAAACGCCTCTAATGCCCTTAGGTTTAGTTTATTGCCTAGTACTTAGGGTGCGTTCGAAGGCTTTCCTCCTAAGTATTGGGAGGTCCTAGTTGGCGATGGGCTACTGGTAGCGGGTCTGTCGGTTTCCTCTAGCTCTTAACGTTTCTTAAGGTTTGTTTGCTTCTTCTTTTTCCTTTCCTCCCTTTCCTAATATTCTCTAATTTTTTCTTAACAGTTTCTTAGATTTTCTAGTGGTTCCCACGTACTCTCTACGCTTAGGTACTCTTTCTACTTAACTAGGTAGCTGAAGCTTAGTTCTAGGTCGTTAACTCTCCTATTCTGTTAGTACCCCTAGATTTTCTTAACTTCAAACTTATTTTCTTCTTTAGGTTCGTACTAGAATATTTTCTGTAATAGTGTAGCAGGGTTAGCTGGTTCCAACTTAGAGATATAGAAGCGGGGGTAAATCTTTATATCTAGTAGTAGCTCGAGTGTATAGTTTACAGGTCTGTTTCGTTCTTTAACTAAAAATAGTCTAACTTTAACATAATTAAGTCCCTTGCTTAGTTGCTTGTTGCGTAGATTTTTCGTGAGCAAGTATGCTTTATCCCCCTTCTTTAGCTGAGGTGCTATTTTTCTTTTCTTATTTTAGTAAGAGATACTGTTATATTGTGCTTTCTTAAGGTTCTCTTAGAGTTGTTTATATATTTTCTTTATTTCTTTAGCTGTTTTTATAGCTACTTCAGTTTTTCTACTAAGATATAACTTTATAAAGAGATTAGGGTGTTTCCCGTGATTAGCAAAGAACAGTGTCTTTCTAGTTAATTCTAACAATTTATTATTATAGGCTAGTTGTGCCATTAGTAATAGTAAAACCTAATTATTTTGTTGTTAATTACTGTAAATTCTTAGGTAAGTTTTCATTATTCTGTTTATTCTTTCTGTTTATCTGTCTGTTTATAGGTGATAGGCTGTTAACAATTTTCTTTTTATTCCTATCGCGGCTATTAATGTGGACCAGAAGTTGGATGTGAAGAGCTTGTCTCTGTTACTAATAATAGACTTAGGTATACTGTGATATCGTATTAATCTATCTAGGACAACAAACGCTAGTTATTCTGTGTTATAGTCGTTTCTAAAAGGTATTATCTCTGCTGCTTTCGTAAATCTGTAGACTATATTAAAGATAGCGTTATACTTAATTCCTGTCGCGGGATCTTTAGATAGTAGTAACCCTGTTATAAAGTCTATAGAAATGTCTGCCTAAGGTTCGTTAGGTAGCTCTATAGCTTGCATTTCTCTGTAGGGTGCGTAGGTACTGTGTTTATTCTTATAACAGTCCGCGTATTTTTTAATGAACTATTCAACCTTAGCCTTTATATCTTTGAAGCTGTAGTGTCGTTGTATAAGTTCTATTGTTCTCTTAATTCCTAGGTAACTATGTACTAGGTTATCGTAGTGTTGTCAGATAATTACCTCTTATAATTCTTTAGGTACTTTAGACGTAATTATTATAGTGTTATTTAATAACTTATTAGGTCCTAGGCTTCTATCCTAGTTTACTTAAAGGATAGCATTGCTAACTATTGCTTTTATTCCTGCAATGTCTGGTCTGCGGCTGAGAGCATCGGCTCTGCTGTTATCCTTTCCTAGCGTGTACACGATCCTGAACTTGTATTATCCTAGCATTTTAGCCTATCTAACCTGTCTACGGTTTAAGGTCTTAGTAGTAGTAAAATAAACTAAGTTCTTGTAATCCGTAAATATTGTAAGATCTAAGTAACTCTCTGCGTAGATTTACTAGTAGTTAAGGGCGTCGACGACTGCTATAAGCTCTTTGTTATGCACGTTGTAGCGTTCTTCAGCGTCTATGAATTTTCTTAAGTAGTACGCGATTAGGTACTATTTCCTATTTTGTTCTTATTTTACTGTTGCACCTAGTGCAAGATCTAAGGTATCTGTTTTAAACTATAAGGGTTCTCCTGTTTAGAATGTAATTAACACTAGAGGTGTAATATAGGCTTCCTTAAGTATCTGAAATGCTTTTCTTTATTCGTTTCCCTATTCTTATTTAGTATCTTTTCTTATAAGTTTAGTAAGTAGGATAGATTTTTTAGAGAAGTCTTTAATAAACTGTTAGTTAAAGTTAACAAATCCTATAAATAACTATATATCTTTAACTATTTTAGGTTTAGGCTATTCTTTTACTACTCTTATTTTTTCTTCGCTTATCTTTACTCTATGTGCACCTACTATGTATCCTAAGAATTTAACTTCCTCCTTGTAGAACTTACATTTCTTAGGTTTAAGCAGTAAACTAAATCTTCCTAAGCAGGCAAGAACTGTTTTAACGTGCTTAATGTGTTCCTATAGATTATTAGAGTACACGAGAATATCATTAAGGTATGCGATAACAAATACATCTAGGTATTCCCTTAATATATTATTAATAAGTGCCTGGCATGTCGCTAGTGCATTAGTAAGACTAAAAGGTATTACTGTATACTTGTAGTAGCCGTAGCGTGTTCTAAACGCAGTCTTTTATTCTTTACCTTCCTTTATATAAATAAGGTTGTACGCTCCTCTTAAGTCTAATACTGTAAAGACTTTCGTAAAGGCTAGTTAATCCTGTAGTTCCGCTATGTTTAGTAAAGGGTATTAATTTTTTACTATAATGTTATTAAGTTTCTAGTAGTTAACGTATAGTCTTAGCTTCCTATTTTTCTTTAGTACGAATAGTATAGGGTATCCTACTAGTGACTGTAATTCTCTAATAAATCTCTTTTTTAAGTTCGTCTTAATATATTCGCGCAGGGTCTTAAGTTCTTTTTCTAATAGACCGTAAATTAGGCTAAAAGTTAGTTGCTTCCCTTCCTGTAGGATAATCTTATAATCCTAGGGTTAATACTTAGGTAATACTTTTATAGTTATCTCTTCCTAAAAGAGTAACTTGTATTCTTTATACTTGTTAGGGATTACTAGAGTTACGCTTTACTCCTTAACTCTAGCTTGTTAGTCTAAGGGCCTCCTATTAGTACCTGCTGAGTCAGACCCTTATATCTTAAGGCCGTCCTTATTCAAAGTAAGGATCCCGATCGTTATCTTCTTATCTACCTGGGCACTCGGCCGCAGCGTAGGCTTACTCGTGGTTGCGTCTGTTCCACAGCACTTAAACGAGAACTTTTTCTTTTTCTAATCTATGTCTAGACTGTGTTCTCTTAACTATAAGAGTCCTAGTATTACGTCGTGTTGTAATAGTCTAAAGACGTCTAGGTTGATTATTTCTCTATAGTTCTAGATAATAAGTTGCACGCTCTGTACTTCGTGTGTAATTACGGACTCTAATAGCATTAGTTGTCTATCAGCGACTATTAATAGATATAGTACTAATTTTAACGATGGGACAAGGCTAGCTTATTCTATCGCTCGCGCAGAAATGTAGCTCTGTTATGCTCCGGAATCTACTAGTGCCTTTATCTAGCTTCCGTTAAGCTTAATGTTTAGCTTAAGGAGTCCTTATGTGCCTGTTGCGCATAGAGTTCGCAGTTCTTGCCTATTAGTAGGCGTGACCCTAAAAAAGGCTCCTCCTAATACCTGTTTAGTGTCTTGATGTCTTTATGCTTAAGGTAATCTAAGTTAAGGCACGTTTGCTATTATTACTAATTACATTCTCTATTAAAGACTAACTGTATTGCTATAGTAGCCGCAGAGTTATTATTTCCTAGAAAATAGAGGACAGTCCTCTTATCCTATAGGTAGTTGTTACACTTAACTTCAGGACAGTTATACTATTAGTATTTGCACTAGTGAAACGAGTGAGGGAAGTATCCTTGTTCTGTTTTACTTAAATAATAAATTGCGCACAGGTCTGTGGTACAAAAGGACTAGTAGACGACACTGTGTCGCTTATTGCGTGGATCTATTAGGTAGTCTAGTACTAGTTTCTGTGGTCCTTTGCGCATAGTATGTAGGGTCTAAGCTACCTCAGCGTGCTTATACATTTCTTAGGCTTCTTCTTCTGTAAGATGCTAGAGAGGGTTAACATTCTCTTTATTATCCTCCTAATATATTTGTTGTTTAAGCTGTATATAAATGTCTTACTTCTTACTGTCTGTAAGCACGATTTCGCTGTAGGAGTTAACTCAAAGGTACCTTTATTACACTAGGTTCTTAGTGTTTAGTACATAAAAAGCGTCTTCCCGTGTTAATAGTAGTATTATTTAGTGTCGTAATATATATTTAGGGGTCTTAACTACTAGGGGTTCTAGTGCCTATATTTGTCCAGCTCGTCAAAGTTTCTGTAGTGCGTCCCTAACGCTTACAGGTTGCTATGCTTCTTTAGCTTTCTCCGCCTATTCTTATGTTGCCTTCGTATAATATTTAGGGTAACAGTAATGTTCCCGCAACATGTCTTGCATCACTTATTTAGCTAAAATAATCGTACTTATTCCTTATTTTATAGCTGCTTCCTATTCTTCTAGGGTTAACGCGTTAATGTATTATACTTTATACATGTGTTGCGCGTATAGTTAGCAGTTAAGTTCTGCGATATCTTTCTCCGCCTCCGTAGGCGTTAATAGCCTCAGAGTTCTTAGTTAATAACGTTTCTAGAAGTTTTCCTTTTTCTAATCCTTAGTTAAGAGTACTATAGTATTGTTAAGGTCTTCCTTAGCATCTTTATAGACTAGAGATAGGGAGCCGCTGCTCTCCTCTTCCTCGTTACTATACTAGGTTCCTAGAATCCCTTTCTTAGTAGATTCTAGGAGAGGTAGCTGTAACATATCCGTGTCTTAAGCCCTTTCCTCTCAGGTTGCGATAACTTCCTATGTTTTATTGTCGCTGTTTTCTTCTTTTACGGCCAACATATTAATCTAGGGGGTTACTTTGTTCTTTTACCTGCAGTCCTTAGCTATATAGCCTTTCTTATTGCAGTTAAAGCAGGTTATTTCTTTTTTCTTCCTGCCCTTACCTAACTTCTCCTTGTTAAGATTATCTAGATGCATTGCCTTAGGGCCTCCTGATATGTACTGCCTAGGCACTCCTTATGGCTGCTGCTAATATCGTGGGCGACTATTATTTGGCTTGTTGCGATAATCTCTTTAGAGTTTCTTGTCTTCTTTTGTTTGTCCTAGTAGTTGTCTTCTAAGTCGCATGCGGAGCTTGTAGAGTTCTATATCTAGTCGGATAGTTTCGTTAATTAAGTTGTTTAGCGTGTTAATGCCTATGCTAGAGCGCATTAGCTTAGTCTGAACGTCTGCTTTTAGGCCTTGTTTATACATGGTTTTTAGGGTGTCGTCATTCTAGTTAGTTTGTCTAGTATACTCTAAAAACTCGTTAGCGTAGTCAGCTGCAGACCAGGTTTGTCGCATGTTCTGAATTTTACGTTCTGCGATAGTAGTCTCGTTTGGCAGCCTAAACGCTTGTCGCATACGTGTCTTGAATTCTCCCGTGTCTTCGAACATCTAGATTAGTTCCTTAGGTTTAGTTCCTTTAGCTAAGTACTTGACTAGGTGAGGCTTTACCTATTTGGCAGCTTCGCCCCTTATATAGCTTGTTATGAGTACTGCTTAGTCGTCGTCGTCTATGGTGGTCGCGTTAAACTTGAAGAACAGGTCGAACTGGAGTAACCATTCTTCGAGCTTAAATTGATCTCTATAGAAGAGGTCCGGTTTGGCGACAGCGTTACCTGGCCTGGTGGCATGGTAGGCCGCGTTTTCTATATAAGTGTTACTTATCTTAAGGGTGTTCAAAGTGTGAAGAATCTTAAGGGCTGTTAGTGAGGATAACTAATAAGATTGTAAGGTTGGTTCTCCGGGATAGAGTGAGGGACTAGATAGAAGGGGGTTTAATACTAAGACAGTAAGAGGGTGCTTCTGTAAAGAGTACTAAGGGTTAAGAACAATCAGTATTGCGATTACTATACTGTAGAGTATAATATTGAGTTGAACATAATGAGCTATAAGGGTTCATTGTGGTGATCTATATACATAGAAGTTATGCATGTTGCTCAGTGTGCTCAGTGTGCTCAGTGCCACTGATCAAACTGATCAACTGAGCACGTCACGTGACTTCGGTTGTTGGTCCAATACCTGTGAGGTCCAGTTGGGGCCACTGGGGTAGGGTCCCGGCAGGATCGTAACATGTATTTACTAAGCTAAAGAGCGTTACTAGCTACTCGTACGATCTAAATTGTGTTTAAAACGTAGTTATCTATTCTAATCCTTTACTTATCCTTATCTTATAGAATGCTGTAGTAACGTCTAGCTTAGTGTACTATGTAGCTTGTCTAATTTAGTTTAACGTCTCACGTATAAGAGGTAGTAGGTAATAGTCCTTCTTAGTTAGGGCGTTAAGAGCTCTGTAGTCTATACAGAATTGTAGTCCTCCTCCTAGCTTGCGTACGAATAGTACAGGTAAGGCTGCTAGTAAGCTGCTCGCACAGATAAACCCTTTGTCTAGGAGGTCTAATAGCGTCTTCCTTAGTACTAAGAGTTTATCTCTTAACATTGCATAGAGAGGTCCGTACAGTATCTCTAGCTTCTGTCTATCCTTCTCTTCTAACTCTATTACGTAGTCTTATTATAGGCCTTACTATAGTTATAGCTTATTTCCTTTCTTAGGTAGGAACATCTTTAGATAAGGTCGTACGTAAGCTAGCAGGGCGTTACATATTTCCTGCGGTGTTTTCTAAATCTTTAGGCGTAGTACTTTCTTAATATCCCTTAGGCTTACAGCAAAGATTTAAGTCTTACTATAGCTTTATCTATAGTATTATATATAGTGTTAGAAAGCTATAGCTAATACTAGGGTACAGCTAAAGTCTAGGGTAGCGTGTTCTATACTACGTATAGTAACCTTATACACTTTTAAGTATAGAAGTTTCTTCTCTGCGTTAATAACGCCTTTAATACTCTCTAACTAAGTCTTCCTAAAGATTATATTATATTAGTAAGTAGTTAGGGTAACGTACGCAGCTACGTGCTGCTGTATTCCTTCTACGTCTAATAAAAATTTAGTAACGTACAACACTATACTCTTTTATTTATTTACTCCTTTAATCTTAATAGGGAGGATCTTAATGCGTAGTAAGTTTAAGTCTCTTACAAGTTTCTTACTTAATAAACAGTAGGTGTAGTAACTGTTATTAATTATAGTAGTAGCTAGTTATACAGAATTAATAATAACATTTATAGATATAGGTTTTATAGTTGCTAGCTATAGTAAAAGTAACCTTGTTATTTGTATAGGGTTTTAGACTTATACGGGCTCTAGCACACAACTTTATGCTAGAGCTACTCTTTTCCCTTGTCCTAGGAGGATAGGGATTCTGTTACTTATTTAGTAGTTGCAGATGCAATCTTTATAGGTTTTACAGGTTTATTAACCTGTCTCGTACGATAGCCTTCTTAGCTGTTCAATAACTTTGTCGTACACTAGGCTACTTAGTAGTCGTGTAAACTGCACCTTAAACAGGCGCCGTTCTCTTTTCTTTCTTAGACCTGTTTACGTGTTCCCTAGAATTCTTTTCTAAGTTTTGCACGGAGCTAGTAAGCTCCTATAGAAGTTATCTAGTCTATCTTATTATTGTCTCTTTAGGTTATTAGTTAGCTCTGTATGTTATACGCTTTACTTATATAGCTCTTACTTATAGTAATTCTCTCTACAGCTCTTAAATTTTCCTAGGTTACCCTAGTCTGTTGTACGAACTCTTTATACGTTTCTCTAAACAGTAGTTAATAACCTACTTAGGTCTTTAGTAGCTTACTATTTAAGCTACTCTTAAGATAGTTAATCTTCTAAATATAGCTTACGTTATCTAACCTAGCTTTAAGGAGCTTAAGGTTAAACGCTTAGACATAAGGGTTAAATTCTGTTCTTCCTTGCTTAGTTGTACGGAGGTATTTAAGGGCCTTCTCTCTTACTGTAGGGTCCTTAAAGAAGTTATTAAGGTAGGACTATAGCTTAAGGAGGGATAGCGTTGCTAGCCTATTTATAAGGTTTATTACATATAGGCTAAGGGCGTTAAACGCTTAGCCTGTCGTACGAGTAATAACGTAATTCACTCTGCTGTTATCGTCTAGGTAGGCTACATAGTCTCCGTACAGCTTTGCTTAGACCTTTATTTTCTATTAAAGATATTACTCGTGCGAGCCTTTCTTAAAGACTTCTATATGTAGTAGTCTTAGTTTCCTAATCTCTTATACAGGAGAGTCTTGCTGTTCTATTAAAAAGGGGATAGAGACTGTGCGTGCTGTCTGTGCACTACTTAATTTAGCAACTAAGTTCTTTAGCTCCTAAACCTAGTTTTATAATAACTCGTACAGCTAGCTCTGCTATTAACTAGCTAACTTATTAAGGCTGTCTTATAAGGAGTTAACTGTTACTAATAGATCTTCTGCTGAGGGTTGGTTATTGCGTAGTTGTTGGGGGTCGTGCTGATGCAACTGGTGTTGCTGAGGTGCGTACTGGTGCAGCTGGTGTTGCTGCTGTCCTAAGGCTCCTGTCATCTGTATCTGGTGCTCTTGTTATTATAGCTCGTACGCTTGTTAGTTT
Organism: Pseudopyrenochaeta lycopersici; assembly: GCA_003313425.1. Taxonomy (NCBI): domain Eukaryota; kingdom Fungi; phylum Ascomycota; class Dothideomycetes; order Pleosporales; family Pseudopyrenochaetaceae; genus Pseudopyrenochaeta; species Pseudopyrenochaeta lycopersici. The sequence continues at coordinate 1,359,992 of NHZP01000009.1, forward strand.
AAGGGCCCTTAGTGTCCGTCTATTATTTTTTTAGGTTGTTAATCTTTCTCTTTATGTTATAGGCGAAGAGGCTTAACTAACGAGTGTGCATTTATCCTATACTACAGAAGGAGAAAGATAGAGAAGAGGTTATAGGTATCCTTAGAGGATATATATATATGTTCGTACGAGCGAAGAGGAACGCGCTCCTCTAGCTGCTAACTTGTATAAGCTAATAAGAAAAGGGGGCAGAGGAGATTAAGGAGTTCTTTCCCCGTGCGATAGTAGCGAAGCCTCTCCTGCTTAAAGGGCGCAGCCTATTACAAGGCCCTTTATATAGGCTATAGCTAATAAGTATATAGACTAAGACGTAGTAACTAAGACTTACCTACACTACGCGCAGAGTATTACTAATTAGAAGAAAAATTATAATAACCCTAAATATAAGCGCTATAACTATTATATTATAGGTAACTATAGTACTTATACTCTTATAAGTTTATACTCTTATAAGATTTTAATCTATAGCTTACTTTAGGCGCGTTATTATTAATAAATATAAGTTCCTTATAAGCTTAATACCCGCTTAAACTACTTATATATCCTTTGTAACTAATATAATATAGTAGTTACTATTACTACTACTCTCTAAACTAATACTATAGTTATTATAACTAGCGTTAAGCTTACGCGCTGCTAGCGCTAATTTAATCTAGAGCTTACTAGCTACTACTACTACGCTGCCTATACTAGCACACTTATAAGTATTACTACCTAAGTACCTACTACCTTACCTTAGTTTCTAGGGCTAATCTTAGTTAAACAGCGTAGGATTACAGCTACTTTAGAGTAGCTTATAGCCTACGCGGCCTATATAGTATACTAATATATTACTTATATTTAGAGCGCAGGCTAACATCTCTAAAGGGTACTACCCTAGATAATGCTAATAATAATAATAATAGTAGTAGTAGTAGTAGTAGCGAGAGTAGAGAAGGTAGTAGGGGTAGAGGTTAAGAAGATAAAGAAGAAGAAGAAGAAGAAGAGTAAAAGAATAAAAGAGGAAAAAGAAGAGAGAATAATAGAGGAGAGGATAATAGAGAAAGTAGCAGAGATAATAGTAGAGAAGAGGAGTAGGCTCCTACCCTACGCTATAGAGGCACTACAGTATATTATAATATAAGAGGTAGAAGTAGAAGTAGAAGTAGAGGTTAAGGCTATAGTAGAAGTAAAGATTAAAGCCTAAGTTAAGATAAGGCTAGAGATACTCTAAGCTATAGAAAGTTTAAGAGTTTCTTATTAAGCCTTAGTAAGTAATAGTAGTACTTTAAGTATAAGTAATACTAGAGAAGAGATTAAGTTTAACGTAAGTAATAGTAGTACTTTAAGTATAAGTAATACTAGAGAAGAGATTAAGTTTAACGTAAGTAATAGTAGTACTTTAAGTATAAGTAATACTAGAGAAGAGATTAAGTTTAACGTAAGTAATAAGAGTAAAGTAGTTTTAGCGGTTTTAAAAGGTTTCTTATACTTTTCATAGATACTTACAAGCCTAAGGCTATAATAATAAATTCTACTTTCTTTTTTAAGCTTACTTCTTTTTAGCGCTTTAGTTATATAACTTATACTTTATTTCTCTTCTTTAAACGCGTAGCTCTTCTTTCTTATTTAAACTCTTAGACTAGTTACCTATATTTTTAAAATTTAATACTAGAGTCTAAGTATTCTAAGTCTTATTATAGCCTTTTTACTTTAGCTAGTACTATAGTTAGCTCTTCTTTATATACAGTACTAGGACAAAAGTTTGTTCGCGTCGCGCACGTGTGTTAAAGATCTAATCAAGTGGTTACAATATAAAGCAACTGGTGTTAACTATTTAGTATCTTTAGAGTATTCTATAGATATGCAGGCTAGGTTAAAAGTAGAAGTATTAAATAGTAGGATACTTATAAATTGTCTTAAGTTAATTATAATGTGCTATAGGGCCACATTGTGCGAGTCTATATACATAATTGTCTTATAGGATTTCTATAAGGCCCCCTCTAGGATTTCTAGGTTTGTCTCCGTCCTATAGGACATAGTCTGTCTTAGCGTGGGTTTTCTAGGATCACGTAATCCTGGCGTTATTAGTTAGTTCAGAGGCTCGGTCTCTACGTTAGTCGCCCGTGCCTCCTCCCTTATCCTTATAACCGCCGCCTTCCTACTTCCTGTTTATAACACTATCCCCCCCTCCAGTCCTTATGTCCTTATAACTAACCTATAGCTTCTTATAGTACTACCTATTATTATTCTGTTAGAGATTGTATAAACGCTATTAGTTAGGTCGCTAGAGTTTCTTACAAATATTACTTAAAAAAGAAGTTAGAGTGTAGGATATTATTGTTAAAAGAAAAGTATAGAAATTATTATTAAAATAGGGTGTTATTATACGAGCTAGTAGATGTGCTAGTTCTAAACTTTTCTTATCTAGATAAGGAATTAGCTTAGTTAGACGCGCAGGAAGCTGAGGCTAATAACGCAGAAGAGAAGGCGTTAAATGCCCTTCTCGCTGCTCGCGCGAAAAAGAATTAACTTTGTAAATAACAGAAGTTGCTATAGCGTTATAAATAATAATAGGTAGATAATTCTAGTTATATCGCAGAAGAGATTAAAGCGTTAGAGGCAATTAAAGATGTTAACTGTAAGGTTGATGTTCTTAAACAGGGGCTGATGCCTGGCACTTCTACCTTAGACTAGAGCGTTTTTACTCTATCCTAGCTTAAAGGTAATCCTCTTCCTCTAGGGATTACGTTGTTAGATTAGGTTAGTTATAATTCTAGTATTTAAGTTCTTTCTATTCCCTGTTACAGTTGTATTTACTAATTTATTCTTTACAGTTTCCTAAGTTTAATTTTAGTTCCTAAGTATTCTTAGAGTTAGGGTACCCTTTCTATTTAACTAGGTACTTATCCTCTCTGTACTTATCTTCTGTAATCTTAGAACATCGCATATTAAGGATTTTCTTAACTTTATACTCTGTTTCTTCTTTAGTCTCGTACCTAAAGGTTTTCTGTAGTAGCGTTGCTAGGTACGCAGGTTCTAATAGTTTAACGTGGAACCTTAGGTGGATTTTTGCGTCTTTAGGTAGTTCTAACGTATACGTAACTAGTTTGTTACGTTGCTTAACTAAAAACGGTCTAACTTTAACGTAGTTTAATCCTTTATTAGGTTATTTCGTGCGTAGGTTTTTCGTAAGTAAGTATACTTTATCCCTCTTTTTTAGCTAAGGCGCTGTTTTTCTTTTCTTGTTAACATATAAAATTTGTTATCTTTGTCTTTTCTTAAGTCTTTCTTGTAGCTATTTTAGTATTGCCTGCAGTTCTTCTGCTGTTCTAACTGTAGCTTCCGCTTTAACACTTAAAAAGTTTCCTTTAAATAGGTTTAGGTGTTTCCCGTAGTAGGCGTAAAACGGTGTTTCGCCTGTTACTTTAGATTTACTATTATTAAATGCGATTTAGGCTGTAGGTAACAGTAATACCTAGTTATCCTGTTATTTATTATAATACGCCTGTAGGTATTATTTTAGGGTTCTATTTATTCGTTCTGTTTATCTATCAGTTTCTAGGTAGTATGCTGTAGATAGTTTCCTTTAGGTGCCTATCTTAGCTATAAAGGTTAACCAGAAATTAGATATAAATAACTTATCTCTATCGCTAATAATAGTTTTTAGTATACTATAGTATTAGAATATTCAGTCTTTTATTATTTCCGCGAGTTATAGTGCTGTAAAATTCTTTCTAAACAGTATAAACTCTGCGTATTTAATACATCTGCATACTACGTTGCATATCGCATTATACTTATATCTAGTTACTTTGTCTGCAGACTTAAGTAAGTCTGTAATAAAGTCTATTACTATATCTTCCTATAGCTTTATAGGTATCTTAATTGCCTGCGACTTACTATAGGGTGTATAAGTAGCATATTTATTTTGTTAGCAGGGTATACACTTCTTAATGTGTGTCTCTACTTTCTGTCTTAGATTCTTAATGTAGTAGTTTTATTAGATAAGTTCTATATTTTTTATAACTCCTAGGTATCTATGTATTAGGTTATTATAGTGTTATTAGATAATAATCCTATATAGGTCCTTAGGGACTTCTACTTATATTTTTAAAATTACGTAGTATTCTTGCAATAGTCCTAAAGTTCTATCTTTATTTATTTTCAGGATTACTATATAAACTTTAGTTTTCTTTCTTACTATATTATATCTTCTGCTTAGAGCGTCTGCTCTCCTATTTTCCTTTCCTAGTGTGTATATAATCTTAAATTTATATTATCCTAAGAGTTCTAACTATCTTACCTATCTATAATTAAGTTGTTTAGTTATTATAAAGTATATTAGGTTTTAGTAGTCTATATAAATAGTAAGTTCTAAGTAACTTTCTGCGTATATTCTCTCATGTTACAGTACATTAATAATAGCTTTAAGTTCTTTATTATAGATGTTGTATTATTCCTCTATTTATAAGAACTTTCGTGAGTAATACGCTATAGGGTGCTACTTACTGTCTTTTTTCTGTAAGGCTACTACTCTAATTGCGAGATCTAACGCATCTGTTTCAATCCTTAGTAATTATCTACCTCTAAATAATATAAGTACTAGTTTAGCTATACAGGCTTCTTTTAGCGTTTTAAAGGCTTATTATTGTTCTTTGTTCTAGTCCTATTTTTCTTCTTTTTTTATTAGTTTTATTAAGGGTGTTGTAATCTTAGCGAAGTCCTTAATAAATTATTAATTAAAGTTAATAAATCCTAGGAATAACTAAATATCCTTAACTATTTATAGCGTCTTCTATTCTTAGATTATCCTAATTTTAGATTTACTAATTTATACTCCTTATCTTCTAACTATGTGTCCTAGGAATTCTACCTCTTCTTTATAAAATTTATACTTTTCTAGTTTTAACTCTAGGTAGTAGTCTCTTAATCGTCGTAGTACTTCCTTAACATAGTCTTAATATTTGTCTATATTCCTTAAGTATACTAAAATATTGTCTAGGTAGGCTATAGCATATATATTAAGACATTCTGCTAAGACGTTATTAATTAAATCTTAACACGTTGCTGGCGCGTTTATTAGGCTAAAGGGCATTACTGTGTATTTATAATATCTGTATTGTGTCCTAAAGGTAGTTTTCTATTCCTCTCTTTCTTTTATTCTAATAAGGTTGTATACTCCTCTTAGGTCTAGCGCGGTATAGTATTAAGCTCCTGTTAATCTGTTACGTAGTTCTTATATATTAGGTAGCAGGTAGCGATTCTTTTTAGTAATGTTATTTAGCTTTCTATAGTTAATGCATAACCTTAGCGCTCTATCTTTCTTTAGCGCGAATAGGACGGGATATCCTGCTAAAGACTTAGATTTCCTAATAAAACCCTTCGCTAAATTTTTATTAATATATTTCTTTAGGACGCCTAGCTTGTAATCGCTTAGGCAGTATATTAGTACAAACCTAGGCTGCTTGCCTTCTATAAGTTCTATCTTATAGTCCTATTCTTAGTGTTTTAGTAGTGCTTTCTTTCCTACCTTTTTAGTAAATATATCTCTAAATTCCTTATATTCTTCTAGGATCTTAGGAGTAGTAGCTAACTCCTTATTCTTCTTAGCGTTCTTTACTAGCTGCTAACGAAGTAGCTGTTTCTTAGCTTTTTACGAAGGTTTAATATTTATTATTGTCTTCTTATCTACTAAGGCATGCGACTATTACGTAGGCATTCGTGCGTTATCCTTTGCACGCACAGATACTCTTTATTTCGTCTAGTTAATTACTAGGTTATAGTATCTTAACTAAGGTAGTCCTAGTATAATATCGTAGGCGGCCGTCCTAAAGACGTCTAGTCTAACCTAGTATGTTTTAGAGGCTAGGCTAAGGCTAGTAGTAACCTTGTAGGTTATTATTCCTCCTAATTTTCTGTTTGCTACTATTATCTAGTAAGGTGTTTTCTTTAAGACACGTTATAGTCTTACTTTTAACATAGCTGTCTTAGAGATGTAGTTTACTTATAATCTAGAATCTATTAGTGCCTTTAGCTCCTTTCCTTAGAGTTTTATTCTAAGTCAGAAGAGACTCTCTTCCTTTTATTAGATAGCCTAACACTGCTTATTAGTGCTGTTTAGTTATAGACGAATCCCTTGTCTAGTTCTAGCCTCCTCGCTATAGGAAGGTTTAGTCTTTAATTTCTGTCTAAAAAAGAATTTTCCTTAAAACTATTTGCTTCTTTTTCTAGCTTGTAGCGCTTACATCCTAAATTTATGCAGGTTTGCTATAATTTATTAGTGCATCGCTTATTTATAATAATGTTTTAATTTGCGGTGTGCTTATTATTATATCCTAGGAAATAATTTGTTATTTATTTATCCTACAAGTAGTTAATACAATCGTCCCGTTAACAGTTATACTATTACTATTTTCACGCTCCTTTTAGTATTAGGAAGTATCCTTCTTATAGCTTAATAGCGTAATAATAATCGCAGTAATTATATATACAGCAGAGGTATAATAGTAGCCTATGTTTTAGGTTTCTCTAGTTGTAGTTATATTAGAAGAGTTTTCGTCCTTTCTCTACTTAGGCTAAGGCCTTTTATTTAATTTACTGTTTAGCTCGTTCTATAGAGAATCTAATATACTTAATATTCTCTATTACGTATTCCTAATATATATTATTCTAGTTTAAGGGTTTACACTTTATCTTCTAGTCTTAGCATCGTGCGCATATGTATTTTCTGCTGTGTATTTTCTATAGTACTGCTATACCCTATATTCTTTATATTTTGTTATCTAGTGCCTATGCTTCCTTAATACTTTCTGTAGGTAGTAGTTAGTCCTAGTTAACTAGAGTCCCTAGATGTAGTTCTGCTAGAGTCTTATTATTCTAGTTAATTTCCTAAGTATTTAAGGGAACCTATCTGTAGGTTCCTATAATCTAGTTATTATCCTACTATAGTAGTAATAAGGGTCTAGTACTATAGTCAGGTGTAGTAACTACCTCCTAGTCTCTAAATTAGGTGTTGTTAAAGTTTTTAATTATGTTAACTTTAAGTTAGGTAACTTTATTCTTTTATCTATAATTCTTTACGAAGTGTCCTTTCTTCCTATAATTATAGTAATTTCCTTTTAACTTCTCTACATCTGTCTTCTAGTTTCCTACCTTCCTGTTCCCTTACTTCTTATTAACGTTATCTAGATACATTAGTTCTAGTTTATTAGAAGTGTAGTAACTAGCAGTGTAAGTATTTCTAGGGTAGCGAACATAGCCTTTCTATTTACCTGTGTAGTTTATTTTTCTATTTCTGTAGCTTTATAGTTCCTAGTTTAGTTTATATAGGTTATTATTAATTCTTATATAGTCTTTAATTAGGTTATTAAGGTCTTTAATAACGCATCCTATTCTTATAAGTTCCTCTCTAACCCGTAGTTTTAGGCCTTATCAGAATATTTATTTAAGAGCCTTGTTGTCCTATCTAATAATCGTAGAATACTGCTTAAACCTGTTAGTATAGTTAGCGACAGAAGTGTGTTATTTAAGTTCTTGTATGTGTTATTCTGCCGCGACTTTCTTAGTTTGCATTCTAAAAATCTGCTAGATATGCTTTTTAAACTTATCCTAATCTTTAAATATTTCTGTATTATCCGCGTTAATAACTTCCTAGTCTATGTATTATTCTAGTTATAGCGTAACCTAGTCTAGCGCCTTACCTGTAAGGTAAGTAATTATAATAGGTGCCTTATTACTTTTAGTAATGTCCTTATAGAGATAAAAGTATAGGTTAAGTTAGAGTAACTATCCTTTTAGATGTTATCTGTTACTATTAAACGTAGTAGGTTTACTAATTAGGCGACCTTTAGTAGTCACAGTTAAAGAGTTAGGGGTAGCTACGTATTCGCTAGGGCTACTTATCTTAAGGGTAATTAAAATATTAATAATCTAATTAAGTAGTTATAATATAAAGTAACTAGTATTAACTATTTAGTATCTTTAGAGTATTCTATAGATATGCAGGCTAGGTTAAAAGTAGAAGTATTAAATAGTAGGATACTTGTAGATTGTTTTAAGTTAATTACAATATACTATAGGGCTACATTATACGAGTCTATATACATGATTGTCTTATAGGATTCCTATAAGGCCCCCTCTGGGATTTCTGGGTTTGTCTCTGTCCTATAGGACATAGTCTGTCTTGGCGTAGGTTTTCTGGGATCACGTGATCCTGGCGTCATCGGTTGGTTCAGAGGCTCGGTCTCCACGTTGGTCGCTCGTGCCTCCTCCCTCATCCTTATAACCGCCGCCTTCCTACTTCCTGTTCGTAACAACTATGTAGGCTTTTTCTGCTCTTATTAGCTATAGCCTAACTAGAATAGACTGTTGTGCCTCTTAGGCATCGCTATATTTTATAGAGCTAATAAGGTAGTTTAGTATAATCTTATAGTTCTAGTGTTATAAATAAGAGGTAACGCTAGAATTAAATATGCGTAAATAATAAGAGCAGCCCTACCTATGTAGTCTGCTAGAAATAAAGGTAGGTGTAATGGGCTGCGCCCTTTGAGCAAGAGAGGCTTCGCTACTATCGCACGGGGAGTAAACTCCTTAATCTCCTCTATCCCTTTTTTTTATAAAGTCGTATAAGTTAGTAGCTAGAGGGGCATGTCCCTTTTTACTCGTACGAATATATATATATATCCTCTAAGGATACCTGTAACCTCTTCTCTATCTTTCTCCTTCTGTAGTATAGGACAAATGCACACTCGTTAGCTAGGCCTCTTCGCCCATAACAGTAGGTATAGAGCCTAATTAAAAGTAATAAGCAGAATAGTCTAAAATCTTATTAAATTAACGTAGCTAATGCACTAGCTACTTTGCAAAATCTTAGTTTTAAAGTGAATTATTATAGTGTGTGGTGCATAATGTTGAGATCTCTCGCATCTCTAAGTCTTATCACCGAATTTCGCTAACAAAGGAAACCTATTATCACCTGATTGCCTAGGTACCCTGTGCAACGGCACAGTAAGAGTAAAGTATAGTAAAGTAAGAGAATTTATAACTAGGGTTAGCTTAGTAGGCGTATATAAAATATATTACTATATTTATAGAACTATCAAGTCTCTACTACTAGCGCTATAAAATATATACTATACGTACTACGCTTACTAGCTTAAGTATTAGTTAGTAGTAAACCTATAATAGTAGAGTCTAAAATATAGATAGAGACCTTATACTAACTATAGTAAGAGAACGCTTTTACCTAGTAGTAGATTATAGACTCTACGTATATAGAACGCACTTAAAGTAGTAGAAGGGCGCCTATTTAGCGTCTTAATAAAGGAAAAGTCTTAAGATATAATAGTAAAATATATATTCTAAAAGAACTAGTTATTTAGTAAAAGATTTTAGTTTAGAACTATAATATATACATAGTAGGCTACTTTAGTATATATAGAATACTTAAGCTAATTAGAAGGCTATACTATTAGCTAATACTTAGTTATAATATTTAAGAGTATATAAGAATATATACTATTTACTAAAGGAGTAAAGCTCTAAAGTATAGTTAATATAGAAAGTTAGCACCTCTACTAGTTCTTAAGGATATATTTAAGAAAGTTATACTAGACTTTATTTCTAGGTTACTTTTAGTAAAAGATAGTTTAGGTTATATATTTAATATAATATTTATAATTATTAATTACTTCTTAAAGATAGCGCTTTATATACTTACTTTAAAGATATAAGATATAAAATAGAGTATAAAAGCTTACTTTAACTATATAATTTTAAAATTTAGGGTATAGAAAGGTATTATATTAGATAGAGGCCTTATCTTTACCTCTAACCTTTAGGTAGAAATTTACTACTCCCTACAGTGACCCCGCAAAAGTTTCCGCCACACTAGTCGCGACGCGTTCCCTCACAACATCTCCTTCTCAACTTTCAAGTATCATAACTATGCCACCACGTCGCTAAATTTTATAAGAAATAGACTAAAATACGCGCAGAGGCCCTAATTTAATAGTCCAGCAGCGAGATCAAATTATTAGGATGCTGCATGGTGGTTCTACAGTTGCTTAAGTTGCTGACGCGTATGGCCGGAGTGAACGCGCTATACGCGACCTTAGGAAGAAATATCACTAAACAGGCACGACTGCAGATAAACCTCGCAGCGGCCGGCCACCTATACTATCGCTTTATTAAAAGAAGATTATCTATCGCAAAGCACGTGCGCAGCCAAAAATTGAGTACAAAGAGCTAGCTGAAGTGGCAGTGGTTGTGAATCCAGATGGCACCTCTTTGAAGCCGCCTAGCTCTAGCACACTATCCCGATACCTTAAAAGACAAGGCCTCACTAAATCTCCTTGTAAAAAGCGTCCTAAGCTCCATCGCGGGGATGCGTTAAGGCGCCTTAAGTTCTGTAAGGAGTACTCTTAATTCCCGTGGCATCAGCGCACGCTCAAGTTCTCTGACGAATGCTTAGTTCAGAAGGGCTTAGGGTAAAACTAAGAGTGGGTTTTTCGAAATTTACAAGAGAAATAGAAGATAATAATGCTCTAAACCTATAGCTGCGGTAAAAAGGTGTTATAAATGGTATAGGGTTTAATATGGTTAGATGAACGTGGGTGTGCCCGGAGAAGTCCTCTAGTTATAATAGAGCGTGATTTTGATGCTCCAAAGTATGGGTACTCTGCTAAAAGTTACATTAAGGCCTTGACTAAAGGGCTTCTACCATCTTGGCGTCGTTCTTAGCTTTTTATGCAGGATAACGCGCGCATACACACAGCTGCAGCAACGCGTGAGTTTCTGCGCGAGCACTACATCACCACCATTAAATGGCTAGCATACTCACCTAATCTCAACCTAATTGAGCACCTCTAGTGGTACCTGAAGAAGCGCATGTACAAATTCTATCTATAATATAATAATTACAGCTAAGCTATAGAAGAGTAGGATGGCTTTTGCAGTGCATTAAAAGAGTGCTGGTTGCGCATACCAGCTAAGCTCATCAAGCGCCTTATCTTGAGTATGCGACAACGAATTACTGCATGTAAAAAGGCACGAGGATGGCAAATAAAATATTAAACATCTATGCAACTCTTAACCTAAAAAAATAATTAATTATATAATATTTTGGCTGAGATATATGGTGTTGAAGTTTGGTGTACATGTGCTTGAGAGGGTGGCTCGTGCATGCGCGGCGGAAACTTTTGCGGGGTCACTGTATAGGTAAAGCGTAAGCTAAGCACAGCTTTCTATCTATAAACAGATAGGTAAATAGAATACTAGAATTAAACGCTTAAATAGTACCTTTAAGTCTTTATATTAGTAGCTTAGGATAACTAGGTTAAGCTTTTAAGTACAGCCTAATTTACGTATAATAATTTAGTTTATAAGTTAATAAAATTAACTCTTTTCTATACTATATATAGTAAGTACCTACTAGTTACCTTACCTCTTAAGAATAGTAGGCTAGAGGGGGAGATACCTAATATAATAGATAGAGTTAAGCGTATATATAGCGTAAGGACTACGCTTATAGAATACCTATAAAAATTATAAGAGTATTAAAGCTAATATTATAATAAAAAGTATAAAGATAAAGTATTCTACTAAAGAGATCTTATATTACTTAGTACTAAGTATATTAACTTAATCTACTAACTAAATAAAAAGCTATCTAGTAAGTTTATTAGACTCTTTAGAGTATAAGAAGTAGTAAGAACGCAGGTATATTAGTTAATTCTACTACTTTACTAATATATTTATAATATATTCTATATTTTACTCTTTAAATACTAGAAATCTTAGTAAGAAGAAGAGGAAAATACTTAGCTACCTAATATTACTTTTAAAGAAAAAGAAGTCTAGAAAATTAAAAAGATCCTAAGTAAATACAGTTACAGGACAAAAGTTTGTTCGCCAAGGAGGTTAGCGTCCCTATTACTACTTAAACCCTTAACTTTAAAGCACTATAACATTACGTAGGATAGACTAAACTAGATAATTTTTAGCGTAAATTAATTATAATACACTTAATATTTAGTCTAGTAGCCCTGTGTAAGTCTTACAGCGTTAAGGTAGTGTAGTATGCTAGTAATTAGCTTACGGATTAGTAAGTTAGGGATAGCTGCCTACACCTCTAATAACCTTATTTTAAAGCGATCCGAGTTATCTTCAGACTCTCCTATATAATTAAACTTAGGGTAGAGCTTATAAGCCTTTTATTTAAGTGCCTACTAGAGATATTTAATTAGGTTAAGGTCTAGAGAATATAGTAGGAAGTTAACTATCTATACGCCGTAAACCTCTAACTACTTCTTTAAGAGAGTAGTAATATAGATATATAAGTTATCCTATATAAACCTCTTACTAGCTCTATATTAAGGTAATAGGCCTTCCTTAAGGGCCTAAGTATAACTCTACGCACTATAGCCTTTACGTCGTACTAATAGATTGCGGGTTATAATTACTAGAGGACTACGCCTAACACGACCCCCTGCAGTTATCTATATTAACGCCTACACTATGTAAGTAGATTAGCGAGTAGTAGTAACCTTATCTATTATCTTATACCTCTATTTCTTATTAGGTAATTACTATACCTATAGTATGTCGTGGCTAGAGCCTTAGGCAATTAAGTACTCGTCGCTAAACCTAAAGACTGTCCTCTGCTAATTAAAGCTATGCTAATCTGTAGTAAACTTAAGACGTAAAATTGCTATAGCTCTATTAATTTTTAGTCTATGCTTTACTCTAAACTTATATAATCTAGCTTTAAAAAGGGTACATTAAATAGTCTTCTTTAATACATAGGGGGTAGCTTTATTAGCTACCTACATGCCAGCCTCTTTAAAGAGCTTGCGGTACTTAATTTTTAGGAACTTTCTAGTAAGGCGAAGCAGCTTACGATAATCGCGCCTAGTTAAAATAGGTAGATAGCCTATCTAAGAGCGCGAGGTGTTACTAGTAGTAGCCTCTTATTATTATATTGTCTTCTAAACGCAGCGTTGCGAACAGCTAAGAGTCTCTGCAATTTCCTTAGTCCGCACACCCGCCTCTTTCTAGGCTAGAACATAATTACGCTAGCTTTCTAATAGTTTACCTCCCTGTATTTAATTACTACTAATTTCTGTACTAAAAGCTCTTATTTTAATGTAGTTATGTTGAGTTAGAGAAGCAGTGGTTCTGCGCGTTCGCGTGTTGTTGTTCTGGCACGTTGTTACGAACAGGAAGTGGGAAGGCGGCGGTTATGAGGATGAGGGAGGAGGCACGGGTGACCAACGTGGAGACCGAGCCTCTGAACCAACCGATGACGCCAGGATCACGTGATCCTAGAAAACCCACGCCAAGACGGACTATGTCCCATGGGACGGAGACAAACCCAGAAATCCCAGAGGGGGCCTTATAGGAATCCCATGAGACAATCATGTATATAGACTCGCACAATGTGGCCCTATAGCACATTATAATTAACTTAAGATAATCTATAAGTATCCTACTATTTAATACTTCTACCTTTAACCTAGCCTGCATATCTACAGAATACTCTAAAGATACTAAATAGTTAATACCAGTTGCTTTATATTGTAACTACTTAATTAGATCTTTAATAATAGTATTAAACTATTAATATTAAAAATACAAATATAAGAGCGCTATATTGTGATACAGAGATTATAGGATTACCTAGAAAGAGCTAGGTATTTATTTAACCCTAATAAACTTTTAAGAAGGATAGCGCTGTTGCAGCCAGCCTTTAGAACCTTTAAGAGGGATAGCGCTGTTACGGCCACCCCCTCTACATTTTTAGAGCTAAGAGTTGACAGGAACTAGCTTTGTTAAGGCTGTATCCTTGTTATCTTACTATAACAAATTAAGACTTCCTATAAGATAAGCGGAAGCTAACTTAGTAGTAGAATAAGAAGAATAAGAATAAGAATAACTATAAATAATTAAGAAATAATTTAGAAGTAGTATAGTATTAGATTTTAGTTAATTATTAGCGTTAGTAAGGAACTGCCTAGTAGTTGCAGTCTCCTTATTTAGTTATACTAAAGGGCTGCAGCAGCCTATTTAAGATTTAGCCTTCAGTTATCCTTATAGCTAAATTAACACTAACGTGTTCTACTACTCGCCGGCCAACACCAGTCGCCGGCCCACCTCATCAACACTAACGCGCTTGCCTCTACAACAACAATTATGACCACCCAACGACAGCCTGCAGTAGCTTAAAAGGAGGGTCGTGTCCTTCTTGCGTCTTAGGCGATTAATTTAAGACAGATAAAAAGTGTGCGCAGGGCTGCAGAGCTATTTAACGTTCCCTGATCGCTCCTTCAGCGGCGCCTCTAAGGCTGCTAGCCTCCTTTAATAATTAATGTACGAAAACGTAAGCTATAGTCTACTAAGGAACAGAGCCTCGTTTAATAGATACTAGAGCTTAATTAACGAGGCTTTCTGCCTTATATTATTAACGTACGTTAGATAGGAGACGCCCTTCTCGCCGCACGAGGCTAGCAGCCTCCTCTACCTCCTCTTAGCAAGAACTAGGTCTGTCGTTTTATTAAGGCTTAGTTAGAGCTTTAGATAAAGTAGAACCGCAAATTCTACTTACAGCGCACAAAATGTAAGGATCCTGTAAAGATAAACGCCTAGTATAGCCTTGTACACTGTCTCCTCTACAGACAGTAGCCACGGCTGAGGCTGTTTAGATAACAGAAACGCCTCACACTACAAATTAACTTAATAACTTAATTAACAGGCCCGCCTTATACGTAAGCTCCTTTAATATTAATTACAGAGCCCCTTAAGCAGGGCTCTTATTTAGCTTATTAAAGGCTGTTAGCTAGCTATAAACTTAGCTATAATCTTAGTAGAGGAAAATAGTAAACTTCGTGCCTTAAACACGCGTTTATATTGTAGGAAGGATAAACAGTAATAATATATTACAGCTAGAGGGGCTTTACAGGTTAAGGTAGGTAGTACGTTAGCTATTACTGCTAAAATAGCCTTAAACTTAAGGGTAGAGGGTAAGGCTTCTTAGCCTCAGCAACGAGCACTACTAACCTGCAGCAAATGTGGGGTTTAGGGTTATAATCGCACCTCGTGTAGATAGAGATAGAGAATGCTATTACTATATTTACTAGCAAATTTACTGCGTGGTTGTCGCGTTATCGTGTGTTAAGATCCGCCTGTTTTGATGAGGTGGGCCGGCGACTGGTGTTGGCCGGCGAGTGGTGGAACACGTTAACGTACATGGCAAGCGAGCGGGCCACCCCACCAACTTTGCGCAACGCATCAACTTCAATCAATTATGTCTCTACCAATTTAACCTCAACTAGCTCCTCGCGAGGCTAACGTTAATCTCGCAATCTTAGCTCTTAATCTAGATCAAATTCAGACTGAGCGAGTCGCTGCACAGACGTTTGAAGTCCCTCGAACTACGCTTCAGCGCTGCCGCGCTGGCGTGCTTACCTGACGCGATTGCTAGCCCAACTCAAAGAAGCTTACCCAGCTAGAAGAGGAGGTAATAGTTAATTATATCCTTGATCTAGATCAGCGTGGATTTCCGCCTACGTACGCAGCTATGGGTGATATGGCTAATAAGCTGCTAGCAGCGCGCAGTCAAGGTAGGGTTGGGCAGAAGTGGCCATATAACTTTGTCAAGCGTACAGACAGTCTTACGACACGTTTTACCCGAGCGTACGATAGGCAGAGAGCTCTATGTGAAGACTCTCAGCTAATAAGCTGCTGGTTCAAGCTAGTAGAGGAGACAAAGGCAAAATACGGCATTGCAGATGAGGATACATATAATTTTGACGAAGCTGGCTTTAGGATGGGTAAGATCACGACTCAGCTAGTCGTGACTGGGTCAGAGAGGAGGGGTCGGCCAAAGGCTATCCAGCCAGGTAACCGCGAGTGGGTAACGTTGATTCAAGGCATTAATGCAGCTGGCTGGACGGTCCCACCCTTCCTAATCTTTGATGGCCAGTATCACCTGTCTGCCTGGTACCAGGAGGATGCTATTCCACGCGACTGGGCTATTTCAGTTAGTAATAATGGCTGGACAACTAATCAGCTTGGAGTAGCGTGGCTAAAGCACTTTAATGCTTACACAAAGACAAGGGTAGTAGGCGCGCGTCGGCTGCTTATCCTTGATGGCCATGAGAGCCATCACTCTCTTGAATTTCAAGAGATCTGCAGAGAGAGCAACATCTATACCCTCTGCATGCCACCACACTCATCTCATCCGCTGCAGCCTCTTGACGTTGGCTGCTTCTCTCCTCTCAAGAAGGCATACAGCCGCCAGATAGAGAGCTTAATCAAGGCCCACATCAACCACATTACTAAGCTTGAATTTCTGCCTGCCTTTAAAGCAGCCTTTGATCAAGCTTTCACTTCAGCAAATATACGCTCAGCATTTCGAGGGGCAGGCCTTGTCCCCCTCCAGCCAGACGTTGTCTTGTCAAAGCTAGATGTTCAACTGCGTACGCCATCACCAGCAGCTCAACTCGCAGCTCAGCAAGGAGCTCAGCAAGGAGCTCAGCAAGGAGCTCAGCTAGGAGCTCAGCTAGGAGCTCAGCTAGGAGCTCAGTTAGGAGCTCAGTTAGGAGCTCAGCTAGGAGCTCTCTGGGAGCCTCAAACACCAAGGAACGTACGTGAGCTTGAGGCTCAATCTACTCTAATTAGCGATCGCCTTCGACGGCATAACAGCTCATCACCAGCCTCAATTATTGAGGCGTTTAGTCGGTTTAAGAAGGGGGCTATAGTAGGGATACACAAAGCTAAGCTAATAGAGGATAGGATTGCTAGCCTTAAGCAAGCTAATAAGGCAGCAACTCAGCGGAAGAAGCGCAAGAGAAGGCAGATTCAGAAAGGAGGAGTCTTAATAAAGGGAGCTGGAGAAGATTTACTTGCTCAGCAAGAGGTTAAGCGGCAAATAGAGCGTAAACTGCGCTAAAGTAGAGGGCAACTAGGGCCTAGCCGCAAGACTTTAGCACGCTGTAAAAGATGCAGAGAGACTGGACATAACTCGCGCACATGTAAAAAAGATACTATAGGTGCTGCTGAAGCTAGCATCTAGATATCTAAATAGCAATTAATTTTATGGTTGAGTAGGACGCTTATAGAGGTGCGCAAAGTTGGTGGGGTAGCCCGCTCGCTTACATGGCCCGCTCGCTTGCTATGTACGTTATCTATTAAGCTCTTATAGTATATTATATTATATTATAAGAGAAGGAATATAAGTTAACTTCTTTAGTTAATAAGTTAATATAGGAGCTTATTAGTATAAAGTTAAGGTACTTTATATCTTTAGTAATAAGATTTTCTAAGATAACTAGTTCTAAATTCTCTATAGCTTTATTTTATTTTTTTCTTAGTATTAATAAGACTTTTCTCTAAGTTACTTATAAGCTACTTATACTCTAGCTAATATATTATCTTTCTAATAAGCTTAAGATTTAAGCTGCTGGCTAAAAGACTTTTTATTCTAAAAGCTATTTATTATTAAGCTAAATAGAGAAAGTTAAAAAGAAACTAAGAGTAGATATAAAAGTAAAAGGAAAAGTAGAAGTAAAACTAAAAAGAATTCTTAAGCTTTAGTAAGTAGACTTAAAATTTAACTATTAGTTAAGTAGTATTATTAGTTAAGTAAGGTTACTAAACCTAAAAGAAATACTTAAAAGTATTATATATAAGCTAAGTTTAAAAAATTACCTAATTAAGAAGTTTTGAAAAGTAGATACGTGCTTAAAGTATTATATACGTATAATTAAAATATATATATAGATAGTAGTATATAAAGGTAAGAATAATATTTAAAATATTTCTTATTTAAAAAAAGGAATAATAAGACGTGTCTTATTAATAATACTCTTAGCGTGTAAGTAGTATAAAGTGTAAGTACTAAAGTATAGAATAAGTTACTAGTAAAGAAACTTAGTAAATTCTAGGCTATTCTAAAGCTTAACTAAAAAAAAATAGCTTATAAAATTTTAGCGAAAATAGTAGTAGAGGATAGTACTATAAATTAACTATTATATGAAGGCTATCCTAAAGCTTAACTAAGAGGGGATAGAATCTAGTCTTAGTGCGTTAGTACTACCTTACTATTAAACTTACCTAAGAGGTAATAGCTTAAGTAACTATATATTAACTATAGAGAGGAGCTAAAGCGCTGTATAATCTGCTATTATATAAGGTAGTTAACACACATAGTTACGATAGTCTTAGTTAAAGAAACTTAATTTAAAAGGAAATAGATAAAATAGTAGATAACGTGTTTCACCAGTCAGTGGCCAAAACCAGTCAGCGGCCAGCCCCACCAAAGTCAACGCGTCTTTTTGCTTAATTACTTAACAACAGCACAATAAATTATAAATTTAATAAGGAGATAGGCTAGTCTATCTTCGTCCACACTAAGTCTGATCGTGTCCTTAGATATGACAGTTACTGCACGTTCGCGGTGCGCGCTGGCGCACTCGCTCAGGCTGAGCTTGACTACCCTCATCTACTACCCTATTAGCCTCTGTAGTAAGCAGCTAGCCTAGCTTAACCTATAGAGCTCCTCTACAAGTAATATATCGCCTACGCTACTACTTTTTATATTTTTTATACCTAAGAGCTGTGCGCAGCTTTAAATTCTTATCTACAAGGATAGCTACTAAAGTAAGAGTAAGATAATAACCTTTAATAAGCTAGCTAATAGCTAGACTAGAAGGGTTCTAAGACTAATAACGTAGGAGATCTTATACTAGCTAAGCCTATTAATTAAGCTAAGATACTGTATAACGCCTATTATAAACCTAGTCTCGTCTAAATTATTAAAGTCTATATCTAGTATTATCTACTATATTATTCGCGGAGTATATCTCTTATACAAGTTTAAACTACGTGCTAATAGTAGCTAGATCCTTACATTATGCGCGCTGTGAGTGCAGCTTTCTATTCTACTCTATCTACAGCTCTAGCTAGCTATAGATAAAGCGTAACACCTAGTTCTTACTAACAGGCTAAGGAGGAGGATCTTAGCCACGCGCAGCTAGCAGAATATCTACTGTTTAGTATACTTAGATAACTGTAGGCGGAAATCCTTATTAAGAGAGGTCTAGTACCTATTAAATAAGGGACTGCTCTTTAACAGAGTTAAGCTTACGCTTCTAGTAATTACGCGTAGCCTAAGGTAGGCTACCTTAGAGGCGACGTTAAAGGGTAGTATAAGAGACAGCAAATAGCGCAGCTGCAGAGGAAACTTAAGAAATCTAGTTTTTATAAAGAGCTGCTAGAGCAAGCCTAATTTAACCTTCTTAGTCAGCCATTAAGAGACGTTGTTGAGAGGCTGTTACAGTTTGAATGCACTGAGACGCGTTGACTTTGGTGGGGCTGGCCGCTGACTGGTTTTGGCCACTGACTGGTGGAATACGTTACCTCTTACCTTTAGGAGAGAGGTGCTGCCTAAATACATAAGCTAGATCAGGCTAGTCCTGATCTAGTTATCTAGCTAGGTAAAAGGTAAGAGGTAACAGTTACCTTTCACCTGCGTCTAGTAACTTGGAAGGATTGAACCCTAACAGCCAGTTTCAGCGCCAGTTTGAAACTAGAGTCCTAATAAGGAAATCTACCAGAGGCTCTAGCTCGAAGAGAACAGGCCCTTAGTTACACAAGCAAATTAGTCAAGTGTGCCAAGACACTAACCAAAACATTTCATCCAGTCTCATTGATTATTTACCTCAAAGCACTCCGAAAAGCAAGCTATCTTCCATTTTCATGAAATGTGCAACCCGTAATTCATACTTCCGTCCTTAGCATGTCCACTAGTAGCAGAGTACGCACACCGTCCACTGTTCGTGTTGCCGCTGTACCAAAGTCCCTGACAGTGTTTGCACCAAGACCACTTGTCTTGCACTCCAGCACCGGGGCCCTCAGAGAGCGTATAGTTAGAGCTGCTGGCATGAGTATGTGTTCCACCTTTCGGACAAGTTCCATCCGACGGATTCTTCGACCAGCTAAGTCCATAGCACTTATTGCACCAATTCCAATCCTTCTGTCCTGGCGCCGCAGGATTGTCAGCCTCGAGTGTATAATTGTAACTCCCAGCACTGATGTGTGGTCCACCGGCTGGACAGTGCGTGAAGCCATCATAAGCAAGAAGTTGACACTTTGAGCACCAACGCCATTGATCCTGTCCACCAGCCTGAGATCTCGGATTGCCATCCATACAAAGAGAGTAGTTCCAGCTCCCAGCATGGTCATGCTTTCCATTTGGCCCATTCCCTTTACATAAACCCAAATCACTCCCACCGGCAAAAGCAAGACCCTGGCACTTGTTGCACCACTTCCAATCTTTCTGTCCCTCAGCATCGTGCTGTATTTTGTAGTCCATGCTACCGTCTTCTTTATGGCCGTCACTAGTAGCTACACAGGCTCCTGCACTTCCGCCAAAAGTAAAATGGAGAGATTGGCAGAGTTTGCACCATTTCCAGCCTGGCTGGCCACTGCCGCCATCGACGAGGGTGTACATTCCGCTTTTGGAGTGGTCGTGTACGCCGCCTGCTCGGCAAACTGCGTTACCGGCGAAGAAGAGGAGCGCGCATTTGGAGCACCAGCGCCAATTGCTTTGTTTGTAGCCAGCGGTGGCGGTACTAACAGTAATTGATTGCTTCTGGATAGTGGGCTCAGTCATGGTTGTGGAAGATTATGGTGGACTTGAAGATGAATTTGAGTTTGCTTCTGGGGATGTTGAGATTAATAAAAAGTTCAAGTTATAGTGTAGAGTAAAATGTGGGAGAACGAATAGGCGATGTATATATATTCCTTCCTTACGATAGAGCTGAGAGAGAACGCTGAGGTTTACGTAAGTAGATCATCATTGGCTCGATCGAGTACAGATAGCATGTTCTGATATGTCGTTGTTCAATTTCGTATCGTTAACGCTGGCTCAAAGACAACGCATTGGCCGCCGAATAAGTGCCAATGCCACACTGCAGGTGACGACCCATAATCACACTTCATGCAGACTGCATGAAATTATTTGTTGCTGAGATTGGCTGAAGTTCCATGAACCGGATTCAGCCCGAAAGGAAACAATAGAATGCGGACTGCAACAACCGTCTAAGGGATCGAAAGAGATTTGAGCGACTGCATCGTTCGATCGATGCTGCTTGGGGCTTCTAATTCTTCAAGCGGATCAGCCTTCGGCAGGTTTAATAGGCAACTAGTTGTGTTCCGTGACGCTATGATATATTTTCGATTTACAGCTGAAATCTACGGCTGAAGTCTACGGCTGAACGCTACACCTGCTTAGCGTCCTCTTTTTAGACTTCAGCAGTCATTAGCGGTTATCAGCAGTCATTTCCGGTGATATATTTTCAACTTATGAGCTGAAATTCACAGGGCGTGCAGCGAATCCGTGTACCCTCCCACGAATTAGCGCACCTCAGCGAGCATTAGTGACTGTGTATCTT
Organism: Pseudopyrenochaeta lycopersici; assembly: GCA_003313425.1. Lineage (NCBI taxonomy): Eukaryota > Fungi > Ascomycota > Dothideomycetes > Pleosporales > Pseudopyrenochaetaceae > Pseudopyrenochaeta > Pseudopyrenochaeta lycopersici. Next base: position 1,381,465 of record NHZP01000009.1, read on the forward strand.
ACTGTATTGAATCGAAGCTCTTGCATGTGCCTTGTGGCGCATGGAGAAAGGTCTTTGTCTAGTCTTAAAATAGCAACGTCTCTGGTTGCTTTGTCTGCACTGCTCTGAGTGCCTCGAGTGCCCTGACTGCCCTAACTGCCCTGACTGCCCTGGTTACCTGTAGTAAAACTCGCTAGCACTTCTACTATTATTCTCTAACATTACCATTATAGTATACTAACAATAAATAAAGCTAGTTAAGCGTTAGCTAAAGTACTTCTTTAAGGCATACCTGTCAGGACTGGTTCTATATGGTTATAGCGTGGTCCTCAGGCTTATTGGGGTTAGATAGGCACAAAGGAGGTCAATAAGGGATAATAGGATTGCATTAGTGACTAGAAGGATCGCTGTCCATCTAGCAGGATCCTAAGGGGCTTTTATCTTGCTCTTACCCCGTACCTAGTGTTACGATCCTGCTGGAACCCTGCCCCAGTGGCCCCAACTGGACCTCACAAGTATTGGACCAACAACCGAGGTCACGTGACGCGCTCAGTTGATCAGTCTGATCAGTGATGCTGAGCACACCGAGCACACTGAGCAACCTGCATAACTTCTATGTATATAGACCACCGCAATGAACCCTTATGGCTCATTGTGTTCAACTCAATATTATACTCTACAGTATAGTGATAGCAATACCGATTGTTCTCAAACCCTTAGTACTCTTTACAGAAGCACCCTCTTACTGTCTTAGTACTAGACCCCTTTCCATCTAGTCCCTCACTCTATCCCGGAGAACCAACCTTGCAATCTCATTGGCTATCCCCACCGATAGCTTTTAAGATTCTTCACACCTAGGTCTGTGTAAAGATCTTAAAAGCTATTAGTAAGGATAACTAATAAAACCGCAAGGTTAGTTCTTAGGGATAGAGTGAGGGACTTGATAGACAGGGGGTTTAATACTAAGACAGTAAGAGGGCGCTTCTATAAAGAGTACTAATAGTTTTAAGAATAATTAGTATTACTATTACTATACTGTAAAGTATAACGTGTTCCACCACTCGCCGGCCAACACCACTCGCCGGCCAACACCACTCGCCGGCCCACCTCATCAACACTAACGCGCTTGCCTCTACAACAACAATTGTGACCACCCAGCGACAGCCTGCAGTAGCTTAAAAGGAGGGTCGTGTCCTTCTTACGTCTTAGGCGATTAATTTAAGACCGATAAAAAGTGTGCGTAGGGCTGCAGAGCTATTTAACGTTCCCTAATCGCTCCTTTAGCGGCGCCTCTACGGCTGCCAGCCTCCTTTAACAATTAACGCATAAAAACGTAAGCTATTATCTACTAAGGAATAGAGCCTCGTTTAATAGATACTAGAGCTTAATTAACGAGGCTTTCCGCCTTATATTATTAACGTACGTTAGATAGGAGGCGCCCTTCTTGCCGCACGAGGCTAGCAGCCTCCTCTACCTCCTCTTAGTAAGAACTAGGTCTGTTATTTTATTAAGGCTTAGTTAGAGCTTTAGATAAAGTAGAACTATAAATTCTACTTACAGCGCGCAAAATGTAAGGATCCTGTAAAGATAAACGCCTGGTATAGTCTTATAAGGGACACGATTCAGACGTATAAGATATTAGACAAGGACACGTATAACTTTAATAAGACTAGGTTTATAATAGGTATCGCCTTAACGTTAAAGGTTGTTACTAGCTCTAATACTATTAGACGAGCAACTGTTGTACAGCCTAGTAACCGTGACTAGATAACAATAATTAAGTGTGTAAGCGCTGTCGGCTTTATACTACCTCTCTTTATTATCCTTAAGGGCAAGGTCTACTAGGCGTTGTAGTATAGTCCTAAGCTTAAGCTGCCTAGCAACTAGAGTATTAGTGTAAGCAATAACAGATAGATAACTAATAACCTTAGCCTTACTTAGTTAAAGCATTTTAACGTCCTTACAGCCTCACGTATAATGAGAGGCTATCGCCTTCTTATACTAGATAGCCACAGTAGCTACGCGACGCCTGTATTTAATACTTACTACGTAGAGAGGAATATTATTACCCTCTGTATGCCTCCTTATACGTCTTATAAGCTGCAGCCTCTTAATATTAGTTACTTCTCGCCTCTTAAGACAGCGTACAGACAAGTAATAGACAGGCTTGTGCGCTAACGGGTGTAGTTTATTAATAAGGATAAGTTTCTCTATATATATCCTCGTATACATACAACTATTTTGTTAACCTTAAATATCCTTAGAGGCTTTTAGGCGACAGGCTTAGTCCTGTTTTATCCTAAACGCGTCCTATTAACGCTAACAGTTATCTATACACCGTCTCCTCTACAGACAGTAGCTACGGCTGAGGCTGTTTAGACAACAGAAACGCCTTACACTACTAATTAACTTAATTAACAGGCCCGCCTCGTACGTAAGCTCCTTTAACGTTAATTACAGAGCCCCTTAAGCAAAGCTCTCTCTTAGCTCGTTAAAGGCTGTTAGCTAGCTATAAACTTAGCTATAATCTTCGCAGAGGAAAACAGCAAACTTTGTGCCTTAAACACGCGTTTATAACGTAGGAAGGATAAACAGCAACAATATATCGCAACTAGAGGGGCTTTACAGGTTAAGGCAGGTCGTGCGTTAGCTGTAGCTGCTAAAATAACCTTAAACTTAAGGGTAGAGGGTAAGGCTTCTTAGCCTCAGCAACAAGCACTACTAACCTACAGCAAATGTAGGGTTCAGGGTTATAATCGCACCTCGTGTAGACAGAGATAGAGAATGCTATTACTATATTTACTAGCAAATTTACTGCGTGGTTGTCGCGTTATCGTGTGTTGAGACCCGCCTGTTTTGATAAGGTGGGCCGGCGAGTAGTGTTGGCCGGCGAGTGGTAGAACACGTTAATATTAAGTTAAATATACTAATCTATAAGGGATTATTATATTAATCTATATACGTTAGGATTATATAAGTTACTTAGTATGCTTAGTATACTTAGTGCTACTTGTTATGGGCGAAGAGGCCTAGCTAACGAGTGTGCATTTGTCCTATACTACAGAAGGAGAAAGATAGAGAAGAGGTTAGAGGTATCCTTAGAGGATATATATATATGTTCGTACGAGTAAAGAGGGACGTGCTCCTCTAGCTACCAACTTGTACGAGCTTATGAGAAAAGAGGGCAGAGGAGATTAAGGAGTTCGCTCCCCGTGCGATAGTAGCGAAGCCTCTCTTACTTAAAGGGCGCAGCCCATTACACTACTAATTATGCTAATTAACTAAGCACGTTACGTAATCTTAGTTATTTATCTAATATCTATAAAGCTCTTTTATATTACTAAGATAAGGTCTTGGTAAGATTCTAATACTATCCTCCTCTTATTCTAGCGCTATCCTTAGTACTTATTATATAATATAAGCGTTTCTCTCTATCTACTATATTATATTTTATTATACTTAAATATCTATAAGTATCTAGGACTATCTATTACCAATATTTTTATAATTTTATTAACTCTTTTAGAGAAGCTATAGTTTAAAATATATAACGTATACAGTCACATGAATAAAGTTTCTTCCGCCAAGTTTTTTCCCCACCAGACTACACCAAAAAGTTATTAATTATAAGATAACCCTAACTTCTTAGATTTTCAATAAATTATATTAAAATTAAAAAGCAACATAGATAATATCTTATTATTTTATTTAAAATTATAAATATTAGAATATATACTTATAAGCGTAGTATATATAGTTATTTATAAAAAAAGGTAGAAAAAAAGTAGAAAAAGTCGCTTTTTACATACAAATTTAAGGAAAATTAATTTTTCTTATCTTTAAAGATATATTATATAATTAAAGAATTTTATTTTTATTTTTACTCTTAACTAAACTAAAGTTTTAGTAAAGTTTTATTAATATTATTACTTTTAAAAGGATTAAATATGTAGATAGCGAGTAATTTTAGTATAAAAAGTGGTTGTTTTGGTGTAAAATCGCTTAGCGGAAGAAACTTTTTTCATGTGACTGTATAAAGTATAACTAAGTATATAAAGTTTATATTTATTTAAGAAAATATAGTAAGTATTTTTATTAGAGATAATATTATAATATATAAGTTATCGAGTCTAAGTTTAAATAATTAGTTAATTAGAAGGTAAAGCTTTAAGAGTAAATAAAAGAGTCTAAGAATATACAGAAAGTTATAATAAAACCGTATAAGAAAGCTTTAGAAGAGCTACGCGTTACTTAGGCTTATAATAAGTATTTATAATAATAAATAGATTTAAATTATTTAATTAATTAGCGTATAGAAGAAGTAATAGCTATAGAGGAGTAAGATATTAAGTGTCAGGAGTCGATAACTCCCGCCTAGACTGTCTAACGAGTCTAATGTACCTAAGGCATACTCAGCTAGTTTACCCTATAATAGGCTAAATTAAGGCTATTAAAGGCGGGGTAGACCTCCTTTAGCCTAATTAGTCCTAGGTGCGGAGTAAGAGTAAAATAAAAACTCCTTAGGATCCTACCTATACAGTAGCAATCCTTTTAGTTACTAATTGTAAGGCAGTCAACACGCACAGTTGGGACGGTCTTAGTTGAAGAAACTCAATTTAAAAGGAAATGGACAAAATAGCAGATACCTCTCGCCTTCGGGGGAGAGGTGCTGCCTATATACATGAGCTAGAGCAGGCTAGTCCCGATCCAGTTACCTAGCTTGGTGAAAGGTAAGAGGTAACAGTTACCTTTCACCTGCGTCTAGTAACTTGGCAGGATCGTTACCTTTCACCTGCGTCTAGTAACTTGGAAGGATTGAACCCTTTCACCTGCGTCTAGTAACCTGAAAGGATTGAACCCTGACACTAATATAACCCTATTATCTCTTATTAAACTCTATTATACTAATCTAACTCTAATAACTCTAAGGACTAGGCTATAACTATATAGAACTAGTCCTAATATTAAGATTACTCTCTTTGGAGACAGTACTTAAATAAGATAACTTAAAGAATAACGTAGTCTTATCTCTATACTTTAGTAGAGGGTGTAGATAAGCTAACCTATCTAGCTACTTAAATACTAAGTATAGAATAAGTCTTTAAGACTTAAAATATTACTAGAGAACTAGTAAGAGAATATACTAAAGAGTTAAGAGCTATATTAGCTTAACTAACCTTAATTAAGCTTATATAAGAATATTCTAGTATAGAGTACTTATTTTAAGTACACTGTTACGATCCTGCTGAGACCCTGCCCCAGCAGCCCCAGCTGGACTACGTAGGCATTGGCCTAACAACCGAGATCACGTGACGTGCTCAGTTAATTAGTTTGATTAATAGTACTAAGCACACTAAGCACACTAAGTAACTTGCATAACCTCTAAGTATATAGATTACTATAATAAACCCTTATAGATTATTATATTTAACTTAATATTATACTCTATAGTATAGTAATAGTAATACTAATTATTCTTAACCCTTAGTACTCTTTATAGAAGCGCCCTCTTACTATCTTAGTATTAAACCCCCTTCTATCTAGTTCCTTACTCTATCCTAAAGAACTAACCTTACAGTTTTATTAGTTATCTTTACTAATAGCTTTTAAGATCTTTACACTTTAAACACCTTTAAGATAAGTAACACTTATATAGAAAATACAGTCTACTATGCTACTAGACTAGGCAACGCTGTCGCGAAACTAGACCTCTTCTACAGTAACTAATTTAGGCTTAAAGAATAGCTACTTTAGTTTAACCTGTTCTTTAAGTTTAATGCTATTACTGTAGAAGACGATGACTAAGCAGTGCTTATAATAAGCTACATAAGAGGCGAAGCTGCTAAATAGGTAAAGCCCTATTTAGTTAAGTACCTAAGCAAGGAGACTAAACTAAAAGAGTTAATTAGTATGTTTAAAGAAAGTAGTAAATTTAAAACACGTATACGCTAAGCGTTTAGGCTCCTAAATAAGATAACTATTACAGAATAAAAAATCTAAAACATGTAATAAACCTAGTCTACTACTAATTACGCTAATAAGTTTTTAGGGTACGCTAGACAAACTAACTAGAATAACGATAACCTAAAAACTATATATAAGTAAGGCCTAAAAGTAGATGTTTAGACTAAGCTAATACGCTTAGGTATAGGCATTATAACGCTAGACGACCTAATTAATAAAACTATCTAACTAGATGTAGAGCTCTATAAGCTCTATATGCGACTTAGAGGACAACTACTGTAAAGATCTTAATAGCTATTAGTAAGAATAGCTAATAAGACCGTAAGGTTAGTGCTCTAGGATAGAGTAAGAGACTAGATAGAAGGGGGTTTAATACTAAGATAGTAAGAGGGTGCTTCTATAAAGAGTACTAAGGGTTAAGAATAATTAGTATTACTATTACTATACTATAGAGTATAATATTAAGTTAAATATAATAAGCTATAAGGGTTTATTGCTGTAATCTATATACATAAAAATTATGCACGTTGCTTAGTATGCTTAAGGTGCTTAGTACTACTAATTATACTAATTGTTATGGGCGAAGAGGCCTGACTAACGAGTGTGCATTTGTCCTATACTACAGAAGGAGAAAGATAGAGAAGAGGTTACAGGTATCCTTAGAGGATATATATATATGTTCGCACGAGTAAAGAGGAACGTGCTCCTCTGGCTGCTAACTTGTACGAGCTAATAAGAAAAGGGGGCAGAGGAGATTAAGGAGTTCTTTCCCCGTGCGATAGTAGCGAAGCCTCTCCTGCTTAAAAGGCGCAGCCCATTACAATACCCTCCTCCTCCTTAAATAACCGTGTTGCTTCTTCGTACGTAGTTTAACCTTAACCTTATACTTGTGTAGGTAGCGTTATGTTATCGTGCTGCAAAGGTAGAGATGTTACGTGTACTTTTTCTTGTTCGTTTACAAGCAATTTTCCTCCTTTACCTGTTGTTGTTGCCTAATAACGTAAAGTAGAGGAGAGGTTAGTCGTTTACTCGCTCGTGCGCATATAAAGAGCTTTTCCTCTAACTCTTTCTTCCTCTTTTACTACTTAACTTTAACTTGCTTGCGTACGACTCATCTTCCTATCATTGCCAACATGCCTCCTAAAGCAGCTCCCTCAGCTAGTCAGCCTAATCGCGGTGTGTAGGGTCCTAGTAGTCATGGCGGTGGTGTAAACCATCTTGCTCGTACGACTGCTAGCAACATCATATCTACGCACGCGGCTGCTAGGGCTAACATTGCTCAGGTTGCTTACGCTTAGCTTACTCAAACCGCTCCTAACTAAACTCAACCTGCTAGTATCGTTATTCCTGCTACTTAGGGTAATGCGTCTCTTCTCCCTACTAACTACGTGATCTAGTATATCCTAGATACTCCAGTTACAGACAAGTTTCGCCGTCTCTTTGCAACTGCTTCTGTACGTCTTATTCCTCTTTCTTTTCTATGTCTAACGTTATTTAGCCTAAGCTAGTTTGCATCGCTGAATTCTTCCTTCGTCCTATCAATTAATCCCTGTACGATACTCAGTAGGGCCATAGTCTTAACGATTTCTCTCCTGTTATCGCTCGTCGTACGATTAACGCTCAGCAACTCCTCTCTAGTCGTCAATCCTACCTTAAAGCCTTCCTTATCTATAGCCGCGGTTCCCTTAACGCCAACTTCTATTCCAACAACTGTGCTAAGGCTATACGAGAGCGTCGTACGTTCACAGCCTTTGCTAGGTGTGTCTCTATTGCTGGCGAGTAGAGCGGGGCTTACTCTAATTACGTGTGGCAGGATCACAGTGCGTCTTATACAGCTAGGCGTGCTCCACCTCTCCCACCTTCTAACGGAGTCTCTATTCCTCAGCGTGGTCGAGGTTAGGGTCAAGTCCTTACTAAGCCTAAGGAGGATAAACGTTTCTCAGACGTCTCAGGTTAGAGGGCCTCGTACGGGGTTAGTTAGCTTGTGCCAGCTTATTTCTCCAACCTTTTAGTAGTTTCCCAGATAGTAGCCGTACAGGCTGTGTATAAGTCCTCTATTTCTCATAGGCTTCTATAGCAATAAGATTCTCTTCTAGCTCCCAAGTTAGGTTATAGTACCCCTCCCATTTTACATAGAACTCACTATGTTAATTTCGTAAGCGCTCATCTTAGATGTTCTCAATTACCTATTCAAGGTGGTCTTCCTGTAGGTCGTCGTCTCGTACAACAATAGCAGCAGGGTTTGAGTCGTCAGTTTGTTATGATGGGAAGGGGTCTTCAGTAGCTAGTCTTAGCTTCTCTACATAGTACAATTTAGTTCTCTATAGTACATAAAGCTTAACCTAATAGGGGTCTCGTACGCGGGCGACTTAGTACTTCTTGCTTTTCCAGTCGAGTTTCTTGCTTCTGCGTGTGGTTCGTACGTGCCTAAGGTCTAACCATACCCAGTCTCCAACCTTATACTTAGGAGCTGGGCGACGTGTCTTATTTGCCTGTGCTTCCTGTTGTTATTAAGCGTGTGTTATAGCTGAGATAGCCCAGTCAGCAGCTTGTTTTAGCGTTCGTACAATGCTTTCTGCTCGTTTACTAGGGGGTGTTGCTCTGTTAAGTAGGTCGCTGCTAGCTAATTTCCTAGGTAGCTCTAGGAAGGGCGAGTTTAGATAGCCGTGTAGAAGGAAGAAAGGAGCAACGCCTATAGAGGAGTTCGTACGAGTGTTCAGCATTAGCTTAAGGATTAGGCATAGCGTTGCCCAGTTGTTCTGGTCGTAGTTACAAAAGATTTAACCAACTGCTTCAATATCACTATTCGCGCGTTCTATAGTGCCGTCTGTTTGTAGGTGGTAGGCTGTTGACAGGTTTCTCTGTACTCCTAAGAGTTTACAGATTTTTCCCTATAGTTCGCTCACAAATTGCGTGCCCCTGTCTGATGTAATAGACCTAGGGAGCCCGTAGTAGCGGAAGACTTCTCGTACAAATGCCCAGGCTACATCATCTGCTTCAATTATCTTAAGTAGGATTAGTATTACGCCTTTACCTAGGCGGTCTTTAACTACTATTAGGTTGGTGCAGCCAGACAACAGTAGTAGACCAGTAATAAAGTCAACTGTTAAGTCTTACCACGTACAACTAGGTACTAGTAACGGGCGTAGGTATCCGTGCTTACCGTCTCTCCACGGGGTGCTTTATCTATATAAGCTGCAATTCCGTACGAATCGGCGGACGTTTTCGCTTATACCTGGCTAGTACCAGGTACTAGCTAGCGTGCAGTACGTTTCTTCTCTTCCTAGGTAACCTGTTTGCACAGCTAGATGTGCTTGCTGGATAATTCCCGTACGAAGGGGTTCATTTTCAGGCACCCAGATCCTAGATCTCTATTAGAGCTTTCTCTCTAAGTTAATCGTGCAATCTCCTAGTAATATAGCAAGTTTCTTTATTATACTAGGTAGCGACCTAGCACCTAGCTTTATAGCGTCGTAGACTTCCTAATAGGTTAAGTCGTCTCGTACAGCTTAGTCCCAGTGTTCAGCGATTAAGTCCTTAAGGATTAGAGCTTTTAGTAGGGACTCAGCTATAATTAAGCTGTCAAGGGTTAACGTAGGGGTTCGTACGACCCCTATAACTGTTAGATCTTGCTGTTAGGCTAGTACTAACATAACAAACTCTCTGCTTGCTAGGCGGCTGTCGTCCGTTCCTTGTGGTAGGTCCTAGTCTCTTCTAGATAGTGCGTCCGCTCAGGTGTTCTCCTTGCCTAGACAGTACTGCAGCTTCATATTATTAAACCGTGATAGGTAGACTAACTATCGTACGTGTCGTTCTGTTATCTTTTACTTCTTTATAAAGTACTCTAGGTTCTTGTAGTCAGTAATTACTTCAAATTCTCATACGCTACGGAGTTCTGCGTCCCATTCATTTAGGCATGTAATAACTGCTAGTAACTCTTTATCGTGAATTAGGTAGTTGCTCTCGTGCGCTAGAAATTTCCTTAAGAGGTAAGCTACCGTGCGAAGGGTTCCTTGCTCGTCTTCTTATAATAGTACCCCGCCTATAGCAAAGCCTAAAGAGTCACATTCTACTATCGTCCGTCGTTCAGGTAAGAAAGCAGCGAGGACTTCGTCTGCTAAGAATGCATCCTTAAGAGCTTAGAAACTCTGCTCTTATTCTGTGTCCCACAGGAATTTCTCTTCTTTTCTTATTAGCCGTACAAGAGGCTCTGCTAGTCGGGAGAAGTTTAGGATAAAGCGTCTGTAGAAGTTAGCAAACCCTAGGAATCCTCGTACGCCTTTAACTGTTGTTGGGGCCTCCTATTCTTAAATAGCTTAGACTTTCTCAGGGTCTATAGATATACCCTTCTGTGCTTCTAGGATAAAGCCAAGGTACTTCGTACGCTAAACATTAAACTCGCATTTGCTTAGTTCTAGGTGTAGTCCTGCTTCTTATAGGCGATCTAATACTTTTCGTACGTAGGCGTGGTGCTGAGAGAGGGATCCTTTAGTAAAGATAAGGATATCATCTAGGTATACAGAGGCGAAGTCGTCTAAGAAGTCTCGTAGGGCCCAGTTAATATACCTCTAGAAAGTACTTAGTGCATTTACTAAGCTAAAGGGCGTTACTAGCCACTCGTACGATCTGAATCGTGTTCAAAACGCAGTCATCCATTCTAATCCTTTGCTTATCCTTATCTTATAGAATGCTGCAGTAACGTCTAGCTTAGTGTACTATATAGCTCGTCCGATTTAGTTTAACGTCTCACGTATAAGAGGTAGTAGGTAACAGTTCTTCTTAGTTAGGGCGTTAAGAGCTCTGTAGTCTACATAGAATCGTAGTCCTCCTCCTAGCTTACGTACGAATAGTACAGGTAAGGCCGCTAGTAAGCTGCTCGCACGGATAAACCCTTTATCCAGGAGGTCTAATAGCGTCTTCCTTAGTACTAAGAGTTCATCTCTTAACATTGCGTAGAGAGGTCCGTACAGTATCTCTGGCTTCTGTCCATCCTTCTCTTCTAACTCTATCACGTGGTCTTGTTATAGGCCTCGCTGTAGGGGTAGCTTATTTCCTTCCTCAAGTAGGAACATCTTTAGATAAGGTCGTACGTAAGCTGGTAGGGCGTCGCATATTTCCTGCAGTGTTTTCTAGACCTTTAGGCGTAGTGCTTTCTCAATGTCCCTTAAGCTTACAGTAAAGATTTAAGTCTTACTATAGCTTTATCTATAGTGTCGTACGTAGTGTTAGAAAGCCACAGCTAATACTAGGGTACAGCTAAAGTCTAGGGTAGCGTGTTCTGTACTGCGTACAGTAACCTTATATGCTTTTAAGTACAGAAGTTTCTTCTCTGCGTTAATAACGCCTTTAATGCTCTCTAACTAAGTCTTCCCAAGGATCATGTCGTATTAGTAAGTAGTTAGGGTAACGTACGCAGCTACGTGCTGCTGTATTCCTCCTACGTCTAATAAAAATTCAGTAACGTACAACACCGTGCTCTTTTATTCGTTTACCCCTTTAATCTTAATAGGGAGGATCTTAATGCGTAGTAAGTTTAAGTCCCTTACGAGTTTCTCACTTAATAAACAGTAGGTGCAGCAACCGTTATTAATTATAGCAGTAGCTAGTTATACGGAATTAATAATAACATTTACAGATATAGGTTTTGTAGTTACTAGCTATAGTAAAAGTAACCTTGTTATTCGTATAGGGTTTTAGACTTGTGCGGGCTCTAGCACACAACTTCGTGCTAGAGCTACTCTTTTCCCTCGTCTGAGGAGGATAGGGATTCCGTTGCTTATTTAGTAGTTACAGATGCAATCTTTATAGGTTTTACAGGTTTATTAACCTATCTCGTACGATAGCCTTCTTAGCTGTTCAATAACTTTGTCGTACACTGGGCTACTCAGTAGTCGTGCAGACCGCACCTTAAACAGGCGCCGTTCTCTTTTCTTTCTTAGACCTGTTTACGTGTTCCCCAGAATTCTTTTCTAGGTTTTGCACGGAGCTGGTAAGCTCCTACAGAAGTTGTCCAGTCCATCTCATTGTTATCTCTTTAGGTCATTAGTTAGCTCCGCGTGTTGTACGCTTCGTCTATATAGCTCTTGCTTATAGTAATTCTCTCTACAGCTCTTAAATTTTCCCAGGTTACCCTAGTCCGTCGTACGAACTCTTCATACGTTTCTCTAAACAGTAGTTAATAACCTGCTTAGGTCCTTAGCAGCTTACTGTTTAAGCTGCTCTTAAGATAGTTAATCTTCTAAACGTAGCTTGCGTTGTCTAACCCAGCTTTAAGGAGCTTAAGGTTAAACGCTTAGACATAAGGGTTGAATTCCGTTCTTCCTTGCTTAGTCGTACAGAGGTATTTAAGGGCTTTCTCTCTTACTGTAGGGTCCTTAAAGAAGTTATTAAGGTAGGACCATAGCTCAAGGAGGGATGGCGTTGCTAGCCCATTCATAAGGTTTGTCACATATAGGCTAAGGGCGTTAAACGCTTGGCCTGTCGTACGAGTAATAACGTAATTCACTCTACTGTCATCGTCCGGGTAGGCTGCACGGTCTCCGTACAGCTTTACTTAGACCTTCATTTTCCATTAAAGATATTACTCGTGCGAGCCTTTCTTGAAGACTTCTACATTTAGCAGTCTTAGTTTCCTAATCTCTTGTACAGGAGAGTCTTACTATTCTGTTAAAAAGGGGGTAGAGACCGTGCGTGCTGTCTGTGCACTGCTTAATTCGGCGACTAAGTTCTTTAGCTCCTAAACTTAGTTCTGCAATAACTCGTACAGCTAGCTCTGCTGTTGACTAGCTAACTCGTTAAGGCTGTCTCGTAAGGAGTTAACTGTTGCTAATAGATCTTCTGCTAAGGGTTAGTTATTGCGTAGTTATCGGGGGTCGTGCTGATGCAACTAGTGTTGCTGAGGTGCGTGCTGGTGCAGCTAGTATTACTGCTGTCCTAAGGCTCCTGTCATCTGCATCTAGTGCTCTTGTTGTTGTAGCTCGTACGCTTGTTAGTTTAAGGGCCCTTAGTGTCCGTCCATTATTTTTTAGGTTGTTAATCTTTCTCCTTATGTTATGGGCGAAGAGGCCTGACTAACAAGTGTGCATTTGTCCTATACTACAGAAGGAGAAAGATAGAGAAGAGGTTACAGGTATCCTTAGAGGATATATATATATGTTCGCACGAGTGAAGAGGAACGTGCTCCTCTGGCTACTAACTTGTACGAGCTAATAAGAAAAGGGGGCAGAGGAGATTAAAGGAGTTCTTTCCCCGTGCGATAGTAGCGAAGCCTCTCCTGCTTAAAGGGCGCAGCCCATTACACTAAGGTATATTTAAGAGCTTCCCTCTTAAATACTAGGAGGCCCTAGTTAGTAATAGGCTATTAGTAGTAGGCCTAATAGTTTTCTCTAGCTCCTAACGTTTCTTAAGGTTCATTTATTTTTTC